>CM057452.1:9752500-10961250 GCA_016271365.2 Neoceratodus forsteri | reverse complement strand
GAGGTATGCCTTGGACTCTTCGGCCCCAAAGTTCACCCCATTCTCCTATATCGCACCCATCTCACCGTATTTCCTAACAGAATGGGGTGCGCATAAGAGCCAAAGACCCCAAGGAACACTGTGACACTTGTCAGTGTCTGCAGGGTGGGGTGTGGTGAAATGGCATGGCCGTTATGCCTGACCCCAATGCCTGTCACTCTCTGCAGGGTGGTGGTGGGGTTGGCTTCAGTTCAATACTTCACTGCCATTCCTATTACGCAGCTCTGTAACTTCTACACTACCACTGCCAATGCCAGCAAGCAAACATTCGGCATTGACAAATGCTTGTTTTCTTCCTGCCAAACACAACCTGTTTCATTCAACTCCCTTGATCAGGGGATCATCTGTTCACTGAAGCAGCACTATGTGTGGGCCATGAGAGAGCGTGCCACAGAGCAGCTTGATACACATTCAGAACTGAATGCCATGCAATGCAGCAAATGCATCTTGCTGCTGGATGCTGTCTGCTTACTTAAACATGCATGGAACTCAGTGACTGCCCTGACAATCCAGCAATATTTTTTAAAAGTTGGCTTCTTTATCTTGGATGAAAGTGGCACTGATTCTGATGCTGCTGGCACGCTGGGAATTGACGAAGAACCTGTGACAGCTCCAAATGGGATGACAGCTGACAAATTTCAAAAGCTGTGTCACCTTATGGACAATGAAACAGAGCCATCAGAGGATGACATCAGTGAGGTCTTGGACAACATGTGTAATGACATTGCACATGACGAGAAGGATGACCCAGAGGACACCCAGGAAGAAGAAGCAAGAGTCACACCACCAGACGTCTGAACAGCACTCCTAACATTGCAGCATACTATGGAACAGAATCTTGATCTGGAGCTGAAATGGAATGCCCTTACTACTACTGAAAAGGTCTGGGGACCATACACAAAGTCAAAGGCAGTACAAACAAAGATAACTGAATTATTTCAGTGACAAGTAAAACCTTCCCGATTTCATCATGGACTCGGCCGAGTACAGTACTGCCAGCATCTGACATACAGTGTCTTTTCTTTTATTCAGCACATTTAAATGTTCAGTTATGTTAATAAAGGTTACCTATTCACCAAACTGAATAGTAAGTGCTTCATTATCAGTAGTGCGCTTCGCAGGTGGCAGGGTTACAACTGCAGTGGACCTGTGATATACAAAACTGTTTTTGAATTTAAACCATCCATCCCATGTAAGGGGTAGAAATCTGATACATTAATCTGCCCATTATAAGCAGTGGGAACTGTATACTGCGCACATAGCTGGGAAGTAAGTTATTTATACTGATTGATTGATTGATTTCAAAAGTTACACCAGGAAAGACATACTGAGCTACTAACACCTCATCTAACAGCTCATTACCAGATATGTCCTGGGAGTACGGGATGTGGAAAATGATATACAGCAAATACAATATATCACGAACCCTAGTCAAAAACTGAGAACAAATCAGTATAACAGATGTATATAACAGAAATAAATTGAGATAATTTAGGTAATGATTCAAAAAATCCACAGGGAAGTGTATTGTACCAGTAGAGTAACCTTTAACCTCTGTCTCAGGAAGAGATGTTGTGAAGTTTTAATTCACCGGTGAGGTTGGCGCAAATCCGTGTTATCTGCATACACAGAAACTTTGCGGATTCTGCAGCTGTCGGAAGACTTCGCTTGTGGGTTTTTTTGTAACAGAAACATAGAAGTTGACGGCAGATAAGGACTGCAAGGCCCATCCAGTCTGCCCATTTCTTTTTCTACCTTATAAATGTGTCATCGGCCTTTGCTCTGTCAATGGCCTATCTATTCATACTCATCTGTATTGCTCTCTTATGCCTATCCCATGCCTGTTTGAAGCCCTGCACTGTATTCATATCCACCACTTCCTGAGGTAGGCCATTCCATGCATCCACCACCCTTTCTGTGAAAAGAACTTCCTCACATTGCCCCTTAATCGGCCTCCCTCTAATCTCATGCTGTGTCCTCTTGTCCTGCTATTTTTCTTATATTGAAACATTAAGACTCTTTCACCTTGTTAATGCCCTTAAGTTGTTTGAATGTTTTGATCATATCACCTCTCTTCCTCCTTTGCTCTAGGGTATACATATTGAGCTCTGTTAATCTGTCCTCATATGTTTTCTGATGCAGTCCCTGCAACATTTTGGTTGCCCTTCTCTGGACTGCCTCAATTTGGTTAATGTCCTTGTAAAGATGTGGCCTCCAGTACTGCACACAGTACTCCAGATGGGGCCTAACCAGTGTCTTGTGAAGAGTGATTATTACCTCCCTCTTCCGACTTGTGATACCCCTACTAATACACCCCAACATCCCTCTAGACTTACCTACTGCTTTAGTGGTCTGCTTGGATGATTTCAGGTCATCGGTGATGATGACGCCCAAGTCTCTTTCTTCCCTTGTAACTGCCAGCAACTCCCCTCCCATCCTATAGGTGGCTTCAGGGTTTCTCTTCCCTATGTGCATGTTCTTGCACTTCTTTGCATTAAACCCCAGTTGACACTCTTCTGACCATTTTGCTAGTTTATCCAGATCTCTTCTCATTCTGCCCACCCCATCTGGATCATCTACTCTGTTGCAGAACTTGGTGTCATCTGCAAACAGACAAACCTTACCCTCTAGTCCATCTGCAATGTCACTGATGAAGATACTGAGAGGACTGCCCCAGGACTGATCCCTGAGGTACCCACTTGTGACTTGCATCTCTTCTGACTGTATACCGTTACCACCACTGTTTTTCTGTCTGTCAACCAGTCTGCCACCCAGTTGACCAACTTCTGACCCAATTCCCGAGCTACTCCAGCTTATTAATCAATCTTCTATGTGGAACAGTATCGAAGCTTTGCTGAAGTCAAGGTAGGCTGACATCAACTGTTCCCCCTTGGTCCACCACTCTGGTTACCCAGTTAAAGAAATCTATGAGCTTAGCTTGACAAGACCTTCCTTTTGTAAAACCATGCTGTCTTGGATCCTGTGCTCCTATGGATTCCAGGTGTTGCACTATCCTTTCCTTAAGGAGTGCCCCCATAATCTTGCCCACTACTGAGGTAAGACTGTCTGGTCTGTAGTTCTCTACCTCCTCCCCGCTACCACTCTTGAGGAGCGGGATCACATGATCCCTTCTCCAGTTTTCTGGGACCTCTCCTGTGCTCAGAGACTCACTAAACAGTTCTGATAATGGCTCTGCCAGTTCCACCCTTAGCTCCTTTAGTACCCGGGGATGTATGCCTTCAGGTCTCATTGCCTTGTCCACCCTGAGCTTATCGAGCTCTTGTAGGACCCTTTCTTTCATGAAGGGACTAGTGCTCACCTCCCTTCCCGCTGTGTCCATGGTGCTGAGCTGTGGGCCCTGCCCTACCTTCTCTTCAGTAAATACTGAGCACAAGTATCTATTTAGGATAGATGCTTTTACATGGTCCTCCTCCTTACACATCCTTATCTCCTTTGATCTTAGCAATACCCCCTCTGGACTTTCTCCTTTCACTAATGTATCTATATAAAGTCTTGTCACCTTCTTTTACTGTTTGTGCTAGTGTTTCCTTGGTTTGGGCCTTTGCCTGCCTTACTGCCTTCCCTGCTTCCCTTAGGGAAGTTTGGTATGCCTCCCTATCTTCATCCTACTGTGTTCCCTTATATTTCCTGAAGGCCAGTCTTTTGGCTCTGACCTTTTCTGCTACTGTTTTTGAGAACCAAAGTGGTTTCCTTCTTCTTTTGCAAAGAAAATGTCCCCCACCCACTGTGTTGTGAAACCACCCCCTCCCTCCACCCATGAACATAACACAAATCAAAATACCCCCGCTGGCACCCTCACCCCATAGCCGCAGCAATCACCATGCCTGCTTCAGTGTAGGCTGTTTGCACTGTAAAAGTATAGGTAATTCCTTCCCCAACCCACGTTCCAAATACTGTACCTCCCCCCCCCTGTCCCATGGTCTTTCATTTTACTTCCAGTTCCCCCAACCCCGGTCCTCACCACCCTCCTCCCCATGAGAACCCACAAAATATAGACTGCGAATACAGAAAACAGTCCCCTGGTGCAGAGCATCTGCTCTTTTCAGTGCCAACTCATCTCAGTCCCATCTCCTAAAATGGCATGAATGAATGACTGCTGATGTCTTTGCTCCTAGTAAAAAGAAACCATCCACAAATACTTTTGGATTGATACCTGTTAGTTAGAGTTCAAGGCAGTTGATGTGATGTACAGTGAGTCTTTTTATGATAAGATGCTACAAAAATAAAGTGTTCAAGGAAAGGAACTTGATGTGTGCTGAGAAGCAGCTTATTAAGCCTGCTTTTTATGGTTATGTGAAACAGTAAATGCACCAATAACTATCTCCTGCTGTTATATTGTAGAAACATGGATAACAGCCACCACAATACTGGAAATATAGTGAAAGGTGTACAACACTGGGTTACATCAAATTTGCAGAAGTGTGCTGTATAAAATATAAATGTACTATGTTCTGAAAAAAATACATTAATTTGAAACTTCCTGTGTTTTTCACTGCAAAGGACATCAGGAATAAGGACTGCTGCCAATTGCCCATATCCCCAAGTCTGAACAAAACCCGGTGCAGACTATTTATTTGATTAAACTATATCCTGAAGAGAGTGCGAGGTTACAGCTAGGCCAAACTGGGGAAGGCAACCTTACGTGTACGTTGTATATTTTAATCATTATTTTATGCCTTGTTTTATGTGCGATTTATGTGTAACTTGTACTGTTTTTGCTTAATAGGGTCCCATTGCAAATGAGCTTAGACTCGATGTGTTAAATCTTTGAATAAATGAAATGAAAATAAGAGCATTAAATTAAGCTGGGATTCAGAACACGATTTAAACTTTTGCCAAAATGCAGACAATAGAAGAAGCCTTGCAAAGTTCAGATTTCAGCTATTTCCAACAAGCATTTGTTAATGCCGAACATCCGATGCACTGGAAGATGTCCGCCCCTGCACCTTGCTTATGCCCTTGAGGTACTTAAACGTGTCTATCATGTTCCCCTGCTCTATCCTTTCCTCCAATGAGTACATACTGAGGTCCTTTAATCTCTCCTGATATGTTCTGTATTGCAAGCCATGTACCATCTTGGTTGCCTTTCTGTGGACCATCTTCACCCTGTTAAAGTCCTTGCGCAGTTGTGGCCTCCAGAATTGCACACAGTACTATAGGGGTGGCCTCACTAGTGCATTATACAATGGCATCACCACCTCACACTTTCTGCTATTGATACCTCTGCCTATGCACCCCAGCATGTCACTGGCCCATCTTGCAACATGTGTGCTCTGTTTTTACACCTTTAGGTCATCAGAACTGATAACTCCTAGTTCCCTTTCTTCCTTGGCGATTGTTAGCACCTCCCCTCCAATCCTGTAAGTCTCCCCCAGTTTCCCTCTTCCCAGGTGCATTATTTGCACTTCTTTGCACTGAAACTCAGTTGCCACTCCTCAGACCATTTGTCAAGCCTCTCCATGTCCCTGCTAATTTTTTCCACCAATTCTGGAGTATTCACTCTATTACAGATGTTGGTGTTATTTGAAACAGGCAGACAGACCTTTCTTTCTAGCCCTTCCGCAATGTCTGTAATGAAGAAACTGAACAGGACTGGTCCCAGGACTGATCCCTGAGATACCCCACTGGTCACCACCCTCTCCCCGGATTGGATCCCATTACCACCACCCTTTTCCTCCTGTCCATCAGCCAGTTTCTAACCCAGTTTATCAGCTTGTGCCCTGTGGCCAGACTACCCATCTTGTTATTCTGCCTTCTTTGTTGGTCGGTGTCAAAGTCTTTCCTGAAATCAAGGTAGGTGATGTCCATCACCCCTCCCTGATTTACTTCCTTACTGAGGCATTAGAGTTTCCAACCCTAACACCAACCCCAACCCTGCAGAGACTGACAGACGTTGAGGGTGTGCCTATGGGTTGTCAGCCGTAACGCTCATGCCATTCCACCTAACCCCACCCTGCAGATGCTGACAGGCATTGTGGTGTGCCTTGGGGGCTTTGGCCCTTACGCTCACCCTATTCCATAAGGAAATAAGCAGAGATGGGTGCAGTATAGAAGAATGGGGTGAATATTAGGGCCGAAGACCCCAAGGCACATCTTGATGCCTGTCATGCCTGTCACTGGCTGCAGGGTGGGGGTGGGGTCGAATGGCATGAGCATTACAGCCGACAACCCCAAGTCACACCCCAATGCCTGTAAGTCTCTACAGGGTGGGGGTGGGAGTTACATTTGGAAACCTTAATGCCCTGGGAGTTTGTTGGTATTTTCTCTCCAGATTTTCAACATGGGCTTTTTGGGACCCTACCTCATGAACAGTGGCACTATAATTTTGTTACTCAATCCCGAAAGGTGATTTTGTGCAGTGACAGCGCCATGCAGTGCCACAGATGCAAAAACACATTTTGGGCAGGATGTGAAAAATGACAGCTGTACTGTTTATGAGGAGGTGTGAAAAAATGGCACGCCCATAACCCGGTCATTTTTTGGAATTATTTAACCAAATTTTCAACATGGACTTTTTGGGACCTCCTCTCATGAACAGTGGCACTGTGATTTTGTTAATCCATCCCAAAAGTTGATTTCGAGCGGCAACTGTGCTATTCTGCGCCACAGGTGCAAAAACACATTTCGGGCAGGGAATGAAAAATGACAGCTGTACTGTTTATAAGGAGGTGTGAAAAATGGCAATGTTGAATATCTGGAGTGAAAATATGAAAAATTGGTGAAGTAACAAGCGTGCGTAGAAACTGCACAATGCACGCCCGTAACATCGTCATTCTTTGGAATTTTTAACCAAATTTTCAACAAGGGCTTTTTGGGACCTCCCCTCATGAACAGTGGAACTGTGATTTTGTTACTCCATCCTGAAAGTTGATTTCACACAGCAACTGTGCCATTCTGTGCCACAGATGCAAAAACACACTTCGGGCAGGAAGTGAAAAATGACAGTTGTACTGTTCATAAGGAGGTGTGAAAAAAGGCAATGTTGAAAATCTGGAGTGAAAATATAAAAAATTGGCCAAGTTATGAGAGTACGTAGAAACTGCGCAATGCACACTCATAACGCAGTCATTTTTTGGAATTTATTTCACCAAATTTGCAACATGGGCTTTTTGGGACCCCACCTCATGAACAGTGGCACTGCCATTTCATTAATCTGTCCCAAAAGGTGATTCTGCCCAGCGACCACAAAATCACCTTTCAGGACCGAGTAATGAGATGACAGTGACAGTGCTCACAAGGTGTGGTCCCAAGAACCCCATGTTGAAAATTTGGAGTCAAAATTCCAAAAAATGGCTGAGATATCAACATAAGTTGAAAACCCCATTGACTTCCATTATAGGATGCTTAGCTTTGATTCTTCAGTTTGCCAGTCGGCTTTGAAGAGTGCAGATGTGTCCCGGTCAGGAGAAGATGACAGCGTCGACCTCCAGAGGTAAGTATGGGGTAAGGGGGTTAAGGGGAGGTGGGTGCTCAGTGGGAAAGTGGGGATGGGGGAGGGAGGAAGGACTGGGAGATGACGAAGGACGCTTTTCTTATTTACAAGTAAAAAAAAAAAAGACATCGGGGGACAGTTTTCTTTATTTTATAGGTTAAAAAAATGAAAACATTTAGGCACACTGGGGTGGCTTTCCAGTGTGCCACAATAGTTGGGGGGAAGGGGAACATGTTGACAGGGGGATTGGGCACCCCAGTGTCAGCAAACGATATAGACGGGTTGTGGGGAGGGTGCCTCCGACATCGGGAGTGGGCTTCCCGGTGTCAGAAACAAAAAACACAAGTGAAAATAATTATTTTTGCACACTGGGGTGGGCTCCCAGTGTGCCACATTAATGGAGGGGGGATACATGCCAACACGGGGATTGGGCACCCCAATGTCGGCTTTAGAAGAAAGCCGCACCATGGCTAATGTTGGGGGGAAAAGAGAAGCAAGCACTGGGAGGAAAGGGGAGAAAAGCTGCACAGCTGCTACTGTTGAGGCGAGAGGGGGGGAGTGAGCACTGGGAGAGAAAGCCGCAACACGGCTAACATTTCAGCTTTTGGGGTGGGGGGTCAGAGGAGCAAAGATAGCCCGAAACTGCAGTCATGCACATTAGTGTGCACTCTAATGCACATGGCCAGAGTCCGGGCTACAGAACGAAAGGAAGCGCTCACATTGGAGCAGTTCATTTCTTTTAAGTAGAGAACGCACCACGTTAGCAAAACTGAACTGCTGTCATGACCAGAATGCCAGGTCATTGGTGTACACTGCCAACCCCATTGCAGTTTCAGCTGTAATTGGCTTAGCAGTGACACACCTCTCATTTCCCATTATTGTCCCAAGAATTTTGGTGCACAGGCGCATCAAACGTAATGATATTGAATGCTGGCTGTCGCACTGTGGTTGATGATGACTGCCCTGGAGGAGGTTGTTAGTCGGTTAAGTTGTGCGTTTGTATGTGGCTGATGAGTCCGATGCGTGTTGCACATACGCATCCACATACAGGGCACGTGAGGCCCACTACAGCTGCTGCTTGATGTCAAGAAGCAGCTTTCCTGTTCTCTTCAGCTACCATCACATATCAGCTTTCAAATGTTGTGACTCCATCATAAACGGTGGATCTCTATAGTGATCTGTCCTGAGCCACTACCTCTCAGTCATTGACACTGATGTTACATTTGGTCAGTGAGTGCTTCAGTGTGTCTCTGTAGTGCTTTCTCTGTCTGCCTACAGAGCATTTACCCAACTTCAGCTCTCCAAAAAGCATATGTTTCGGCAGCCTTGTGTCATCCATACGGAGCACACGACTTGTCCATTTAAGTTAGCCTTGCTAAGATGCACTTCAAGACTGATTGTTTGAGCTTGCTTCAGGACTTCAATGTTGGTGATTTTGTCCTGCCATTTAATGCAGAGAATTTTTCTTAAGTGCTGCATTTGGAAAGACTCAAGCTCCTTTACATGATGACCCGGATATTCAAAAGGGTTGTGCATGGCACAACAGTGTTGCTCCATGCGCAACCCACTGATGCTCCCTGGCACAATATTCAAAAGGGAAAAGTGCACGCACAAATCCCGATGCGCTGGAGCGCATCAGTAATGTATGCAGGCACAGGTAGGGGGGACGTGCCCATGCATACTCTGCACAGCCCGATATTCAGCCCGGGATGTGCAGAGCCACGCATGCGCAACCCCTCCCTGTGCCAGCACAAAGTTACGCCAAAAAAAAAAGGAACAACTGATGATCACCCATAGGTGAGCTGCTGCATTGCAGGGCACCCGAGTTCCGGCTGCACCTGGCAGCACCCCCCATGCCTGATCGCGGGCATTTGTAAAACAAACTATATGTCCTATATCCCTGGTGGTCCAGTGGACCGCTATCTGCCCGATCGCGGGCATTTGTAAAAAAATAAGACTTCGTCCTATATTCCTGGTGGTCCAGTGGACCGCTATCTGCCCAATCGTGGGCATGTGTAACAAAATAAGACTTCGTCCAATATCCCTGGTGGTCCAGTAGACCGCCATCAGCCCGATCGCAGGCATGTGTGAAAAAATAAGACTTCGTCCAATACCCAATCTCCCTGGTGGTCTAGGTACCCCCCTTCCCACCTGCCCACTGAGTCCCACCGCCCCGCTCCCCCCCGGTCAGCCGGCGGGCAGCAGCACCCCACCCGCCTGCCGCCCCACCGCCCGCCAACTGACACCGCCAGTAGGGCTGTATGCCCATTGGTCCACTGGGGCTCAGTGGGCGGTGGGGAGGGGGCAATGTAGACCACCAGGAAGATTGGCATTACTTTTGTTTCATACAAATGCCCGCGATCGGGCAGTCAGCGGTCCACTGGACCACCAGGTAGATTGGGAATGATTTTCTTAATACAAGTGCCCGCGATTGGGCAGTCAGCGGTCCACTGGACCACCAGGCAGATTGAGAATAATTATTCTTCATACAAATGCCCACGATCGGGCAGTCAGCAGTCCACTGGACCACCAGGGAGATTGGGAATAATTTTCTTAATACAAATGCCCGCGATCGGGCAGTCAGCAGTCCACTGGACCACCAGGGAGATTGGGAATATTTTTTACATACAAATGCCTGCGATCGGGCAGTCACCGGTCCACTGGACCACCAGGGAGATTGGGAATAATTATTCTTTATACAAATGCCCGCGATTGGGCAGTCAGCAGTCCACTGGACCACCAGGGAGATTGGGAATATTTTTTAGATACAAATGCCCATGATCGGGCAGTCAGAGGTCCACTGGACCACCAGGGAGATTGGGAATAATTATTCCTCATACAAATGCCCGCGATCGGGCAGTCAGTGGTCCACTGGACCACCAGGGAGATTGGGAATAATTTTCTTAATACAAATGCCCACTGAGACAGTCAACGTCCACTGGACCACCAGGAGATTGGGAATATTTTTTATATACAAATGCCTGCGATCGGGCAGTCAGCGGACCACTGGACCACCATGGAGATTGGGAATATTTTTTTCATACAAATGCCCACGATCGAGCAGTCAGCCGTCCACTGGACCACCAGGGAGATTGGACGAAGTCTTATTTTTTTTACACATGCCCGTGATCGGGCAGATAGAGGTCCACTGGACCACCAGGGATGTTGGACGAAGTCTTATTTTTTTACACATGCCCGCCATCGGGAAGATAGAGGTCTACTGGACCACCAGGTATATTGGACGAAGTCTTATTTTTTACACATGCCTGCGATCGGGCAGATAGAGGTCCACTGGACCACCAGCGATATTGGACGAGGTCATTTTTTTTTATACATGCCCTCGATCAAGTACATAGAGGTCCACTGGACCACCAGGATATTGGACAAAGTCTTATTTTTTACACATGCCTGCGATCGGGCAGATAGAGGTCCACTGGACCACCAGGGAGATTGGAATATTTCTTTTTATACAAATGCCCGCGATCGGGCTTGAAGTCGGTCCCGCGGCTGCTGCCTGGCAGGATGCCAGGCGCAAGTCGTCGGGGATCGGCCCACCTGTATGCAAATGTGGACATAATGACATGCAAATGGTCTCATGTGTGCCTTGCATACATTATGGCCCCATTTGCATGTCAACTTTTGAATATCCCAGTTGCTGTGCATGGCGCAATGGAACTTGCGCTAGCACATCTCCATGCTCTGCTCTGGCCACTTGCGCTGGCGCAGTGCCACTGCACCATGCACACTAGGGGTGGCCAGGGTGCGATATTCAAAGCTGCTGAGCCATGGCGCAGCTCCATTGAATATCACCTAGTCCACACCCCTGCGCAGCCAAATTGAGCTGCGCCCAAGCTTGCGCCACAGCCTGGCGCAGTTTGAATATCCGGGCCGATGTGTATAGTGTTCAGGTCTCGCAGCCATATAGAAGTGCAGTCAGTATGACAGCCTAGTATAATTTCAGTTTTGATGACAATTTGAGATCATGCTCGTTCCAGACTCTGTCAGATAAATGGCCAAAGCTGCTGCTGACTTTACAACTGTGACAGACTATCTCCTTACCAATGAACACATCATTACACAAGATGCTGACAAGGTCACGTGAAAGATGGCACTTCCTTCAGTTCAACGCCACTGATACTGATGTTGGTCTCAGTAGCTGAAGTCGTATCATTTAGCGGTCTTTAGTGAATAGCCTCTGTCTTGCTGAGGTTGATCAACAAGCCAAATGCTGCTACTGCTACAGAAAAGAGATTGGACATTTTCTGGAGGTCACTCTCTGTGTTCACGAACACAGCACAGCCATCACTGTGCCTGTGGTGGAGAAAGTACACACAAAGGCTTCCCAGTGCACATCATACTCAGGTCTCCAAATCTGGCAAATATTTATTCTAAATGGACCAAACTATTATTGTATAATACATTTTGGAATTCTGAGGTGGAAAAACTCCTGTATCTATTACAGTCTGACAGAAAAAGGGTGAAATTTTGTGTGACTTTTTTTGTTGTTACTATTTGTTTATGCCCCCTTGCACTGACCTCTCCACTTCTCAGGATCTCCATTTCACCTCCCGATTCTCCTCCACCTCCCCAACTGTAGTTACCTACCTCTGTGATACTATGATTCGCCCCCCCCAGGTGGTGTCAGGGTAGGGGGCTACCCCTGCACATCTGTGTCTTTGTCAAGTGGTGCATGCGTACTAGGAGCTGGGGTTGCAGTCTTTTCTCCCCTGGTTTTTTCTCCTGTTCCTCAGGACATCACATGTTGTGAAGTGTGCACGCATCCCACTTGCCAACATCAGCAACATCCTTTCTTTCCCAATCCATCTCCAGCTGCACTCCTGCCTGTGGTCACTCAGGTAGCAGTATCACAGTGAAGCCAGGAACCCTCCCTCCATCCCTGGAAGAGGAAAGTGTCCTATGGGATGCTCAATCCTTCCCCCGGCTGGCCCCAATGACCTCGAGTCCACATCCAAACTTGGGTCATTGGCATTGCAGAGGTAGCACTACCGCTATGCTGATGGCCCAGCTTTGGTATGGCTTTTGCACTGTCTACTTGGAGGAAAATGTTTAAATCATTATAAACCAGATTCTGCCAATTGTATGTATCTTTATGGCCAGTGTATATTGCTACCCAGGCCTTACTCCTCATCAATTACTGACCTCTTTACTACCCTCACAACACATGCCTCCACTGATGAACTCCATATTTTAGGTGATTTTAACTAAACTGGCTCCCTCCTCATGCCGAAACTTGCAATGACATTGCATCTCGCGACTCTGACCCAGTTAATTACTAAACCCACCCACCTAAACCTTAAATCCCACAACCGCACTCCTCTTAATTTGGGCTCTCACATCCCATCCGAACTGTATAATTGATGCCAATATTCTTGCTGACACAGCAACCACCACATGCTCTATTGTGTACAAAAAATTCACCATCCCAAAGCTCCCCTAAACCCCTACTGATCTGCTCATTCAGATCCTTGGACCTGGCTCCCCTCCTCGAGGACTTGGTGAATACTGCCTGAGCACCCATCCCTTCCATCTCCTCTTTAGACTCCGCCCTCAGCTATTTCAAGTCAAAATTCCTAGACATCTGGAGTCAGCATGTTCCCCTCAGGAGAACCATGGTAAGAGGGTCCCACCTCCCTGGGTTACAACTGAACTGCTGGCCTGCCTGTGGGCACAAGATCAAGTACAGAAGGTACAGAAGACCACTGGCTCCCCTGCAGACTTTCACAAGTACCGCTCCCTTTGGAACACATGCACTAGGGCTACCAGACTCGCCAAAGCTGAGTACTTTTCTGCCTCCCTTTCAAGCAAACATCAATCATCCTTCCAAGTTCTGGAAGGTCATACACGCCCTCTTCTCCCCATCTGCTCAGCCTCCCGTTTCAGTCCTCAGGATGGATGGCACCCACCTTTCTGACCCCCTCTGTGGCTACTGAATTCAATATCTTCTTCACATCCTGTGCTTCTATTCTCTCCTCTCTCCCCCCCTTCCTTTCCCTCTACCTCACCATTTGGACCACCCCCTGTACCCACCTCTGTCCCCCTTTCCCTTTCTCTCCCAAATCCCCATCAGTTATTCTCAATGCCCTCCTATCCCCTAAACCCTGTTAAGGGCAAGAGCCCAGATGGGCTTGACTCTAAACTTCTTCATCTCTCCACCCCCACTATCGCCTTCCCACTTGCCTCTCTCTCTCCTAAACTTCTCATTCTTTCTCTCTCTAGCCTCTGTCCCTTGGCGTGGAAGCACGCCATGGTCATACCCTTCCCAAAGGTGGAGACCCCTCCAATCCAGATACCTACCACCCTATCTCTTTACTCCTCATCCTTGCAAAACTCCAGGAGCACATAGTACTATTCCAGCACTCTCCTTTCCCAGACTCCTCCTCCTTTTTCACCCCTTTCCAGTGTGGGTTTCAGAAATTTCACTCAACCTCTACCTCCCTCCTTTAGCTTACTGACTCCACACTTTCAGTATGGACCGGCCTTATCACCATGGCAATATTTGTTGACCTGGCCAGGCCTTTAACACAGTATCCACCCCACCTCCTTGATAAACTCACCAGCCATAGGACTCTCAGCCCCGCCACTAGTTGGCTCGCTCCTACCTATAGGGTAGGTCTCAATCAGTTAGGATAGGTGACTCCTATCTCCCTCTCCATCAGTAGTGGAGTCCCACAAGGTTCTGTCCTCAGCCCGCTTCTCTTTTCTGTCTTCTTAAATTACCTCCCTGCTGTCTGTACCGCTACCTCCATTCACATGTACTGTACATGGACAGCACTGTCCTGTGCACCTCTGGCCCTTCCCTTTCTGATGTGGCTACCAGATTCCAGCTGGACTTTGACAAAGTTGAGCTCTAGTTCCGGTCTAATCAGTTGTCCCTAAACGCCAAAAAGACTGTTTCCATGACCTTCGGCACTACCCTGACTACCCTGTTTAACAAATCATGGGAGGATGGGGTGGTACCCGAGGACTGGAGGAGGGCAGATGTGATTCCCCTTCACAAAAGTGGGAGCAAGGCAGAAGCAGGAAACTACAGACCTGTTAGTTTAACCTCAGTGGTAGGGAAAATGATGGAATCACTTCTGAAGGAAAGAACTGTCAAGTATCTAGAGGCCAGAGGGGCACAGGACCCAAGGCAGCATGGATTCACAGCAGGAAGGTCATGCCAGACAAATCTGATAGATTTCTTTGACTAGGTGACCAAGTAGTAGATCAGGGAGGGCTGTGGACATGGCCTACCTAGACTTTAGCAAGGCATTTGACACAGTCCCACACAAAAGATTAATATACAAGTTAGCTAGCCTGGGAGTGGGTCCCAAGATGACAGCCTGGGTAAAAATTGGCTGGAAAATAGGACACAGAGAGTAATAGTAAATGGAGTCCACTCTGATGAAAGGGGTTACTAGGGGTACCGCAGGGTTCAGATTAGGACTAGTCCTCTTCAATGTCTTTATAAGATTCATTGCAGAGGGACTGAAGGAAAAGTATGTCTCTTTGCAGATGACACAAAGATCTGCAACAGAGTTGATGCACAAGGTGGGTGGAAAGGATGAAAAGGACTTGGCAAGGTTAGAAGAATGGTCAAATGTATGGCAGCTTAGATTCAATGCTAAGAAGTGCAAGGTAATGCACCTGGGAAACAAAAACCCAGGGGAAGAGTACACAATGGGGGGTGAGATACTAACAACAACAAAAATGGAAAGGGACCTGGGGGTAGTCATATCAGATGACCTAAAGGTGGGCAAGCAATGTGAGAGGGCAGCAATGAGGGCTGGGGGGATATTGGGATGCATAGGGAGAGGCATCACCAGTAGAAAACAAGAAGTTATTATCCCTCTGTACAGACAGCTGGTCAGACCCCATCTGGTACTGCGTGCAGTTCTGGAGACCCAGTCTTCGCAAAGACATAGACAGGATGGAAGCTGTCCAGAGGAGGGCAACTAAAATGGTGCAGGGTCTGCACTGGGAGACATATGAAGAGAGACTAAAGAAGCTTAATATGTATAGCCTCGAGGAAAGGAGGAGAGGGGGGGACATGATAGAAACTTCTCAAGTACCCTCAAGGAATCAACAAAGTCCAAGAGGGTAGCATCTTTCAAAAAGAGGTGCAAGAACAAGCGGCACAATTTGAAGATAGAGGGGGCGGCTCAGAGGTAATTTAAGGAAGTATTTTTCACAGAGAGGGTTGTGGATGCATGGAACGGCCTTCCGAGGAGGTCATGGAGTCAAAACAGTGGTGGAATTCAAGCATGCATGGGACAGTCATAAGGCAATTCTAGGGATGGGGGTAGGAAAAATTAGGCTGCTGGTTAACTAGGATCTGCAGCTTATCCAGTAGGCAGGGAAATGGGCAGACTGGGTGGGCTGGCTGTCCTTACTCGTCACAATTCCTATGTTTCTATGTTTCACTAGGCAGAGACTTTCTAGGCTTTCCTCCCACCATTCCTCTCACACCCTGGACGGGACTACAATCAAGGATGTTAACTCGTTTAGGTATCTCGGGGATGTGGCTCAACCAACAACTCGACTTTTCTGTGCATGTGGATGCCATTCACAAGAAACTTTTTATGAACCATGCTAAGTCTCAGGTGAGCCTCTTTGGAACCCTCTACTGGCTTAAGTATAACTGTACCCAACTAGCAGTACTTTGTGACGACGGCTCCCTTCTGGTAGCATTAATTTCCTTCAAGTATCTAGGGGTTGCACTTGATCCCTCCTTGGATTTCTCCTTCCATCTGCAAAGCAGTTAACTCCAGCCTTAGGATAGCATACCAAGCGAGCCCTAATCTCTCCTATTCTGCGTGTAAAACTATTGCAAGTAGTTTACTCCTTCTCAAGCTCACTTATGGCCTGCCAGTATTTTCACGCACCTCCAGTACTCTGATGTGCAAATGGGAAGTGGGTTACAGTAACATGTTGTTTTGTCCTTGCGTGTAATAGCCTCACACACCATGGCACACTTTATAGCAAACTAGGTTGGCCTTCCCCATTAGTCTTGATGGACTTTTCCTTGGGAGAATTATACACAGAACTCTTCTTAACCAGTTACCTCACCCCTAACTTCCCTCCTTGTACTATGCAACAGCCTGTACTCCCTCAGCTCTTCTGACAGTGACCAGTTGACCATCTCTAGTTCAAGGTTCAAATATGGCACTATGGCCTTCACTAGTGCTGCCCCCAAACTTTGGAACAGCATCCCCCTACACGTACGACAGTGCCAAGCCCCCATCCCTTTCAGAAACCAGCTCCACACCTTCCTGACCCAGCGCTGCCAATGCTTTTGCTCTGTTCAAGTTCAAGTTTATTAAGCAGGAAAACCTATTGAGCACGCTCATTTACAAGGAGGTACTGAGAGGGACACTTGAAGCAGCAGCAATGAAAAGTTGTCATTTTGCAGTGACCTGTGATTTTAGGGCAAGGCAAAGTTTATTTGTATGGCACCCATTCCCGGGGCCTCTGGATGCCTCACATAAAAACAAGCAAGGAGAAAAAAAGACATACATAAATACATATTTAAAACAGTAATAAAACAGATAAAAAGGTGCAGATAAATACATTCAGTAGTCAGTTCATGCATCAGATTAAATAACTATATCTGGAAAGGTCAGAGAAAAAAGGTGGGACTTTAGGCGGCTCTTAAATACCTCAGTTGAAGGGGCCTCCCTGATGACAGAGGGAAGCGAATTCCACAGGATGGGGCTGGCGACACTGAAAGCCCTGTTGCCAGCAGTTTTTAACCTCATCCTGGGAATTGCCAGGAGGCCCTAGAGGAGGAATGGAAGGAGCGGACTGGGATGGCAGGTGTTAGGAGATCAGACAGATAGCCAGGGCCTAGTTTTAGTTTAGCAACATGCTGCTTGATGTCCGTTTTAAGTTATTCTAAGGGTTTCCTTCGGTTCTTTATTATTTTGTATTACTTCAATAAAAACTGTAATTAATTTGTGCGAATTAATGTACCGCCCAACAAGTCACATGAAGAAAACAAATGTTCGTGAATTAACTACTAAATAATGTGCATGTGCCGGAGTCATGTGATTTGCTGGTGACAAAATTTTGAAAATATTTAGTGGTACCAAATTTTGCAATTTGAGGTGGCTGTGCTTTGTTCCAAACATTAGGAAGCACGGCTGATGGCCATTTTGCCAAGCAGAAGCGAGAGTTAGGGACATCTAACATGATGTAGAGGCTACTCCGTAGCAGACAGAGGCAAACAGAGCAATGGAAAAGGCCCAATATGTATGATGGCAGTTTTAGCAGAAGAGCTTTGTAAAGCCACATGAGAGTGGAGAAACCATCTAGTGGACAGAGAAGGCCAGCCCAAGGAAGCGTATAAATCACAATGATGAGTGTGAGGGTGGGCATTTGAGATGAAGTGTATTGCCCTATGGTAGAGTATGTCGAGTTAATGCAGCAGGGTATCTGGGCATCGGTCATATATCACATCTGTGTAGTCCAGTAGTGGGAGGAACATTGTCTGTACCAATCTCAGTCTGGCTTCGACAGTAAATAGGGACTTGTTCCTAAAGACGAAGCCGAGTGTTTGCTTCAGCTTTTTTGCGAGAGATTCAATATGAGCAGAGAAAGACAGGTGGTGGTCCAACAAACTACATGACCTTAGTTTTTTTTAGCATTCAGAAGGAGTTTAGCCTATAACAGATTACGTTGAAGGAGGTCAAATTTGGCCTGAAGTTCTGCACCGACTTCATTCAATGAGGATTTGGAGATATAGAGGATAGTGTCATCCACTTAATAGTGGATTTTGCTTTGTTCATATTAGAACTGATGAAATTTATATAGATCATGAACAGAAGAGGTCTGAGAACCAAGGCTTGTGGTACCCTCCCTTGTGAGAGGGAGGAGTAGGAAAGAGTGAGCCTTCCACCTTTACCTGCTGCATCCTTCCTGACAGGTAGCTAGTGAACCACCTAAGTGTGGGGCCGCTATGCCATGACAATTTAGCTTCTCTAGGGGTTAATCGTGGTCAGCTGTGTTGAATGCTTTACTAAGGTCCAGAAATACAGCTCCTGAGATCTGTTTTTTGTCCTTGGCAAGGAGCCAATCATTTGAGACCAAGGCAAGGGCAGTAGTTGTACTGTGAGCTGGCCTGAAGCCAGACTGGGATGGATTCACTAAATGTGACCTAGCAAGGTAATCTCTTACCTGAGCATTTACTCGTTTTTCTTAATGTTTTGAGAGTAAGGGAAGCATGGAAATTGGTCGCTAATTGTTCAGATCCATTGGGTCTCTAGATTTGAATAAGGGAAGTACATGTGCTATTTTCCAGGCCTTGGGTACAACACAGGAGGTAACTGCAAGTTGAACAGGTGCGGATGGGAGCAGTTAAGCAATGAAACCCAGATTTGAGGAAAAGTTCCTATTCCATCAGCATCAGCACCTTTCTTGTGTCTAGGTGCAGTAGCAGGTCTTGTACTTGCTTATACTGAAAAGGAGAGAATTGGAAAGTCTGTATAACCTTGTCCTCCCACTACATGCTCCTCCACTCTCACTTCCAGTGAATTATCACGAACAGTATGCTTGCTTGATATTCTCTGGTCATAGGTTTCAGATGTGCAAATGTCGTTATGCTGAATATGCTCACTGTATGTATCGCTGCATTGTATGTAACTTGAACCACTCACTCCATTGTATTTGTTTTCTTGTTGCATGTGTTACCCGGCATCCTATGTAACCTGTACTTTTCAATATGTCATCTTACTGTATGCACCCCAGTACCCTAAGTAATTCATTTGTCACGCATGGCTCTGTACTGTGCCAATCGAGGCACAATAATGTTTTCATTGTTATGAGTAATACTTGCCTTGTAACCTTCAGTATTACCTGAAAATAGGCAACGTCTGTTTAGCACCTTACCCGGTCCAAAAACTAAAATGAATAAATATTTATTTCATTTTTGTTGACCGGGTAAGTGCACTAGACAAATTCTTGCCTATTTTCAGGCATGACTCGGGGAGGAGGGGGCTACAGACGAATGTCAACTGACCATTGAACCAGATTAAGCTGTTGGTGGTATTTTTTAGTGAATAAAATAAATAATACATAAATAAACTGCACGCAACCTTGGTGCACTATAAAGGAACCGTGGATGTATTCCCTTGCCAGCCCACCTTGTGCTTGTCCAGAAAATGATCCTCCCTACCTTCGGCTATGGAGACATAGTCTACAGTGCTGCTCCCAAGTCCTCCCTAACCAGAATGTATACCCTCTTTCACTCACTCTGCTGTTTCACTCCAGACCGTCCACCCCGAACTCACCATGACCTTTATAAATCCCTCTCCTTTCCCTCTCTTGACAAAAGGTGCCTGGCCCACTGTGCTAGCTTTGTAGCTAACTACTGGTTCAGGTCCCTCCCTTTTTACCTCGCCTCTACCCTTTCCCTCCTCCACCATCCTCCTACTCCCTTCATAACTCCGGGTCATCGGACCTTGCCCTCCTAGGTCTTTTACAACCGCTGGTCAGCCACCTTTCAGCTTCCCTAAACGCTGAACGCCTTCCCCTGCCCATCCACAATGCCCCCATCCCCGCTCCTTCCTTTTCTCCCTTATCTGTAACTCCATCTCCCCCTCCTGCAACTGGTCCTAACGTCTTCATGTGAAGCACTTGATCTGCTGACTGCTTGCCTCATGTTTATCCGCTTACTCAAGGTGTAACCTTAGTAATTACTTGAATGTAGCATGGTCCTACCTGTATCATTTAATCTTGTAATCTGCTTTGGCCTGAATGTAACATATTACTACCTGTATGCATTTAAACTTGTAATCTGTATTATTGTCTGTTTCCCCCCCCTGCCCCCCCCAAGGACACATCTAGAAATGAGCAGTTCTGCTCAGTATGCCTTTCCTGGTGAAACTTTTAAATAAATAAATAAAATGTGCATTACTATGCTATTTTAACAAGTATATATGAAATAATTTCATGAACTTTTATATGTGTTCGGCATGATGCCTCCGGGTTATACTGTACCCATCAATACAATCTGATGCCTAAGGGGACATTAAATGTCACGTGACACCTCTCAAAAAAATAAGGGGACTTCCCTGGCAATATAGTCAGCATTCTGCACCACTCTATAAGTGGGTTCAGTTGCAGTTCTGTTGTGCTTGAACTGCCTGCTCCACTTTACTGTACACAGTTTGTATACTACCTCCATCTGATCTTTCTGTGAAGTATTTTGAGATGCTTTTTGTGTATAAAATTGTTTTGTTAAACATACTGTATTATATCTTACTCACTTGTAATGCATAACGTCATACAAAAAAAATGTTAACAGCGAGCATAACAGAGATCAGAGTAAGAGGACATAGCCGATAAGAAAAGACTAAATGAAGCTATAAACAATAAAAGAGACAAAGGTAAGTGGCAGCTGGAATTTAGAGGAGAAAAAAAAGAGTACTTTTAAACAAGCAGGAAGGCATTCTTTTCAGTGGTTCCTTCCTGATAACACATTGGTTAAATAAGTAAAAACAGTAGAAGTAACCAGCTTATATTTTCTTGTTTTGTCTGACAGGGACCAGATTTTCATTTCCCACCACATTATCCTGCTCCCTTCCCGAACCCCTCCTGGAACACTATGTAGCACCCATCTACAGCACTGAGCCATGCTGGCAAGCAGTGGTCTCCTTGAAGAAGCAGTCCAGTCCTTCTTGTAACAGACACAGGAAGTGTTGCACAGCAGTAGACATCTAAATGTCCTTCTCCCTGAACAGGAGCCTGTGGGGTTAGTGGCACGTTGTGGGTATGTACCTTGCTATAATGCCCAGCTTTATTATATGTAATGTAACTAAAATAATTTTTCTACTTGCATTTTATCCTTGTGGTCTTTAGTTTCACTGCTCTTGTTTTGTGGTGCAAACTTTCTTCACCGTAGTTAGCCTTTTTGCTTCATGCACCACATTACCTTGGGCGACCCTTTTATGTTTGCTTGCGCCTGTACAAAAACACAGTGCCATCATCGGAGTTTTCGGAGGTGTGTCAGCCCTCTTCCAATTCAGTCAGTGTGTTTGCAGGCGCGGCCGCAGTTCTCCAATGCCTGCTGAAGCTGTCTATGACAGCTCCAAAATGCAGTGGCATACAGTTGAAAGAGGGAGCTACGCTTCAGTGAGCAGCGGTCAGATATCGCCTGCTCATGTGCGCTCCCTACACACACACACACACACACACACACACGCTGCGTGCTGCCCCCAACGCACAGACTGTATAGCCGACAGGGGTGCCCAATCCCCGTCGGCTGTGCTGCGCCCCCCCCAAACACAGTTTCATATGCCACGCTGGGTGCCCACCCCAGCATTGTCAGTGTCTGCAGGGTAGGGTGTGGTGAAATGGCATGGTCGTTATGCCTGACGACCCAAAGGCACACCCCAATGCCTGTCACTCTCTGCAGGGTGGTGGTGGGGTTGGCTTCAGTTCAATACTTCACTGCCATTCCTATTATGCAGCTCTATAACTTCTACACTACCAATGCCAGCAAGCAAACATTCGGCATTGACAAATGCTTGTTTGTCCTGAGCCTATAATTTCCTTGATGTGCCCTCCAGCCCCACACTGAGTCAGAGACCCAAGGTGACTTTTAGTAACCTGTTCCTGGGACGTTGCACTGTGGTATTTAGTTATCAAAAGTTAGAATTTGTACAATACTTTCAAGGAGAAACTAATTACATTTATTGAACTTCTTACTGTATGTCCAACAATTAAAAAAAATACAAAACTACACATAACCATTAACTATTACAAAAATACAAGACAAGCAAAACAAGATGTAAATGTTAAAAATATCTTTTCATAGCTGTCCAAAAAAATTAGTAAACTAGTGCAACAGCACTGCTGCAGCGGCACCACTGAGCTCGCTCACACTACAGGGTGAATCAATGTGTTAGATTTCAGAAGGGTTCTGGAATAATTACTGTAGAATGAGGATAGACATCTGAGTGTTGGACAGAAGGAATTTTGCTGACTTAGGAAACTGAGATTGTGCACAAGATCATGTCCATGAGTATCCTGGAACTGCGGTGTGGCCCTGACAACAGATGGCTGCAGTTCTGTCTCATCAGCATGTTAACCAGCAAGGTCCACAATTTGTTTATTTAATCATGTAATACTTTGTGCACCTTGTCCCCAGGCAACCCATCTGACCGACTCCGGAATTGCAGGGGCTTACTACGCCCTGGCCGGAGGCCGGAGCCTGTGGGGAGTCCGGTCGCCATCCTGTCAGCCGGCAGAGATTTTTTTCTCCATTTACGCCCAGGGCCCCCAGGAGTGGGCATGCCATGTGTGTGAAGGCAGCGATTAGTCCCACTGCCCGCAATAGCCTCCCTTCTCTCTCACCCCATTGGCCTAGCGCCTGGCTCCTCCTGGCCCGTGCTGTCCCAGCCTCCACCAGGTGTCAGCCATCAGCCAGAGGAAGCCCATACACCTCCCCGGAGATGAGAGCTTGCCTGTCGGCAGCTCCATCCAGCTCCGACCCCCCCCAATGCCGACCTCCGACAGCCTGGGCTCGTTCCCGAATCCGGGTCGCTGGCATGCCATGAGGTAAGGCATCCAGCGCCTCAGCCCTCAACACCACTGGGCCAGCCTAAGATCCACAATTTAAAAAGGGACAATGCTAAACAGCTTAAATGTTAGGCCGTTCCAACTGTGTCCTCACACAGCAACTGATGAATTTCAATTCTATACATAGTCAAGTTTTCAAAACAGTTGGAATGGAGGTAATATTAGTGTATAATTTAAATTACAAGGAAGGAAGGAAGGCAGAAAGGAAGGAAGGAAGGAGTGAGTTTCTTCTTAGAACCATGAACGTTCACCAGCAGAAGACATGTCTGTTCAAGAAATATGCATCTAGGGGCGGCTGTTAGTTTGTCCCAGGATCAGAAAACTCCTTCTCTTTGGTGAAGTATTTGCACCATATATCTTCTGTTAATCATAAGGATGTTTTGTATTTTTGGTTTCTCAGTGTGAGGTACTCTGTCATCTGTAATTGAGAAGCCAGTTTACAACACAATAACTACATAAGATGTATTTCAGTATTCCACTAATTCCAACAAGGAAGGAAGTAAGTAAGTTTTCTTTATTTTGATATTTGTAATTTTCACCAGGAAAAGGCACACAAAGCTGGAAGGGAGGAAGGACGTTGTTATATCTAACACAGTACATAAAAGCAAAGTTTCTGAAACTACCTTGCTGTTGTCATTCCTCAGCACAGTCACTGTCCTAAATTGTATTTACAGTACAGCAGGACATTACCACACTGACAGCCTTCAACGAAACAGTGGTGAGAAACAGAGAAAACAAATTACGCTGTCTTTGCTTTTACTCATCATTTGGTATTCATTTCATTACCTTAGGGCTTAACAGTTTACAATAACTTTATTCTAATGAAACATCTGCAAAAAATAGACTTAATGAGTGATACAGGAAAATGTTTACTTGATCAACAGTTGGCAGCATTAACAGTTCAGGTAAACAGGACTACACCACACAATAAAGAATCGTGTGTCCAGGCAAAATACGTTATTTTGGTCAATGCTGAAACTTCAGAAATATGGAGACTGCATGTCTGCTCCATGGCACCAGGCAATGGGGTTTCGCTTGGCACACTGGCGACCTGGGTTTGCGCCCCGAGCCGGGACAACAGGAGGCGGAGGGACAGCAGGGAGGGTTCAGAGCATCCCATGGACATTCTCATCCCGAGGGAGGAGTAAGCTGCACTGTCCTTAGGGTGGCTCCTGGCAGCTTAGCAGGGAGTGCTCCAGCCTTAGGAAGTGACCATGCTCCACTGGGGCACTGTGACAGGAAGCTCCTGCCACTCTTGAGGACGACCTTTTCTTAAATCTGTTGAAACAGTTCTTCTATTTCTTAGTCTATTCTAACCTCTTACAATTTCTAGTCCATAAGGTTGGCCACCTATGGGCACCCCTCCCCTCTCTTGACTATGCTGTAGTGTCCTCTTTAATTTTCCTTTCCCTCTCAGGTCCTTTTACAGGAAGGTTATTGTTGTGACCTCCAAGCATATGTAAAACAGGTTGTGTTTATCACTGTTGGATTTAGTATGTAATAGCACTATGTCATAATATACCTTATGTTTATGAAACCTGTAAAAGCTGAAAATACCATGGCACTAGGTGTTTTTGATAATGGTAAAAAGTACTAGGTGACTATTATAGAAATTAAGTTAGTTGTGCTATTTAAAATGCATGTAAATTGCATGTAAACTGAACAAGTCTGAAATTTCATGGTGATTTGCATATATCCCATGATGCTTTGAATTATGGAAGTATGTATGATGATGTATTTCTTTGAAACTTGATTTATTACGAATGCCCTTTGGGTAACCCATGTTTCAGTGTTTCTGCACTGAGGTTCTTTTGTTTTAGCTTGTTTTGTCTTTTTTCTTTTGAGCCCTCACCACCCAAGTACATGGGACCCACATAGGGATGAAGGGTTTTCACTGAAAAGTGGTTAGATCAGAGATCAGTGTCAGTAGGTGCTGGCTACGTGCAAATAAAGGACATACATAGTCTGTTGCTGCAAACTGATGTACTGAAGAAGGGATATGGCATTGCAGAAGCTTATTTCCTGTATTTTGAATAAACATCACAGAGACTGTGTGTTGAACCTTAAGTTTGGTGTCTGGTCCATCTGTTATCCCACAACCCAACCACAGACTTGGTGTGAGAGTGGATAACTTGCTGGAAAGCATCTCGGCTGGCTGAAGAGGATGTTTTCCAGTGGATATCACCCAGATATCCCAGGTGAGCGATGCACCAGGAGCTGCCAGAGGAGAAGCAGGAGAAGAAAGTCTGTGGAGTTCTGACCAGAATCATGGCTGACAGATGGAGAGAAGCTGCTGCCTGGACTGGACCTGGGAGCTTGGAGACAGCCAAGCCTGAAGACGAAGAAGAGATGCAGGTCGAGGCGGACTGGAGGTGCAGAGACAACACCCTGAAGGTGGAGACCCTGATGAGGATGATCCACTGAATGAATGGGCAATGACTGGAGGCAGACCAACTATGCAGAGAGCGGAACACCAATGCCAGGTGCTCCAGAGGTCTCTGCTGGAGAGTTTGCACAAAGAGTTGCAGGAGGATTTTTCGTGGGCTCAGTTTGAGGATGACCCCCTGACTGAGCAGGATGTTCCTTTGTTTCCTGTGTTCCCAGGATGTTACCTGTTGGAGGTTGGGGATGCAAGTATGGAACTAGAATGTGAGACCCCAGGTAAGGCTGTGCCTAGTGATATTGTGCTGGGGTTGAAGACTCCAAGCAAGAAGAAGTCTATGAGGGACTTTTTCTTGTATTGATGCAGCAACACTTATTAACAGTATTGACTGGAGTATACTGCAGGCTAAAGATGCTAATATTGCCCAAAATGTTACAATATGTTAAGATCAAGGGGGTGGTACATGTGTTTTATTTTGTTTGATGAAAACTCTACAAAGGAGGAAGTGGGTGGAAAATGGATAGGAAGCTGTGTTGGGGTAACACCTAGAGTGTCTACCCTTGGGTGTCTGTATCTGTAGCAAATGAAATTAATCAAAAGACATGAGTGGGTTTATGAGAGGTTGAACCTAGGACTGGGCCCTGCTTAAAACTGACACATGTCTGGTGGGGTTAGAGCAGGTAATTACTCACCCCAGAGAAAATCATTTCTATGGTACTGGACTTTACAGCCATCCAGCTTTTTGGTTAAGAAATATGGCGTACTTTCCTAAAGAGAGATAGTTCAGGAAAGGCACTGTTCGTCTCTGTTGAGAAATGTGTAATGCCTCAGGCTAAAGCATGATGATATCCACAATGTTTATGATAGAATGTTTATCGTTAATAGGGACCCTGAGATGTAGCTTCTGAAGATGGATGGTGTGGAAACTCCATTCCTTCCTGGGGCAGGAAGGTGGTAAGCAGTCTGCAATAACTGCTTCCGTCTTAAGGTAGGGGAAATGTGACAGGGAGCTCCTGCCACTCTTAAGGCTGACCTTTTCTTAAATCTGTAGCAACAGTTCTTCTATTTTTCAGTCTATTCTATCGTTTACAATTTCTAGTCCATAAGGTTGGCCACCTATGGGCACCCCCCCTTCTTGACTATGCTGTAGTGTCCTCTTTAATTTTCCTTTTCCCTCTCAGGTCCTCGTACAGGGAGGTTATTGTTGTGACCTCCACGTATGTAAAACAGGTATTGTTTATCATTGTTGGATTTAGTATGTAATAGCACTATGTCATAATATACCTTGTGTTTATGAAACCTGTAAATGTCGAAAATGCCATGGCACTAGGTGTTTTTGATAATGGTAAAACATACTAGGTGACTACTATAGAAATTAAGTTACATGTGCTATTTAAAATGCATGTAAATTGCTGTAAACTGAATAAGTCTGAAATTCCATGGTGATTTGCATATATCCCATGATGCTTTGCATTATGAAAGAAGGTATGATGTTGTATTTCTTTGAAACTTGATTTGTTACTAATGCCCTTTGTGGTAACCCTTTTTTCTGGGTTTCTGCACTGAGGTTCTTTGTTTTTAGCTTTTTTTGTTTGTTTGTTTTTTTCTTTTTGAGCCCCCACTACCCAAGCAAATGGGGCCCACATAGGGATGAAGGGTTTTCACTGAAAAGTGGTTAGATCAGTGTCAGTAGGTGCTGACTAAGTGCAGAGAAAGGACATACATAGTCTGTTGCTGCAAACTGATGTACCTAAGAAGGAATTTGGCACTGCAGAAACTTGTTTCCTGTATTTAGAATAAACTTTACACAGAGATTGTGTGTTGAACCTTAAGTTCGGTGTCTGGTCCATCTGTTATCCCACAACCCCTCCACAGGTGTCAACCAGGATGCTGCGAGCGTGCGGCCAACTGCAGGGAGGGCAGAGCATACAAGTGAAAAATCATGGCCGCCTGGACATCCAGATGACGGCAACCAGCTCCCTTGCCGCCACAAAGCCGGAGGTGTCCTTGCTGTGCCCTGGTGAGGAAGGATGAAATGCCTTTGGGCAGATCTCAGCTCCAGCCATTGCCCACCCCCTGTCCTACCTGCTTAATCTCTTGTTCACCCTTGGCACTGTACTTCAGGCCTGGAAATCAGCAACAGTGATCCCCCTCCACAAAGGTGGTGATCACTCCTCACCGGGAAACTACTGCCAAATTTCCCTCCTTCCTAATCTAGCTAAACTCCAAGAGTCTCTTGTCCTTACCAGACTCACCCACTTTCTCGCCTATTCTGATTTCCTGTCACCCTACCAGGCTGGCTTTTGGAAAAATCATTCAACTATCTCTTCCCTTCTCCAGGTCACTGATGTCATTCTTATAGGCATGGATCAAAAGCCATCTTACCGCGACTGAATTCACTGACAAGCCAAGGCCTTTGACTCTGTTTCACTCTCCTACTTACTAAACTTGAACCTGGTAGACTCTCCACTCTATCTGTCAAATGGTTCAAATCCTATCTCTCTGGTCGCTCTACCAGTGTGTTCAAAGTGGAGCGTACTCTTCCCAATTCTAGCAGGTGTGCCTCAAGGCTCTATTTTTCATCCCATCCTATTCTCCATCTTTCTTAATGATCTCCCTCCCGTATGCTCTTCTTCCCTAATACATCTCCATGCTGACAACACTCTCCTCTTTACATCTGGCCCCTCTATCCCCGTGGTGACCACTCAGTTACAAATCAATTTCAGTCACGTCCTGAATTGGTTCCAAACCAACCAACTCATGGTAAATACAGTACCACTAAAACAGTCTCCACGATTTTTGGCAGTCACCACAAAATGGTCATGCTCACCACATCCCATTCTTTCCTCTCCCTTGATTGCACCCTTGGATACTGTCCCATCTTATAAGTATCTAGGAGTCTGGCTAGACAGCCACCTCAGTTTCTACTTATGTTAACTACATGCATTCCAAGCTCCGACCCGAACTTGGTGCACTTTATAGAAACAAAGATGCCCTCTCCCTCCTTGTTCGATGGATACTTCTTACAAAAACTATCCTACCACTATTTGACTATGAGTCCGCCTCTGCATCTACCCTCTCCAGACTGGATGTCCTTTTCAATGCTTTCTGTAATTTCACCTTGAACATCCCCCTCATGCCTTATCACTGCTCCCTCTACTCTTCACTATCCTCCTGCCAAAACCAACATATTTCCATAATCTCTGCCAAATTCTGGTTACATAGAAACATAGAAGTTGACGGCAGATAAGGACCGCAAGGCCCATCCAGTCTGCCCATAGGTTTAGCTTGCTTCCTCCTTGCCTCGCATCCCTCTTATCCCCTTCCCCTCACACATCCTACCTCCTCCACACACGTGACCCTCATTCTTTTGCCCTTCCCCACCCATACTCAAATTCAGGTAAGACCGCTTTCTCCTTCTTCTCCCATTCATGGAACTTCCTTCCCACTTTGCTCCATTTGCTACCTTCGCTAACTCTCATTAAACGGACACTCTACTGTTCCTCCTCTTCTCCTTGCTCTTCCATCAACCTCATAAATTCTCTTTCTGAGGTCCACATTACGTTGGTCAGTTTCAAGTCAAGCCTTCAAGCTGTCAAGTACCTTGTCTGCGATATTGTCATTGTTATACCTTGTGTGCACCCTGTATCTCTTGCACTCTAATTTGTCAGTTTGTAACCTATAATTGAGTTGTATTTTTGTCAGTTCATTGTTTGTATTCTGCTACCACCATAGGCACCATTGTAACCTGCCTGCATATTTGCATTTTATGTACTTGCTTTATTACCCAGGCACCATTGTAACTTATACAAAAAAGGGTCACTCCTGCACGACAGGTGCTAGAATGTTCCATATGAATAATCTAAAACAGAAAGGACTCTGCACTCAGACACCATGGTGTTTCCAAACTCAGTCTTTTCCACCAAGTTCATTTTATTTGTTAAGAGGCAAGCAAAGCACTCGACAAGAGTGTGAAACGTTGGTGATTTGTGGTGGTCTCACCAGGCTGAATCAGCCCTACAGTTTATTGCTTGCCTCTTCGCAAACAAAATGAACTTGGTGGAAAAGACTGAGTCTGAAAACACTGTGATGTCTGAATGCTGAGTCCTTTCTGTTTTAGACCATTGCAACTTGCCTGTGACACCAGTGTTAACTGTCTGAATACTATGCATGTTTGTTTTGTCTCCTCTTACCCCTTCTACCAGGTCGCACCTGGAAACGAGCCTTGACTCAGTGTGTCTCTCCCAGTTACCAACTTTTAAATAAAATAAAAAATAAATAAGAAAGTCTCCTCTCCCAGTCGTGACCACGAGGAGGCCCCCCCCGATGAAGGGAAACACCGGATTGACTGGGGCTATGGTGTGGTAAGGGCAATGGCTTGGAGGGACAGGAAGCGCATCCTTAGGATCACGAGAACAGTTGCAGGAGTCTGAGTTGGGCGTCATTGTCCACCTAGGGACAAATGACTTGGCTCATCATGAGATTAGAGAGCAGTGCAGAAGGACTTTGTAGAGTTGGGGAGGGGCCTAAGACAAGTAGCACACACAGTATCCTTCTCAGAGGTGCTGCCTGTTAGTGGCATGGGTGAGGCGAGGGTACTTTGCACCATGCAATTTAACAAATGGTTGAAAAAATGGTGTGGCACACAGGGGTTTGGCTTCATTGGGGACTGGGGTTCCACCTGGAGAGACATAAGCCTTTACTGGCAGGATGGTCTGCATCTGTCCAGGAAGGGAACAAGTCTTTTGGGCAATCGGTTTAAATGCTTCATTGGCAAGCTTTTAAACTAGTAAAGGAGGCACTGATAAGCACACGAAAATCCCAGCCTCCCCACAAAATAGGGTACTAAATGAGAAAAGACCAAGGTAGAAAGGGTCAGTGGGGATGCTGCTACAGAAGGTAAAGCCATCAAAAATGGAGAGCAATGAGTACCAATGCCCATAGTCTGGGTAACAAGCTTCCTGGAATTAGTGGTCTTGATGGAGGAGGAACAACTGGATATCGTGGCAGTCACAGAAACATGGTACACACAGAACCATGACTGGGACGTAAACATACAAGGATACACTATCTACAGGAGGGACAGGGAGGGTAAAAGAGGAGGAGGAGTAGCTCTTTACATAAGGGAAGGAATCAAAGCAACAGAACAAAAGGGTAAACAGGGAGGAGAAGAAGCACTGAGGGGCAATTTGGAGGCAGGCAATGGCATCACAATCCATACAGGGGTTGTATACAGACCCCCCCTCTCAGGGGGAGGAAATGGACAAGGAAATGATAGAAAGTATACTTAGAATGGCAGATAAAGGGGAGATATTGCTGATGGGTGATCTGAATATGCCAGATGTTAACTGGAGAGCAGTTGCAGCAGCCACTTCGAAGAGTGGGGTTATTCTAGATGCCCTACAGGGGGCATGCATTAGACAACTAGTATTGGAACCCACTCGAGAGAGAGCAATCTTAGACCTGGTTCTTTCAAATGGAGATGGAGAGAGGATCACAGATGTAGAAGTTGGTAGCCATCTGGGAACTAGCAACCATCGAACAGTATGGTTCACAATAAACACAGCAATAGAGTAAAGCCACACAAAGGCAAAAGTACTGGACTTCAGGAGGGCTGACTTTGCCAAAATGGGTGAGTGCCTAAGAATGCACTAGCAAATGGGCAGGAAGGAGGGTGGAAGAACAATGGGGAATAATAAAACTGCCATCACAGAGGTAACAAGCCTTTGTGTGAAGCAAATAAACAAAACAAAGCGATGTAAGAAACCACTATGGTTCTCAAAGGAGGTGGCAGTGAAGGTTCAAGAGAAAAAGAAAGCATTCAGAAAGTACAAAAGGAATCACAGAAGGAGCAGGACAGAGAGTATGTATCGTTAAAGCAAAGGAAGCTGGGAAGGCAGTCAGAACAGCAAAGGCCCGAACCGAGGAAAAGATAGCCAACTCAGTTAAGAAGGGATAAAACCTTTTAGGTACATCAGGAAACGAACGAAGACTAAGGAGGGCTAGTGAGACTTAATAAAGGGGTAGGGGGGTGGGCAGAGGGTGACGGTGAAAAGGCAGAGATACTAAACAAATATTTTTGCTCAGTATTTACAAGTGAAGAGGGTAGGTACCTAAAACAAACAATAGAAACACTCTGGATATAGAAGTTGATACCAGCCCATTTACAGAAGAAAGGGTTTGAAAGAACTCTTAAAACTGAAAGTGGACAAAGTAATGGGGGCCTGATGGGATTCATCCCAAATTCTAAAAGAACTAAGAGTAGAACTAGTAACACCACTGACTACCCTCTTTAACAAATCCTGGGAGGATGGGGTGGTACCTGAGGACTGGAGGAGGGCAGATGTGATTCCCCTTCACAAAAGTGGGAGCAGGGCAGAAGCAGGAAACTACAGACCTGTTAGTTTAACCTCAGTGATAGGGAAAATGATGGAATTACTTCTGAAGGAAAGAACTGTCGAGCACCTAGAGGCCAGAGGGGCACAAGACCCAAGGCAGCATGGATTCACAGCGGGAAGGTCATGCCAGACGAATCTAATTGATTTCTTTGACTGGGTGACCAAAGTAGTAGATCAGGGAGGGGCTGTGGACATGGCCTACCTAGACTTTAACAAGGCATTTGACTCAGTCCAACACAAAAGATTAATATACAAGTTAGCCAGCCTGGGAGTGGGTCCCAAGATGCTAGCCTGGGTAAAGAACTGGCTGGAGAATAGGACACAGAGGGTAATGGTAAATGGAGTCCACTCTGAAGGAAGGGGTACCACAGGGTTCAGAGTTGGGACCAGTCCTCTTTAATGTCTTATAGCGACTACTGCAGAGGAGCTGAAGAAAAGTATGTCTCTTTGCAGATGACACAAAGATTCGCAACAGAGTTGATGCACAAGGTGGGGTGGAAAGGATGAGGAGGGACTTGGCAAGGTTAGAGGAATGGTCGAATGTATGGCAGCTTAGATTCAATGCTAAGAAGTGCAAGGTAATACACCTGGGAAACAAAACCTCAGGGCAAGAGTACACAATGGGGGTGAGATACTAACAACAACAAAATGGAAAGGACCTGGGTTAGTCATATCAGATGACTTAAAGGTGGTCAAGCAATGTGAGGAAGGACAGTAAGGAGGGCTGGGGGATACTGGGATGCATAGGGAGAGGCATCACCAGTAGAAAATAGGAAGTTGTTATCCCTCTGTACAGACAGCTGGTGAGACCCCATCTGGAGTACTGTGTGTAGTTCTGGAGACCCAATCTCCACAAGGACATATGAAGAAAGACTAAAGGAGCTTAATATGTATAGACTCAAGGAAAGGAGGGAGAGGGGGGACATGATAGAAACTTTCAAGTACCTCAAGGGAATCAACAAAGCCCAAGAGGGTAGCATCTTTCAAAAAAAGAGGTGAGCAAAACAAGGAGGCATAATCTAAAGATAGAGGGGCGGCCACGGTAATGTAAGGAAGTATTTTTCACAAAGAGGGTTGTGGATGCATGGAACGGCCTTCTGGAGGAGGGTTGGAGTCAAAAACAGTGGTTGAATTCAAGCATGCATGGGACAGTCATAAGGCAATTCTAGGGGTGGAGGTAGAAAGAAGTAGGCTGCTGGTTAACTAGGATCTGCAGCTTATCCATTAGGTAGGAGTAATGGGCAGACTGGAGTGGGCCAAGCAGTCATATCTGTCTGCAAATCAAATTCATGTTTCTATGTAATGGACACAACAGGGAAGATGGTGGGCAGACGGCAGGCTTGTTTGCCCGAAGGAGTGGACGACTAGGACTGGCCCAGAGGACAAAAAAGATAAGGCAAAAATAGGAAATATGGAGATTGCAAACTATGTGGATTCAGTATATTGAATTAGAAGTTGAAATAAAGATTTGAAAACAAATAAGTTCAGCTTATAGTTGCACATTGGCTTTCCATACTGCAGTATCGGGTTGAAAGCTCAGAATGAAAATAGTTCTAAAACCTACCGCAGACAAATGTAGTTCTTGAAATTGTTTCCAACATGTAACCAATGCAGTCGGCTATGAATTACACAACTTCCTGATAATTCAATGACTGTTTAATTGATTTTTGATGTGTGTTACCCAAAGCATGGCAACTAAGGGTGCAGAAGTAATTTGTCTCTTTGAGAGAATTAAGTAAATTTTGATTCCTTTTACAATCAATTCCTTCATGGTGCTTAGCTGCTATATAAGCTTGACGTTTGATGATTTTATAAACTAATGAAGGCATATTGCAGAACCATCCTTATCACTGTCTGGAAGTAGTGCTCAGCCTGGAATGCTAATAGACTGGAAATGACAGACATGGGACTGTAATTTGCCTTGATTGAGTGTAGCTCCCTTTTGAGGAACATAGCATATGTCCTCATTAATTTCTTCCTTTTGCAGAAACTTGCCCAACTTTTTTAAACAACTTAAACTGGTGTTGACATTTACTGGTACACTGTGCATTTTGTTCCGTAGAAAATCCACCTATGTGTGGAAACAAATCTCACCAGAATTATTTTAGACCTGTGATCTTCTTTAGCTACGCACTGCATCTGTCTTTGTTTCCTTTCAGAATCTTGTGAGCTGTCATGGGATTCTTTCTTCTGCAGTCATTCCCAAAGGCCATGAATAATACTGTGTGTTTTACTCTGCAGTTTATAAATCTACTCTGCAGCTTTATATGGAAACCAGAACGGAACACAATATTCAAGATATCACCTCCCCAGTCCTTTTGACTGATAGTATAACTGATATTATACAGAGGTATGTCTAGTCATACTTGATAAGCTTATATTTGCCTATTATTACTACTGAAAACCATTGTGCATGAAGTTTGTGCTAGTAACCTCCTTGTTCCCCTTTTTTGGAGGGGGGGTGGATTTTCAAAAGAGTAAAAATTGTGCATAGGAAGCAATAGATTTTGCCCCAGGGAGAGTACTTTTGCATAAATGGACTTGTCTCTGCATGGGCTCCATTTTCAGAAAGGCTGCCTTTTTTCACCTTTTCCACATTTTGCAGCAGCTGGCACAGATTCGTTTTGTGCAGCTGTGCAAAAATGCTATGCCTGGTATGACCAGCTGTACCATCTCTTTTGCACCCCTGTGCAAAAAAGGGAAATACCGACAATGTGCCAACAATGCCGAAAAGAGCAATTGTTGCTGGAGTGTGGACTTAGTCTGTGGACCTCTCTGGCTTCTTTGAAAACTGGCCTCTGGTCTCTACTCTGTGGACTACACACAGTTAGGGTACACGGTATTCTTTATATGCATTTTTTTTTATATCCCGTTTTATCCTCCTCTTGCGGAGCGGGCCCCAGCAACCGCTGGCCGCCAGCACCCACACCCCCTGACCAGGTCTGGCGTACGCTCCAAACACCTGACTCACACAGGCCTGGTTCAGTTAGCAGGACACCCCTCCCCTCAAGGGGCCTGTACAGGGATCCAGGTGGCCACGCCTCTCGTGTCCGGGGGGGCGCAGGGCTCATCCATGAGCCGCCATGGTCGCCACATGATTTTTCACCATTACAACCCCTAAGTAAGCCGGACATGTAATGGCATCTAATGCACCTATGTGCAGACACCCGCCACACTCCCTCCCCTTAGTATGCCCACCACTGATAGTTCACCTAGCTTCTGCTAGGTGCCGCTACAGCGGTGCATGACCCGTTCCCACCCCAGAGGAAGGAGAACAGTCGTGGAACACTCAATCCTTCCTCTTCCCTGCCAGCACCCGGCGGCCCGAATCCATTCCTAAAGCCCAGGTCGCCGGTGTGGCGCCCAGCGCCTCAACCCTCAGTGCCACCAGGCTGGCACATGCATTTTAAATCCTTAGCCTAATTACCTGCTGCTGTTCCACATAGGATACTGGTAAACAAGCTGGAGAGCCTAAGAGTAGGGATTAAAGTAGTTAAATGGGTAGAGAGTTAGTTAGGAAATAGGGTCAGAGGTGGTGGTAAATGGCATCCACTCTGGAGTAGGCAAGGTGACCAGTGGGGTGCGAAGGGTCAGTACTAGGTCAGTCCTCTTTATATATTTTTTAGTGACATCACTGAAGGACTGGAAGGAAAGTATGCCTGTCTGCAGGTGACACAAAGCTCTACAACAGAGTAGACACGGGGGAGGGGGTTGAAAGAATGAGGGACCATCTAAAAAAGATGGAAGAGTGGTCACAGGTCTGGCAGCTGGGTTTCAGTGCAAAATCATGTACTTGGGGAACAGAAACCCAGGGGCAACATATCAACTGGGAAGTGTGGAATTAGCAGTCACAAGGCAGGAAAGGGACCTGGGGATAATCATTTCTGATAACCTGAAGGTAGCTAACAATGTGACAAGGCAGTGGGGAAGGCAATTAGGTTTGAGGGAGCTGCATAGACAGGGAATCACCAGCAGGAGGGAGGTAGTGATACCCTGTAAGGTCTCGGTAAGACCACGCCTCAAAGTACTGTGTCCAGTTCTGGAGGCCCCATCTCCAAAAGGAAATAGAAAGGGTAGAAGCTGTATAAAGGAGGGCAACCAAAATGGTGCACGCCTGTATCAAAGTCCTATGAAGAAAGGCTTAAGGAGCTGAATTTGTACTCCCTAGAGGAAAGAAGGGAAAGAGTGGATATAGAAACATACAAAATGCCTTTACAGGTAAAAGATGCTACAGGATGGTACCATTTTCCAAAGAAAAAGATGTTCAAGGACAAGGGGTCACACTATGAAGCTGGGGCTCAGAGGAAATATAAGGACGTACTTCTTCACAGAGGATACATGGAACAGCCTCCATTACAGGATTCAAGAATGCATGGATAGATACAAGGGGATCCTGGAAGTACCTGTATGACCGAAGACTGGTAGGTGTGTGCAGTGTGCCTAGCAGTAGGTGGGAAAATAGGGCAGACTGGATGAGCCAAGAGGTCCTTATCTGCCAATATCTTCTATGTTTCTGTTTTCCATGCCAAAATGCTTAAGTCAGCTTCTGCCATCAGCTTCAGTACTGTATCCAACTCCATAATTCAAGTTTATCCAAACTCATTTGAATTGTCACTATACCTCATTATAGCACAGCCCCTCATTGTAGCGCTGCACTACAATATAGCACAGCCCCTCACTGTAGCACCGCACTACAATATTGCACTGCCTCTCATTATGGCACTGCACCTCATATCACTGGCTCTCATTATAGCATTGTAATTCATTATAGCACTGCCCCTCACTATGACGGCACCTCATTATAGAACTGCCTCTCATTATAGCACCACCCCTCATAATAGCACTTCCCCTCGCTATAGCACTTCCCTTCATTATAGCACTGTCTCTCATTTCAGCATTGCCCCTCATTATAGCACTGCTGTTCATTATTGCACTGACCTTCATTATAGCACTGCTCCTCATTATATTTCTGCATCTCATATTAGCACTACCCCTCATTATAGCACGGCATCTCTTTATAGCATTGCCATTCATTATACACTGCCCTCATCATAGCACTTTCTCATTATGGCACTGCTTCTCATTATAGCACTGCACCTCACTATGGTACTGCACCATAAAACTGCATCTCATTATAGCACTGCCCCTCATTATAGCACTGTCCCTCATTATAGCACTGCAACTCATTATAGCACTGCCCCTCATTATGGCATTGCTTCTTATTACAGCACTGCACCTCACTATGATACTGCACCTCATAGCACTGCTTCTCATATGCCCCTCATTACAGCACTGCATTTCTTTATAGCATTGCCGTTCATTATAGCACTGTCCCTCATTATAGCACTGCCCCTTATTATAGCACTGTCCCTCATTATGGCACTGCCTCCCATTATAGCACTGACCCTCATTATGGCACTGTCCCTCATTATGGCACTGCATCTCATTATAGCACTGGACCCGCATTATAGCACTGCTCCTCATTATATTACTGCATCTCATTATAGCACTACCCCTCATTATAGCACGGCATCTCTTTATAGCATTGCCAGTCATTATAGCACTGCCCCTCATTATAGCACTTTCCCTCATTATACCACTGCCCCTCATTATAGCACTTTCCCTCATTATGTTACTGCTTCTCATTATAGCACTGCACCTCACTATGGTACTGCACCTCATAGCACTGCGTCTCATTATAGCACTGTCCCTCATTATAGCACTGCATCTCTGTATAGCATTGACGTTCATTGTAGCACTGCCCCTCATTATAGCACTGTCCCTCTTTATAGCATTGCCCTCATTATAGCACTGTCCCTCATTATGGCACTGCCTCTCATTATAGCACTGCACCTCACTATGGCACTGCATCTCATAGCACTGCTTCTCATTATAGCACTGCCCCTCATCAAGCAAGACTAGATTTGCTGGCAAAGGCACCTAGCTTCACCTGAGCTCTTTTCTTCTAGGTTTGGTTGCAAGGACAGAGCAAGGAAAAAGATTAATGCTTCTTTTGGCTAGGTAGATTTACTATGTGTTACTATTTTTTTGTTGACAGATTTTGTTACAGTTTTTTGCTAACATTTTACTGCTTTACTGTTCTCTGATTAAAACTGCAGTTGCAGGGTATACTTTCTGCTGCATTATTACAGGGTTTGCCTACAGGTTGGTTACTGTTTTGTGCTTACAGATTACTGCTGTAATCTTCTCTGATACAAATAGTGTTTTACAAGGTATATCTTCTGTTAACGTGTTCTGCAGGTTGTGCTTACAGGTTTTGTTACTTTTTACTGCTTTATTTTATTCTCTGTAACAAAGGTTTTTTTGCAGGGTGTATCTTCTGTGAAATCATTACAGGTGGTGCTTACAGGTTTTGTGACTTTCTTTTATTTATCATTAGGCTAAGCTTTCAGGGCTAATTACAGGAGCACATACAAGATACAGACTGAGGGATAGCGACTGCATTTGTTGTTGGTTGATTGTTTCTGCTCTTACCACCTTGTTTCTTTCATCCGTGGTTCTTCTTTTTCAGCAGGGGAAGGGCCCAACCACCCACCCCCATCCCAACCACCCCATGGTACACTCCTTTTATAGAGTAGCACAGTCGTGACATTTCCTGTAGCAAAGCAGGAAGGGGAGGGTCAGAGTAGTATCCACACAGTGACCTCACTTACAAGGGCACAATTAATTTAACTTGTTTTAAAAAGTTATACAAATACAAACAAAACAAAAAAATAAATATTTAAAAAAAATCTAACTTTTGCTTTCATTTTCCTTCTAATTACTCGGACCAGGTTATAAACTCCGCAACTCAACTGGAATGGATATTACTAACTACAGGTACTGCGGGACACTTTTCAAAAGGGCAGTTATACAAGATTTAGGATGCTGTCCTGCATGCTGGACCATCAGAGATCTAAGGGCTCAGCTCCAGGCAGCATGAGCAGAGACTGCACACCTCAAATCACATATTTAGGAGGAGATATAGTACAAGAACCTCCCTCCATTTCCCCAACATCCAACTGAAGCACCTTGACCGAGAGGGTAGTTTGGTCCAGGATGTTGGCAGGTGGTTAGGAGGGGAAACCAGGTGTCCCATCACTCAATGCTCACCAACATATCACCTCCACAAACCATATAAAAACTACAAACAGGTGTCTGCCTCTATCTCTGAAATCAAACAAAGGGGCACAAGACACTGCAGAGCAGGACATTGCAGCACAGGAGCTAGCACAACAAAACTCGACCAAAACAGGGACCAAAACAAAAAGAAAATCCAAAACACTTCTGATCATAGAAGACTCCATGATTTGGGGAGTTATACCTACCTCCAGCCGGGGGCAATGGTCAGATGTCTCTCAGGTACATTAACGTGGAGAGACACTGACCACATTGCTAAAACTGTGCAGGAAGCAGGAGAAGACGTCAACGTCCTGGTACACATAGGGACTAACGATCTCGCCAGCCGGTCAGTTGTGGAGACCAAAGAACACCTGACCAGGCTGGGAGACAAACTGTCATCCATTTCATCCAGCATCTCCTTCTCTGAGATATTGCTGGTCTGGGAAGGGGGGGCAGATGAACAGAAGGTCAGAGAAGGGGAGCTAGAGGAGCTAAACATGTGGCTTAAGGGCTGGTGTCAGGAAAAAGGACACAAATTTGTAGGTAACTGGCAACAGTTCGAGGAGCAAAAGTTCTTTAAATTCAATGGACTGCATCTGACTAAGGAGGGAGTCAGTGCATTGGGGCAGAGGTTTGATGTCTTTGCAGAATATTTAAACTAGCAAATTGGGAGGGGGTGCAGAACCCGATACATCGAACAGGAAGAACACCCCTTCCCCTTCAGCTAGTGATCAAACAGGAATTCAGCATGTTTGTAGTTCATTTGCATCACCAGGTAAGGAAAGGTCCAGCTCCATCTGACGGGCAGGGGAAAAGCCAGACCTCACCCCACAACTAACATCAAATCTGGCTAATGGAAAACCATATACACAAATGCCCGTAGTCTGGAAAACAAGATCTCAGGCCTGGAGGCAACAATGGCAGAGGCTAAACTGGACACAGTAGCCATTAGCGAGACATGGCTCACCAGTAACCACACTTGGGAGACTTCAGTACCCAGCTATGTACTGTTCAGAAGAGACTGAGGTGCAAAAAAGTGGGGGTCCCTTTATGTCAATGAAAATATCAAAACTACACAAATTCAGAATACACATAAGGAGCCAGAAGAACTGTGGGTCACCCTGGAAACAGGAAATGGGACAGCCATTTGAACTGGGGTTGTCTACAGGCCTCCAGACCAGGGGGAGGACATAGATACATTACTGTTAGAAGATATACAAAACATGACCACTAAAGGGGAGGTTCTGATAATGGGAGACTTCAACATGCCAGATACAGATTAGTCAATACCAGCAGGAACATAAACCAGAACTAGACCCATAGTGGATTCCCCGCAGGGGGAGGGACTCAAACAATTGGTACAACAACCCACAAGAGACAGGGCTATCATAGATCTAGTACTGACTAACAGGGAAAGGATCATGGATCTCCAGGTAAAAGGTCACCTAGGGGCCAGTGACCATCACACGGTATGGTTCAATGTGGCCACTGAAACTAAATCATCCCATTCCAAGGCAAAAATATGGGACTTCAGAGGAGCTAACTTTGATAAGATGGCCAACAGAGTTAAGCTAGCCATGGCAAGAAGAAATAGAGGTGAGAGGGTACAGGCAAACTGGGTAAGCATTAAGGATGCAATACTTGAAGCAACATCCCATTGTGTTAGGGAGAAAAGCAAGCGCAAAAGAAGGAGGAAACCACTTTGGTTCTCAAAAACAGTAGCAGAAAAGATCAGAGCCAAAAGGTTGGCCTTCAGGTAATATAAGGGAATGCAGTGGGACGAAGATAGGGAGGCATACCAAACTTTCATAGGGAAGCATGGAAGGCAGTAAAGCAGGCAAAGGCCCAAACGGAAACACTACCACGAACAGTAAAAGAAGAGGACAAGACTTTCTATAGATATATTAGTAAATGGAGAAAATCCAGAGGGGGTATTGCTAAGATCAAAGGGGATAAGGGGAAGTGTGTGGAAGAGGACGAAGGAGAAGCATCTATCCTAAATAGTTACTTCTGCTCAGTATTTACTGAGGAGAAGTTAGAGCAGGGCCCATAGCTCAGCACCATGGACACAGGGGGGAGGGAGTCCCTTCACAAAGGAAAGGGTCCTACTCGCTATGCTCAGGGTGGACAAGGCAATGGAACCTGATGGCATACATCCCAGGGTACTAAAGGAGCTAAGGGTGGAACTAGCAGAGCCATTAGCAGAACAGTTTAATGAGTTTCTGAGCACAGGAGATGTCCCAGAAGACTGGAGAAGGGCTCATGTGATCCCGCTCCACAAGAGTGGTAGCAGGGAGGAGGCAGGGAACTACAGACCAGTCAGTCTTACCTCAGTAGTGGGTAAGATTATGGAGGTACTCCTTAAGGAAAGGATAGTGCAACACCTTGAATCCATCAGAGCACAGGATCCAAGACAGCATGGGTTTACAACAGGAAGATCCTGTCAAACTAATCTCATAGATTTCTTTGACTGGGTAACCAGAGTGGTGGACCAAGGGGGTGCAGTTGATGTCACCTACCTTGACTTCAGCAAAGCTTTCAATACTGTTCAGCACAGAAGATTGATTAATAAGCTGGGTAGGCTCGGGGTGGGTCAGAGGTTGGTCAACTGGGTAGCAAACTGGTTGGCGGGCAGAAAACAGAGAGTGGTGGTAAATGGTATACAGTCAGAAGAGATGCAAGTCACAAGTGGGGTACCACAGGGATCAGTCCTGGAGCCAGTCCTCTTCAATATCTTCATCAGTGACATTACAGATGGACTGGAGAGTAAGGTTTGCCTGTTTGCAGATGACACCAAGATCTGCAACAGAGTAGACGTTCCAGATGGGGTGGGTAGAATGAGAAGAGATCTGGATAAACTAGCAAAATGGTTGGAAGAGTGGCAACTGGGGTTTAATGCAAAGAAGTGCAAGATCATGCACACAGGGAAGAGAAACCCTGAAGCTACCAATAGGCTGGGGGGAGTTGCTGGCAGTCACAAGGGAAGAAAGAGACTTGGACATCATCATCACAGACAGGGGTTCAGTTAACTCCATTTTTGGAGTATTTGACTTCCAAAAATAAGGCACAAACTTCCAAAATAAAGGGGAGGAAGTCACTGACTTCCAAATGTAAAACAAAAAAATTAGATGACTTCCAAAACTGTAGGCATGGACGTCAGAAATGATAGATTTTTCTGAAAGAAATTACATTTTACCACTAATATTTATTTATTTGTTAGCTTTTGGTGACTGAGTAAGTACATTAGGCAAAACCCTGCCTATTTTCAGGTATGACCCAAAATTCGTCCTTCCTAGAATACTGACTTCCACAAGTGGGATCCTGGAAGTATTCTGACTTCCAAAAAACTGGAATGACTTCCAGATTCCGATTCATGGAAGTTTTAGACTTCCACTAAACATAAATTAACTGAATCCCTGATCACAGATGAAATCATCCAAGCAGACCACTAAAGCGGTAGGTAAGGATAGAGGAATGTTGGGGTGTATTAGTAGGAGTATCACAAGTCATAAGAGGGAGATAATAATCCCTCTTTACAAGACACTGGTTAGGCCCCATCTAGAGTACTGCATGCAGTACTGGAGCCCGCACCTGCACAAGGACATTAATAAAATTGAGGGAGTCCAGAGAATGGCAACCAAAATGGTGCAGCGACTGCATCAGAAGACATGTGAGCACAGATTAACGGAGCTGAATATGTATACCCTAGAGCAAAGGAGGGAGAGAGATGATATGATTGAAACATTCAAACATCTTAAGGGCATTAACAAGGTGAAAGAGTCTAACATGTTTCAATAAAAGAAAAATAGCAGGACAAGAGGACACAGCATGAGATTAGAGGGAGGCCTATTAAGGAGTAATGTAAGGAAGTTATTTTTCACAGAAAGGGTGGTGGATGCATGGAACGGCCTACCTCAGGAAGTGGTAGATACGAATACAGTGCAGGTCTTCAAACAGGCATGGGATAAGCATAAGGGAGCAATACAGATGAGTATGAACAGATAGGCCATTGACAGAGTAAAGGCCTATGGCACATTCATAAGATAGAAAAAATGGGCAGTCTGGATGGCCTTGCGGTCCTTATCTGCCGTCAACTTCTATGTTTCTATGTACCAGAGCACTCCCACTCATTATAGCACTGCTTCTCATTATAGCACTGCCCCACATTATAGCACTGCCACTCATTACAGAACTGCCTTTCATTATAGCACTGTCCCTCATTATAGCACTGCCCCACATTATAGCACTGCCACTCATTACAGAACTGTCTTTCATTATAGCACTGTCTCTCATTATAGCACTGCTCCTTATTGCACTGCCACTCATTATAGAACTGCCTTTCATTATAGCACTGCCCCTCATTATAGCACTGCCTCTTATTATAGAACTGACTTTCATTATAGCACTGTCCCTCATTATAGCACTGCCTTTCATTATAGCACTGCTCCTAATTATAGCACTGCCTCTTATTATAGAACTGCCTTTCATTATAGCACTGTCCCTCATTATAGCACTGCCTTTCATTATAGCACTACTCCTCATTATAGCACTGCCTCTTATTATAGAACTGCCTTTCATTATAGCACTGTCCCTCATTATAGCACTGCTCCTCATTATAGCATTGCCCCTCATTATATCACTGTGTCTAATTACAGCATTGCCACTCATCGCACTGCCCCTAATTATTGCACCGCACCTCACTGTGGTACTGTACCTCATAGCACTACTTAAAGCACTGCCCCTCATCATAGCACTCCCATTTATAGCACTGCCTCTCATCCACTGCACCTCACTAAGGCACTGCACAACATAGCACTGCTTCTCATTGTAGCACTGCCCCTCATTATAGCATTGCCCCTTATTTTATAGCAGTGTCCTCATTATAGTATTGCCCCTTATTATAGCACTGCTCCTCATTGTAGCACTGCCCCTCATTATATCATTGTGTCTAATTATAGCATTGCCACTCATAGCACTGCCCCTCATTTTGGCATTGCCACTCATTATAGCACCACACCTCACTATGGCACTGCACCTCATAGCACTGCTTCTCATTATAGCAGTGCCCCACATTATAGCACTCCCACTCGTATCTCTGCCTCTCATTACAGCATAGTCTCTCATTATAGCATCACCCTCATGATAGCACTGCCCCTCACTATAGCACTACTTCTCATTATAGCACCACCCCTCATTTTAGCACTGCCCCTCATTATATTACTGCTCCTCATTATAGCACTGACCCTCATCATAGCACTACCATTCATTATATCACTGCATCTCGTTATAGCATTGCCACTGATTACAGCACTGCCACTCATTATGGCACTGCCTCTCATTATAGCACTGCACCTCACTATGGCACTGCACCTCATAGAGCTGCTTCTCATTATAAAACTGACTTTCATTACAGCACTGCCCCCATTATATCACTGTGTCTCATTATAGCATTGCAACTCAGCACTGCCCTTCATTCTAGCACGGCACCACAGTATAGCACTACACCTCACTATGGCACTGCACCTCATAGCACTGCTTCTCATTATAGCACTGCCCCTCATTATAGCACACCCACTCATTATAGCACTGTCTCTCATTATTGAACTGCACCTCACTATGACACTGCACCTCACAGCACTGCTCCTCATTATAGCTCTGCTTCTCATTATGGCACTGTCCCTCATTATAGCATTGCCACGCATGGCACTACCCCTCATTATAGCACTGCACCTCATTACAACACTGTCCCTCACTATGGCACTGCTTCTCATTATAGCACTGCCCCTCATTATAGCATTGCCCCTCATTATAGCACTGGTCCTCATTGTAGCACTGCCTCTCATTATATCACTGCGTCTCATTATAGCATTGCCACTTATAGCACTGCCCCTCATTATTGCACTGCACCTCACTGTGGTACTGCACCTCATAGCACTACTTATTAAAGCACTGCCCCTCATCATAGCACTCCCATTTATAGCACTGCCTCTCATTCACTGCACCTCACTATGGCACTGCACCTCATATCACTGCTCCTCATTATAGCACTCCCCCTCATTATATCACTGTGTCTAATTATAGCATTGCCACTCATAGCACTGCCCCTCATTTTGGAATTGCCTCTCATTAAAGCACCACACCTCACTACAGCACTGCACCTCATAGCAGTGCTTCTCATTATAGCACTGCCCCACATTATAGAGCTCCCACTCACATCTCTGCTTCTCATTATAGCATTGTCTCTCATTATAGCATCACCCTCATAACATCACTGCCCCAGTATAGCACTGCCCTTTATTATAGCACTACCTCTCATTATAGCAGCACCCCTCATTATAGCACCACCTCACATTTTAGCATGGCCCCTCATTATAGCACTGACCCTCATCACAGTACTACCCCTCATTATAGCACTGCATCTCATTATAGCATTGCCACTCATTAGAACACTGCCCCTCATTATGGCACTGCCTCTCATTATAGCACTGCACCACAAAGAGCTGCTTCTCATTATAAAACTGCCTTTCATTATAGCACTGCCCTCATTATATCACTGTTTCTCATTATAGCATTGCCACTCAGCACTGCCCTTCATTATAGCACAGCACCTCATTACAGTACTACACCTCACTATGGCACTGCACCTCATAGCACTGCTTCTCATTATAGCACTCCCACTCATTATAGCACTGTCTCTGATTATTGCACTGCACCTCAGTATGACACTGCACCTTATAGCACTGCTTCTCATTACAGTGCTGCTATTTGTTATAGCACTGCCACTCATTACGGAACTGCCACTTATTATTGAACTGCCCCTCATTATAAAACTGCACCTCATTATAACACCGACTCTCATTATGGCACTGCCTCTTATTATAGCACTGCACCTCAGGGAGGCAGTATAGCGCAGTGGTTTAAGGCTCTGAGCTGCAAATCTGGAGACCTGGGTTTGAATCCCCTTGCATACACTGTGTGACCCTGAGCAAGTCACTTAAATTCCCTGTGCTCCCAGCTTGCACCTGTAAAAAAGCTTTCTGCTTAGTGTGCCCCTCATTATAGCACTGCACCTCACTATGGCACTGCACCTCATTGCATTGCTTCTCATTATAGCACTACTCCTCATTACAGAACTGCCACTTATTATAGAACTGGCCCCATTATAAAACTGCACCTCATTATAACACTGCCACTCATTATGGTACTGCCACTTATTATAGCACTGCACCTCACTATGGCACTGCACCTCATAGAACTGCTTCTCATTACAGCTCTGCTTCTCGTTGCAGTGCTGCCACTCATTATAGCACTGCCCTCATTACAGAACTGCCACTTATTATAGAACTGCCCCTCATTATAAAACTGCACCTCATTATAGAGCTGCCTTGCATTATAGCACTGTCCCTCATTATAGCACTGTGTGTTAAAAATTACTACTTTGAATTAGAACTGTTACTTGGGCTGTGATATTGTAACTACTGGGGCTTGTGTGCTGGGTGTGGGAACACTTGTTTGGCAGTGATAATTAGAGTGAAATTTAAATGTGATGTTTGCCTGGTGTTGGTAAGAGCTCTCACACCCACCCTGTTTTGTAGGCTTTCTTAAATACTGAAAAGCCACTGGGGGATGGGATTGAAGGGCAGTGCATTTCTGTTTGTGACTGAAATTTGAAGCAACAGGAACTGGTGGGCCTGTGACATCATACTGTACCTGATGTCTGCATACACACACTGTTAGTGGGACTGGACACACACTGGACTGTATGTGTTTGTGAGACTTGGAAACTTTATTGGTGGGGTTGAAGTGGGTTCATGAATCACCACGATCCAGTATAGAGAGAGACTGTATTCCAGGGCGAAGGGATTGAGAAAAGGGGTGTGAGCCATTATGAACAGAGAGGGACTAACAGGGTGGCCACATTCTACCATGGCAGGCATCTTCAGAAGGGTTGTAGGCTGCACAGGCTGTAGGATAGCAATAATTCTCAACTGGGCCTAGAGAGAGGGAGGCTGCCCACTCTGTAGACAGCTATCTTGTATCAGGAGTGAAATATATTGGTTAAGGAGTAAGCTGGGGGAGTTGGGGGGTGTCCAAGGATAAGGGGTGTGGATATGGGCAGCAGAAGGGTGGGGCTGAGGGGAGGCTGGGGCAATGCTCAGAAATTACAGGACATTATGTTACAACAAGCAGGAGGAAGGATATTAGGGACACAGGACCCTTAGATAGGGATGTTGATGCTAAGGGGAAAGCGTATGGGGTGAACATTCTGAATATAAAGAGAGTGGGGGGGAAGAGTCAGGAGGGGCTGTTGTGGGAAAGCCTAGAAGAGCAGACTGTGGGAAGGAGCTCCTAAGGAGAACAGAGCAAGAGGGGAGGAAGAGGGGCAGTTTAGAGGGGCAGTCGGGGAAACTCAGGTTACTTGATGGAGGCTGGCATAGGGGTGTTATAATAAATTTGAGCTAGTAAGCAACCTAGAGGGGGAGGAAGGGGTTGGTGGAAATGAGGAAACTGATACAGAAGCCGGGGGAAGGAGTCGGATACCTATAGGGCATCACAGAACGGCAATGGAAAGAATAGAAATAGTCTCAGAGGGAGAAGGGGAAACATAAATGTTAAACAGATGGGGAGATGCAACATATTGCAGACATGAGGGAGCAGAGCATGCCTGGAGAGAAACTGGGAGACAAGGAGGTGGGGGAGGGGCCCCCTTCAGCAGGGGGGTCTGTACCAAGGATGGGGCCCTAGGTGGGGGACCCACAGAGGCCTCTGGAGGCAGGGGTACTATTACAAGGGGGAGGATGGCGGTGTCGGGAAGGGAACCATCAAGGCCAGGATAAATGGTTCGGATAAGAGAGGTTAAAGGGAGACACCTATTCGGGACAAGGGGTCTCTAATAAGGCAGGAAGACTCCCAAGGAATTGAGATCATGAATAAAGGGGATGGGGGTTGAGCGCATAGTGAGGTAACCATAGGATGATGATGGCGGTGTTAAGGTTCTGTTATTGGAGACTCGATGACTAGGGGTATCCAGTGGGAGGGACAGGGGGTGGATGCTATAGCCAGGTGAAGGTAGTGAGCATCTCTGGGCTGACAGTGCACAGAGCAAAGTTCATGGTGTATGAACTGGTTAGGGATTGTGGAGGGAAACCGGATTTCCTGGTGCATTTGGGAACTAACGATCCAGAGGGAAATAGCATTCTGGAAATTCAAGCAAGGTTCCAAGAACTTGCCAGAGTCTGTCGGGATAATGGATGCAACATTTCCTTTTCAGAGATATTGCCAGTACCAAAGGCCTCAGTGGAGGAAAAATGAAGATCACAGAGGTTAATGACTGGCTCAGGAAGTGGGGTGAAGAGAGTGGGTTGGGGTGTTAGGGAACTGGAAAGGAGTTTGGGAGGATAAGGGACTGTATGCCAAGGACAGGCTTCATCTTGCCCGTTAGGGAAGGAGTCCTTAAACAGGGGTGGCTGACTACATTCAAGAAAGGTGGGGTTTAAACTTGTGAGGGGAGGGATAAGGGAGGGGCTGACCAGAAGCCCTCTCCTCCAGATGAGGGAGTAGCCTTAAAGCCAGGGGGAACAGGCTGGGGTGGAGGTTTCAGGAGGAGCAGAGGGAGGATGGAAGTATAAGGAACCTGGGTGGGGTTCGACAAAGGGATCAGGGATAAGGGTGGGGGTGTTAGTAAATACCAGGAGCATGGGAAAAGTTGCCAGAGTTCTAGGCCATGCTGTTGAGGGGTGGATGTGGCGGTGGTCACGAAACATGGGCCAACAAAACCATGACTGGGACCTAAATGTTTGAGGTACACTATGCTTAGGAAGGACAGAAAGGAGGGCAGGGGGTGGAGTGGCTATGTTCATTAGAGATGACATGAAATTGCTTAGGTAGAAGAGGCAGAGGGAAGCATTGGAGCCTTATGGGTCACCTTACGAACCCCAGCAGAGGTAAGGTCCAAGGTGGGTGTAGTATAGGCCCCACCCCCCAGGATGGGTGATGTTCTGGAGGATGGTTTGCTGGACAACATCATTGCCCAGTGTGGACCAAAAGGAGAAGGAGTGGTGTTGCTGGGGGACCTTAATATGCCAGGTACAAACTGGGGAACCAGGTCCTCTAAGGTGGCCAAGGAGCAGAGGCTGCTGGATGGCTTCCAGGATGTGTTCTTAACACAGCATGTGATGGAGCCCACAAGGAAGGGGCATGTCCTGGATGAGGTTCTGGCAGATGGGGACCTGGTAAGGGACCTGGCTGTAGAGGATCCCCTGACTGGGAGAGACCACAATACTGTCTGGTTTCAAATAAGCATGGGGGGGGAGATCTCAGACACTGGCAGTGGACTTCGGCGGGGCACACTTTGTGGGCATGGGAAATATTCTCAAGGATCACTTGAAGGGAATTACATCAATGACAAATGTGGAAAAGGGATGGGAGGTCATAAAATGGGGACTTCATGAAGCGCTAAGGTGAAGCGTAAGGGAGCAAGGTCACATAAACCTTGCTGGTGGTCCAGTGAGGTTCAGGTAGCGGTCAGAGAAAAGAAGGCGCCTACAAAAATATAAAACAACAAGAGGGATAGGGAAAAAATGTACCATCTTGCATCTAGAAAAGTCACCGGATGGTGAGGGGCAAGTCCAGTAAAAGCAGTGGCTGGCACAGGGGATACATGGAGGAAAAGGGTTCTTCGGTACATTGGGAGCGGAGAAAAACTAAAGGCCATCTCAGCAGATTGAGATCAGAAGGAGGGTGGTGGAAGAGGCGAGGGACCAGGCAGAGGTATTAAATGAGTACTTTGCTTCTATGTTCACTAGGGAGGGGGATCGGATATCTACAAAGCAAGGCACGATGGGGATAGAAGCGGTAGTGAGTGGGATCAGGGGAACAATAGAAATGGGGTAAGAGGGAGGGAGAGGTACCCCAGGGGTGTCACATCAGGATAAGGATAAAAAGGCCAGTAAGGTGGAGGGGACGGATGATGCTCTCTCCACCAAAAAGGGTGGTTACCCTCAAGGCCCTAAAAAAAGATAAATCTCCTAGGCCAGATGGAATTCATCTGAGAGTACTATGGGAATTGGCGGACATACTGGCTGCAACCCTGGCAGATCTCTTCAACAGGTCGCTTGAGACAGGGAGGGTACCTAGGGATTGGTGAGAGGCACATGTGGTCGAAGGAAATACCAGATAACTATAGACCCATCAGTTTGACCTCAGTGGTGGGAAAATTAATGGAGAGTATACTAAAGGAACGATTGGGGGGTGTACTTGGAGGAGGTGGGAGGTCTGGATAGTTGGCAACTTGGGTTTCTGTCAGGTAGATCATGTCAAACCAATCTTGTGGAGTTCTACGAATGGGTAACATCAGAACTGGACAGGAGAAAGTCTGTGGATGTATTATTCTTGGACTTCAGCAAGGCGTTTGACTCTGTCCCCACAATGGTCTGGTGGAGAAACTGACAGGGTTGGGAGTAGGCCCTTTGATGGGCATATGGATTGAAAACTGGCAAGCTGGATGCACACAGAGAGTAATGGTCGGTGGGGAGCTCTCTTACCCTAGAGAGGTCGGTAGTGGGGTACCGCAGGGCTCGGTCCTGGGTCCGACCCTGTTTAATGCATACATGTCGGACATCAGGGAGGGTATAGGGAGTGAAATGAGTCTCTTCGCTGATGACTCCAAGATGGGAGCAGTAGTTGAGGGGGAAGAGGGAAGGCTGGCCCTGCAAGGGGACCTGGACACCCTGGAAAGCTGGGCTCACACATGGAAATTAAATTTCAATATCACCAAGTGCAAGGTGTTACATCTTGGGCGGAACCCTAAACACAGGTACACCCTGGGAGGGGAGGCGCTGGAGGCCTCATCAGGGGGAAAAAGACCTAGGGGTCATGGTGGATGCATGTATGAATAACTCTGAGCAGTGCAGGAGAGCGACTAGCAAGGTAAACAGGATGTTGGGATGCATCGTAAGGGGGATCACCTCTAGGAGCAGGGAAGTGATTCTGCCACTGTACAATGGACTGGTTGAGACCACACCTTGAGTACTGTGTACAATACTGGAGACCACACTTGAAGAGGGACATACAGCTCCTGGAGAGGGGAGAGGAAGGGCAACTAAGATGATATGAGGACTAGGGGATTTGATGTATGAGGACAGACTTGAGGAGCTCTGCCTGTTTTTTATTGGAGGAGAGGAGGCCAGGGGGACATGATTGAGGTCTTCAGTACCTCAAGGGAATAAATAGAGGTAAACATGGAGGGATCTTTAGACTAAAGCAGGAGGTATCACCAGAGGGCATGGTTTGACGTTGGAAGGTGGAAGGGTGAGGGGGAAGAGGAGGAGGTTTTCACTGAGAGGGTGGTGGACCCTTGGAATGCACTGCCTGGCGACTGGTTTAGAGATCCACAGTGGAGGGCTTCAAGAGAGGGTGGGACAAACACAGAAAACGGATGTATCAGATGATGGCCTGGCCCGGGGGGGTTGGGATGGATGATAGGGGTTTCTGGAACACAAGGGGGGGCCTCGGCACCCAACCAGGGATCTGAGGTTCAAGTAGACTCAATAGACCATAAGGCCTAATCTGCTGGCAATTAGTATGTTAATATGTAATATAGAACTGCCTTGCATTATAGCACTGTCCCTCATTATAGCACTGCACCTCAATATAGAACTGCCTTACATTATAGCACTGTCCCTCATTATAGCACTGCACCTCAATATAGAACTGCCTTGCATTATAGCACTGTCCCTCATTATAGCACTGCACCTCAGCACTGACCATCATTACAGCACTACCCCTCATTATATCAATGTGTCTCATTATAGCACTGCCACTCATGACATTCCCCCTCATTATAGCATTGCATCTCATTATAGCACTGCCCCTTATCATAGCACTCCCACTCATTATATCACCACTTCTCATTATAGCACTACCCCTCATTATATCACTGTGTGTCATTATAGCATTGCCACTCATAGCACAGCCCCTAATTATGAAACATAGAAACACAGAAGTTGTCAGCAGATAAGAACCACTTGGCCCACCTAGTCTGCTCTAAATTCCCTACCCATAATACCACAAGAGACCCTACCTGGACTCCAACTTACACCCCCCTCTTGCTTCTGTGATTCCCTTGTGTCTATCCCATGCATTCTTAAATCCTGAGATCCTTCTAGCCCCTACCACTTCCTCTGTGAGGATGTTCCAAGCATCCACCACTATCAAAATCAGTAGAACTCTGTGCTTGGCCCAGGAGAGGTGTCACCTTCTCTAAAAATCATGTTTCATTCTTTTGTTCTTTTTTGATTCATTCTATGGTAACCAGGGAAGGCCAGCTAGGGAGAAGTGCCTGTTTTCGAGGGGAATGCCTCTCATTATAGCACTGCACCTCACTATGGCACTGCACCTCATTATAGCACTGCACCTCACTATGGCACTGCACCTCATTATAGCACTGCACCTCACTATGGCACTGCACCTCATAGCACTGCTTTTCATTATAGCACTGCTTCTCACTGTAGTGCTGCCCCTTATCATAACCACTATCCCTTATTATAGCACTCCCATTCATTATAGCACTGCCTCTCATAATCGTACTGCCCCTCATTATAGCACTGACCCTCATTATAGCACTCCCATTCATTATAGCACTGCCTCTCATTATAGCACTCCCATTCATTATAGCACTGCCCCTCATTATAGCACTCCCATTCATTATAGCACTGCCTCTCATTATAGCACTCCCATTCATTATAGCACTGCCTCTCATTATACCACTCCCATTCATTATAGTACTGCCTCTCATTATAGCACTCCCATTCATTATGCTGCCTCTCATACTCCCATTCATTATAGCACTGCCCCCCATTATACCACTCCCATTCATTATAGCACTGCCTCTCATTATAGCACTCCCATTCATTATAGCACTGCCTCTCATAATCGTACTGCCCCTCATTATAGCCCTGTTCCTCATTATAGCACTCCCATTCATTATAGCACTGCCTCTCATTATCGTACTCCCATTCATTATAGCACTGCCTCTCATTATAGCACTCCCATTCATTATAGCACTGCCTCTCATAGCACTCCCATTCATTATAGCACTGCCTCTCATAATCGTACTGCCCCTCATTATAGCACTGCCCCTCATTATAGCACTCCCATTCATTATAGCACTGCCTCTCATTATAGCACTCCCATTCATTATAGCACTGCCCTCATTATAGCACTCCCATTCATTATAGCACTGCCTCTCATTATAGCACTCCCATTCATTATAGCACTGCCTCTCATTATACCACTCCCATTCATTATAGCACTGCCCCTCATTATAGCACTCCCATTCATTATAGCACTGCCTCTCATTATAGCACTCCCATTCATTATAGCACTGCCTCTCATTATAGCACTCCCATTCATTATAGCACTGCCCCCCATTATACCACTCCCATTCATTATGGCACAGCCCCTCATCATATCACTGCCTCTCATTATAGCATTGCCACTCATTTTGGCTCTACACCACATTGCAGCATTGCCCAACATTATAGCACTGCCGCTCAGTATAGCACTGCATCTCATTATAGCATTATAGCACTGCCCCTTGTTATGGCACTATTGCTCATTATGCAGTTCATTATGGCAGTGTGTCTCATTATAGCACTGCCCCTCATTGTAGCACTGACACTCATTATAGCACTGTTCCTCATTATAGCACTGCATCTCACTATAGCACTGCCCCTCATTGTAGCACTGACACTCATTATAGCACTGTTCCTCATTATAGCACTGCACCTCACTATAGCACTGCACCTCATTATATTACTGATTCTCGTTACAGCATTATCATTCATTATACAATGGCATTGTTAATTCATCTTCTCTGATTGGTCGGATTTCCCTAGACGTAGAGATGTTATCCGACAATAACATTGCTGTAGCTAGGGCAGGCACACGAAAGACTGCATGACCACATCAGGAATCATTCCCTGCTTAATCTCCACCCAGGAGCCAAACATTACCAGACACTAAAGCCATCACAGTTTCACAGCTCGCCCTGCCCCCCCTGCACCAAACACCAATTCTGTCCCTTGCTCCACCAGTCACGGCAAATACCATATTTCAGCATACAACATAAATTTAATTTTCATGCACGCTTTTTTCCCCGAAACTGAGCAGTTTCAGTGAACCATGCAGACAGTAACTGCCAGTAAAGCGGTTCACTGAAGACACTCAGTTTGAAGAAAAAAGCTGGCACGAAAATGTAATTTATTTTCTATGCTGCAATTAACCACTGCCGCAGATTCTCCATCCCCACCCTGCTCCTCCTCTTCCTCTTCCTCTTCTGACTGGCGAAACTCTAATGAAAAACAAACTGAAGCCATGACACCACATGACTTTTTCGTCTCCTCCTCGGCTCTGAAATATTTTTTTTTTAACCAGCAGAGACTCACTAAGCTTGTTTACAGGTGCAACCTAGGAGCACAAGGAAGTTAAATGACTTGCTTAGAGTCACACTATGCAAGTGGGGGTGGTGGGATTCAAACTCTGGTCCCCAGGTTTGCAGCTCAGAGCCTTAAAACCACTGCGCTATATTGCCTCCATAATGTTACCGTGTGCTTTGCTGTACAGTCGCCAAGCAGCACAACAACCACATAAAGAAACACTGATCATTTAAATAATAAAAAAGAACCATAGAAGCATATATTTTGTCAGCAGTTAAGGACCAATTAGCCCACCTAGTCTGACCATTTTCCCTATCTACAGTATTACTGCAGACCCTACTTTCTCTCTGGCTCTTTATTCTCACCCTCATTCCTTCCCATTAATATACCCTTATGCCTGTCTCAAGCTTTTTTGAACCCTTCCACTATTTTTGCCCCTGCTACCTCAGCTGGTAAACTATTCCAGGAATCCACCACCCTTTCTGTGAAGAAGTACTTTCTAACATCTCTCTTGAATTGACCCCCCTCCAGCTTCATATCATGTCCCCTTGTTCTTGAATACATCTTTTTTTTTCCTTAAAAATACTCCCCACATGTTCTTTATTTGCCCTATTTAGGTATTTATAGGTCTCTGTTACATCCCCCCTCCTCGGTTCCCGGGGGTACATATTGAGTATCTTCAGACTCTTCCCATAGGGCCTGTGATGCAGACCCTTCACCATTTTAGTTGCCCTCCTCTGGAAGGCCTTCACTCGTCTATGTCTTTTTGTAGATGTGGTTTCCAGAACTGTACACAGTATTCCATATGAGAAAGGCTCACCAACGATCTATGCAGAGGCAAAGGAGGCAACAACACCTCTCTCCTTCTGCTGGTAATCCCTACCCCTATGCAACCCAGCATCCCACTCACCTTTCCAACTGCCTTGTCACACTGCCTGGTAAGAAAAGAAAAAAACAACTTGAAATACAGCCTGTTTTAATGGGTGGGCAGTGCCATGAGGTTGATGTCAAAGATCACAGCACAAGGACACAGCAGTGAAACAATGAAAAACCTTGGGAGACTGGGCAGGCAGAATCACTCAGATAGCAGCTCCACCTACTGTTGGAAAAATATTCTGCAATTTTTTTAAATAAAACATACCTCCACACACAAAAATCAAATAAAAACTGCATACGTTTTTTTTCCTTTTTATTAACAAACAAGCCATTGAATGAAAGTAATAAGGCACTCCAATGTGTATTATTTAAGCAATAAGCCACGAGGGGGTGTGGGTTATCAGAGATTTACCACGGCTGGCGTGGTACGCCTCGTGGGCAAATCCTCGCCAGCCGTGCTAAATCCCCCGATAACCCACACCCCAGAGTGGCTTATTGCAATTATACCAACACATTTTGTCGTGGATGAAAGTTTAAATTGTTTAATTTTCTTTTTTCCTGTGAAAAAAAATGATTCTAGTAAGAGATATCCTTCCATGAAAAAAAATAGTCCATGTTTTTTAATGCATTTCGCCAATCACACAAGCAGACTGGCACCTCAGCTGGATCTAGCAAGCAGAAATTGGGCAGTTTTACGTTGTGGACACAAAAAGGTCCAACTCTGGACAACCACATCTGTTGAACAGATTTTCTGCTACAGATGAGAGAAGCTCCCATTCGGGCATGCTGGACTGAGTCCTGCTGAGGCTGTCCACCAGGGTGTTAAGAACGCGTGGCACATGTATGGCAGATAGTGCCAGATTGTGGTCCAGTGCCCAATACCACACTCTCATGGCCTCCCTACAAAGGGTGCATGAGTGAGTCCCACCCAGCTTGTTGATATAGTAGACAACACTCAGATTGTCTGACTGCACTAACAGCTGGGCTGGAGCCAGATGATTCTGGAAGGCCTGTAGGGCATAGAGCACCACTCTCATCTCCAGGACATTGATATGCAGGGCGGTTTCCCACTGGGACCAGTATCCTCAGGTGTTTGGAAAGGACCCAGGTGGGGTAGCCAGCCCAGACCCGAGGCATCTGTGGTTAGGATCTGTCTCAGGGAGGAAAGCTGGAAAGTGACTCCTTGAAGGAGTTTCAAGGGGACCATCCACCACTGAAGTACCTTTTGTACTTGGGAGGAGACCAGGACTAGTTGGTCCAACTCATCCGTCCACTGGTCCCACTGCACGGTGTACATGTGGAGTCTGGCTAGCGGAACCATAGGAATGGCTGTGGCCATGAGTCCTAGGAGCCATAGATACAGCCTGGCAGAGATGCACTGACTCTGGGCAAACTCCTGGGCTTGGGATATGAGGCATTCTGCCCTGCTCTGGGGTAGGAAGGCCTTCCCCTGCCTGGAGTCCAGGACCGCCCCAAAGTACTGTAGTCTTTGGGATGGAATTAACACACATTTGGGCAGACTGACTGTTATTCCCAGAGACTGAAAAAACTGAAGTGTACGCTTCAGTGGACAACAGCTGCTCCCTGCATGGGGCCTTGAGAAGCCAGTTGTCCAGGTACAGAAAAACATAGTCCCTCTCTTCTGAGGGCTGCTGCAATCCCTGCTAAGCACTTGGTAAAGACAAGCAGCAAAGAAGATAAGTCAAAGGGCAATACCTTGAACTGGTAATGTTCTCCCTGAAAGGTGAAGTGGAGTAACCTCCTGTGAGGAGGGAAGATTGCGATGTGCAGGTAGGCGTCCTGCATGTCCAGTAAGCAGAGCCAGTCCCCAGACTTGAGGAGAGGGAACAGGCACGGTAAGGTTACCATTTGGAACTTTTTGTACTGGACATAAAGATTGAGGCCTTTCAAATCCAAGACTGGCTTCAGATCTCTGGTCTTTTTGGGAACCAGGAAGAATCTTGAATAGAACTCCTGGTTTCTCTGCCTCTTTGGCACCAGTTATACTGCCTACTTGCGCAGGAGAGACTGCACTTCCTCCCAGTGAACAAAAAGATGAGCTGGGGGGTAATTTGAGGGAGGTGGGGGGTATCTGGAGGCTGCTGGACAAGCTCCAGAGTATGACTGCACTCTGCAGGATCCAGGTATCTGATGTTATGGTTCTCCATGGATTTAAATGGAGGGAGAACTGACCTCTGACTGCCACCTCCTGGGCCTGGACTGGGGGGGAGGGGGATCTGTCACGGAGTCAAGCTGAGGCAGGGCCAGTGGAGGAGGCTGGATCCTCAGACTTGGGATGCTTGGCTGCCGCTCCAGTATGGGAAGAGGCAGGCAAGGAGGGCTGGGCTCTGTGTTTGCCCTGAGGAAAGGAGCTGAAGCCTGGACTGCTTACAAAAAGTAGGGTACCCCCTACCACGCGGTTGAGTGTGGTAAAGAGAATGGATGGACTTAATGGCCGTATCTGAGGCCTGCAGATTGTTAATGATGTCCTGGACATACGAACCAAAGAGTTCAGTGCCATTAAAGAGGGCATTCAGCATCTTGTTTTGCACATCAGCAGCAAACCCAGAAATCCTGAGCCATGAATGCCTACAGACACAGATGCCAGTGGCCACTGCCCTGGCAACAGTATCAGATAAATTGTAGATGGCTGTTCGAAGATGCCTCCCAACATCCTCTGTGGTTTGGAAGCATTGGAGCAATTCCTGTTTCTGAGCAAGATCAGGCAGGGCTTGGGTAGTCGTTTGCCCTTTCTGGCACTGGTGTTCCAGAATTTCACCATGTGAGACAGGTAATTTGCTGTCCTCAGGCCAAAGGTAGAGGAAGCATATGCAGTTTTGCCCCAAAGATCTATCCTGTGGGATTCATTGTCTGGGGGGCAAGGAACTAAGGTGCTTGCACCTTGATGACCACTGAGTCAGTCTCATCCTGGGCAGCCACGCAAGGAATGACCTGAGGGGCATTGTGGAGATTATTGGCTCTGCAGGGCATAGCTGGCACCATATCTGGTCTGTGCCAGGCTGCCGTGGTAGCATTCCTCAGGGCTGGAAGCATGGGAGGAATAATCTTTGGGGGGAGATTCAGGGATCTCCATGTAATCCGCCAGGTCCTTCCTGGTGGCTTGCCAACCTGGTGGTGCTGAGGGTTGAGGTGCTGGACACCACACCTCGTGCCACGCCAGTGACCCAAGTTCGGGAATGAGCTCAGGCCACCAGGGGTCAGCAGGGGAGGGAAAGGATTGAGCATCTGGAGGACTGCTCTCCCTTTCTGTGGAGGGATCCGGGGACTGCACTGCTCCTGGGTGGCCCCCGACGGTAGTCGGGGACAGTGCAAGGAACAGGAAGTGCCACAGATTTGGGGGCAGAGCTGCAGCGGACGTAAGCATATAGTGCCTTGGACATCATTGCACATCCAAGCTTTGAGGGGTAACCTACACAAGAAAATCCCCGCTCAGTTTAGGGAGGTGACAAGGGCTCCAGTGGCAGACACCCACATCCCCATCGCCTGGCTCTCACTCTGAAGGCTGGCTGTGGGGCCCCCCCACCGGAAGGACCCTCTAACTCTCAGAAAGGCCACCAGGTAGGCCCTCCCCTGGGGGGGGTGATCCGGGGGAGGGGGGGGGCTGGAAAGCCTAGTTGGGGGTGCTGGAGGAGAAAAGAGCTCCAGGCAGGGAGTAGAGCTGTTTGGTCGAGAAAGCACCAGAGCATATAGACAATTATTTAAAAAAAAAAAAAAAAAAAAAAAAGTCCTTCCTGGTGGCATCCTCCTCCTCGGTCTGAAACACCACAGTGGAAAACAGTTGCTTCATAATGTTGAAGAATGAGGCATCCTCAAGCGGAGACCTAGGGGTATGCTTGACAGATCCTTCACTGACAGAGAAGGCAGTGGACTTACCTGAAGTGTAATACTGCTCTTCCTCCCCTTCCTCCTCTACCTGATCTGGAAGTATGAGGTCAGGGTGGTATTCCTCCTCGACGTCAACCTCTTCATCTGGGTCTGGCATTGGATGCACTGTCAACGGTCCTCAGGCTGGCTCCCAGGGCCAACGAACAGGAGTCGACGACAAAGGAGTCTGCAAAGGCGCTGGCGATGAAGGCAGCAAACTGCTGGACTATCACATTAATGAAGTGGACTAGAACTTCATTCAAGTCCATGGTCACCAGAGGAGGGGTATATGGCACTGATGTCGCCAGACCCAACTGCATGCCCAATGAGCCCGTAGCCTTTGACAGGGAAGGGTTGGTTCTCGAAGAGGCCGTTGTTGACAAGCCTGTCATCAACAGAGGAGGGGCCGAGAAGCTGTCGGTATGGGTCTGGAGTGAACCAGGACCTGGACAACAAGTCTTTTCATCAGGGCAGCCACTGACGGAAGAGGCCAATGGGGAACAGGATCGCCGCCGGGGGGGGGGGGGGAGCAGACATGGTCCCGGTCTTTTTTATGACTTTTCCCCCCTGAGGACCTGTCTTTGGCCTGGGAGGCCTTGGAGCTCTTGGACCCCGAGGGTGACTGGTTGGCCGGCACCCCGGAGGACCCCGGCTTGGAGCTGGCTACCTGCAGTTCCATAAAGGTACAGAGAGCCTTTCTGCGTCACCCAAGGGTGGTTTGGTTAAACTGTTGGCAGAGCTCACAGTCTGAGGCATTGTGATCAAGCCCAAAACAGCAAACACACACAGAGTGCTCTTCATTGGAAGGAATCTTCTTTCCGCAGCAGCAGCTATGGAAGAGAGAAGCTGAAGGTTTAACTCGACAAAAGAAAAAACAAAAAGAAATCTCTGAAAAGAGATTTGTGTGGGTTGTGTAGAAAAAAGGCTGTAGGCCGCAAAAGGTGCAAACACTGCGACAACTCTTCATGGAGACTGCTTGCAGTTGACAGCAGAAAGAACTGAGGAGTGTGGGCCCGCTCATGCCTTTATAGGGTTATGGCGTCAGCTGACGTCATGGTGTGGGCGGCCCAGTTGTATACTGTTGAAAATCTTCCATGGATTCTCTTCACAAACGGTGAAGTTCCAACAGTGTAATCTGATGACTGAGATACCCCAAAGAAGATCTTACAATATGTGGGCAAAGACACCTTGTCCTTGTGAAAAAACAAATAAAGCTCTTTGCACATGAAGCAGAAATCCTTTGAGCAGAAATAAATGGCAACTGAAAATAACTCCACTACAGAAAACACAGATGTGACTGATTCAAAGGAAGGCAGCATAAAATTAAGGTCCCAAGGAAGGACAGGGTCCCTGATTGGGGGCTTCAAATGCACAATGCACCACAAGAATGTGCGGGACACATTGAGCTGGGCCACTGAGCACCCATCCACAGGTATATGATATGCAGAAATGTGGTGCACCCTTTTGTTGACACCTCGGCAGTGAAAAAGGAAAAAAAGGCCATACGGCAACGTGGTAATGGTCCTTTCGATGTTCGCCTCCCCCAACGTTCTGCCCCCTCCTCGACCAAATCCCACCTGGAGTTGGAACCAAAGTCCGGGAGTGCAGGGGGGGCAGAGCCCCTCATGGGGGTGTGGGGGCAATACCCCCACAGAAAACACCCTTACAACAGGTGGCACAATACCTGCGTCGCTGTGGGGGAGGTTGGCATTGTCGCTGTTGACCAAACTTGGTGCTTCCACAGAAATGGCAGAGAGATTTACCTTGAAAGAGGAGTACCGCAAGCCCGAGTCCAGAGGGACAGAAGGCACTCCAGAACCTGATCCACTGGACAGGTCAAGGATCTAAATGGTACGATGCAGCCCAAAGAGTGAAGCACTTCCATTTCATAGAGTATGCGGCCCTGGTGGAGGGCTTCCTGGCCGCCAACAAGACATCCGCTACTCTGAGGGAGACCCATATCTGGTGATGGCTATGTCCTCAGGAGCCATGCATAGAGATGGAGAGACTTGATGTCCAGATAGACCAGACTGCCCCGTTCCTGGGAGAGCAAGCCTGTGCATAGGGAGATTAAGAGGTTCCACTGGCAGTTGCTGCAGTAAGGGGAACCAGGTCTGACGAGGCCACAAGGGGGCGATGAGGATCACTGTAGCCCCGTCCATCTGAAGTTTGATCAGGACTCATTGAAGGAGCGGGAAGGGAGGGAAGGCATACGGAAACCTCCCTGTCCAGGAGAGGGACAATGCACCTTGCCAGAAAACTCCAGGCCCTGGATCTAGCATGCAGAAAAGTGGCAGTTTTGCACTGTATGGGAATGCAAAAAGTTCCAACTCGGTCTGATCCCATCTGTTGAAGAGGTCTTCTACTACTGAGGTTAGAAGTTTCCACTCATGGGCTCTGGACCGTGAGCTGCTTAGGCTGTCCGTCAGGATATTTTGGTCAATGGGAACATGGATGTCCAAGAGTTACAGGCCATGCTCGATGTCCCAGTACCATACTTTCATCACTTCCCTGCACAGGGGATAGGAATGAGTCCCCCCTGCTTCTTTATGTAATAAACTACGCACATGTTGCCCCATCTGAACCAAGAGTGGACCCGGGAAGAGCAGAGTCTGAAAGGCCTGCAGGGCGTACCGAACTGCTCACATCTCCAGTACATTTATGTGGAGATCCCTTTCTATCTCAGATTACATCCCTCGAGTTTGGTAGGTCCCCATGTGGGCTCCCCTACTGAGACCTTAGGCATCCATCATAAGGATCTGCTGGGGGAGTATACAAAAAGGAACTCCCCAAAACAGGTTGCTGGACTCCAGCCACCACAACAGCACCTTCTTGACTGGAGCCAATACCAGCACAGGTTGGTCCAGGGCATCCATGCGTTGATCCTACTGGACCCACAGCATCCATTGAAGGAGTCTCAGACACAGCCTGGTCGAGGGAACTGTGGCAATGGCCATGGCCATGAGGCCATGAGACCTAGAAGCCGCAGAAAAACCCTCGCCGGAACATGACAGCTGAAGTAAAGAAGATGGGCCTTGTTCAGACGCTCTGCTCTGTCTGGGGGTAAGAGGACCTTCCCCTGGGTGGTGTTCAGCACTTCCCCTATGTACAAGAGGCACTGGAAAGGGGTCAAGAAAGACTTTGGTAGGTTGACAGTAATGGCCAAAACTCGGAAAAGGCTGCATGTGTGAGAAAAAGTTTGAAGGACATGGTCCCTGCATGGGGCTGCTAACAGCTAATCATCCAGGCAGGGAAAAACAGAGAACTCCTGCTGTCTCAAGACAGCTGCCACCACCAGCAGGCATTTGGTGAAGACCCTGGGGCTGAGGACAAACCAAAGGGCAGAGCTCTGAACTGGTAGTGCATCCCCTGTTAGTGGAAGCAGAGGAAGAGTCGTTGGGATGCAATGCCCGTTTTGAGAGCCCGTCCTGAGGTCTAGAGTTTGGATATGCAGGTAGGCATCCTGCATATCCAGTGAGTAAAGTCAGTCTCCCTGATGTAGCAGAGGCAGCAAACCCTGAAGGGTGACCACCCTGAACCGTTTGTACTGTATAAACAGGTTCAGCTGGCTGAGGTGTAGGATGGGTTGAAGGTCTCCTGTCCGTTTGGGGACCAGGAAGATGTGGGAGTAGAACCACCTTCCCTGCTGACACCGTGGCACGGGCTCTATGGCCTTTTTCTGAAATAAGGCCTGGATTTCCTCCCGGATGAGAGAGGCATGGCCGGGAGAATACAAGGATTTGCCTGGAGGGTTTTTTGGAGGTCACTCTATGAACTCGAGAGTGTGGTCGTGCTCGATGAGCTGCAGTACCCAGTTGTCTGTGGTAACCTCCCTCCACCTGTGCAGGTGCAGGGAGAAGAGACCCCGATAACCATTGCCTGTAGAACTACTGAGGGGTAGCTGGCAAGGAGTCAGTAGGTGGGAGCAGCTGCTACTGCACCTCTGGTGTTGTGGGTGGCAGCTGAGGAGGGAGCTTTGCGTGTGCCCTGGGTTTTGGGAGGGCGGTGGGTCTGTTTGCGGGAGGAGGGACGAAAAGGAGCCAGCTGTCCTGACCTTGGCTGAGTATGGTACATAGAATGGATGGATTTGAGAGCCCATCCTGAGGTCTGGAGTTTGGAGATGATATCCTGGACATCTCCCCCAAGAAGTTTGAACCTCCTAAAGGGCATGTCCATAATGTTGGACTGGACATCCTGTGTGACGCCAGAGACCCAAAGCCAGGAGTGTAGTCTCATACAGATGCCTACAGCTGTTGCCTGGACTAGAGCATCTGCTGCATCATAGACAGCCCTGAGGATGTGGGTACTGACATCCAAGCCTGTCTTGAGGACCTGGAGGGTCTGCTGCTTGGAAGGGACTGTCCAACATGGCTAGGGCGCCCCCCCTAGCCTGGTTACAGAGAAGGTTCTGGTACTGTACTATATGGGCCAGATAACTGATGGTCCAGATGGCCAGAGTGGCAGATGCAAAGGCCCACTTGCCCATCTGGTCCAGCTGGTGGGACTCCTCGTCTGGAGGAAGGGAGTTTAGGTGCTTCAGTCTATTGGTGCGGTCATGCACCACATTGACAGCGTCCAAAATCGGCCTTGGGTTGTTCATCAAAAAACAGCTTAACAGCTGGGTCCTGATAAAGTCTGCCGGCTGTTTTGGATACTGCCAGGACCATACGGGGCAATTTCAAGCCACTTGGGTGATGCCCTCATAGGAGTCAACAGCTGAAGGGACCACCAGAGGAGAAGCATCCAGATGGTGCAAATAGATGACAAGCGGGCACCACTCTGGGTCCTGTTTTTTTGTCTCCCACCCCATGGTAGCCTGAATGTGTCTCACGATGGCCATAAGCATAGTGTCATCAGGGGAGGACTTGGGGACGTTGCTGGATGCCTCTTCCCCTTCTGAGGAATCTGGCACCAAGGAGGAGGACTCACCACTGAAGCTCTGGTCAGCATCGTCTATGTCGTCATCCTCACTTTCATTGGGCCGACAATCATCAGACAGCATGGCTGACCTGTTGTTGGGCCTATCCCTGGGAGTGCTAGAGGCACTATAGGGAGGAGCGTCCCAAGGGAGGGCCTTGGAGGTTCTTGAGGGCCTGAGCCCTTTAGAGCTGGGACCTGTGTCTACATGAAGGACCAGAGGGCAGAAATCAGGCCATGGTACTCCAAAGGGGCCAGCTTCAGTTCCAATGGTGTCGGATAAGCGGGGACCAGCAATGGTCCCACAGGAGCTGGGTATGGGTAGCCCAGCGTAGGTCTGCCGGCGTCGAACAAGGGCACACAGCCACCAGACCAGCATGAGCTGGTGTTGGGTACCCAAGCGTACGTCCTTTGGATGTGGGCTGTGGCAGGACGGACGGCGGACACACCGAAGTCAGTGGTGGGAGAACAGGTGATGGACCCACAGGTGCCTGCTGAGGAAGCGGGGCCAGCATAGGACCCGCAGGCTGCAGCAAAGGAAGAATGGGAGCAGACTCTGCAGATGCCAGCCTAGGCAATGCCAGAGGGGTGTCCACAGATGCAGCTGTGGGGAAACAGGTGCTGGAGTGGAAGGCGACCCCCCCCCCTCCAGGTGATGACTGAGAACAGATTGGGTTCTGAGAGGCGCTGGTGTCCTGCAGCATCTGCCCCCGAGAAGGAGGGGCAGAACTAACAGTGGTCCCAGAAGAGGAGACCAGCTTCGTTAGTGTGGGTGTTGGAGGAATGGCAGCCAGGAGGCTGGCACCGCAGCACCCATGCCAGCTGAAGAGGCTCTGCTGAGCCACCTGACTGACACCCTGTGGAGAACAAGGGCTGGAACAGCAGAAGCGGGGGGGGGGGCAGGATGCAGAATACCCTGTCCTGAAGAACCACCATCCACAAGGGAAACATATGCGGGCGGCGGGGCCAAGCAGTAGCCCTGTGGAAGTTAGGGCGTGCAGAGCAGAGGACGTCAACCCCCGAGGGAGGAGGACCACTTCGCAGTTGAAGGTTCCTTGTGTGGGGACCATGAACGGGAGGCAGACTGGGGTCGGTCCTGGTCTTTGTCCCTATCCATACGCTTCCTAGAAGATTTGTCCCAGAACTTCAATGATGAAGAACCCGAGGACTGGGCTGGGGAAGCAGAGGAGCTCCTGGTCTGTTGATCCCATTCCACTGTGCGACCTTCTGCTTGAGGAGGTAGTTCTCCAGGATGTTCTGGCGACAGCCACGGGAGGCCAGGTTAAACTCCTGGCAGGCGCCGTGAGGTCTGAAACATCAGGGTCTGGACCTAGGCACAAGGCTTGGGCAAAACCACGCAGCCATTATCCCTGGTAGTCTAGTGGCCTCCACCAGGCCGTGCCTCACTCCACTTGGCTCGACTATTTTCATTTGAGTCACAGCTCACTTCTCACCAATTAGGCCAGCCACCAACTGAGCTCTAGTGAGTGTGTACTGTACAGGCAACATGCTCAGTGAATGAGCTCACTGAGCTCATACTATGAACAGCACACGCCATTGAAGAGCCCAGCTGGTGGCTGGCCATGGTGGTGAGAGGTGGTCTGTGCCAGATGCCAGCTTGAAATGGGTTGGGGAAGGGTGGTCGGGCATAGCTAGGCTGGGGGTTGAGGCCGCTAGACTACCAGGGACAACAGTATCTGTGTGGTTTTGCATAAATATAGGGATCAGGATGGGGGTATGACCTGTTTCATGGAGCTTTTTTATCATTATTGGGGTGTGGCATGACCCAGTCCCTGTGGGGCTTTTTCATCATTATTGGGGGTCGGGGGTATGACCCATCTCGCGGGCTTTTTGCACATTTCAGGATGGGAGGTATGACCCGTTTCATGGGCTTTGTACTCATTATTGCGGGTTGGGGCATGAAGCCATGGGGCTTTTTATCATTATTGGGGGTCGAGGGCATGACCTATTTGGCGGGGCTTTTCTCATCATTATTGGGGTCGGGGTATGACCTATTTCGGCGGGCTTTTTACTCATTATTGAGGTCGGCATGGGATGGTAGCTTCGCGGGCTTTGATATCATTACTGGGTCGAAAGCATGACCCATGAGGGCTTCTAATAACACTCCATTAAATGGGTAGGACCGACTTCATGGGGCTTTCTACTCATTATTGAGGGTCGGGGCATGATGATCAAGGGGCTTTGTAATTCATTATTGAGGGTTTGGGGCATGGACAGTATTTCAAGTGGGCTTTGTACTCATTATTAAATAAGATGACCTATTTCGGGGCTTTGTACTCATTATTGAGGGTCGGGGCATGGCTGGTACTTCAAGGGCTTTATCATTATTGGGGGTCGAGGGCATGACCTAGCCCTGTGGGCTTTTTTCATCATTATTGGGGGCCGTAAGGGACCCATTTCATGGGCTTTTTGCACATTTCAGGGATGGAGGTATGACCCATTTCATGGGCTTTGTACCTATTATTGCAGGTTGGGGGTGATGATAGCTCATGGGCTTTATCATTATTGGGGGTCGAGGGCATGACCTATTTCAGCGGGCTTTTTCATCATTATTGGGAGTGGGGTATGACCTGTTCCCCGCGGGGCTTTCACTCATTATTAGAGGGTCGGGGCATGACGGTATCCAAGGGCTTTGATATCATTACTGGGGTCGAGGGCATGACCTATTTCGCGGGCTTTGTCATCATTATTGGGGGTCGGGGTATGACCTATCTCATGGGGCTTTCACTCATTATTGAGGGTCGGGGCATGGAGATGTCATGGGCTTTGTACTCATTATTGAGGGTCGGGGCATGGAGAATGGGGCTTTTGTAATCATTATTGGGGGTCGGGGGTATGACCTATGTCATCGCGGGCTTTGTACTCATTATTGAGGGTCGGGGCATGGATACTGGGGGCTTTTTATCATTATTGGGGGTCGAGGGCATGACCTATTTCGAGGGCTTTTTCATCATTATTGGGGGTCGGGGGTATGACCTATTTCAGGGCTTTGATATCATTACTGGGGTTAGCATGTGACTTCGCGGGCTTTTACTCACTGGGGTTGGGGCACTACTGGGGAAATGGCCGGGCGGTACACTAGTGCATCCCCCGGAGGCCATAAAGTACACTTACACCAGCTAAAAGTTAGTATAACTGTACTTTGGCAGATGTCCTCTGGGGGTTGTTTGAGAATAATGCCCTGGGGACTTGGTTGCTGCCCTTCCAGAATAGGGCGCAACTGCTGCCGGTAATCCCCTAGCACCATGTCGCAGGGGGTTAAGGGCATAACTGGTGGCATTTGTCCACTTTGGCGCAAGCAGCCTGCAACATGTCACAGGCTGCTTTGCAGAATACCGTGTGTCACAACTGCTGACGTAACCTGCTACTTGCGCCATTTATTTTGGCACAAGTCGAGTTATGCCAGGTGTAAGCTTTTGAGAATCGGGCCCTTTGTCTTCAAATTTCTTATCATATCTTGCTCACTCAGCTGGAGAACGTAACATTTTAAGTCTGAATGGGGCCCCTATTGAGGATGTGCTAAGTTAACTATTTTGGGATCTTGTTAGTTTCTTCATTAACCTTTTCTTTTTCAGACTGAACGTGTGTACCATACAATACACTGTACGCTGGGCATATCACATCAAGTTCAACAACAGTTCATTAAGGAAACAAGACTGTCCACTGCTAGAAGTATGTTGCTGCACAGGCTGAACTACTATTCTGTAGTGTATTCGAAATCCTGTGATGCAGACCTGCGGATGTAACCCAATGCTGCAGCATTTTGCAGCAGTCTGCAGGATGCTGCAGCAGAGTTACTATGGAAAACAATGCGATTTCAATGGCAATTAATCCCTTTTGTCATGCAGGAAACTGACATTCACTTCATTCTGGCAAGGGGCAAAGATATTTTGCCTATTTAGGACCAAGAAAGTGTAATATTTTTCCTGCTGATGTTCGAGGTCAAAACTAAAGTCTAGTTTAAAACAAGGTTAAAACATACTTGGCGGGGGGGGGAGGGAGCAGGATTGAGCAGCCGAAAGGCACTCTCCTCTCCAGGGGAGGACTCTGTTGACCGCCATAGTTCCACTGCCCCCAGGTGAAGGTCCGCGGGGCAAAGCAGGCAAGCGGGCGGCAAGCAGTGGAAGGGAATCCAGGTACCATGGCATGTGCGTGCCTCCACACACACGTGGCTGGGACAAGGTAGGGAGAAAACGGGGGTTAAAAAACAAAACAAAAACAAATCGGTGGTAAACTACTAAAAAAACAAAAACAAACATACTTATGCACCCTGGGCAGGATTCACAAAGGACTTGCATTTGGCACATCTTGGATATCCTGATGCAAATGAGATGAGCCGAGCACAAACTGCGGTATTCACAGAAGATGCACCAGGGGATGCTCCCAGCATAGGCCCTCTGTGAAGACCACAGTTACACTCAGCCCTGGATGAGCCAGTGCAACCCACTGGTCAGGCTGGGTAGACAATGAGGCAGCGGTTCTGAAAGCCGCCATTCACAGCCACAGACATGCAAATGGGGCCGTTAGGCATGCAAGGCGCAATGGGGCCATTTGCATGTCATTATGGCTCCATTTGCATATGCCTAGCAGGGTTACACCGGACAGAACGCGCCTGGTCCCCTGCAAGGGCTGTGAGCTGTACGGTGCACCCACGACTGCCACGGTAGACAACCAGTACCCACCCCCCCCCCTGTCTGTGACACCGGACTACCGCCTTTGTGAAATGCACAGACCCCCTGCCCATTTCCTGTTATACTGCCGCTCTGCGGCGAATAAGGTGAACAGTCAGAACCCCTCGCCACCCGCATCCCCGTTATATTGCCGCCTCCCTGTGGCGAATAAGGTGAACAGTCAGAACCCCTCGCCACCTGCATCCCTGCTTATATTGCCGCCTCCCAGTGGTGAATACGGTGAACAGTCAGAACCCCTCGCCAACCGCATCCTGCTATATTGCCGCTCCAGTGGTGAATAAGGAGAACAGTCAGAACCCCTCGCCACCGCATCCCGTTATATTGCCACTCCCAGTGGTGAATAAGGTGAACAGTCAGAACCCCCTCGCCACCCGCATCCCCGTTATATTGCCGCTCCCACTGGCGAATAAGGTGAACAGTCAGAACCCTCTCGCCACCCGCATCCCCGTTATATTGCCGCTCCCTGTGGCGAATAAGGTGAACAGTCAGAACACCCCTCCCGGCCCACATCCCCATTATGCTGCTGCTCTATGCAGTGAAAAAGGTGACATTTCAGTACCCCGATTCCCTTTCACAAGCCGCCCCTGCAGCGAATAAGTTGAAATATCAGAACCAAACCTCCCCACCCTGACCTGAATGCACCAGTGACGGCAATCCATAACCACCACCACCCCCGGTAGCACAGCAGACCTCCCCTCTGCCCAACCCACTCAGGCACCCTCAATCCATCCCGCTCCCTCCGTCCCAGCAGAGTCCCACCATCAGGGGGCAGCACAACCCACCCTCATATCACCACAGCTGCCCGCTGACAGAGCTGTCTGTGAATGACAGCTACTGTACAACTGTAAATCCACCGGTCGACTGTGTCGACCAATGGCCTTGCAGTGTGTACTGTAAGCTTCATGCACAACACTGAATGTGGGTTCTGCTGCCCTCCAATGGCAGCACTCTGCTGGGATGGGTGAGGCGGATGGTTGAGAAGTGCCAGTGGAGTGGGGGGTATGCTGGGCTACCGGGGGCTTATGGATTGCCGTCACTGGTGCATTCGGTCGGGTGGAGAGGGTAGGTTCTGATATTTCACCTTACTCACCACAGTGAGCAGCTTGTGAAAGGGGATGGGTGAGGGGGTTCTGACTGTTATATTCACTGCAGGGAGCTGCAATATAATGGGGATGTGGGGGGGGCACACTGGACTGTTAGAGTGGGCAGGCTGCCATGCTGCTGTCTGCAGTATGGCAGCCTGCCTGTGGGTGGCAAAAGACTTAAGTCTACTTGTTGTAGGCTTATCTCTAGGAGGCGCATCTCCAAACTTGCCCCGGAGATGCATCTCCTGGTCGGGCTGTGAATGGGACTGCGCACCATATGCATGGACACGCCCCTTCACAGCCACTCCAGATGTGCCGCATATCATTATGGGCAGTATGCGGCGCATCTGCGATGCACTGGCGATCGGGCATGCGCGCTGTGCACGGTCCCCTTCAGAACTGCGCCATCAGGAAGTCGGGATGCGCTGCATCCTTTTGAGAATCCTGCCCACATTCTTGTACCTGCTGCGATTATTTTTTTATATTTTTTTTTTACTGTAATACTAATTTGAATTGATATTTTTATTTACGTAAATATCTGTACATACTTGTACATAATCTACTGAATGACATATTACTATAAGATGAACGGTGTTTATTGTATTCTCTCAAATGTTTTGTATTTTGTGTATTCAGGTCATACCTGAAAATAGGCCCTCTGCCTAGAATGACTTACCCAGGTATAAAAAAACTAACTAAATAAATACAGCTTTCACACTGGCAATCTGGCTCTCTGAGGTCTGTAAACATAATAAGGCAGCAAACTTGTCTACGTTGATGGAGTGTGCACCAGGGAAGCTGCTATCATTTATCTGCATCAGTCAATTATTCTTGTGCAGTGTCATGACCGACTCAAATTTGAATGTATATCTAATACATTAATTACATTATGGTCATGTTTGCTATTTTGCAGGACAGTGGATTGGATGTTTCTGAACACTGTTTTTTTTACTTATGTAACCCCCTACCAAATTGGGGGCTTGCCTGTAGCTCAGTTGCTCCCATTTGCTCTCCTTTAGCACCTGCAGTAAAGCCTGCAATTTTTTTTCTTGGTCCCCCGCTTCTGGCCCAAGTCCTTTTCTGCCACTGTGTGCCCCAAAGTCTAGCCCCAGTGTGAGTTTCAGCCCTTCGGGGCTCCAAAAGACTGAGCTGCAATTACTGCTAAAAGCATGCACTCTGGTGCAGCGGGGATCATGCAGGAGTGAGCAGCGCCTTTGATATTCAACTGCTTTCCTTGCGGTCAAATCAGGAGAGTGTTTCAGCAGACCCAGGGTCCCCTCTGCCCAAGGGGACCCAGTGACCACAGACAGGACCCTGAGCGCTCACTCTCCTCAAAATTTAAGGAGATCCAAGAGTTGTTCACGATCGAGGCACAAGAATATTAATGAGCCCAGAGCCCCAATCGAATTACTATTCATGAGGGTGTTTCTGCCCTCGGGAAAGTGTGTTCTCGGCAATCGCCACAAGAAAAAAAAAAGTTTTGAAATAAATAATGTAGCTGCTGTATGTGATGGGGAACGTGTTATAAGGAGAAAGTGTATTCGAACAAATAAATGCGTAATCCTAGCTGCACCAGTGAATACTGGGACTCAGAGAGATAGCCTGTCTGCTGCTGCAAGGCATCCTTAAATAATGACAGTAGCGACAGGCTTGGGACTGAAACAAAATGTTTAATCTGTGCAGCGACAGCAAGTACACATCCAGGGCAACTGAACTGTGGGGTATTTCGGTATTTTCGGGTATTTCCACAATTATAGCAAAACATACTTTCTGGAGTTTGAGCTGGCCGAGGCTCCACACTTAGAGCCAGGCGGGGTACTACTAACTGGAAACCTTGGTGCCATCTCTGTCTCGGCGTGATAAGCATTTGGAGACATCTCGTCAGTTTCTCCACTTCCATGGTCAAGGAATTGAGTTTGGAGCTGTTATCAGCAGGAGATACATGGGTGGGTATCCCCACCCATAGCAGATGCAGTTGGATATAGGTCGGGGCCCGTACTTGCAGGCATGGCCTTCATAAAGGGACTGTTTTTGAATTCCCGGATCTCTCTCAACAGTTCGCCCCATTGTGGCATATCTTTTTCCTTGTCGGAGCACTCATTGACTGCCAACCTCTGCCCCTGAACTTCACTTGATGGGCCACCCTCAGTCACTCGGGTCGTAGCCACAGCTATTGGTGCAGGTCCCTCCCGAGGTCGCCTTTTCTCAACTCCTCGAATTTCTCTCATTAACTCATCATAGGAGGGTGGGGATTCCAGTCGATTTGCCAGGCGTAACTGAAGCAACAGCAGTTCTGAGAAGGGGGCAGACTTAAGGATCCTGTCCAGCCTGGTTCGGTCCAGTTCAATCGCTGGCAAACTACCTTTCTGAGGCATTCTTGCAACAATTTTTCCAGCCGAGATACATACACAGACAACAACTCCCTTGGTACTGTTGTGCATTTCTTACTCCCACCATAGATCCTCATCAGAATCTGGGCTCCCATACACATTCTCCAAGGCCTCAAGATAGGCCTGTGCAGTCACTTCAGGGTTACTGGCCCATTTAGCACGGATGGTAGCCAGGGCAGGACCTCGGAGGCTCTCACCAACCTCTTCGGCTGGCTTCCGAGCATTGCCATTCTAGCACTTGGGGCAACATAGTCTATCCAGGTCTCCCAGTCATCCTCCCTGGGGGTGGGAGGGTGCCAGAGAAGATCCTCAACCTTCGTAAGAGTCGTGACTAATGGCAGGTGCAGAAATAGGAGTCTGCATTGGTTCAGCCACCATTACGGGTACTGGAGTGGGAGAGGGTGTTGGGGGAGGAACACCTCAGGTGGCAAGAATAGTTTCTTCAAGTCCCCCACAGTTTTCCCTTCCCCCAGCAACCATTTAGCAAATTTCTCCTCAAAAGTTTCAGACAGTGGTGGGGGCTCATTCCTCCCCGGGTCTTTACTGTCCTTAGTTATCACTCTCCAGGCAGTGAGGGCTCCCTCTGGGGTAATGGTCTGTGGCACTTTGGAGCTATCTACGGATCCTTAAACTCTACTAGGGCCAGGAAAGTGTGGGTGAGCAGATTAGCATGCCGACCCACCACCACAGGGTTTTGTAAACCTTCCACCTTGGAAGTACTCCTGTACAGTGTCTGTATTGATACCCAGGGGATGTCCAGTATAAGCATAGCATTTTGGGGTCAATCTCCTCCCCAGTACACCACTCCACCAGCCGGTGCACAGCCACTTCTGTCGGGTACCCATTTTTTCTTAACAGTGGTTCGTGAATATGGCCACTAGAGGACACACAATCCCAGCGGTGAGCCTCCAAGATGTAACCCCTAGATGGTGCTATCCCAGGGCTACTACCCTGCCTGATTTGCTACTAACAGGTTGAGGGGCCTGGATCCGATGGCGGTGCCTCCACCCAGAGGTCAGGGTTTGCAATAGTTAAACTAACTTGGTCACAGCCCTCTGGGACACTGCAACCCCTTTCTTCCCACTAGTGGCCCACACAATATATCAGAATTACCTTCACAGTATACACTTACCCCCAGGACTGGTTCAGGCACTGGGACCTCCTGTAAAATAAGATACAGTGCAACAATCACAGTACAATACTTTAACATAGACAAATACCTCAGGCAGTATAACTTTGCTGGAAACAAGCAGCTCTGATTTATTTAGGGGATATAACAAGGACAGGGGAATCAGGTTAATTAGCTTATCACTTTACTCATCTACCTATGGCTCTGTGCACAGGCCTATCCCTACCAGTTACTGTCCCTAGGTACCCAAGCCCTAGTGGCTAGTCCAAACCTGTGGCAGCTGGTAGGGCCTTCACACAGAGAAAAGAAAATTAGTTAAAACAGTCAGCAGTACAGTAATTCCATTTGGATTCAATGTGGCAATTCAACAGGGAGCGACCTGAATTAGTACTCATGACCTCCAAACAAGATAGGGTCCTTCAATGTCAGCAGGGCTACTTTTGAGCACCACGAGACTCCTCACACATTTATATGACAAACTGCAACAGGCAAAGTCCTTTAATGGCAGCAGGATTCACTTGAGCTACACAAGCCCTCACACATTTATATGGTAAACAGTAACAGGCAAAAGTCCTTTAATGGCAGCAGGATTCACTTGAGCTACACAAGCCTCCTCACACATTTATATGGTAAAAGAAAGTACTATACCAGGCAGGCTGCTTCTATCCCGATCGCAATTACTGCACAATACCCGGAGAACACACAGCAGATTCAATTCCTGACAGACCGAGCGCAATTCAGCAATTTCTCCAGTCTTCTACAGGGTGAGCCTGGTTTCTACTCTTCAGATATCCTTGATTCTCTTCACAGGACAGATTCAGTCCTAACAAGCAGTTACATAAGCTGCAGACCGGAACTCGGGGCCTTACACACGTTTCCCGACTAAAACTGCACACCGAAAAAGCACAGGGCTCCTTCCCTCTTTACTGCCAGAGCTCGACTGAAACTCCAGCAGACAAAACCGGGCACTTCCTTTGAGTTCCTCCCAGTTCTTGGCTGGATTGGTTGTCACTCACAACAGACTGCCCCTGTTGGTCCAAAAAGGCCCCGAAGTCCAAACTACATCTCCCAGAGTCACTGCCCATACAATCCTCTTGCGGCTGGCTCAGATTACGAGTCCATGTTCTGATTCGTCCAAGGCACCATTTTAGAGCTACCTTAACCCACACTGATTGGACCAGTTCAGCAGTTCAAAACTAGAATGGGGAACTAGGCAGACAGTTCTGACTGCAAAGAAAGCAGGTTAGACAAACTGTATTTTCATTATTACTCTAAATGATTTCTGGCAAACAGTTACATCTTTCAGATAGGTTCCCTTTGCACTCCTAGTGACTGCAAAAATGGAGTGAATTGGCAGCAGCTCGAGTGGTACTCAAGCAGAGAAGCACACAGTCCCCCATACAAACTAATTATGTCTGCAAGCAGACAGCTCTTAAAGAGACAGTACCAGAGGCTCTAAAAACACTCACTGATAAATGGCTTAAACGCCAAACACCATTCAGGCTTGGAGCATTCAAGCAAGCTCCTAGAAGTCTTTTGGGAACCCCCATTTGCAGGGGGGTTACATACTAAAAAAAACAAAAACAAACATACTTATGCACCCTGGGCAGGATTCACAAAGGACTTGCATTTGGCACATCTTGGATATCCTGGTGCAAATGAGATGCGCCGAGCACAAACTGCGGTATTCACAGAAGATGCACCAGGGGATGCTCCCAGCATATGCCCTCTGTGAAGACCACAGTTACACTCAGCCCTGGATGAGCCAGTGCAACCCACTGGTCAGGCTGGGTAGACAATGAGGCAGCGGTTCTGAAAGCCGCCATTCACAGCCTGAGACATGCAAATGGGGCCGTTAGGGCATGCAAGGCAATGGGGCCATTTGCATGTCATTATGGCTCCATTTGCATTTGCCTAGCAGGGTTTACACTCGACAGAACGCGCCTGGTCCCCTGCAAGGGCTGTGGAGCTGTACGTGCACCCACGACTGCCACGGTAGACAACCAGTACCCACCCCTCCTGTCTGTGACACTGTGATTGCCGGGCCTGTGGAAAATGCACAGACCCCTCGCCCATTTCCCCGCTATACTGCCGCCCCTAGTGGTGAATAAGGTGAACAGTCAGAACCCTCTCGCCACCCGCATCCCTGTTATATTGCCGCCTCTGTGGCGAATAAGACGAACAGTCACAACCCCTCCCGCCCACATCCCCATTATGCTGCTGCTCTATGTGGTGAAAAGGTGACATTTCAGTACCGCAGATCCCCTTCACAAGCCGCTCCCTGCAGCGAATAAGTTGAAATATCAGAACCCACCCTGACCTGAATGCACCAGTGACGGCAATCCATAACCACCACCACCCCTCCCGGTAGCCCAGCAGACCTCCCCTCCGCCCAACCCCCTCAGGCAGCCTCAACCCATCCCGCTCCCTTAGTCCCAGCAGAGTCCCACCATCGGCGGGCAGCACAACCCACCCTCATACCACCACAGCTGCCCACTGACAGAGCTGTCTGTGAAAGACAGCTACTGTACAACTGTACATCCACCGGCCCACTGTGTCTACCAATGGCCTTGCAGTGTGTACTGTAAGCTTTCATGCACAACACTGAATGTGGGTCTGCTGCCTCCAATGGTAGCACTCTGCTGGGATGGTGAGCGGGTGGGTTGAGGGTGCCCGAGTGGGTGGGGGGTATGCTGGGCCACCGGGGGCTTATGGATTGCCGCCACTGGGCATTCGGGTCGGGGAGAGGGTAGGTTCTGATATTTCACCTTACTCACCACAGTGAGCAGCTTGTAGAGGGATGTGGTGGGAGGGGGTTCTGACTGCTATATTCACCGCAGGAGCGCAATATAATGGGATGTGGGTGGGGGCACACTGACTGTTAGAGTGGGCAGGCTGCCATGCTGCTGTCTGCAGTATGGCAGCCTGCCTGTGGGTGGCAAAAGACTTAAGTCTACTTGTTGTAGGCTTTATCTCAGGAGGCGATCTCCAAACTCCTGCCCGGAGATGCCTCCTGGTCGGGCTGTGAATGGGGCCAGCACCATATGCATGGGCACGCCTTCACAGCCACTCCAGATGTGCCGCATATCATTATGGGCAGGCGCGCGATCTGGCGATGCACTGGCGATCGGACATGCGCTGGTGCACGGTCCCCTTCAGAATTGCGCCATCAGGAAGTCAGGGATGCGCTGCATCCTTTTGAGAATCCTGCCCACAATCTTGTACCTGCTGCAATTATTATTATTTTTTTTACTGTAATGCTAATTTGAATTGATATTTTTATTTACGTAAATATCTGTACACGCTTGTACATAATCTACTGAATGACATATTACTATAAGATGAACGGTGTTTATTGTATTCTCTCAAATGTTTTGTATTTTGTGTATTCAGGTCATACCTGAAAATAGGCCCTCTGCCTAGAATGACTTACCCAGGTATAAAAAAACTAACTAAATAAATACAGCTTTCACACTGGCAATCTGGCTCTCTGAGGCCTGCAAACATAATAAGGCAGCAAACTTGTCTCTACGTTGATGGAGTGTGCACCAGGGGAAGCTGCTATCATTTATCTGCATCAGTCAATTATTATTGTGCAGTGTCATGACCGACTCAAATTTGAATGTATATCTAATACATTAATTACATTATGGTCATGTTGTTTGCTGTTTTGCAGGACAGTGAATTGGATGTTTCTGAACACTGTTTTTTTACTTATGTAACCCCCTACCAAATTGGGGGCTTGCCTGTAGCTCAGTTGCTCCCATTTGTTCTCCTTTAGCACCTCCAGTAAAGCCTGCAATTTTTTTTTCTTGGTCCCCCGCTTCTGGCCCAAGTCCTTTTCTGCCACTGTGTGCCCCAAAGTCTAGCCCCAGTGTGAGTTTCAGCCCTTCGGGGCTCCAAAAGACTGAGCTGCAATTACCGCTAAAAGCATGCACTCTGGTGCAGCAGGGATCGTGCAGGCGTGAGCGGCGCCTTTGTTATTCAACTGCTTTCCTTGCGGTCAAATCAGGAGAGTGTTTCGGCAGTCCCAGGGTCCCCTCTGCCTAAGGGGGGACCCAGTGACCACGGACAGGACCCTGAGCACTCGCTCTCATCAAAATATAAGGAGATCCAAGAGTTGTTCACGATCGGGGGCACAAGAATATTAATGAGCCCAGAGCCCCGATCAAATTACTATTCATGAGGGTGTTTCTGCCCTCGGGAAAGCGTGTTTTCGGCAATCGCCACAAGAAAAAAGAAAAGTTTTGAAATAAATAATGTAGCTGCTGTATGTGATGGGGAACGTGTTATAAGGAGAAAGTGTATTTGAACAAATAAATGCGTAATCCTAGCTGCACCAGTGAATACTGGGACTCGGAGAGATAGCCTGTCTGCTGCTGCAAGGCATCCTTAAATAATGGCAGTAGCGACAGGCTTGGCACTGAAACAAAATGTTTAATCTGTGCAGCGACAGCAAGTACGCATCCAGGGCACGGAACTGTGGGGTATTTCGGTAAATACTCAATTTATTCTGGCTGCACCAGGACTTAATTTGGGACTATATCTAATCTGCTAAGGAACTATGTGTTTCAGCAGCCATTACAAACAGCCACAGCCAATCGAAAGGCTAGAATATTCAAGCCAGGACTTGCGGGACATTAGTCAAAGCTCATGGAAAACTTCCAGGTACTCATGGGGAACTGCAGGGACTTAATTTCAGGCACAAAACAGTAAACCAACTGTGTATCAAACGAGGTCCATGCAGAATTTATTTTCTTGATTGACAGGCCCTCCGCCAATTGGAGGCCAATCACCCAATAGCTTCAGCCAATCAGGAGCCTCAGGAGAGCCCTAAGAGACTTTTTTTTTTTTTGCAATTTTCCAGATTCCAGCAGGAACCCTCATGGGGTGGGGCTCAGGCCCACAGCCATGCAACCGAGCCTGGTGACCCAGCTAATCCTCCATCCAGGAGGAGGTGTTTGCCTTCTTTAGCAGTGAAAGTTAAAGTAATTTAGTTTGTGCTGTACATGCTAGCCTGGGGGTTACCAGAATGTCCCCAGGTGCAGCCCTCCCTTCCATGTTGGGGAAAGACATGGACCTGCAACTTGATTACCTCAAGCCAGCTGTGACAGAGCTGATCGTACTCTCAGTTGTGAGAGGACTGAAGAATTCAGGAACCTTGATTGTGAAGATTCTACCATGAGGAGCCTGAGTGAGTACACTTGTACCCCCGTGCAAGAATGAAAGAGAACTTGCTTAACTGGGGCTGCCTATGCCCAAGTGACTGTGCTATGTGAGATTGTTCTTTGGTTTGCACCCTGCATCTGCTGCACCTAACCTTAGCCCAGCTCGGGTGGACCCCTCTTAAACCTTTTGCTGATTGTGACTGTCCAGCTGGTCTGTACCTTGCATCTGCTGTGCTTAACCTTAGCCCAGTGCAGGTGGACCTGACTGTTCCAGGGGACCCAAATGAGCCCAGAACAGAGTATAGATGTGCTGATATGTGATGTCTGCTATGGAGTCTACAGGACTAGAAGGGGAGCACTCAGTTCAGGGGCTCATCCCGACTTTGCCTGGGCGGTCCTGTGTTAAATTTGGTCAAGATGTCCAGTGGAGCTGCAACCGACAGCCAACTACAGCGAATTGGACTGAGGCCCCAAAAGTTGAATTTGACTTCAGTAACCTGGAAATGACTGTTTTTCTAAATAACCTGACCAGGGCGGACATCCTGACCCCGGTTGAAGAAGCCCCCTACCTTCTTCAATTGTGCCAACTGTGTCTAGGGTATAAATGTGCTGAATGTACTGAAACATATGAAAGTGCTGGATATTCAGGATTACAGATTAGGACCAAACTGTGTAACCAGCTGGTTGCATCTACCAGTGTTTCAGATGCAACATGCAGGGCAATCCCTGCACCCCCAAAGAGACTGTAAATAGTTCCAGTGTTGGAAATTTCTGTAACTCAAGCTGGCCAACGTGCAGCTGCAGCTTCCACCAGCCTGCACCATGTTCCAGAACTTTAAAGTACTGGGTACCCAGGTTTAAATGTGTGGGATTGCAGGGTCTCATACTAAATTTTGGGAACTGGTATCAGTGTGGGCAAGTGTAATATTTGTGTTCCATCTGATTCTATGCAGTTTAGATAGCCAGGGCTCTGGGTATCCGTGTTGGTCAAATGTGATTTTTTTTTTTTTTTAATCAGAAGCAAACAGGTATTCACCCAGCTGGAGGGTTTCACCAGCACCAAAACCAACCCAATCATCTGTAAATAATAATAATCATACTAAGTAACCTCTACTCCTTTTTTCCCTTTCTAACCCCTATCTAAATAAATATTGTTGTTTTTGCAAATGATGGTGTTGTGAGCATATTATAGAGAGTCATTAATGTGTTTAAAATGTGGAGACGTTATTGGGACATGTGTTGGGGTGGCTAATGGTTATAGTGGGTGGTATGACATTCCAGGGGGTTATACCAGGTAACAGCTAGCCCACTTTAATATTTAAACTCTGGGTGGAGGCACTGCGCAAAGGCAATATCACGGTAAAGAACCACTTTTAAGTTAAGGTTTGGAAACCCAGGCCCCTCAGCCTACAGCCCAGGTAGTAGACAGGGGTAGTAACTCTGGGAGTAGCGCCACCTAGGGGTTACATGTATATTACTGCACTGTATTACACTTGATTTATGGACAGGCACTTTAAATTTGAACTACTTACGTATGTATGTAGGTATTTATGTATTTATTTATTTATTGCATACTTCAGATAACCTTTGAGCACAGGTACTCATTTACAGAGGTTCTACGTCAAACTGTGCAGGCACAAAGAGACAATACAATTACTGTAGGCAATTCCAATGGAATGTAGTCGAATCGGGCACATACTGAACAATACAGAAACAAATTACACACAGGAATGTGCGAAAGAACATGGAACACTGTGCAACATGGTCAACAGGATAAGTGCAGAGGAAAGTTGAGTTTAAAAGTTAGTGGCTGCAACCGCATTGGATTGCAAGGGCAGATCGCATAGATCTCTTAAACCGACTAATCTTGGGTAGATTGAACAGAGTTTCAGGTGGTTTGTTTAGCCAATTTGCAGACCTAACAGCAAAGGACCATTTGCCAAGCTGAGTGCGCCAGAACGGAGGTTTTAGGGCAGACCTTGTCTTGTTCCTGGTGTTGTAGTGGCTGCAAATGGTGTGGAAACAGTTAAGGCAGGGGGGAATGAGACCCAGAAGCACCTTTTTGGCTATCAGACAGGTCTGTAGCTTTAATCTGCTAGGCAGTGGAAGCCATTTAGTTAAGGCATAGAGGGTGCAGGTGTGGGCGCGATTATCTGCACCAAGTGCAAAGGGACCTTTACTGCAGAATAGTTGTACTTTTTTTACCACCAAGTCACGGGTAGCTGCATATATGCAGGGAGCCCATAATCTGCAAGTGACAGGATGGAACTGGCCACTATAAGGCATCTAGCTTCCACAGCTATGTTATTCTGGTTCGGTACAGAGCACCCAGTCTTCTGTTGACTATGGTCACTAGACTGTCAACATGGGGGGCAAAGATAGGGTGTCATCCAGGGTTACACTGAAGTATTTAAAGGTCTCCACCTGCTCTAGATTTTGTCCTACACCATTCCAGATGACAAAGGGAAGCTTTCCTTTCCGTGGAGGCTACAGAACAATGTGATCTTTGTTTTTTTGTAATTTAGTTCCAGTTTATTACTGCAAAGCCATTTTACAAGATGTTGAACTTATTTTTACAATTTAATATGCTTTATTGAAGTTTTACAATAAGTAATACAGGGCAACAAAACCAGCACAGAACAAAGTATAGTAACAGAAAAAAACGTCCATCAGATACAACAATATAAGACGATGACTGAGCCACAATGAAAACCATTTCAATATACATGAAGACAAATATGGAAATAAAAGGAACAAAGAGGTTAAAAAGTGGAAAAGGAAGAATACCATCAATTATTAACAACCACCCCCATACAAACCCCCTTCCCCGTCCCTGCAATCGGTATACCGTCACTACCGCGACAACTTTACAGCGACCAACACTATAGCAACAACAGCGTCAGGTTGTTGTAGTGTCAGCACGGGACTCTGGCACCTCCTCCCCAAAACAACTCCAACTCGGAGCTGATTATTATTAGGAGTGGATTATGGTAGCGAGGGGTGTGGGGGGGTCCATGGGGGCGAAGCCCCCTGAAGTAAACGAAGTTTGCAGTGACTCCCTTTATGCCAAATGCAGTCGACAAAGGAGTCGGTATAACGTTGGTCGACAACGAAATTGTCGACCAACCATCATAGACCCCTGCAATCCACATTAGGCTAAAGAAAAAAAAAAAACTATGGAAAACAGTTTAAAGCGGCTAACTGGTTGAAGACACTGTAAGCAGGGTATGTAAAGTTTCCCATTTGGACCTATACATGTGTACAGACATTTAAAAGGCTGCAATAGTCTTTTCAATATTTAATGACATAAGTGCTTCGGTTAACCATTCAGACCAAGTGGGAAGAGAGGAGTCGATCCAATGTTTCAATCAACAATTTGGTAACAGCAGAGATCAGGGCCATATGAGCTGTGCGGGAAGCCCCTATAAGAGTAGTGTGGTCTCCCAGAATGCAACTCTCAGGTGTAAAAGCATCCTGATGGCCTAATAAAGGGTTCTGAAGTTATTCTGGAGTAGTGCTGGCCTGGTGAAACTGAGGGTAGAGGCGCTGGATGCCACACCTTGCGCCACGCCAGCAACCCGGGTTCAAGAACAGACTCTGGTTGTTCAGGGGTTATCCGAGGGAGGAAAGGATTGAGCGTCCAAAGGACTGCTCTCCTTCTTTGGGGAGTGGGGTTTGTGCTGCATGCGTCAGCACAACAAGAGGGGCTCGGCCCACACCCAGGGTGCTTGGCTGCCTCGAGGAGGGGAAGACAGCTGCTGCGCCCACTGCATGAGTACGGGGAGACAAAGAAAAATGCTGGGACCTCAGAGGACCCATGATGGCCCAAATGTGCCATGAGAACGTAGCCCGGGAGGGGCTGTAGCCCCAGCCCAGGTCAGCGTGGTGGTGCAAAATAATGTTGTGATAAAAAATAAAAAATTATTTTGGAGAGTGGTTGTGAGGCAATCAAGGTCAGGTTTATTGGTATAAATGACAGCATCATCAGCACAGAGGAGAACGCTGGCTGTCTGATGCATCAGGCAAGTTATTTATGAAGACGTCAAATAGGAGTGGGCCCAGCATGGAGCCCTGGGGGACACCAATAGATACTCCCCTAACATCAGACAAGGAACCTTTGATCTTCTCACACTACGTGCAGTTCATGAGGTAACAGTGGAACCAGTCCACTGTGTTTTGGGACCGACCCAGGCTAATGAGATTATCGAGTAGGATCTCCAGACTGAAAGCGTCAGTAAGGTGAATACAGATAGCTTTGACCAGGTCCCCACTCTCAAGTGCCTCATGCACATAGCTGGTGTATTCCGCTAGTGCCTTACGAGTGCAGTGGAGCTTCAGGAAGCCATACTGCTGGACTCACTCGATACTGTATTTTTCAAGATACGTGACTAGCTGGTCAGAGACTATTCTTGATTAAACCTCCTATTTTCTCACTACCCACCCTGTTCCGTTATTTGACAAAGACATGTTTAGAAACCTTTTCTCTGCTATTGTCTGCTCCCACACCATTCACTTACCCTCTCTGTTCTGGACTTTTTCCCTATTTGTTTCTCCTAATCTGGCATGACCTCTTTCTTGTAATAATAATGTGATTATTGATATCTCATGTCCTTTGGCACAAGTGATTTGATATGTATTTGTATATGTTTTCTTGCTCTTGACACAACACAAATTGTGTTATCTATGTAACCTTTTGTACTGTACCTAATTGACGTGGAACCTTTGTAAAAGAGCCTCTGGCTCAAAGGTAGCAATTCCTAGAACAATAAACTAAACTATTCTCTCCAGAGCCTTGGATAGGGGACAGTACAAACTGGCCTGAAACTGGATAAACTAGACTGGCCACAGATTTTGATGTAACCAGAGCGGATTTCCACTTTTCAGGGAACAGCGAGTAATGTTGTAAAAAGGAAAATAAATTCTAGAGTTGGGATGTGTAAGTTCCTCTACTGTCAGAGGAAGTGATTTCATGTCAAACAAATTACTCCCAACCCTAGTTTTCCCATGCACCCTACTGATATAATTAGAGATGTCCTTGACTGACAGTTTTAAAATAGAATTTAGGGTAGCTTGATTCAGGGTCCAGCATCTAAGAGGCTTCAGAACCAGGTCCCCCACTTGAGGTTTGGCGGGCTCAGCGGGGATGATGGACCTTAAGTCAGTGATGGCTGAAATGAATAAATTACCAATTTGGGAGGGATCAAAGACCTCTCATCCTTCAACCAAGAACACTTTGGGTGAGGATTTATCACCCTTACCAAGGAGCTGAGAGACGTTGTTCCAGAATCTTTTGCCATTGCTCCAGTTTTGGGTCTGCTGGTCCTTGTGGAAATTAGATTTAGCCTTTGTAATCATACTGGTGCACTTGTTGTGGGCTTCTCTGTAGCTCTGCAGGTGGACTGGGGGACCAGATTTCCTGGCCAGCACCCACAGACTGTCCTGCTTTTTCATGCATGCAAGAAGTTCTGGGATGACCCATTTGGATGTTGTACTTCTTGCCTTGCCTTTTTTTTTTTTTTTTTTTTTGACGGGTGCAAATTTATCGCAGGCGTGTATGAACTTGGAGACAAAGAAATCAAGGGCCGAAGCAATATCTGGGATGGCATCAAGGGAGCTCCAATCAATTTGGGCCAAGTGGGCTCTGAATTCAGGCACTGTCTTTCTGTTTAGGACCCAGCTGAATATGATCTGGAGGGTGGCCTGGGCTGTTTAACTGCCCATAGGCACTGAAATGGGGAGTAGTCACTTAGGGTGTCTGGCAAAACTATGACATCATTAACCCCATCTGGGTGTGTGACCAGTACCCAGTAAAGTAGCATCATTGTGCCAGTTTTATAACTGGTCCTGGTGTGCTCAGTGACCATGTGTGTGAGGAACAGACTGTACAACCTATCCCTATGACCTGTGCTTAACCTAGCATCCCAACCCTGGTGCTGGAAGTAGTGAGTGATGGACTCTATGCCCTGATGCTGTTTACCAGGCGGGATATAAAGTGACAGAATAAGAGATCTGTACCCACTCCCCATCAACAGCTTTACTGCTGGGCATTCACAGTGCCCGGTAAGATCCTTAATCACAATTCTGGAGGCTTGCAGGTCTGATCTGAAGTAAATAAGGCAGCCCCCACCTCACTTACCAATTCCATCCTCCCTGAAGGTATTGAAGCCTGGCAAAGAGACAGTGGTGTCTAGTATGTGTGGGTTGAGTCAAGTTTCAGTTAGATAATATGTCTGGTTGCACCAATGCAACCCAAGCTCGGAATGGGCAGATTTATTAGTAGACTACTGATCTTTAGGGAGACTATGTTCAGTAGCCCTTGAATCTGAGTGCCAGGCCTAGGGCTACTGGGGAGGACATTGACGGACAACAGGACCAGCATTATTTTTAGACCCTTGGAAGCTCTGAGGTAGTGCTCCAGCCTCCAGGTTCTCCTCCTAGGGAAAAGGGGCAGGTGTGTGGCCCAGAAAACAACACTATTTCAGGCGGTCCCATAGCACTCACCGAGTACCACCAGGGTTGGCTGTCCTGTGTGCTGGGCATATGGCTGGGGGACTTGGGTACTGTTGGACTGTAGGGTTGTTTGGGGGGGGGGGATCAGTAGACTTTGGCATCAGCATGGGACCTGGGGAGGTAGCCTTCCTTGCTACAGTGGGCTCTACGGGTTCAGGTAATGGTACTGTAGGTAGGCAGGGAAGCAGCAGAATTATCGCAAGGAGCATGTTTGCTTTGAGGAAGAGTAACAGCAACTGTCAAGCTAAGCAGGTAGTTCACTGACCCACTAACCCTAGGACACAGTCCAGCCAGGTGAGGTGGACTTAAGCACGTGTGTAGTGTACAGGCCAGCCTCCCTGACAAAGTGCGCATGCCTGAAACCGGTCAGCCATTGAGCTATGGTGGCGTTTCCTGGCACTTCATGTAAGTAGACTGTTTTTGCACATTTAGTACAATGTTTTATTGTGGCAACAGCTGTTGAGTGGACAGTGTAGTTCTTTTCCAGATTTTTGTTACATTCTTGGATTAGGCCATCAGTAACCAAGCAGCCTTTTGGTTTTGACCCTGCTAAAGGAAAGACTGGTAGAGTATCCTGAATTCAATGGGCTGCAAGAACACAGACAGTATGAATTCACAGGGGGAGGAGGTCATGCCAGACAAATATGATAAAAATTAGGGGTAAGGGGCAACAGACTTCTAGAAAAAAAGAAACTTACAAACTCAAATGGGCAGACTGGGTGGGCCATAGCCCTTATCTGCCGTCAGTGTCTATGTATCTATATATAATTTATTTCACCGAATGACATGGGAGAGCACTAGATGTGGCCTATCTGGACTTCAACAATGCCTTTGACACTGCTGCACAGGTGGCTGATATTCTGAGTAGCCTCGGGGTGGGATCCAAAGTGGCAAACTGGGTTAGAAACTGGTTAATGGAGAGGAGACATAGGGTGGTGGTTAACAGCACTGACTCTAATGATGACAGAGTGACCAGCAGGGCGCCACAGGGCCCAGTACTGGAACCAGTCTTCTTCACAGTCTTCATAAGTGACATTGCTGAAGAACCGGAAGAGAAAGTATATCTTTCTGCAGATGATACAAAAGTCTGCAATAGGATAGACACTTAGGAGGGGTTGGAGAGAATGCACAGGGATCTGGGGAAACTTGAGGAGTGGTCTAAAACATGGCAAATGGAGGTTCAATGCCAAAAAGTCAAAAATCAATCACCTAGGGAACAGGAATCCAGAAACTGAGTACAGGATGGGGGAGGTACTGACAGGCACTAAAAAGGAATGGGACCTTGGGGTTATTATATCTGATGACCTCACAATGGCAGGGCAGTGTGATAAAACAGTGGGTTAGGTGAGTGGGATTCTGGGGTGCATGGGGAGGTATCTCCAGCAGGAGGAGAGAGGCGGTGTTGCCACTGTATCACTCACTGTTGAGACCTTATCTGGAGTACTGTGTCAGTACTGCAGGCTGCACCTCAGTAAAAGCAAAGACAGGTAGAGACAGTCTACAGGAGGGCAACTAAAATGGCGCAGAAGCAGGGGTGTAGTTAGCTTTTTGACAGGTGGAAGTCCTGGTCATCCTGAGAAATACTAAACCAATAGGGCCTAGGCGCCTCCCAGAAGCTATCAGGTTTTAGATGCATTCTAGTACATTTTAAATGTCATTTTGAGACTTTCTGGCTGCTCTTAAAACTTTCTTTGACTTGTTGCAAATAACAGATATCACTACCAAAATGACCATCTTTTATTTTCCTTTCTAAAACTGGCAATACTCTGACAACCTCTTGGTTAAAATCAAGGATCAAAATCTGCATACTTCTCCCATCTAGAAAATTCAACTATAAATGCTTAAATTCAACTATAAAAGACTTGCATTCTTTATTTTTCTTTATTTTATTTGAGTTTTGGTGACCGGGTAAGTCCACTGAGACAATTACAGTCTCTTTTTCAGGGGTGACCCTGGGTAGCAATAAGTACAAAAACAGTGCAAATGTACAGAGAAGTAATAAAACAATAAGTACCATAATAATATATACAATAGTAAATACAATCATTTATATAGACATGAAGTCAAGAAACTAAAACCAAGATTGCCAGGCAAAAACAATTAAAACAAATTATAGAACTGAGGGTAAGGGCTCAAAAGTGGAACAGGTTGAAAAGAAAATGGAAGAAGAGAGGGCAGGAGGCAGAAGTGAACAGTAAAGGGATCAAATTAAGTGGCGGTGAGGTAAAGGCAGGTAAGGACGGTGAAAAAATTTGAAAGCAGGAGCAGGAGTTGTGGGTTGAGAGGAGGCAGTCAGATTAGATTGGAATGAAGGAAGAGAGGAGCAGGACAGGAGGGAGGAGTTCCAATCAGAGACTGCAGCAAAGCGAAAGACCTCCTGGAGGTAGCTGCGTGAGATTAAGAATAACTAAGAGGGGAGTGAGGCAGAGTGGAGGGTACAACGTGCTTGCCTGATGCGAATCAGGTCCAAGGCAGGGTGGTGTGAAGTTGTGGACAAGTTTAACCATAAGACTCAAGGTGGAGTACCTCAAAATGGCTACACAGGGTAGCAAACCCAGGTAGGAGAGGACGTCACAGCAATGTGAGCAGGAGTTGACCCCCAAGGCAAATCTGCCGATCCTATGGTACGCCTGGGAGAGGAGGGACAGGGAGGAGGAGTTAGAGGAGAGTAGCAGGGGAGCACCATAGGTTAGAAGTGGAACAAGAAACATGGAGGCAATTTTTAGACAGGAGGCAGAGGTGAGAAGTGGGCGTATTCGATAGAGCAATCCTAATTTCTGATTCAGTGCTTTAACAATGTTGGTGACATGAGTGTGAAAAGAGAGCGAAGAGTCCAAGGTGATGCCTAGATATTTAAAGGAGCAGGCAGTCTCTAAGGGATCACCCTGGAGGGATGTAATGTTTAGAGAGGAGGGGATTTATTAAGGAGGTTCAATGAGGAAAACCATACATTTTTTTTTCGTATTAAGGACTAGACGATTAAGATTAAACCAGTCCTCAAGGGAAGCAAAATCAGAGGCAAGCTCCCAGTTGATTTTAGTCGAGGTGAGGTGAGGAACGATAGAGAATTGCATCATCTACATAAAGATGCATGGACGCGCCTCCACAATGGCATAGGAGGTCATTGATGAAAAGTGAGAATAATACAGACCCCAAAATGGAGCCCTGAGAAACGCCGTGAGTTACAGGCCAAGGTTCGGATAGGGATCTTTCCCATTTTACTCTTTGAGAGAGACAGGACAGATAGCCATTAACTCAACTTAGTGCATTTTTGTCAAGACCAAGAACGTGTAGCTGATGTAGCAGAAGACCATGGTTCACCAAGTCAAATGTTTTAGTAAGGTCAACAAAGATGGCACCTGTTGCAGATCCTTTGTCCACTGCTTGGAATGTGTCGGTTGTTACTTTAATCAGGGCAGTAAGTGTGTTGTACTTCCTTCTAAAGCCGTGCTGTGAGGGAAAGTAGATTGTAAGATTCAAGAGTAATCCTGGAGTGGTTATAGACTATTTGCTCTTGGATCTCTGCCAGTGGACAGAGTATTGATGTAGGTCTGTAGTTGTCAATAATAGTGTTGGGACCCCCCCCTTGTGCACTGGAACTATTATCGCCACCTTCCATTTATCCAGAACACAGTTAGAGACAAAAGACTGGTTGAGTAGGTCATGGACTGACTGGGCAAGGGCAGAGGCGCCCAGCTTAAGAGACTTAGGTTCGAGTGGATCATGGCCAGGAGAGCTGTCTGGATTTAAGTTTGATAGGAGTCTTTGTACTTCTTTTAGTGTGGCAAGTTTCATGTGGAACTCTGGACGAGTCGGAGGGGAGTAGGGACGGGTCGGGGCAGAATTTGTAGAGGAGGAATTATTGAAAAGTGAAGTCTACTTGTGTAGATCTGTAAAGAAGTTGTTGAAACCCGAGGCAATGGAGGCGGAGTCGGCAAGGGTAAAATCATTACATAGGTGCCGGAACAGGGTGCCACTAGGGTCATGGCCCTACCAGTTTCATAAGTGGCCCCAGCAGTTTTGCAATCATGTTAATGTATTTAATAGGAGAGAATTTACCCCATTACATCCTTAGCCCTACCACTTTTCAAACCGTTCCGGCACCAGTAGCGGTAATAGAGTTAGGGACTTCTGCTACCTTCCCTTTAATTAGGGAGTTGAATTGCTTCCAAAATTCCTTGGGGTTGGAGAGGTGTTTCGTTTGAAGGGATTTGAAGTGATGTCACTTAGCTTTTAGTAGGGAGTTTTTACACTGATTTCTTAGCTGTCTACAGACTTGCCAATCAGAGGAAAGTCCACTCTTTATAGGCTTGCCAAGCTTTCTCATGGAGGGACATGTGCTTCCTTATATCCTTGGATAGCCATGGGGCCTTGGCGCCCTTTGACCTACATTTTTTCTGTGGGGCATGTTGGTCAACTGTTTGGGAGAAGGTGGATATGAAAAAATCCAAGGCTAGGTTTATATCAGGAAGTATACTGATAGGGCTTCAGTCAGTGTTGTGGAGGGAGGAGATGAAACAGTCAACGTCAAACCTGGACACGTCTCGAGTCAGGGAGATCCTAGGAGGGAGATTAGGACAGTTATTTCTCCACACACAGAAAGTAGGAGGGTGATCACTAATGCAATCCGATAGTACTCCACTGCTTTGATCTTCTGAGGACAGTTAGAGGCCACCCAATCAAGAAGAGTGTATTTTCCAGATTTGGTGTTGGTACGCGTTGGATAGAAACACAGAAACATAGAAGCTGACGGCAGATAAGGACCACAAGGCCCATCCAGTCTGCCCATTTCTTTTTCTACCTTATGAATGTGCCATCAGCCTTTGCTCTGTCAATGGCCTATCTATTCATACTCATCTGTATTGCTCCCTTATGCCTGTCCCATGTCTGTCTGAAGCCCTGCACTGTATTCATATCCACCACTTCTTAAGGTAGGCTGTTCCATGCATCCACCACCCTTTCTGTGACAAGGAACTTCCTCACATTACCCCTTAATCGGCCTCCCTCTAATCTCATGCTGTGTCCTCTTGTCCTGCTATTTTTCTTATATTGAAACATGTTAGACTCTTTCACCTTGTTAATGTCCTTCAGGTGTTTGAATGTTTCGATCGTATCACCTCTCTCCCTCCTTTGCTCTAGGGTATACATATTGAGCTCCATTAATCTGTCTTCATATGTTTTCTGATGCAGTCAATGCACCATTTTGGTTGCCCTTCTCTGGACTGCCTCAATTTGGTTAATGTCCCTTTGAAGGTGTGGCCTCCAGTACTGCAAGCAGTACTCCAGATGGGGCCTAACCAGTGTCTTGTAAAGAGGGAGTATTACCTCCCTCTTCTGACTTGTGATACCCCTACTAATACACCCCAACATCCCCCTAGCCTTACCTACTGCTTTAGTGGGCTGCTTGGATGATTTCAGGTCATCGGAGATTATGACGCCCAAGTCTCTTTCTTCCCTTGTGACTGCCAGCAACTCCCCTCCCAGCCTATATGTAGCTTCAGGATTTCTCTTCCCCATGTGCATGATTTTGCACTTCTTTGCATTAAACCCCAGTTGCCACTCTTCCGACCATTTTGCTAGTCTATCCAAATCTCTTCTCATTCGGCCCACCCCATCTGGATCAGACTCTGTTGCAGATCTTGGTGTCCTCTGCAAACAGACAAACCTTATCCTCCAGTCCATCTGCAATGTCACTGATGAAGATATTGAACAGGACTGGCTCCAGGACTGATCCTGAGGTACTCCACTTGTGACTTGCATCTCTTCTGACTGTATACCGTTTACCACCACTCTCTGTTTTGTGCCGTCAACCAGTTTACCACCCAGTTGACCAACTTCTGACCCACCTGAGCCTACCCAGCTTATTAATCAATCTTCTATGTGGAACAATATCAAAGCTTTGCTGAAGTCAAGGTAGGCAACATCAACTGCTCCCCTTGGTCCACCACTCTGGTTACCCAGTCAAAGAAATCTGAGATTAGTTTGACAAGACCTTCCTTTGTAAACCCATGCTGTCTTGCATCCTGTGCTCCTATGGATTCCAGGTGTTGCACTATCCTTTCCTTAAGGAGTGCCTCCATAATCTTGCCCACTAATGAGGTAAAACTGACTGGTCTGTAGTTCCCTGCCTCCTCCCTGCTACCACTCTTGTGGAGTGGGATCACATGAGCCCTTCTCCAGTCTTCTGGGACCTCTGCTGTGCTCAGAGACTCGCTAAACAGTTCTGATAATGGCTCTGCTAGTTCCACTCTTAGCTCCTTTAGTACTCTGGGATGTATGCCATCAGGTCCCATTGTCTTGTCCACCCTGAGCTTATCGAGCTCTTGTAGGACCCTTTCTTTTGTGAAGGGACTAGTGCACACCTCCTTCCCCCCCGTGTCCATGGTGCTGAGCTGTGGGCCCTGCCCTACCTTCTCTTCAGTAAATACTGAGCAGAAATATCTATTTAGGATAGATGCTTTTACATGGTCCTCCTCCTCACACGCCCCCTTATCCCCTTTGATCTTAGCAATGCCCCCTCTGGACTTTCTCCTTTTACTAATGTACCTATAGAAAGACTTGTCACCTTCTTTTACTGTTCATGCTAGTGTTTCCTCAGTTTGGGCCTTGCCTGCCTTACTGCCTTCCCTAAGTTTGGTATGCCTCCCTATCTTCTTCCTGCTGCTGCCTCCTTATATTTCCTGAAGGCCAGCCTTTTGGCTCTGACCTTTCTGCTACTGATTTTGAGAACCAAGTGGCCTTCTTCTTTGCACTTCCTTTCTCTAACACAATGGATGTTGCTCAAGTATTGCATCCTTAATGCTTGCCCACTTTGCCTGTACCTCCTCACCTGTATTTCTTTTTGCCAGGGCTAGCTTAACTCTGTTGGCCATCTTATCAAAGTCAGCTCCTCTGAAGTCTCATATGTTTGCTTTAGTTTGGGATGATTTAGTTCTAGTGGCCAAAATGAACCATGCCATGTGATGGTCACTGACCCCCAGGTGACCTTCAACCTGGAGATCTGTGATCCTTTCCCCGTTAGTCAGTACTCGATCTAGGATAGCCCTGTCTCTTGTGGGTTGTTGTACCAGTTGTTTGAGGCCCTCCCCCTGCAGGGAATCCACCACGTGTCTTGTTCTGGCGGATGTTCCTGCTGGTATTGACCAATCTGTATCTGGCATGTTGAAGTCTCCCATTATCAGAACCCCCCCCACAGCTGTCATGTTTTGTATATCTTCTATCAGTAATGTGTCTATGTCCTCCCCCTGGTCTGGAGTCCTGTAGACAATCCCAGTTTGTATGCTGTCCCATTTCCTGTTTCCAGGGTGACCCACAGTTCTTCTGGCTCCTTATGTGTATTCTGAATTTCTGTACCTTTGATATTTTCATTGACATACAGGGCCTCCACCCCCCCTTTGCACCTCAGTCTCTTCTGAACAGTACATAGCCAGGTACTGAAGTCTCCCAAGTGTGGTTAGTGGTAAACCATGTCCCACTAATTGCTGCTATGTCCAGTTTAGCCTCTGTCATTATTGCATGCAGGTCTGGGATCTTGTTTCCCAGACCTGCAGGCAATAATGACAAAAGCTAAACTGGACATAATAATAATTAGGGGTTGGGTCAGGCTGGAGTCCTCTAGAGAGGCACGCAACTTTACAGCATCAGGGTGCAGCCAGTCAGAGTTAAAGTCTCCACATAGTATAAGATAATGGTTAGGGAGGTTGGAAAGTGCGGCTAGGATGGATGGCAGGGCAGTGAATGCATGACTAGGTGGTAAATAGACACACCCAATGGTGAGTTTCTTTTACATTACCAAGGGTAAGTGAAAGGAAGAGAGATTCAGTCAGAGATGATGCTCCTACGGGATCAAGGAGAACTGTGACATCAAGGTGAGACCTGCAATAGATGAGTACGCCTCCACCCCTCTTGCCTATCCTATCACGTCTATGGCATGTGAAGCTGGCTAGGGACATCTCAAGCTGTGTGATAGCCAGTTTTAGCCAGGTTTCAGATAGGCACAAGATGTCAGGCGACATGTGTAAGGTCTAGGCTTCTAGTTCAGCCATCTTAGGGTGAAGGTTACAAATATTCATATGGGCGACTTTCGGACCTTTTATTTTGGGTACAGAAGTTATGGGGTGGGTGAGAGGAGTTTGGAAGGGTCCAGGATTAGGCTCAATGTCCCCAGCATGGATAAACAGTAGGAGGACGGATACCTGGAGCCAGGGCAGGGTAGAGGAGGAGAGCATTCAAGGGTAGTTATCATCTGAGGTGAATGAAGATGCTTGTGGAGCCAGAGTCAGATCAAATCATCATTTATAAAAGGCGCCTGTACAATAAAATAGGAGAGCAGTGTCTGACTTAGGGAGACACGGAATGTAAAGGAGTGCAACGCAGATTCGGGCAGATATGACATGGGGCACAGGGGAACTGTGGTACAGAGTGCGATTTAAGGCCTCAGCAAAAAGCCTGTCGATATAGCAACTAAGGAGAAGACAAGGCAGGGCAATTAAAAGAAATCTTCCCATGGTCAGGATGCCAAGAGTCCTGGAGGGGTTTTGCAAAGGCAGAGTGAGAATGGAGCAACCAATCTTGTTAGGGACAGAATATCACTGGAAAAGGAGTGACGCAGAGCAGAATGAGAGAGCAACTGCAGTGACTGAGTTGACAGAGAAGGTGTTCAGATTATGGGGTGTAAGACAGGGAAGTCCACCGATGACACTGATCTTAGAAGACTTGATGAGGGCAGTGTTAGGAGATCAGGGCACAATGAATTGGTGGCAGTGTAGCAGCCAATGAAATAGGGAGAGGTGGGCAGTGAAGCAGCCGATGAAATAGGGAAGAGGCAGTAACAGCCAGTGAGGAAGGAAAGGCCGGGGATTAGTCTGTATTTAATAGAGGATGGGTTTGGGGCAGGTGATGCGGGAAAAAATACTGTACAGAGTTTAAAAACTGTGGCTTAAGGCACTGAAAATAAAAGCCATAAGCGGGAAAAGCCATGATAATTCCGAGGAGAGACAAGGGTCAATCCGGTGGAGAGTCAGTAACTTTGGCCAATCAGGCTTAAGCTGAATGTCCCAACAACCAATCTGAATCCAAGCAGCGTCCCCGGCTAGAAGACAGGCTTACCCAGGCAGTGGAGAGTTCACGGCTGGCTGGCTTTCTCAACAGGGCCAGAGCAAGCGGAGCAGTCAGCCCAATCAAGGGCATCTGGAAAGGAGAGAAGGACAGGGTTAGGAAATAAGGAGCACAGGGACAAAGGCACAGTACAAAAGACAAAAGTGAGCCAATTAGCTAAATCGGCAGGTGGAGGACAGGAAGATCAAGGGAATTTAGAGAAAGAGCATGGAGGGAGGGGCGAGTAGCCAGACAGGAGGTGTGAATTACTGTTTAGGCCAGCGCTGCCGAAAAGAATAATGAAATTGGGCAGGAATTGAATTGCAGCAAGCAAGAGAGGGAGGGGGCCAAAGCTATTACAGTGCAAGATTGAGCTTTAGGAAGTCAAAGAGCGAGGGAGAGAGCCGTTGTAGGAGAGGATTGAGATGCAAGTTTAAAACAAGGCAGAGGGGAAAGCAGAGGTTTAGGTTAGTTGGAAGCAGAGAGTTAGGAGATCAGAAAATTGCAAGTTCAAGTAGTATAAAAACACTGCAAAATCACCGTAATATCCCCCTACATCTAGGCAATTTACCCCTAGTATGGCACACATTACATTCATTTAATTAACATAGGATAAGTTCCACAAAAATACAGTAGAGTTTAAAAACTGTGGCTTAAGGCACTGAAAATAAAAGCTGTAGCAGGGAAAAGCCATGATAATTCTGAGGAGAGACAAGGGCCAATCTGGTGGAGAGCCGTAACTGCTTTGGCCAATCAGCCTTAAAGGGGCACTGTCCGCTTTTCCCCTTCGTTTCTTGGTAAAAACGAGCAACATGCCTCTTGGCCACATACCACTCGAAGACGTTTAGAATGCCCATAGGGATATAAAATGAGCGGCTTTTTACCTGGTTTCTAAAATTTTATCTAAATAGGTGTTCACTCGCCCTGCTCGTAAACCCGCACATACCGGAAGCTCTTCAAGGTCTGGACCACGCGACTGCCACAAGCGCGGTCCCGTTGTACGATTTTCATAAGGATGAAGTACAGTCATGTTACGTCTGTTCCTTGTGTATGTCTCAGCTATTACATCTATCTGGCACCACAAACCGAGTGCTGGAAATATATTATTTTCATTATTAAGCTGTGGCCAAAATCCGGCACATGTGTACCAGATACAAGATCAAAAGATCCTGCGCATGCGCAACAGTGTGCCATTGGTGCGCATGCGCGGAATTTCTGCCGCAGCTTAAAAATGAAAATAATATATTTCCAGCGCTCAGTTTGTGGTGCCAGATAGATGTAATAGTTGAGACATACGAAGGAACAAGCGCGACATGATTGTACTTCATCCATATGAAAATAATCGACATCGACCCCGCTAGGAGACGCCGTAGTGTCCCGCATATAGAAATGCTCGAATGTACGGGATTACTACGGCCGGGTTGAATACCTATTTATGGAAAAAATTAAGAGGCCAGGTAAACATCCATTTTATATCCCTATGGGCATTCCAAGCATCTCCCTAAGTATGTGACAAGAGGCATACTGCTCGATTTTACCAAAAAACGAAGAGGAAAAAGCTGACAGTGCCCCTTTAAGCATTCTTGAACCCCAGAATCAAACAACCTGTCACATCAGGAATCTCTACAGAATGTGAGCAATCATAACATGCGTCATTTAAAATTGCAAAAATTTGAAGCCTAAGGGGGTTGCCAGTGTCCATTTAATTTCATCAGCATTTAATTCAGCACCATTTTAGTACTGTGTTTCATAACAAAGGAAAGATGTAGCAAATACCTTGCAAAAACAGTTGGTTAATAGAAATCTACCACTTACAGCCTTAATTGCCTCAAGTGCCAAACAACTTACATAAATGAACTTCTTAAGAATTGATTGAATTTGTGAGGACAACTGGCAACTATCTGGAGTCAAGCGAGCAGCAACCAACATCAAGAGCACAAGACGCAGTCATTCCAAGCATTACAACAGCAGGGCCAAATAAAAACAGCTGCAGCAGAAGGGTCCTTTCTAACCAACGTCTGGTCTGAACTGCACGTTTTCAATATAGCATCTGGCTAGCACAGAATAACAGTCCTGTGCAGAGATTCAGGTCAATATAAGAATTGGTATTCAAGAAACACATTTATACTCCTCCACTCCCCATTCATGCAGCACTCTACCCTTTTATTTTATCTTTATCTTTATTTTAGGTGTTGCAGGGCTCCCGGATCTAGAGGGGTTCCTGTATTTTACAGGAATTTGGAGCTACAGTATCAACTGGGAAGTTCTTCCCACAGACTTGCACTGGTTATACAGGAAAACAGAGAAATTCAGCTTCAACAGGGAATAATGCAATCTACATGAAAACACAAGAAAATCATCCTGGCATTAACAGGAAAAATACCAGTCTGGTAGCACCCTAGTTAGTCCTCCCTTGCAACCACCAGTTCCACCAGGTTGTCCAGCTCAGTCCACCTCGTGTCCCTCTGTAAGACAGATCTACTATCTGCCATTGTTGCTGGTCCTAGATTCTGGCAGCACCGCAGCTAACAGCAGTGTCCTGGCTGTATGGGTGTGACCTTCCTGTTTGGCGCAACACGCTTTTGCCATTAGTGCTGCGTTAATGTCATGCTGCACAGTGCAATGCGTGACTCGTGTGTGTGTGTGTGTGTGTGTGTGTGTGTGTGTGTGTGTGTGTCTCAGCATGCAGCAGACATGGGATGGCTCGTGTGCACTGTGCACATGTGCAGTCCTGTGCAGACCTGCGCAATATACCATTGCACAACAGCATAGCTCACGTGGCTGCACTTTGTGATGATGTTACCCATGGCACGCGACTTCATATCTGTGTTGTATATGGACATTATGCTAACACAAGTTTAACGCTAGTGCTAGCACTAGCACAACTATGGCAGCACTTGAAGCAAACCCACAAAATTCAACCAAAGTGTGCAAATGAGCTAATTTTGCAGTCTGAGGGCAAACAGCCACATTAGCATGCCATTACTGGGATGTCCGCATCCATCAGAATGCCTAAATGTACCTGGAGCATATAAAAGGATTACAATGCACCACCCAGATTCCACAGCAGAACTGCAGGCAGCTACTGGTTAAGTGTTTTGTGTCACGGCCTACAACAGGGACATGAATGATTGTGGTATTGTGTGCAGCCTGTACTGTATGTGCCCTTGACTATGGCTGTATCTGCAAATGGGCAAGCCTGTGTCAGGCAGGCTGCCAGCGGTGTTGGAACAAGCAATGCTGAACACTTATGTGTCCCTGCCAGGGGCGGTGAGGGTTTCACCCCAATGTACCTTTCATCTGTGTTGTGGTGTGTGCATGCACTGCTCACCTGTGTTCTGCCCCCATGTCTGGCAGGTACCATGGATGATACGGAAAAATTATGGGCCCACTGCTTCTCCAATGATGAGCTGCAGGCACTGGCACAAGCCTATGTGACCATGGAGGAGGTCATGACCCAGAGGCAAAGTACAAAAGCCCTGGTACAGCATGTCTAGGCTGTCGGTGGCCATAACAGGACCATGGAGGGGGTGTGTAAGCATCTCATGGACATGAAGAGGCAGACAAAGGAGGCCCTGTCAACTGCACAAAGAGGAATACATACAACAGTTGGGGTCCACAGGCATTGGTTGCTGAATGAACCCTAGCCCCTGTAGAGGAGGCAACAGCCTCCACCCTACAGCCCGTGGACATGACGAGAGTGCTCGGAAGTGGCTATGAGAGCCAAGTGGGACCAGCACAGCCATGTGAGTGAGTGACTGACTGAACAGCCCCATCAGGCATGTGTGTATACGTATGAGTGCATGCATATGCCAGTGATGTACGACCCACTGGGCATAGGCCACACAAATGTTTCCAAGTATTCTGGTGTGTAGCCATCTGTGTGGTAATCCACTACTGTGTCCCGTGTGTCATCGCCTGTGTGCTCACTGGTGACGGGGTGTGTGTTCACTGGTTTAGGGGTGTGTGGTGTGTATGGCCCTAGTGGGTATGGGCAGTGCACCACACAAATAGCATTCATGTTGTGTCACCATATGCAGGGCATGCATGCTGCACCAGACAGCACATAGGTATATACAGTACACTGCTACATATCTCTCCTCTCCCCTCTCAACAGCTCACTCCGTCATACTGGACATGGTGAAGGATGCTCCGGGTCTGGCTTGGCAGCAGCTGCCCCTGCTGCCCACCCATGTGCAACTGATGACTGACACCAGTGAGGAGGGTGAAGATGATGATGACCAGATCTTCATCGAGGGCTGGTGACAAGAGGGTCTGCCCCAGACCAGGAGGGGTTGTCCAACCTGCCCGTCCCCAGTAATAATGGGGCCCAGCCCGCCCCTACCCAGCACTGTGGTCACAGAGGTGCAGCTCCCACAGCCCTCGGCACTGTCACAACTGTGTCACCCGATGACCCCACTGGTGACTCGTCAATTCATCCTGGTCAATGTGCTCTGTGACAACTTGCACGGACTATTGGCTCCAGTGTCAACTGGCTCCCTGCACAATTCATTCCAAACTGCACCCCTCTGGAATTTATTTTATTAAATTTATATGAGGGGGACAAATTGTCTGGGAATGATCTGTACAGGGGCTGATTGACGTAGAGCTAACAGTGTGGCTAGAGTTGTTGTGATCACACTGACTGGAGCAAACTGACATGTAATCGACACCACCTCTGCTATGGCCACCACCGCCAATCCACAGGGCCAGCCACCACTGTGCCACCCCATGACCCTTCCACTGGCATGACCACCGCCCTGCCACCCCGGCCATCCCACTGGCCTGGCCACAGCCAGGCTGCAATGCCTCCAATGTGCCACAGCCCCGACTGCAGTGTAGCCCTAGGCCACACAATGGTTGAGGGTGCAGCCTGACCCTGTCCCAATGGACAGTCCATGGTGACAGCGGGAGTCAGCTGCCAACCAGCAGCTGCTGCAGTCTGTTGTGGAGGCACAGAGTGTCATGTAGCAGGAAATGGCAAGCACATGCCACATGGCAACATGTAGCGTGCCGAGGAGTGGGCGAAGGCATGCCATGTGCAGCACGTGGCAGCCATCCAGGATTATCACCAGCAAGGATAACCTGTGTGCCACTGTGCTGGAGGCTGCATCCTTGGTGAGAGGCACTGCAGGGGCCAGCCACAGCCCCAGCCAGTCCAGTGGGAGCAGTGTCAACCCGCGATGGACACCACAGTACACCCATGCCACACAGTGCCGGAACATGAATGCCTGGCACACCCAGGACACGTGCACACCATGACATGGCCTGTTCCTCAAGCGGAGTCAGTACCGGTGGGACCATGGATGGGGGTGGCTAACAGCATCCCAACACTCATACCCCATACCGTGGATGATGACTACGATCCCCCCTAATCATACCGGCTACAGCGTGCACAAATTGTCCATACTCAGGGGAGATGGTAGAGAACGCACCCAAGGTGCAAACTGCCCACCATCTCCCACATGTGCCCCCCTCAGACCCCATCACATTACGCATGTGTCACCGTCCCCTGCTCCTGCTGCCTATCCCATCCATCCCCCCCCCTCGCCTTGGTGGTCTGTATTTGTTTACCCCCGCTTTTGCAAATCCCCCAGATGACATGTATATTTGCTGACTCCCCTTTGGAACCCCCTTCCCTGCCTAGATGGCATGTATGTTTATTTATGCCCCTTTTGACAACCCCCGGTCTAAATGGCATGTATGTTCTGTTGTTATTCCTTGTCAACACATTGACTAAACATATTGCAGTCTCCTTAGTGGTCCGTACTCACTGTCTGTGTCCAAAGGGGTCTGTTATGAGGTGGACTCGTTACTCCTGGGCCCTTCTGTCTATCCTGGGGTCATGCCTGTCAAGCTGCTCCGTATCCCCTGCTCCTCTGACTTGGCATCCACTGCAGTTTGTTCCTCTGCGGCCAGCATGCATACCCCATGGTTGAGTGACATGCTGTGTACTACACAACAGGCAAGGAATATGGCACAGGCCTTCTGAGGGGTACTGTAGGGCACCTTCGAATGATCAAGGCACAGCAATCTCGAGCATTCCAGAAACATAATGATAATGTTCTGTGGGCATTGTGTGCCACACTGTACCCCTCTCTGCAACAGAACGGATCACAGGACAGGTGTGAGGAGCCAGGGATGCACTGTCCCTGTGGAGGTAAAGGGCAGGGTTAATGTCATCATCTGCAACATGGAGGGGGACCTTTTGGGGTATACTCAGGAACGAAGTGCCCCCTAGGAATGTCTCCACCTTCAAATCTCTGGCACAGAATGGATCCGTGCCAGATGAAGGCCTCAGGGTCACTGCCGGGGTACCATGTCAGGACACTGAGAATGCACCCTGTTGCATCACACACCACCTGTCAACTGATGGAGTGTGTTACCCCCCTCCTAGTGACATAGGTGTCCACCCCTACACCAGGGGGGGCCTGGATGACAACATGGGTGCAGTCGATGCTACTGAACACAGTTAGTAGGTGCACAACTCGACAGAACTGCTGCACGGCTGCTGCTCACTTGGCTGGCATGCTGGGCAATAGGATGAACTCCCTAGAATGGGCCATCATGGCAGCTAGGAAATGGCCCAACAGCTGTGAGGTGGCTGACTGAGATACCAGTGGCGTCTCCCACAAGTGTCTGGAAGGTTCCGGTGGCCAGGAAGCACAATGCAGCCATCACCTACAGCTCTACGGACATTGCATGGCTGCATCAGGTGTCTGTCCAGAGCTGCTTATGCAGCAGCTCAAACAGCTGCACGGGCCTCTTGAGCCTGTACTGGCTGTGACAGGGAGCTCTTGCCATGCTTGAGGACCGAACTTTTCTTAAATCTGTTGCAACAGTTCTTCTGTTTCTTAGCCTAATCTATCATTTACAATTTCTAGTCCATAAGGTTGGCCATCTATGGGCACCCCCTTCCCTTTCTTGCCTATGCCATAGTGTCCTCTTTAATTTTCCTTTTCCCTCTCAGGTCCTCGTACAGGGAGGTTACTGTTGTGACCTCCGAGCTGATGTAAAAAAACAGGCTGTGTTCCTCGTTGTTGATTTCAGTATGCAATGGCACTATGTCATAAAATACTTTAATATATATGCCTTATGTGTATAAAACCTGTAAATGTCGAAAATACCATGGTACTAGGTGTTTTTGATAAAGGTAAAAAGTTACTAGGGGACTGTATGATAAAAATTAATTTTGCTATTTAAAATGCATGCAAATTGCTGTAAACTGAACAAGTCTGAAATTTCATGGTGATCTGCATATACCCCATGATGCATTGCATTATTGAAAAGTATGAGTGATGATGTTTCTCTTTGAAACTTGGCTTATTGCCAATGCCCTTTGGGGTAACCCTTGTTTCAGTGCTTCTGCACTGAGTTTCTCTGTCTTTGGCTTTTTTTATTTGAGCCCCCACCACCCAAGCAAACAAGGCCCACGTAGGGGAGGCTAAATGTCAACAGATACGTTAGATCAGAGATCAGTGAGTCAGTAGGTGCTGGCTAAATGTAGAGGAAAGACTTGCATAATCTGTTGCTACAAACTGATGCACTGAAGAAGGGATATGCCATTGCTGAAGGTTATCTGCTGTATTCTGAATAAACATCACACAAAGATTATGTGTTGAACTTGAAGTTTGGTGTCTGGTCCATCTGTTATCCACAACCCCTCCACACCGGCCCATGATCTGGTCATCACTGAAGATGTCAAATTTGGCTGATGGATGGTACAGTACTGTCTGTTTGCAGTATAGCACCTCAGTGGCCTATGCCTGGGCCCAGGGTGGGCATTAGCCCTCCTCATCATCCATGACCTGCTGCGTCAGGTAAATGATATGTACTGCCATGTGAGCCATCAGGGTGAGCAGTCGGCTGTGTCTTCCCCTGCCTCTGGGGGCTTGGCCCGGTTTAGACCATCTTGTTATAGAGCGCTAACTGTGCTGCAAACTTGGGCTGTGAAATTACATCTCTGCAATGCTATAACACTGAATATCGTGACTGCACACCTTGTGCCAGTTACTGCCCCCAAGTTTGGGACTGCTACATTACCACTCACGCTTAGTACGCTTGGTGCAACTGTTGGGCACAGCGATGCCCTCTGAATATGGGATTCCAACACTAAACTGGAACAGGCAGTGAACAAAGCTTTGAATATGAGCCCAAGGTCTTGAAGCCAACTCAACTCAGTTGCTATAATCACGGCCTTGTCAGCAACTAGCACTGTCTGTGGGCAACTCCTTGAATGGGAACAAGCTGGCAATGCAGTTACAAAATCAATTCATGCACAGTGCAGTGACCTTTTCAGGCTCCAGGCTCAAATGTGAGCTGTAAACTGGCCATGCTCAGTGCACCTCTAACCTAAGACAGAATGTGGAGCTTAAAGCTTTTGTTTACTGATGAACATGTCCTGTAATAAATATATGAGCACTATTAATACACTGCATCAGTCGTTTACTGCTCCCCTGTATTTACAGAATGGTATGCATAAAGAATAGGGGAAATCTTTCTTGTAAGTAACATTCAGAATGTCATTATTTCCTTCCTTTACATTAACGAGTCCATCAAGACCCTGGTCACAGTCTCACTATGAGCGTTTTAAGTTTTATGAAAGCTTTGGTTCCCATGACTGCTCTTTGAAATGACATTTCTGAGCCCCAACATAAATCTTCTAGTTCACTGAAACAGAAACCTGCATCCCTGGAGTTTCTGATTTCATTCCACTGAATACACTATGAACAGCTCTGAAACACAAAAAAAAAAAAAAAACTTTCAGCACACTGACATATTAATAAAAGGGTAATTCATTATTTCAGGCGCCAACTACTCCCAGGAAATGCCTGGAGCCCAGGGAATACTGTTTAATCCCCAAACACACACAAAATACCATAAAATGAAATCTTCCTAACAATATCGATCAACAAATTAACCTGTTCTGCATTCTGATAAAATTTGCCAGGTAAAGCAAGTCTAACTGTCTGTTATGTAGACCATGTTTGCTTTTCTTTTAAATCACCTCATTACACTGCGTTTATGTTATCAGTAGCTATAAAACTTCTCAACCAGAAAATAACTGGCACGTTTTTTGTTTTTTTTGAGTCTGTGATCAGCGTGGACAACTGCTGTTGCTACAGCAACAGACTCCGATGGAAAGCAGAACAACTTCCCAACCCAAGTCTTATATTTCATTATCAACCATAAACACTCTTGCACATACACATACGTGTGCACATAGACACACTGTACTGCATTATCCTGTGGCGTAGATGGGGCAGTAGTTTGCTCCATGTTACAATTAGTAACACAGATTTACAATATCTGTTTTATTTATTTTAGTTTTGTTGACCGGAAATGAGAGGAGAGGAGATAATTGGGGAAGAGGACAGAACTGGGGAGGAAAGAGGGTAAGGTAGGTCTCGTGCTGGGCAGTGTAGGGTCTGTAGAGTCAGGCTGGAAGGTGCAATGACTAAGAAGGTGACTAAGCTTGGCTTGTTGGAAGGAAAATACACTGTTGGATTCTTTGACGGTGCCAGGGAGGGAGTTCCAGCAGACTGGAGCCACTGTTGCAAAAGCATTCTAGCCAACTGACTTGTGAGGTTGTAGTATGGGAAGATTTCAGTTGTTTGAGCTTAGCCGATAGTGAGACCTAAGTGACATTCAAATGGAGAAAAGTTTAAAAGGTGTTTTTATTTATTTATTCGCTCTTGGATTTACAAACCTTTGATCTAGAAGCTCATTTATAAAGGTTCCACGTCTAATGAGAAAAACAGAAATACAATACAAGACTTAACCATACATACAGTATCTAGGAAGTCTTAGTTACATTGTTTCGAAGAGGTTTAGCAAACGTGTTGGAAAACAGTTTGTCTAAGTGCAGTACACGCGGATCAGGTGTAGTTATGGCTGTTGGCCGAGCAGAGTGGCATTTACAGATGAAGAGATGGATTAGCCCAGTGGGGCTAGGAGGATTACAAGGATAAGACAGAGGACATTTACAGATGAAGAGATAGATTAGCCAAGCGGGGCTAGGAGGATTACAAGGATAGGACAGAGGATATTTACAGATGACGAGATAGATTAGCCCGATGGGGCTAGGAGGATTACAAGGATAGGACAGAGGACATTCAGATGGATAGAGATGAGAAGCCGGTTGCAGTTCCAGTGGTTATGTACTGAAGTTGATGGAGGGAATGGGACCATGTGCTGGTATGATCCTTGGGAGGCGGAGTGATGTGAGGAAGGGAAGTCTGCAGGCGATAGTGAGGTGGGGGGTAGGTGTTGAGTTGGGGATGAATTTCCAGTTGGTACATGGGGAAGGAGTAAAGTGTGAAACAGTAAGTGCAAAGGTGAACATGGTTTCAGGCCAAGCTGATACAGTTAGGAGTTGCAGTCAGAATTATTGTGTGATGTGAGATGGGCACTCAGCTTTAATTTAAACGGACCTAGTTTAGTTTTTGACAGAAGGTTATCACTGAGCATATTTAGCCAGTAGGGTGCACAGTACTCAAAGGACCAGTGCCCTTGGGACGTCCGCCGGAAAGGGACATGAAGTGGCTGGCTGTTTGTTCCTCTGGTACACCTCATTTTGTTGGCCAAGCTGAGGAAATTCTGTACATCTGGGGGGTGTTAATCCAAGGGTGGATTTCTTTGCAAGTAGGCATATTGTACCTGGTACTGTATCACGGCAGTCAGGTTTAGCCAACTAAGGTGTATAACGCTTGCAAGTGTGTGTTAGGTGGTGTGCACCAAAATAAGCCTACAGGCCTTACTGAGGGTTGTTTTAGTCGCATGAGAGCTGTGTCGGTCGCAGCACTGTATACCACTAGTCCACAGTCAATTACAGACAACCAGAACTAGCTACTGCTAGTTTTAGTGCTTCTTGCATAAGACAGTGTTTATTTTTGTGTAAGAAGCCTAGTTTAGCATTTGCTGATTTAGCTACAAGATCTATGTGTGGTATGAAAGAGGGAACTGTCTAGCATTATGCCAAAGTACTGAAAAGTCTGAACCGATTCTAAGGGTACATTTTGACTGTTTAGTATTTTTAGTTGGTGGGACCTATGTCTGTTGTGAGTCGAGGCAAACACCATTGTTTTAGTTTTTAATAATTTAGCAGTAATTTTGATTTTATGAACCATGCCTCAATATCCACAGTTAGTCTGCAACTGTTTTCTTGTGCTACAGGGTCTGACAAGCTGTTGTGTAGTATCGCATCATCCGCACAAAACGGACTTTACCTCGGGTTGTTAGTGGAAGTTGATTTAAAAACAAACTAAAAAGAAGGGGGCCCAAGATTGATCCTTGGGGGACCCCTGTATTTACGCTCTGATTTTCTGAGAGAGTATCCAGGATTTTAACCCTTTGTTCTCTACCAGTGAGGTAGCTTCTAAACCAAGACACCGCTTCAGGGGGAGGGTCAATGAAGGGGAGGGGCAGCTGCAGAATACGGGGTTCTAGCTGCACATTCAAGCAGACTTGCTAGACCTCTAGGCCTTTATCTGCTGGCAAATTTCGTATGTTTGTAGGGGATAGTCCTGTAGAGGATCGCTGGTTCAGGAGGAGTTCGTGATTTACAGTGTTGAAGGCCTTGGTGAGGTCAATGTAGGTAGTCCACACCATGAGCCCCCGATCTAACGCATTGTGTATATACCCAGTGAATTCAACTAAGGCAGTAGTGGTGCAATACTGCTTACAGAATCCGTGCTGTTGTGGACATTAAAGCTGGTACTTTTCAAGGTAGTCGACAATTTGATCATACACAATGGGTTCCAGTGCTTTTGAGAGCGGGGGTAGTATAGAGATAGGTCTAGTCATTCAAGTTACCGACCTATCACCACTTTTGTATACAGGAGTTACCACTGCAGATTTCCAGAGCATGGGGAATTTACCAGATAAAAGTGATAGCTTTAGGATACTTGTAAGGCAGGGATCGACAAATTTCAAATTTATGTGGTAGTCCAGGACAACTGGCCTATCCAAAAATGGTAGTCCCACTGTCACAAGTGATAGTCCAATGGTCGGATCGCCATATTTTAAGGAAAACTTATAAAAAAAGATGTAGCAGCAAAGTAAATGGCTGTGCCATTCTGTTATTAATGCTACATAGATGTAGGCTACAGAAAACAGTAGAAATGAATATGCATTATCTTTAAATGACAAAGAACCTCTGTGCGCAAGCACTGAGGCAATGGTTACCCCAAAGGGCATTTGGCCGGGAAGCCAAGTTTCAAAGAAATACAAAATCACACATGCCCCCACAATGCAAAGCATCATGGGCTGCATATGCAAATCACCACAGAATATTATGCTGGTTCAGCGTAAAGCAGAAATGCATGGTGCTGAACGGCCTCTCACTAAGTTTGCAAAGGGTGCCAACAGAAGACAGACACATGTTTCGTCCTACCAGGACTCATCAGTATGCCTCGTCTGTATATTCTGTGGTGATTTGCATATGCAGCCCATGATACTTTGCACTGTGGGGGCATGTGTGATTTTGTATCATCTTTAAATGTTTCTTAATACAGATTGTGTGATTTGAAGTCTGAGACAAGTGGTGCCAGAGACTCCATCCAGTCCCCCACAAGCCAGAATGAAGCAGAGAATAATTAGGGCAAACATAATCAGAACTCAGATTCAGAATTGTCACCAACATCAGTGTACTAGTGGTAGTGGTGCTAGGACACGATGATGGAGTAGCAGTAGCAGTGCTAGCAGCATGAGATACAGAAGCATCAGATTCAGCTGAACCAGCAGTAGTAGCATGCCCATAAACATGCCGAGTGCTTGGACAGACAGCAGCCAGTGGTTTATTGCTGGATCTGGATTGAAGTCACATAGTTCGGGACCTCTACTGCTATTTGAAGAAGTGACTGTAGTGTGTCATCTGTCAGGCGTGTCCTTATTTTTGTCTTTATCAGGTTTTGAATGGATAACACTTTCGCACTTTGGAGTTGACAAACTCATTGCCAGTAGTATATCCACTAACTCTAGCATGTGAGCAATCTGGGGCAGGTTTTTTTTCAGCAGTCTTGTATACACCTGCAGATAGGGTTTGTCAACTGCAGATTTCAGCAGAGCCTTAAATGCAGCATACTCTGATCTAATATTTTCGCGCTGTTCTTCTGTGAAAAAATGTTTCGCTGTTTCTATTCAGAAGAAGAGATGTGCAAGAACAAGGGGCACAATTTGAAGATAGAGGGACGACTCAGAGGTAATGTTAGAAAGTATTTTTTCACAGAGAGGGTTGTGGATGCATGGAACAGCCTTCCTGAGGAGGCTGTGGAGTCAGGAACAGTGGGTGAATTCAAGAATGCATGGGACAGGCATAAGGCAATTCTAGTGGGGGGCAGGAGGAAGTAAGTTGTTTTAAGTAGAATCTGCAGCTTATCCATTAGGTAGGGAAATGGGCAGACTGGGTGGGCCAAGCGGTCCTTATCTGCCGTCAAAGTCTCTGTTTCTTAAAATTCAAGTATGCTGCTAAATTAGCCACTTCATTGGTCCCATACTCCACAAGTTGTTCTCTTGGTAGATCAAATTGCTTGAAATCCAGGCAGCTGAACCACTTCAGAGGCACCTCTAAGAAATTTTGAAATCTTACATCGATGTAACATATTGCTGCATCTACTAAAGTATGCAGTTGTGTATCTGTCCTGAAATTTATTTCAGAGCAGCTGCCTCTAAATGTGAAGGGAACAGTCTTCTCAACTCCCTTCTTTAAAATTACAAAGTCCATGCATCTGTCCTGAGGTTTGTAATTAGCTAGGAAAGCGGTCACGTATTTCCTGGCTTTGATTTCAGTTCCATCAGCTGGAGAAGGCAGTCTCGATGAGATGTGATACTTCAAGAATTATTAAGACATCTCTTTGAAACTGCAGTGACAGATTTTAAGAATGGGCAAAAATCTTGCAGGATATAAAGAGATTTGACAAAGTGCACAGACTGTACCTCTCAACAGCACCTTTGCTTTTGAACCATCAGTACCAGCTGCAGTTTGTTCCAAGTGCTGAGCAACCATAGGTAGGTTCACCTGAACTGCATGTACCGAACGAGATCTGCTGGCAAGCCATCTCACCTGTTTAACTGCACTAAAGTGTGCCAGATCACTATCACTTGTGCAATTTCTTGAAGCTCCCTCATTTTTTGGGACTATAGTGGTAGAATTTAAATTATGCCTTTTAGAGTATTTTCAAGTTTTGATATGAAAGGGTTTGTTTTCATCATATTAAAATGCCAGCCCAGCTTATGGGCAACACAGTGCATAGCAATGATGTGAGGACAGTGCTCCTGTAACTGCGATGGTTCCACCCTTTCACCCAGCATTACACTTGCCCCATCAAAATTGGCAGAAATCAGAAGTGACCCCGGACTGCTCACATTCGATAGGTCAGTGATAGGAAGATGTAATGAATCTAATGCAGTTCTTATTGCATTAGTGACACCTTCAGCATTTGAGGCTTCCAAAGGTACGGCCTGGATCAGATCTGTACATATATCTTTTGTGTTAGGATTTAAAAAATGGAGGAAGATATTTTCCCATTCAATTATAGCCACATCAGTGCTGCCATCAGCAAGAACTGTAACATATTTTGCATTTTTAATAGTCTGCATCTGTGTGTTGCACAGAACAGCAGATATAGCTCTGCAGAAGTCCCTGGCTCGCTTATCATTGGTATAATTTGTACCAAGCTTAATTCTATTTTTCTATTGCATTTCACATACCCAATCCATGTCGGAAAAAGGGTGCAGATTTTTTGCAGTGGAGTACGCTGTGTTAAACAGCCATCTCATCTTCACCTTTGTGGCCTTTTCCAGCTGTGCAAAAGCTTGACAGAGTGGTGACTCACTGATATCACAATGAACTGCACACTGGCCACTTTCCAGAATATGTTGGTTCTGGCACAGCACATGCAGACTGGACTTTTTGTGTGCACACACTGACTCAATTCTAAAATTGTTAGAGCCTGGGGCAAACACATTTGTTTTTTTTGAAAAGGCTGGTGTTGCAATAGTGGGATACTTTTTGCACACTGTACAATATGTCAATCCCTTTTTTTTCATTGTATCTCCACCATTTATAAGTTGTCAGCCAATGAGGCTGAAACAGCCTGACCCTTTTTTCTTGGTCACATTTCTTGTCTTTACTTCGTTTCTCTTGTAACTCATCATCAACAGGTACAAAACTGAGTTTCTTTGGAAGTGACACAGGGGCTTCAGCTAAGGCCTCAAAGGCAGCTCACTGCTTAAATCAAATGCCTGATCACCTGTTCTATCTAGTGCCACGGATGCAGACTCCTTATTACTTTCATCTGCGAAATACCTGTTGCTGCTGCTGACGGAGGATAACAGAGTTTGCTGCTTACTATGCTTAGTACTCAGTCTTCTACATTTTGAATGTCTCAATATCTGGCTCTCTTCATACAGTGCTTACTTTGTCTTGTGATGCTAATCAAATTTATTCTGTTAAAGTCACTGCGTGTGGTCGTGTGTTTTTTCCACTGGTATCTGTTAGACTAGAAGATGGAAGAAGGTGGAGCTGGCAGCCAGACACGACTATATATTTCTTAACCTTTACAGGCCAAGGCTGCGTAAACTACAGAATGCAGGCAGTCAGGCAGTGGACGTCAAGAATGGGAAGAAATAGCAACAGCAGCTATACTAAGGGGAGGAATGGGATGATGTTGCCGCTGTTGCTTGCTTTGATGCTTACTTTTTTGTTTCTATTTTTTTACCTTTTTCACACTGCACGCACTTTTTCCTGTGCCAACCACACACACACACACACACACGTCCCAGTCCTAGTGACTGTCCCTGCGCTCATCCAACACACAGCACAAACACTTTATTATTTTTATGTCCTCCGTCCTCTCAGTCAGCTGAGCTTATTACAGTATAGTTAGGTCAGTTCTGTTTTTTTCGTTCACTTCACTTTCCCTTTACTTTTCTCAGGGCAACACAAAGCCCAGCAAGCAAACCCTTCCTCCTTTAGACAGACTTTACTGCCCTTTACTTTCTGTTCTGGCTGGCAGGCTGGTGGTGGCAACACAAAGCACAACCCAGTGGTTTATCCGTCTTCCTTGCTCCTCTACTGATGCTAGTGTCCTTGTCCTGTCCTCCTTACTTTTTTCCTTAATCAGTTAGTCACAGTTCTGCCCCCATCCCCTTAGCTTTCTGTGCAAAAACTTGAGAGCTCAACACTTGCTCTCTCTCTCTTCCTCCTTAAGTTTTAAATGGAAGGATGGTCTCTCACTTGTTCAGGTTCAATCAGTGGTCAACCCTTTTTATAGTTTTAATGTCTGCTACACTAGCAGACTCAGTCCATGTCCACTTTGTCCAGCCTGTTTTGGCCAACTAAGTTTCATCACCACAGCCCAACCAAACCAGTCCCTCTCTTAGAGCCTTGGTTCCTTTGGCCAACTTTGCTCACTTTGACAGTGTACTAGTTGGAATCTTTTTGGCCAAGTTGTTCAGCTACTATGCTGTACCTCTAAGCTGTACTGCAAACTAAGTGCAACACAGTTTTTTTCCCCTTTTCTTAGGGCAAGGAAATTAAGCAAAACAGTCACAAAGCCCTGCTCTGTTTGGTCTCTCTTGACTGACTTCTCCTCCTAGGGTGTTTTTGTTCACTCTCCGCTGTCTCCTCCCTTGTAAGAAGAAGAGTTAATTGCTACTCTGATCTCTGGCAACACAAAGCCCAAACCCCTTCTTCTCACTTCTAACAATTGTACTTATTACTCTGCTTCTCACAGATCTGTTCTGGTGGTAATTCACCTATTCACCTCAACTGTTAGTCTTCTCCCCCTTTACTGCAGCAGTTTAGGTTGTTTTTTCTCTCCTTCTGGCTATTACAGGTCTGTGTCTCTCTCTCTCTCCCCCCACCTTGATTTATTATCACTTCCCTTAGTTTTCTTTCATATGCTCACAGCTCTGTTTTAGAGCTCTGTGTTTTAGTGACACTGGGTGGTGGTAAATCACTCCAGCACTTTTCTTTACATTTAGCTCAGTGTCTGTCTCTGATGGGATCGACTGTCAGTCACACACCCTCAGTCTGAATTAGTAGTCTACCATGATGTCCCACCCACACTGTCCAAGACACACTCCCAATCCAACAATAAAAGAAAGGAAACCCCTTCTGATTTATTTAGTCCCATGCCTCACAGGCAAGTAGCCAGTCGGCAGCACCAACACAACTTGTGGTCGGTCTTGCTTTCCGCCCTTCCCTTCCCCCAGCTGACCAACTCCCATCCAGTCAGTCCCTATGTAAACTCCCTCCCATCATGATCTGATCCCACTTTTTGTAGCCGCAGCTCAAAGCAACAGTCAGGCACTACAGCAACAGCAATGGGAACGGACTGAAAAGACAGTCCCGAGTCCAACTCCTCGCTGCACAACAAAACTCAGTAGCACACGCCACACACATCCTTTCTCTTTCAAATGAGCTGAGAAAGTGAGTGAGCATGAGCAAGCGGGGCGCGACTCCGATTACCCAAGTCACTGACCAATGCATGATGTTCCTTACCACAGCAGCCCAGATCTCTGAATGCCTGAATGGATAGCACACCTCCCAGTCTGATGAGTGGCTCCTCCTCAGTTCCCCCACAGCCACGGCTCACTCCCGACACTCAGTGCTTGCTCCTGGCACTGAAGAAGATCATGTGGCTGAGCCCCCCCCCCCATCAGTCACATGATGGCTGAATGAACTGAGTGCCACTGCCAGCAAGCTGCTTAGTGCAGGAACATGGCAGTGCAGCCAAAAAAATATCAGTTTAATTTTTTTAAAGCACTACTTGTCCGTGGACAAGTACCCCAAGCCAACCGCTTGTCCTGACTGTGATTTGGTAACCTGTGACATCGGACTATCGGTTTGTTCAAACCCCTGTTGTAGGGGTCAGAGAATCACGTAAAGAGTGAGCTCAACAAGTTTTGAGGTCCAACGTATCACCACTAGCTCTGGATTTTCCAAGAACTTGTGTGAGGTATTTTTTGGCCTCTGTTAGGGTGATAGTTTTGAGGTAGAAGGGGGGAGTGTTGAGCCAGACTGGGTATCTGCTTTGTGTGCCAGATTACTGTCATGCGGAGGTTCAAAGAAGTCTGAGGTAGTACACCGGTTAGATCACTGAAGGCCTTACTGAAGGTACTGGCAATAACACTAGGGTCCTAGGCTGGAATTCCTTTGATGTTTATCAAAGTTGGTGGTGACTTATTGGGTTTCCCAGTCAGGGACTTAATATTGTCCCAGAACTTACAACTGTAACCCCAGGAGTTAGTCAGTTTCTTACTGTAGTGTTGGGTTTTGGCCATGCGAATGGCCCGGGTACACCTGTTCTGAGTTGTTTTGTAAGTCAATTTGAGAACCCGTGCTTATACTTTGTGCCACAGGTTGTCCCTGTGCTTCATCTGCTCAATGAGTTGAGGAGTAATCCATGGTTTACATGAGCCCCTGATTTTGTGTTTGGTGTAGGGGGCAAAGATATTGCAGGCCTCACTGAATTTGCAGATGAAACTTTCAAGCGCTGCGTCTACATCCTCTGCAGTATAGATAGCCTCCCAGTCTTGGCAGCTAAGGTGTGCTTTGAGTGCAAAACTTTTCTTCAAAACTCTAGTATAAAGTATAGTTGCTGAAGTCTTAGGGGACTTGCTGTACCAAGTAAAGAGGATAGGGGAGTGGTCACTAATGGAGTCCAGTAGGACTGCTGCGCGAGTAATTCTCTCAGGCCGGTTCATGATCAACCAGTCAATTAGCATAATGGTCCCCATTCGATAATTTACTCGAGGGAGAGTCCACTAATTGGGAGATGTTAATTGCATATAAAGCATCTCTGAATGGTGCCGCCTCAGGGGACATCCAGTTAATGCTGAAGTCCCCAACCATTAGTAGCTCAGTATTATAATGCCGGTCAGCAGGGTAGTCTAGGACCACCTGGAACTCGCTGGATTGTTCCTTGGGAGGGACATAGACTGATACCATCGTAAGACTTTTGCCCCTGCACTGAGCATTATTTTTACTGCCATTATTTGGACATTTCTACTGCTTGTTATGCTTGGAAGCATTTGTCCCTGGATGTGGTCTTTAATGTAGACAACACACCCACCAATCGCTTTCCTACTCTGTCCAGCCGAAAAGAGGTGTGGCCTTCAATCTGGATGGCCGTGTCAGCGACCTTAGGGGTGAGCCAGGTTTGAACCACCGAGAGTATACCTGGCTGATACTGTATAACCCATATCTGTAGGGAGTCTAGTTTAGCCATAAGGCTACAGATACTGATGGAGGCAATGGTTAAGCCGCTGTGTTTTCTTTGTGTTACCGGTGTCTCTGGCATAGGGCCAGGGTTACGATGGATGTTACTGGACAGCAGCAGAAGTAGCCAGGCCATCCTAATTGTCTGCCATTTCAGATATGTTAGTGCTTGAGAGTGGTTGTGTATTTTAGTTCCTCTATTGTTTTTAGCACAGGTTAAAATCATGTTTATAATAGGGGGACGGATGGGGTAGGGGTTAAGGTGCATTACTGGTTTGCTAGGAGATAGCCTCCCCTGGATGTAGATATATATAGCATCCCAGGGGAATGTGGGGATAAGCAGCCACCTCCAAGAGCAGTGGTTACCATGCCATGGGCACTGGTCACATCACCGTTCATGGAATAATTAAGTGGCGGCAGTTTATTTTCCAGTTTTGAAAGAGCTACCAACACTGTTATTACTAGGCGGATCAGAATGCTGCATGGCCAAGACATAACTGCCATTGTAGAGAAGCGTCAGTGGCTAACCTGGCCGCTTGGTGGGGAATCTTTTCCAAGTTGTTGATAAAATAGTATATTACATGATCGTGTTAGTGCTTTTGGGGATTTGTCAGTGGAGAGCAGTTCAGAATGGCAGGGGAGGGGTTCGAAGCCCTCTAGTGGTAGCACACTATAACATGCTAATGGTAACGGGGATACTTCATTTTCTACAGGCAAGCCCATGTGACCAGCAGTACCTAAATAAGTAAGAGCCCAGACAGGGCAGTGGGGAGATTTAGAAGTTAGAAATTTAAGGGCAAGAGGTATGACCGGGGGGGGGGCAATAGGTTGTATGCCCAGGGGAGAGGAAAATTACAGAGGGTACTCCACTGGTAAACCTTTGTCCCTAATAAGCAATGTTAGATTAGGCTGGGTGGCTGTTAGCAGCCCCCTAGCTTTTAAAGGGAACAATGGTGTTTCAGAGAACATATTTGTATCGGGTCCTTTAAGTGGGGCAGGCAGCCTTATAGCAACAGTAATTGGCTGGACAGATCAGTTGGGGCGGAGCCTGTAGGGCGAAGAGGGGTGGGTAGCGAAAGGAGGGGCTGAGAGTGAATTAGAGGGAGGAAAATAATAGTACAGTAGGTTTCTCCTTATTACGCATGTCCCTCTAGTGGCCGATAAGTGTAACATGCTAGTGGAAAAACAGGCTTTTTTTTGTATTTATTTATTTATTTATTTTTATAATTTCATTTTTATATTTTAAAGGTTTACTTCACCAACCATCCCAATTTCATGATCCCATACCTGACTAAACAGCTAACAGTCTATGACATCCATGGAGTTAAGGAATCAGTCTCCCAAAGCTCAGCAGATCAATGGACCCCAAAATGTAAACAGCTTGATGTAAAGGATATACATAAGAGCTTAATGAAACTAAACCCAAATAAGTCTGTTGGTCCTGACAAATAGAAACCCGCTTCCTAAAAAAGACTCAGCAGAAGTGATTGCCCCTGGGCTCACCTACCTGTTCAACTAGAGTATCTACAAAGGCTTTCCCCAAAAATTTAGAAACAAGCAAACATAATCCCTATATACAAGGGTGGAGACTAAACCAGTTCCTGAAACTACCATCCTATAGCCTTATTTTCCATCTTGTAAGAACTTTTGGAGTGGCTGGTCCACAAACAACTGTATGAACAACTCGAGAAATACTCCCTGTTAACAAAATTCTAGTCAGGTTTTAGGAGGAGCTATTCACAACCACTACACTCACTGACATATTGGATCTAATTGCCTCCCTGCTGAAAGTGGGCAGCTCTGTAGGTGCAGTGTTCATGGACCTCTTCATGACTTACACCTTGTGGACCACAAACTTCTCCTGCACAAGATACTGAGCATGTAAGTCTACACTGAAGTATGCAAATGGTTTGATTCCTACTTATCAAATAGATACCAGGGGTAGCAGTGGAAGGTTATCAGAAAACCTACCGATAACCAGAGATGTCCCACAGAGTCTCGGTCCTGGGTCCAGTACTGTTCTTGATTTACATTAATTATATGCCAAATTTCGCTACCAATACGGAGTCATCTGCATGCTGATAGTCCTATTAGCCTCCGATGCACCTTCCAAGAGCTAGAACACAACTTACAACTGGAATTTATCGTGATGCAGGACTGGTTCTGTAAATTAGAGTTTGCAATGAACTCAGAAAGCCACAACTAATGATCTTTAACTGCTACCCTTATAATGGCAAAAAGGGGACATCACATGAGGTATCCACATGATGTGAAAACCACCAAAGATGAGCACGTACCCCAAACAGAATACAAGCCCCTGGGAGTAGTGCTTGATCAGAATCTAGTGTTTGACTCTCACATTGATAAGGTGACGAACAAAGTATATTTGCATATGGGACCATTAAGACGCATGGCTTTCTCTACTACTAAGAAGGTACACATGGACACAGCAAACCAACTCATTCTTCCTGTCTTAGACTATGACTCCACAGTTTATTGCTTTGCTAACAAAAAAGATCTCTGCAAAACTGATGTCAATACAATAGGCTATCCAGACTGTCTTTCCTCTGTGCACAGAAACCCACCACTGCAAGATGTATAAGCTTAGTTCTCCCCGAACAGTGACTCAAGATCTGGTCATCAACCATATTTCCATACTGAAAAATGAAAATCCAAAACACCTAGTAAGTTTCCGCGAATCATATGGTGAAGATATCCTGGAAGACCAACAATTACGATAAGTATATCATTTTCATTTTTTTTTTTACACATTTAATAAGTTTTTTATTGATTTGACTTTAACAAACATTACATGGAATAAAGCTGTCAGATACATAAAAATAATATTACAGACCTGTTACATACGTCTGTATGAATACAGTTAGAGGGACAGGCTTACAAAAACTTGAGGAGCAGAGCCTAAACAAGTGGGCAACAAAAGAAATGTATTATTCCCTGGTTGGACGAACAACACCTGTTCAGCCAGGAAGCAACCTATGGGAGTAATACCCGCTAGTGCTCATGTCCTGTAAATGCCATATAAATTGGCTTACCTGGACTATTCTCAATGATACCTGCATTGCTGGCACAACCGTAGAGTTCTAAGATGGTCAAGGGCCGCTTCCTTCCAGTCAGGAACTTCAAAACACAAGAGAACACACACAAAGCAAACCTATCTAGAGATCGTCAGTGAATAAACTAGCAATTACTCATAATATTCCAAGTTGCTATTGGCATAGGGGGGCCCCGGAACCACAAAAAGTCTCTCTTCCACCCCAGCTCCAGACTCAAATACGAGAGGAGGGATTACAAAAGTGAAGAGGAGCTTTTTCAGCCGATTGCCTCCCTAGGTTTCAAGTACACTATAAAGGGTTTCCACATGTTGATATATTTAGGGAGGATATCAGCTACAGTGTGTGACATTTTGGACCAGTTGGCCACCTGAACCAAGGAGCTAAGTACCTCTTCCACTGATGGGATTACCTGTGTCCGCCATTTCCACAAGAGGAGTCTTTTCACCTGCATGCTTAGGGTCAGCAGCAATTTTATCTCTGAGAGGCTTAAGTGGGGGGCTGAGGACTGGATTCCTAGTATCAGCAGCTGGGGGGGACATAGGAATGGGCTGCTGAAGAATGCTGGATCCCATCTTGCCAGCTGTCTGCCATAAGGGCTGTATCCTCCTACAGTGCCATAATATGTGGATTAGGTTGCCAGGGAGCTCCTGACATCACCAGCAGAGGTCGGATTGGACCATTTTAGCCTTGGCAAGTACCACAGGGGTACTATACCATGAATGTGGAATCTTATTCTGTATTAGCCGGTTTCTAATATCAGGGTAAGCCCCACGTGCAAGCCTGAGACATGTCTTCCAGTCCAGATCTGTGATGTGGGCTTGCAGTTCCTGCTCCAATTTATGTTTAGACTCCTCTGCTTGGGACGGACTGGTGTCCCTAGGGGCAGCGTATATTCAGCTAGACTGGCCTCTTTCTAGGGCTAGCCAAGATTCTGCCTGAGAGACTCATTGCCTGTGGTGTTGCTTGCGAGTGTATTCAGAGATCGCGCTCCTTATTTGGAGGAAGTGCCAGAAATCTCTGGACGGGATTCCATATGTTCTCCTCAGCCCTTCGAAGGAATCGAGGGTATCTGTGCCAGGGATATACACATCCCGGAGCTTTGAGAGCCCACCTACTTCCCCCGAGGGCCAGGAAATTGATTGCTTATTGATGGTGATCTCACTATTGCCCCATAGTGGAGTGAGTCTTGGGGGAAAAGGAAGGGTACCCAACTTCTTATGCACTTGGCCCAGTACTCTGAGAGAGGGCCTATTGTAGGGTGAGTGAATGCCAGGGGGCAATTAAACAACAACAGAAATAAATGTGTCCACTCACAGACCTCTCTCCATACCTAGCCACTGAAGGGAGTTTTACTCTACGAATGTGAGCCATTTAGCATCTTAGTCTGAAAAGCCCATTTATACCCTCGAGCCATGGAAGACCCCAGCCTCCATCTGTCCAATGCGCCTCAGCTCTTATTCTGCTGTACCCAGGCTTCTTGCCCTCCCATATGAAGGAACCCAGCAGGAAGTCCAGCTTAGTAAACCAATACTGAGGATTTTCAAAGCAATGTGAAGTAGGTACATAATTTTAAAAGACAAAGAACTTCTGCTAAACACTGAGGCAAGGTTACCCAAGGGCATTTGGCTGGGAAGCCAAGTTTCAAGAAAATACAAAATCAGACATGCCCCCACAATGCAAAGCATCATGGGCTGCATATGCAAATCACCACAGAATGTTATGCTGGTCCAACTTTAAGCAGAATTGCATGGTGCGAAAGGCCTCTCACACAGTTTAAAGGGTGCTAACAGAACATAATTTTAGGTGCTGTGACCATTTTAATTGCCAAAATGTTACCTATGAGCATGAGTTGGAGGCCTCCATCTACCTAGCTCTGTCTGAATGGACACCAAAAGTGGCTTCATATTCATTTCCCACAGTTTATGCAAATTAGAGTGATACTGATGCCCGCACACGAGTCCATCTGAGCTCAATGGAGACTATGCTGGGTAACCATGTGGGAGGTACAATTAGAGTACAAAGGGAGTACCTCTGTCTAGGACTGATTAATCTTGAGCCCTAAGAATATTAAATTCTGACAGGGTGCTTAATAATGGAGGAGGGAGGTGCAATATCTGCTATAGGAAGCAACAGGTCATCAGCATACATGAGGTAGGGTATTCCCTTTCTCCACTCGTATCCTGGAGATTAATGGATTCTGTCTAATAGCCGCAGCCAGGGTTCCACTGCCAGGACAAAGAGTAGAGGAGAGAGAGGCATCCTGACGTGCCCCTACAGTATAAAGGGGAGACAGCATCAAGTTGGTGAATACCCTAGCTGCGGGAGATGAGTATATGGCCCCTATCCAGACCCGGAAGCCTGCCCCCAATCCCATGGTGCCGAGCACTTGTTGGATATAGTCCCACTTTTCATATCTTTCAAGAATCAATGTTCACCATGATTGCCACTTGCAGGGCAGAGTAACAAGCTCAAAGTCCCCTGGACCAGAGGGGTTGGCACTCCGGGCTCACTCAGGATAACGATCCATTCAAAATTGTCCTGCCGAAGGTGGCATACTGCCTGGCATGGGCATTAAAGGAACAGTGCTTGGTAAAGGTGTGTGCTGTGCTCCAAGTTGCAGTTTTACAAATGTAACCAACCGACACAGAGTGTCGTCTGCTGGGAAGTGCCAACCCCTCTGGTGGAGTGGACACATACTGTACCTTGTCCTCCAGTTTAATCTGAGCCAGAGCAAAGCAGTGGCAAGGCAGCTTACAATCCAGGCAGAACTACACTTGATTGTGTTTTACCATTTCATTAGGTGTAAAGAGACAAAGAGCTGTTTAGACTTTTGTAGTCCTTAATCCTGCACAGGTAAAACCTAAGGACCCTCTTAACATCCAGTGAGAAGAGAATCCTTTCTCCCTCATTCTGGAAGTTGCCACAGTAGGCAGGCAGGATTACAGTCTTATTGAGATGGAACTCTGACACCACCACAGGTAGAAACTTGGGGTGTGTACAGAGAACTGCTTTATCTTTATGGATACATAGATACATGGATGTTGACAGCATATAAGGGCCTATGGCCCATCTAGTCTGCCCATGTAAAATGCTTGGTTGCATTGGCCGGAAAAACTATATGGAGGATCTGTGACCAAATGCAGAGGTGGCAGCACCAGAAATGCTGCTTTCCAAGTTAGCAGCTTTAAGTCACAAGTTGCAATAGGCTCGAAGGGCTTGCAAGTGAGCATATCTAGCACAAGACTGGCATCTCCAGGAGCCAAATATCTCCTTATGGGAAGCCCTATGAGCAGAATACCCTTGAAGAACTTCTTACACCATGCAGCTGTGTGCTAGGTAAAGAGATGCTAAGGTTCATAGGTATGCTGAAATAGCACATAGGTGGACCTTAACTGTGGAATACTGTAGGTCAGCATCAGAAAGGTCCAGTAAGTTCTCCAGAACCTTGTCAGGTGGGCACTTGAAGGGGTCTGTGGAGGTTTTAGAGCACCACATGGAAAATGTTTTCCACTTTGCTGTCTCTTCAGGTGAAAGATTTACACGTGCCAAAAGTATTTCACAGACCCTCTAACATACCTTGTACCTGTTCACTTCTATCTCTTCAAGAGCCAGGCCTGGAGATGAAGGAAGCACAAGTTTGGATGGACCAGCTCACCCTGATTCAACAAGTCCATCCGGTGGCAGAGTTCTGAATCTGCTGACTGAAAGTCGACTCAACAGAGAAACCATATCTGCCAAGGCCAGCAGAGAGCCACACTAGTATCATCTTGCCCAGTGTGCCACCACTTTGAACAACACTCTCTGGATGAGAGGGACTGGAGGTATAGATAAAGAAAATCAGAACATGCCAGGGCAGTCTGAATGAATTCCGACAGAAAATGCTGTGCCTGGACTTCTGAAGCAGAATCAAGGCAGTCTGGAGTTGAGTGGGGACAAAGAGATCCACACCTGGGGTACCACATTCATCGAATAGCAATCTCACTACATCTGGTGCTAGTGGCCACTCATGAGGATTAGTCTCTGTTCTACTGAGCTTGTCACCCCAAGTGCTCTGGACTCCTGGCAGTTAGAATGCTTGAAGCAGATGCTCTTGGTACAGGCACCATTCCCATGCTCGTCTCCTGCAGAGAGGGCAACAGTGTGCACCTCCTTGCTTCTTGCTATACTACATGACAGACCTGTCTGTCTAAAGAACTAGCTTTGTCTGACTAAGTCAACTAGGGCTTGCAGACCATAGAGAACTGCTCACATCTGCAGTACACTGATGTAGAGATGCGTTTCTGTTGGGCCCAGGACACCTTGCATCTGAAGGCCCTGGCAGTGGGCTCCTCATCCATGGTAAGAATCACCTCTGGCTCTGGTGGGAAGGGGAAGCCCTAGAGGAGACTGTCCTCCATTGACCACCACATCAGGGACCTTATTAGGGGTCTGGTTACCTGAATGGGATAATTTTGGGGGTGTGACGATTGTGACCACTGGGTACTGAGCATCCACGTAGATTGACCTCATGCGCAGCCTAGCCAGAGGCACTGTGAACACACAGGAGGCTATTAAGCCTAGTATGTATTGAATGGAATGGGATTACGCAGATTTGTGTTCCATGATGTAGCATGGCATCTGCAGGACTGGTTGTAGCCCGCTGTCTGTGAGGAAGGCCCACATCCAAGTTATGTTCAGAACAGCTCCTATGAACAGCAGTTCATAGAAACATAGAAGTTCACAGCAGATAAGGACTGAAAGGCCCATCCAGTCTGCCCATTTTTTTCTACCTTATGAATTTGCTAGGCCTTTATTTTGTCAATGGCCTATCTATTCATACTCATCTGTACTGCTCCCTTTTGCCTATCCCATGCCTGTTTGAAGCCCTGCACTGTATTCATATCCACCACTTCCTGAGGCAGGCCGTTCCAGGCATCCACCACCCTTTCTGTGAAAAAGAATTTCCTCACATTACCCCTTAATCTGCCTCCCTATAATCTCATGCTGTTCCTCTTGTCCTGTTCATCATCATCATCAAATCTTTATTTATTCAGGCGAACATCATTGAGCAAGGCTCATTTACAAGATGGACCTGATAAGGTCAAGGTTCAGCAGTTGATACATAACAGTTACATCATACACTTATATAAAACAGTTATACACACAGGGGAAAAAATGTTTATAAACACAGTGATGTACAATAAAATTCGCATGATACAAATGGGTTATAGGAAAGTTAAGCTAATATTTACAGTATATACAGTATATACATATCCCAGTGGAGGGGCCATGGCAAACACACAGTATAATGTAATACTAGGATGGTGAAGGTATTACTGGGTGCCATAAGATGGGGTGTCTGCCTAGGAGGGAGAACTGAAGAACAAAGATTATGCCATATATGGTTAATTTTTGGGAGGGAGACTGTGAGATGACAAGGCTAGCTCTAGCGGTAGCAACTGCATTTCTCTGTGAAGAAAACTGTACAAGCTGTTTAAAGGATGCAATTGGAATGATACTGGACAGTTTTAGGATTTTTGAGGGTGTTCCATGCTATAGCTAGAGAACAGCTGATTACTGCCCTCCCTATCCGGTGCTGAATTTGGGCAATTTGAGCAGGATGATGTTGTTGCTTCTTAGGGCATAGGAGCTAGGAATGGTCTGGGTGAAGCAGTCCAGAATATTTTGGAAGTTTTTGATAACGCTCTGTAGATCCATAGGGCTGCATTTCTGTTCCTTCTGAGGGTGAAGGAAACCCATCCAACTGCAGCATAAAGAGAGCAGTGATGGGTATTAGATGGCAGAATCTGTAATGAACCTTATTGCTCTATGGTATAAGGTATCCAACTTGTGTAGATAGGAGATGGGGCAGTGACTATAAAGGAAGTCTGCATAGTCAACGACTGAGAGAAAAATGGCCTGGACTAACCTCATCTTTGAGTCTCTGTTTAGGAAGGGTTTTAATCTATAGAGAAGGCCAAGCCTTTGGCGAAGCTTTTTTAGCAGTTCTTCTAAATGGTGAATGAAGTCGAGTCTGTTGTCAATCCACACACCTAGGTATTTGAAATTTTCTACATACTCCAGGTTTTCTCCAAGTATAGTGCATAGCTGGGGGAGAATGATTGAAGAGGAGGTGCTGGTGGAGCTTTGATTTGTGAACATCATTGCTTTAGTTTTCTTTGCATTCAACAGAAGCTTTTCTCAAGTAGCTGATATTGTAACAAGGAGAATTCTGTTTGTAAGTTTCATGAGCAGCTGCAGATGAAGGGCTGCTGACATACAAAACAGTGTCATCAGCAAAGAGGTGTACAGAGGAATTGGTGAGGGTTGAATCAATGTTATTTATATAAATAGCAAAAGGACAGGACCAGGATAGAACCTTGGGGACTCCTCTTAACAGTGGTTTTAATGGAGATAGGTCACCTTCAGCTTTTACCTGCTGTGACCTACCGGTGAGATAACACCTGAACCACTTAAGGAGGGTGGATCAAGGCCAAGGGAGTGCAAGGATGATAGTAGCAGCTCATGGTCCACAGTACCGATGCTTTGCTCAGGTCCAGAAATACTGAACAGACATTATTCTTTTATGTAATTCGGTTTGCCAGTCATTTGTGACCTTGGCTAGTGCAGTGATAGTGCTATGCTCGGCCCTGAATCCAGATTGAGCTGGATTCAAGAGTTAACATTATCAAGATACTCCCTTAACTGGTTACTCACTAATTTCTCCAGCATCTTGGAAAGCACTGATAGAATGGAAATGGGCCTGTAATTATTAAGTTCCACAGGGTCCCCTGATTTTAGAAGGGGAACCACTTGGGCTGTCTTCCACAGTGTGGGAATAGAACCAGAGTTTAGAGATAGGTTAAAGAGATGAGTTAGGGGGACTGCAAGTACATGGGATGCAATCTTTAGAAAGCAGGGTCCAGAGGTCTGCCCCTGCACTTTTTTTTGATATCCAGCTGCCATAGTAGGTCCTCTACTTGCTTCAACAGTGCAGATTTGAAGCTGAAGGAAGAGTCAGCTCTCTGAGCACCAGTGTACTGGGAGCTTAATTGTTCACGCAGCAGGTTAGCTGGAGAGGTGTCAAAGGCAAGGCCAGCCATTGTGAAGTGGTTATTGAAGGTGTCCAGAATTTCCATTTTGCCAGTGATAGGGCCTTCACTGTGGTGTAACTGAGTTGGAAGGGAGGTACTAGCATCCTGCCCCACCATACCCTTGATGGTACCCCAAAACCTAGCAGGATTATGATAGGAGGAGTCGAGCTCAGCCAGTAGAAGGCAGTCTTTGCATCCCTAACTTTCTTGGTGCATCTATTCCTTGCTTTCTTAAAGATCATCCAGTCATTTGCATTCTTGATTTTTCTTGCCATTTTCCAGAGTTTGTCTCTCTCCAGCACTGCAGCTTTGGTCAGCTGAAAACCAACGCACGATTTGTTTTTTATTCAGATACTAGATATTGGGGCATGGGTGTTAGGGGCATTTATTATAATGCTGTTTAGCAACTGCTGTGCTTTTCCACAGAGTGGGCAAGGTAAAACTCTTGCCAGTTTGGAGAGTGAGCTAGATCATGCAAATATCCTTCAATATTGATGTTTTTCTTGGATCTCCTCATGAGAATTTTGCAGGGTTGTTGTTTTGCTGGTGGATCTTACTCCTGCGATGGGGCAGAGATCACTTTGTCGCAGAGAAGCACTCCAGCATGTGTGAATAGATGTGGTTTATTCACTAGCATGATATTGAGTAGTGTGCTGTTATTACTATTCCTTGCATTAATTCTTCTTGGCTCATTAATTAGCTGTGTGAACCCATATGTATCACAGAATGATACCAGAGGTGCAGCTGCCTGGGTAAGCCAGTTGAAATTCAGGTCACCTAGAATAATGACTTCTTCAGTGCTGGGCTTGAGTAGATTCCCCAGGTGGGATAAGAGCTGAGGTCAGCAGAGGGGTCTGTAGCATCCAACTAGCTGAAAAGCTGCAGTTTTGGGGAGAGAGACTTTTAGGGATAGACACTCAAATTCCTTGGGCATAGAGGCTTTTAAACTAGTCAATGGGGGAGGCACTGACAAGCAGCAGAAAAATCCCAGCCTCTCCCTACAAAACAGGGTACTAAATGAGAAAAAGACCAAGGTAGAACGGTCAGTGGGGGATGCTGCAACAGAAGATAAGGCCATCAAAAAATGGAGAGCAATGAGTACCAATGCCCGTAGTCTAGGTAACAAGCTTCCTGAATTAGTGGCCTTGATGGAGGAGGAACATCTGGATATCGTGGCAGTCACAGAAACATGGTACACACAAAACTATGACTGGGACGTAAACATTCAGGATACACTATCTACAGGAGGGACAGGGAGGGTAAAGAGGGAGGAGTAGTTCTTTACCTGGGGAAGGAATAAAAGCAACAGAACAAAAGGGTAAACAGGGAGGAGAAGAAGCACTGTGGGTAAATTTGGAGACGAGCAATGGCACCACAATCCGCTTTGGGGTGTATACAGACCCCTTCTCAGGGGAGGAAATGGACAAAGGAAATGATAGAAAGTATACTTAGAATGGCAGAAAAAGGGAGATATTGCTGATGGGTGATCTGAATATGCCAGATGTTAACTGGAGCGCAGTTGCAGCTGCCACTGAAAGTGCAGTTATTCTAGATGCCCTACAGGGCATGCCTTAGACAACTAGTACTGGAGCCCACTCAAGAGGGAGCAATATTAGACTTGATTCTCTCAAATGGAGATGGAGAGAGGATCACAGATGTAGAAGTGGGTAGCCATCTGGGAACTAGCAACCATCGAACAGTATGGTTCACAATAAACACAGCAATAGAGTCAAACCATACAAAGACAAAAGTACTGGACTTTAGGAGGCTGACTTTGCCAAAATAGGTGAGTGCCTAAGGACGCACTAGCAAATGGGTGGGAAGGAGGGTGGAAGAACAATGGGAATAATAAAACTGCCATCACAGAGTAACGAGCCTTTGTGTGAAGCAAATAAACAAAACAAGACCATGTAAGAAACCACTATGGTTCTCAAAGGAAGTGGCAGTGAAGGTTCAGAGAAAAAAAGCATTCAGGAAGTACAAGGAATCGCAGCAGGAGCAGGACAGAGAACTGTATCAGTTAAAGGAAAAGGAGGCTGGGAAGGCAGTCAGAACAGCAAGGCCCAAACTGAGGAAAAGATAGCCAACTCAGTTAAGAAGGAATAAAACCTTTATAGGTACATCAGGGAGCAAAGGAAGACCAAGGAGGGATAGTGAGGGCTTAATAAAGGGAGGGAGGGTGGGCAGAGGAGAATGTGAAAGGCAGAGATACTAAACAAATATTTTTGCTCAGTATTTACAAAGGAAGAGGGGAGGTACATAAAACAAACAGTAGTAACACTCTGGATACAGAAGTTGATACCAGCCCATTTACAGAAGAAAGGGTTCTGAAAAGAACTCTTAAAACTGAAGGTGGACAAAGCAATGGGGCCTGATGGGATTCATCCCAGAATTCTAAAAGAACTAAGGGTAGAACTAGTGACACCATTGACACTACCTCTTTAACAAATCATGGGAGGATGGGGTGGTACCCGAGGACTGGAGGAGGCAGATGTGATTCCCCTTCACAAAGTGGGAGCAAGGCAGAAGCAGGAAATTATAGACCTGTTAGTTTAACCTCAGTGATAGGGAAAATGATGGAATCACTTCTAAAGGAAAGAATTGTCAGTATCTAGAGGCCAGAGGGCACAAGACCCTAGGCAGCATGGATTCACAGGGAAGGTCATGCCAGACGAATCTGATAGATTTCTTTGACTGGGTGACCAAGTAGTAGATCAGGAGGGGCTGTGGACATGGCCTACCTAGACTTTAGCAAGGCATTTGACACAGTCCACACAAAGATTAATATATAAGTTAGCCAGCCTGGGGTGGGTCCCAAGATGACAGCCTGGGTAAAGAAGTGGCTGGAGAATAGGACACAGAGAGTAATAGTAAATGGAGTCCACTCAGAAGAAAGGAGGGTTACTAAGCGCGGGTGCGCGGGTTCAGTAGTAGGACAGTCCTCTTCAATGTCTTTATAAGCGACATTGCAGAAGGACTGGAAGGAAAAATATGTCTCTTTGCAGATGACACTAAGATCTGCAACAGAGTTGATACAGGGTGGGGTGGAAAGGATGAGAAGGACTTGGCAAGGTTAGAGGAATGGTCAAATGTATGGCAGCTTAGATTCAATGCTAAGAAGTGCAAGGTAATGCACCTGGAAACAAAACCCAGGAAGAGTACACAATGGGGGTGAGATACTAACAACAACAAAAATGGAAAGGGACCTGGGGGTAGTCATATCAGATGACCTAAAGGTGGGCAAGCAATGTGAGAAGGCAGCAAGGAGGGCTGGGGGATACTGGGATGCATAGGGAGGCATCACCAGTAGAAAACAGGAAGTTATTATCCCTCTGTACAGACAGCTGGTGAGACCCCGTCTGAGTACTGTGGCAGTTCTGGAGACCCAATCTCCATAAAGACATAGACAGGATGGAAGCTGTCCAGAGAGGGCAACTAAAATGGTGCAGGGTCTGCACGGAGGACATATGAAGAGAGACTTAAGGAATATGTATAGCCTCGAGGAAAGGAGGAGAGGGGACATGATAGAAACTTTCAAGTACCTCAAGGGAATCAACAAAGTCCAAGAGGTAGCATCTTTCAAAAAAGAGGTGTGCAAGAACAAGAGGGCACAATTTGAAGATAGAGGGCGGCTCAGAGGTAATTTAGGAAGTATTTTTCACAGAGAGGTTGTGGATGCATGGAATGGCCTTCGGAGGAGGTTGTGGAGTCAAAATCAGTGGTGGAATTCAAGCATGCATGGGATAGTCATAAAGGCAATTCTGGGGGTGGGGGTAGAAAGAAGTAGGCTGCTGGTTAACTAGGATCTGCAGCTTATCAGTAGAGTAGGAAATGGGCAGACTGGGTGGGCCAGCGGTCCTTATCTGCGTCAAATTCTATGTTTCTATGTTTCTATGTTTCTATGTTTAGGTTGCAGCAATACAGGATACAGGTATACCGGATTTTGCATATATAGCTACTCCACCTCCCTTGTTTGGCGATCCGCTCTGAAAAGCTGATAGTTGGTAGGTTAACATCCCTGTCTGCTGTGGTGGGTTTGAGCCATGTCTCAGATACCACGAGAAAGTCTGGCAAGGTATGGGCAACCAAGCTTGTATCAGTGTAAGTTTTTCAACAGACTGCGTACATTAATATGCAGAAACTGAGGCCTTTAATTGAGGTTAGGTCTGATGGAGAGGTAATACATCTAGGGGTCCAGGCTTGATTTCACGCTACCAACATAGAGCAACAGAAAGAGCAGGAGTTTCATGAGGGCTGCCAGTGACAGGGAAAGGGGGCTGTCTTTGGTCCTCCTTCTCTTATTCTGTTGCCACTCTTTTGGGGTGCTCCATGTGGGGTTATGGAATTGTGTTGAGACACCAAGTAGCAGTTTGGTGGTTAGGCGTAGGGGGAATCTGTATATCCAGTAGTGGAGCCTTGATTGAAATACATGTATGGTGGTTTGTGTCTCTTTTGGGGTCGCCCACTGTAATCGATGCAGCAATGGTAGGGCATATGTGAGGTTTGAGTGTCAAACAATGGGATGATTCACAGAGACTGGGCGGATGAATCACTCTAGTTTGTGTGGCAGGGACATCTTCTTTGTGGAACCCCATGGCTGACAGTGAAAGAAGTATCAAGTAAACTCCCCATTGTGAGAGAGATATGGTTAGTTGGCTACGGAGAGTAGTGAAGTTGCTGATTGGTTGGATCAGCAGGCCAGTGAGACAGTTTGTTGGTTTAGGGTAATGTTCAGGGCGGGAAGAAATTTGGTGGGAAGATGTCTATAAATAACAACACACAAGAGGGGAAGGCGGGTGGGCAAACATTTGCAGGCTTTCCGAGTCCTCCCTCGCTGTCCCTCGGCCCTCGTGGTTCCCCGAGTCGGCTAAGGTCCGCCGACCGCCCGCTGGATGGAGCAAAGCCCAGGCGCCAGCTGGTGCTAAGGGCAGGATGGCAGACTGAGAGAGATAGAGTAAGGTGCAATAATTATATGAGGTAGCAGCAAGTGTTCCTGTCTGTCACTGACTAAATCTGCACAACAAAAAGCTGGGGGTGCTGTGGCACCTCGGTGTCTGGCCCACCTTGCAAATGCAATATTGAAACATGTTCGACTCTTTCACCTTGTTAATGCCCTTAAGGTGTTTGAATGTTTCGATCATATCACCTCTCTCCCTCCTTTGCTCTAGGGTATACATATTGAACTCCATTAGTCTGTCCTCTTACGTTTTCTGATGCAGTCCCTGCACCATTTTGGTTATCCTTCTCTGGACTGCCTCCAGTTTGTTAATTTGCTGAAATCTAGGAACACAACATCACAAGAGGATGACATGGCTCTCTGCTCCCTTTTTTGTTCCCCCTAATATGCTGCAATATTAGTTTAGGAGGCAGGAGGGATCTAAAAATGTTGGTTGTTGGTTCGCTCTGAGCTGCTGACAATATACCAGCAAATATCTCAGTACATAGTCACACAGAATCACAAGTTGTCTCGCTCAGTCTGCTGCCTGAACTGAAATAGTGCTCTCCCTCTCTGCGCACCCACAACATCCAGCTTCTGAACACTGGGACCCACCCCTACCACTACCGCCTCGCCAAGTTACCAGGACTGACAGGGTACTCTCCAACTTACTACTTGTTCAATCACCTGTCAGTCCCGGTTCAATTTCAGTAGTTCGGCTCAGTTATGGAGGCAGTATAGCGCAGTGGTTTAAGGCTCTGAGCTGCAAATCTGGAGACCTGGGTTTGAATCCACAACCCCCCTTTCTGCTGCCTATGGCCCTAAGCAAGTCACTTAACTTCCTTGTGCTCCCAGGCTACACCTGTAAACAAGCTTTCAGCTTAGTGTGCTACTCCTGGTTAAACAATTGGGGGAATGGCGGGACTGAGAGATCTGGGAGGCGTGTCCTCTGTCCTCGCTTACTATGTGCTCCCGGCGATCGCTCGTGATGGCTCCCTCAGTCAGCAGTGCTCCACATGACCACCACCAGTCTCTCTCTTGGATGAGGTGCAGAAGCACCTAGTGAACGGTGAGGCACACATTACCCAGAAACACTGAGCAAGCCAGCAAAGTAGGCAAAAAATAAATAAATAAAACACATTCAGAGTCAGTTGTGCGGGGACAACTGAGTGGTTCAGTTATGCTTGTCCCCAAGATAAATATTGTAGCCCGGGACGTCGGGCTGTGGGATTTGTCAAGCCCTGCCACGCAGGCAGACAGCCAGTCACACATCGCATTGGTCAAGTGCAGAGCAGTCATAAAAACATTTGCCACTGCCACCTGATAGAAGACCCGATGACACAACACAATGACATCCTTCCTTATTCCACAACTGCTTGCTGCCAGCCACTGCCAAGCAAGTTAAGTATCACAAATAAAATGCAGTAATACAATAACCTCACCCCAGTTACGGAGCGAGATGTAACCAGGATAGCATAACACACACACACACACACACACACACACACACACACTACAGAAATTATATGAATTTTCAATTTAGTAGCATTTTTTTCTGTGAAGTATTTGCCGCCAAATATTGAGGATGTGAGGAATATACAAAGAGTATTCAGTTTCTAAACTTTCAGGTATCTTAAACCATGACTGTATGAAAATTAAAACAGTACAGTCAGGATTCAGGATCAGTTGCTGAGGGCAAACAAAGTGACAAGTAGTAGTAGTAGTAGTAGTGAGGAGTAGGACTGGAGTAAGGACAAACAGTGATAAGTAGTAGTTGTGACTTGTGGGGGGAAAACTGACAGTAGTAGTAGCAATAGACAGCAGTACATAGATACATAGATACATAGACAGTGTCGGCAGATAAGGGCCTATGGCCCACCTAGTCTGCCCATTTGAGCTTGTAAGTTCAGTTTGTTTTCCTAGAAGTCTATTTCCCCTTACCCCTGACCTCTAGAATTCCTTTATGTCTATCCCATGCATTCTTAAATCCCGTGATTGTTTCAGCCCCCACCACTTCCTCTGGCAGGGTGTTCCACTTGTCCACCACCCGTTCTGTGAAGAAATTCTTTCTCATGTTTCCTCTGAATCGTCCTCCTTCCAACTTCATCCCATGCCCTCTAGTCCTAAAACATCTTTTTCGCTTAAAAGTACCCTCCCTTCCAGATCAGACAGTAGTACCAGGTACCACCAAGTAGGTTTGTTTACATGAAATGCAGTTGCTTGCTGTATTTGGACTCTGAACCCACTAATGTTATGATTTTTTTCTATTCTGTGCCGCTCATGTGATCACAGTGGCCTGGCCTACTCCACCCTGACCTGACTTGTTGCAATGAACTGCTACCTCATATAGTAGACCCTATTCACAAAACATTTTCACCACAGGCACAAATTCTTGAAGTGTTTTGTGCATAGACTGCTCAGAACAGTCAGTGTATATTTTATTCAGATGTCAAATTTGAAATTAAAGTGAGGAACACTGACTTTGAGAAACGTGAGGTGCTCAGCATTTTCTGGTGTCAAACAGGATCGTGCGTCAGTAATGGCGTTACTACTGTAGCTGAACTGAACAATTATTCTGAACAGACGTTAGTTGGAGGGCAATTCATGTACTTCATTGCAATGTTTACAAAGCAGGCCACATATTTTGTTTGTATTTCCAGTATTTCAAAAGATCAGCATTCCAGCTGATATTGGGCTCTGCCAGGTACATTCCAACAATGGTCTGTGCTGAGGCTGTGTTACAAGAGGCAGATGAAGAAGATGTTACAATTATATCTTCTAAGTGACTCAGAGACATGAAGCTGAACCAAGTGACTGTGGGACCGTGCTATGCTTGGCTGGTGGTGAAGATTCGGCTGCAGTGGCTGAGGAGGAAGAGGAAAAATGCTGCAACAGTAGAGGTGGGCCACCTGATGCTCTGCAGCTGTGTGTAAAAAGATTCTGAATGTGGTGCTTCTGTTGTACTCTGTTCCATGACAGCACACCTTCTCAATTATTTCTTGTTTCTCTCGAGACAAGTCTCATCATCATTGCTCAATAGTTGCTTGATTTGTATGTGGATCTAAGATTGTTGCTTTAATGTAGTACTCAGAATGAAGCATTTTACACAGTTTGTCATCTTCTGCAACTTTTTGATCGTACATCCGTTAGATCTTACATAGATACATAGACAGTGTCGGCAGATAAGGGCCTATGGCCCACCTAGTCTGCCCATTTGAGCTTTAAGTTCAGTTTGTTTTCCCAGAAGTCTGTTTCCCACTTACCCTGCCCTCTAAGAATTCCTTTATGTCTATCCCATGCATTCTTAAATCCGTGATTGTTTCAGCCCCCCACCACTTCCTCTGGCAGGTGTGTCCACTTGTCCACCACCCGTTCTGTGAAGAATTCTTTCTCATGTTTCCTCTAGATCGTCCCTCCTCCAACTTCATCCCATGCCCTCTAGTCCTGAAACATCTTTTTCGCTTAAAAATAGTGTTTTCCTGCACCCTGTTCCTCCCTGTAAGATACTTGTATGTCTCTATCATATCCCCTCTCTCCCTCCTCTCCTCCAGGGAGTACATGTTCAGTTCCTTCAACCTGTCTTCATAGGACTTGTGATGCAACCCATGCACCATCTTGTTGTATTCTGGAGGGCAACCTGCATGTGTCAGCGTCACTGGCAGCCTGTGTGATCATGGAACTGTCTTGCTTCTCTAACTTTTCCCTAATCAGATTCAATCTGAATTTGAACATTTTTATTAGGGTATCACCTGGCTCAGATCACGCCTGGCAGAGCCGGCCCAGTGGCGCTGAGGGTTGAGGCGCTGGGCGCCACACCTGCTGCGCGCCCGGCGACTCCAGTTCAGGAACAGACTTGGGCCACTGGGGGCTGGCGGGGAGAAGGAAGGATTGAGCGTCCTACGACAGCTCTCCTTCCTTTGGGGTGGGTGAGGGATGTGCGCTGCGCTGCAGTGACACCCAGCGGAGGCTGGGTGTTCGGCAGGCTGCGGGCATTAACACTGGGGGGAGAGCCGGCGATGTCTGCACGTTAGTGCGCTGACGTCACTGCACGTCCGGCTCTTCAATGGGGAAGAAACAAGAAAACTCAAGGGTGTCTCCTCCTCTATGAAGCTCTCCCCGAGCTTCAATTAGCCCTCTGTGGCGGATCCCCCAGCAGATATTGGTTCTGTGGGCTGGATAGGGACCAGTTCATGCCCCGCCCTCCGGGGAGAAAGCCGGGTGTGACCGGGGATCACGGCAGAGACAGATGGTGGAGGCTCGGGGCCGTGACTAGAGCGGATACTTGGAGTGAGCACCCTACAAAAAAAAAAAAAGATCATGCCTGGCAAGTAACTTACCCAGACCTTACCCCCCAGCTAATGCTCTTACAGAAATAATTATATGAAATGTTTTCATGCTGCACATAAAACTACCCAAGTGATATGCATGCGCAAGTATGATTTAAATGTTAAATTGGAACCAATAGCAAGCATATGGCATGCATGCAGCAAGCAAATGTGGAACCATGATTTTTATTTTCAATTGGGAAAGATTGCATGCATGCAAAAAAGCAAGTGGTCATCGATAACTGCACACATAAAAGTTAAATGACTTGCTCAGGATCACATTATACACAAGTGGGAGCTGATGAGATTCAAACCCAGGTCTTCATACCCCAAGTCTTCTGGCTTGTAGTTCAGTGCCTTTAACCACTAAGCCATACTATCTGCACACATATGGCTCGCTTGTACTTCAATACATACTGTATCCAAATACATCTGCATGCATGCAGCATGCTTGTAGCCAGTGTATGCTTTTCAGTTTTCTTCTCTCCCTCATCTCATTTTCACAGTTGAACTGTAGCACACATACCAATGAAAAGACATGTTTTTCCAACCCCCAATACACAAACATACCCACAAAACCACTTAATTACGTCTGTCTGGCCTGTACTACTCCTATTTTTTTCCCATAGTTTTGAATGCTTCCACGCAAACAGACTTCAAGGTGCAAACACAAACGTAGCAATAACTCGACACAAACACACACACGCCCATATGGCCAGTCTCCCTTCCCCCCACCATACACACACACTGTAGTGGGTATGGCCCTGCTGCTACAGACAACCCATCAAGTATAAAAATAAGTAAAAATCTCTCTTACTTGAGTACTAGGAGCCAGAGGCAAGAGTCTTTAAGAGTAGATGTCCATGGGTCAGAGTGCTGAGGCATACCCCTTGAAACGAATACAGTTATTTTTATTACTCTTTTTATACGTTATGAGCGGTTGGAGAATAATGAAGGCCACTGTTCTACAAACAAGGCCCTTGTTAGCTGAGCGTGGCCTCATTAATTCCAACCTCCATCAATAATGTATAAAATAGTAACAAAAATACCCCCATTCATTTCAATGGTACACACCCCTGCAGTCTCCTTTGCTCTATGTCATAATGTGCCTAGGCGTGGAGATGTGGAGACCAGCTTCATGGAGGGGGGGGGCATAAGCCTGACTATAGTGGGGCTCCAACTGTCTGTGCATACCATACTGCTCACCTGTCACTTAGTACAAGGGACAGCTCTAGAATGTCTAACATCTCTAAAAGGTACAACTTATTTGGTTTGACTGAAACGTGATGTGCAAATCAGGAAAAATTCAAAAGTATAGGGTTCATCTGTATATACCCTGGAGCAGTGCACCAGATCTGGGCTTAAACCCACCCAGTTACTAACAATTTGTTTCCTGGCTGAAGTTCATCCCCCAAAAAGAAATAACTTTGTCCGATTTTTCTTCCCAACACCATTCCATTCAATACCCATCCCCTATGGGTCATGAAGCCACCAAAGGTGAAGAAACATGAAAAACACATCAATATTTCAGTCTTTCCTCCTTCCCCAATCCTCCTGTAAAAAAAATTTTCTTTTATTTACCTGGCCATATGGCCAGAACATGTAGCCTGGCATAGAGTGCCACCAGCCCAGTTTTAGTCCGCTTCACTCTCCTTCACCAGAAGCTGGATACTACTGTAGAACGACCATCACAGGTCACCAACGTGGTCCATGACCAAGTCACCTCGCCACACAAATCCACCCAACTTGGTTGCCTCCTTCTTGCTTGGTTACTGCTGCCCACTACACTGATCAAAGCCTATGAAGGCCACCCACACCTCTGTCACCACTGCTGCCAAGCCTAGCTTGCTGCCTTGGGGGTCTGTGCTGTTTGTTTTTTGTAAGGCGAGCCTAGTAGAGTAAATAGGTAGCCTACTCTTGAGTTAACTTCTAGGTCACCCTCTGCCCCTTCAGCCACCAGGGGAGATGGAGATTCACTAAGAGTAGAACAAAAATATGCTGCCACAACACTGCTATTGAGAGTTCAATGCTCACGGACTCCTCCAATCTGTTGTGTTCAGCCTGTCTGCTCAGTGGTTGGAAAGACAGTGTCACACTTGCAAGGCTCATGGGCTCTTCTTTGGCTGGAGCTCATCCACATCACATGTGATTGTACCGTCAATAGGTGGAGAGAGTGGACAACACAGTACAGACACAGTTAAGTCTGGAGAGTACCTGCAGCATAAGCACACACAGGCCAGGTAGGCACTTATTGTGCAAAGATGAAATCCAAATTTAAAGCCATTACTGCCATACCATAAGAACAGCCTAGGCACAAATATGGGGGCAGGGCAACTGCGCCCCTCTGTCCTACCTAAATGGCACCCCTGCTTAATGGTAGAAATTCATTCTCAGGAGCTAATACAATGGTTTCCACTGTGTTCTGAGGTACCATATCTCCATGTTTCATGATGTGTCCTGATCATCATGTGGGTTAGTGTTCCTCATTGTCCCTCATTTTGAGTGTCCATGTCCCTCATTTCAGTGACGAAATGTGAGGTATGGTGCATGCTTCCAAGACCCTGCTCAGCACAAAGAGCGCTGAGCATGGCCATAGTGTATATGCTCAGTACAGAATGACAAAAGGAAAGTAAGTGAGATAAAACAGTCATGAAGAAACACATTTGTAGCACTAAATATGCATAAGGGATTTGCACGGTCCAATAACGAAAAGGATAGGCTTCACAACACAGAGGCCCCTCTTTGTACATCTGGAATGGGGGATGTTGACTGACTATATCCTAGCCATTTAATGCAATAAGCAAACAATACTTTACAGATTAATGGCAATTTAATGACAAAATTAGAAAATCATTAACTTGCAAAAGGATCAGCATTACTGAGTTTACCTCATTTTTATGGGAATTCAAATAAAAATGTATTTTAATGACTAATTGCTAGCAGTAGTATAAGAACTAGAAACGGATTTGTTTTTTTTAGATGAGATTTGCACCAGCTTAGCTGCTGCACACGTGGCAAGCATGCGTCATGTGAACCTGATGTGATGTTTAAATGATATTCACACCAGCTTAACTGCTGCACCTATGTCAAGCATGCAATATGCAAATCTGATGACATTTTTAGATGTTCACACCAGCTTACCTGCTTCAAGACATGTCAAGCTTGCAGCATGCGAACCTGAGTTGCCTTTAGACCTGGTTCGCATAGGTTCACTTAGTGTGTGCAACCACATGCAAACATTGCACAATTACATGTGGCATGCATTCTGCATGTACACAGCACATCTATATTTCTGTAAGGAAGAGTTGGTGTGTTTGCACTAACCTCCCTGGTGATTTCTTCAAATGGCCGAGCAGGAAAATTAGAAGCTCCAGCATGGCCCACTGTGGTGGAGTAATACAGACATCTGCATCACAAATTTTATTTTCAAAGGTGTACTGCCTGACAGCTCTTTTTTGTTCCAGCAGCCTTTGGAACATATAAAAGGTCGAATTCCATCAAGTAGAAATGTCTTGGATCAGTCTATACAAAGGTAAACTGTGCTCCTGCTGTATTTTTTCAAACAAGTGACAGGCGTTGCTTGAGTGGCTGAAATAGAGTGCATATTCTTTTACTAGTGCTAACGAAAGCCTTAATCTCCTGTTGTCATCGAGAAAACTGTGAACTATTAAATTTAAGCAATGCACAAAGCAGCGTATGTGAACAAAGCCCCCCTCCTCCAAGGCCTTCCTTATGCTGGACCCATTATCTGCAACTATAAAGCCAACTGACAGTCCTTGTGAAGTGAGCCATTGCTGTATTGGTTTTTGGAGCCCTTCACTGATGTTGTATGAGGTATGCTCAGATGGAAAATAAAACATTCTTAGAACAGCAAAGTGCAATGCTTCACTGTCTCCAGTCCCACGAGAATTATCAAAACATGCCCAATGTGCTGTGACAGACACGAAGGGTTCAGGCTGACAGCTTGCCCAGATATCTGTTGTGAGATGCACCACCCTCCCAACAGCACTGTACAAGATGCATCTTAATTTTTTTTTACATACAACATCGTAAAGATCGGGAATGCCTGTTGTCGAGAAGTATTTCCGCGATGGTATACTATATCGAGGTTTGAGGTACTCAAGCAGCCGCCTGAATCCTATATGCTCAACCACGTTATATGGTAGCAGATCAACAGCTATCATTTCTGAAATTTCTTTGGTTACTGTAACAGCAACAGGGCGAGTCAAGACATATTTGGCTTTATGCTCATATGTTTCTGAGATGGTAAACTGTCTCCATCAAGGAGAAGGGCTTTTGAATATATGGTAATTTTCAGTAACAGATGGAGGAGTCCTTCGAATGGCAGGAAGTGCTGGTGTAGTGCTGAGGGGGCTGCCACTGCTGTCACCTATTGGCGTTACCCCTGAGTGTTGTGAGTTATCACTGCCACTTTCTCTTTGAGACTCACAACTGAACTTCTCACTAATATTATAACATCTGTCTAGGTGCCTTTTCAGTGCTGAAGTTTGTTTGTTTATTGGCTTAATGAGTAAACACTCTGGAACACAAGTTCCATTTGCAAGTGTAACGCACAAAATTTACAAAACATACACTACAGTCAATATACAATATAACAAATCAAGACAGCATACATTCACATTTATTTACTTATTTTTTATTTTCTATTCTTTTTGTCCTGGTGAGCCCTTGCTGTCGGTTCTTCAGCCCTGGTCACGGCCCCTGGGACTTCCACCTGCCATCCATTGCCACCATCTCTCCAGTTACCCCTGGCTTACCCCCCCCCGGAGGGTGGAGCCACGGCACTGGACCCCCATATCCAAGCCGTGGGCTAGTATCTGGTCGGGCAGTGCGACGATGGCAAGCTAATCGAAGACCCAGGGAAGGCTTCACTGAGACAGCGGGCTCACCTCTCCTGTTCCTTTTTCCACTTTTCTTGGAGGCGGGGACATGCAGTGATGCCAGCGTCCACCCAGCCTCCCAAATCAAGGCCGGGTGAGTGTGGAGTACTCCTGGCCTCTGCCAGGGTCCTCCTTGCGCCGGACGCCTATCCCACTCCTTCCCCTGGAGAAGGAGAGCTGGCCATGGGACGCTCCATCCTTCTCCCCCAACTGGCCCTCCAATGACCCAGGTCCATTCCCGAACCCAGGTCACCGGCATCGCAAGCGGAAATCCAACCACTGCGCTGGCGGGCCGGCTCATACATTCACATTTAAATAAGCCAATAATATAAGAAAACAATTTTCCATTAAAAGTGGTGACAGTGGTTTGAACCTTTAAAGCAAGAGGAAGGCTATTCTATATACTTGGCCAGTGTATGCAATAGACCTCTGCCCAATTACACGTCTATAAAAGGCACTTTTTTCGGGCTCTGTTATCTACTCTATTTCTAGAAAAAAATCCTGAATCATAATATTGGAAACAACAATATAATCATAAGGGAATACTCTTATTTATAATCCTAAAGGAAAACCTAGCCACTGTTAGCCTAAAATACATGGGAACTGGTAACCAACCCGTCTGTTGTAAAATCACACAATGATGTGTAGTAAGTGGTAAGGATAAGGCAAATTTACCGATGAGTTGCGGCAAAGCCGCCTTCATCGCTAATACCACTGAAGATGCGCGATCAGTAACTAAGGTAGCATAATGCATGACAGGGACAAGACATTGCTTGGCAATAGCCATCCTTGTATCAGAAGTTAAAGAACGGAATAGCCTATAGAGCACATTAGTCTTTGAGTGGATCACAGAGGTAACTTTTACAAAATGTGGTTTAAAACTTAACACAGGGTCCAAAGTAACTCTCAGATAACAGAAACTAGAGACCTGCTCAAAACAAGACCCATCAACAGTCATTGCTTGGCACTAGGGCTAAAGTCCAGGACCGTGATCCATACTTTAGTATTACGTCACCTTTGTTCCGGACCTATTCAGGACTAATCTATTGGTTTCAAGCCAACGTTGTACAGCATGCATCTCTTTATTTAGTGTGGCATTAATCTCTATGACAGATCTGTTTTGAACATAAATAACAGCATCATCTGCATATAATGTGAGTTTTGATTTAGTAATAGCCCCACCCATTCCATCAAAAAAACCTGAAAACAATAATGGTCCAATGTGTGGAGCCCTGAGGGACTCCACACTTTACCAATGCTAAAGAAGATGTAACCCCACCATATCTTACCTTTTGGAACCTATTAGTGAGGTAATTTTGAAACCACCTAATTGCTGATTTCTACCCCCACCCCCACCCCAAGATCTTAACGAAAAAAATCAAAAGATTATGATCTACTAGATCAAAAGCCTTGGTCAAGTCCATGAACATGGCCCCAGTCATGCAACCTCTCTCCATACCTTCCAGGACCGCACTAGTGAACTCGATCAAGGCCGTGTCAGCACCCCTCCCCTTCCTAAAACCATCTTGTGCCTGTGATGAGAGATTATTTTGCTCTACGAAAGCTGAAAACTGATTAAAAACTAATCTCTCATGGACCTTTGCCAGAGCTGCCAAAATTGAAATTGGCCTATAATTTGTAAATTTAGAAGTTGACCCCGCCTTATGTACAGGCACTACATGGAATGTTTCCACATATCCGGAATGATTCCAGTAAAAAAAGACAAATTATAAATAATGGTAAGTGGGTAAGCCATTTCCTTAAGTAAATTTAGAATTAAACCATCCGCACCCCCCCCAAACTATCCAGTTTTATATTTTTCAATAACATTTTTACTTCATTAATAATAGTATGTATATTACCAAATTTTGCGCCATGAATAAGAATCTTAGGCCTACATATTCAAACGGGTTGCGCCTAGCACAACAGAGTTACACCAGCGCAACCCCAGAAATGCGCCCGGGGCAATATTCAAAAGAGGGAATTGCACTGCGTAATTCCCGATGTGCCCGGGCACAAAGATAATGTATGTGGCACATCTCCAGGGGGGCGTGCCCATGTATATGCAGCACATCCCGATATTCAGCCCTGGATGTGCGGCACATATGCCTGCACAACCCTGAGATGTGCTGCATACTGATGTGCAAAGTTGAGCCTGAAAAATAAGGCTCATATGGAGGCCACCCACAGGCGAGCTGCCATAATGCAAGGCACATCACAGCAGCCGCCGACTGTGGGTGCCCCCAGTACACGGTGCACAAGCACCCTATAATGTCCCTGGTAGTCTAGTGGTACCCCTCGCCCTTCCCGTAGCTCTGATTGGCCAAAATGAATTATAATGAATGCCCTGGTGGTCTAGTGGTTCTTTCCGCAGCTCAGATCGGCCGAAATACATTATAATAAATGCCCTGGTGATCCAGTGGTTTCCCCAGCCCCATCCTAGAACACCGATTGCCCATAAGGCGATAAGTCCCTAGTAGTCTAGGTGGTAACCCCACCCACCGTATCCCCAGTCGCCTACAAAATGACGTGAATAATTCCCCTGGTGGTCCAGTGGCACCCCACCAAAACAGGACCCCTGCCCACCCTTCTCCCCATCATCGGTGGGCAGCAGCAACCACCCGCATACCTCCACGGATGCCCGCTGAATGACAGCGTGCAGTATCAGCTGTAGACCCATTGGTCCACACCAATGAAAGACTTCATTCACATATTTGTGAATGACTATTACAAGGCATTGCAAGCCACTGGTCCACGGGGACCAGTGGGCTTGCAGCTGATACTGTGAGCGGTCATTTCATGGCAGCCGCAGAGGTATGCAGGTAAGTCTGCTACTACCCACGATGATGGGGGCTGGGTGGCAGGGGGTCCTGTGTGGGTAGGGAGTGCCACTGGGCCACCAGAGAATTATTTATATCGATTTTACGGGCGACTGGGGATATAGGTGGGGTGTGGGTTACCACCAGACTACCAGGGACTTATTATCCACACTTATGGGTGATTGGTGTTCCTGGATGGGGAAGGGGAACCACTGGACCACCAAGGCATTAATTATATTTTATTTCAGCCTATCAGAGCTACGGGAGGGGTGAGGGGCACCACTAGATTACCAGGGCATTTACGATAATGTATTTTGGCTGACTGAAGCTACAGGAGGGGCGAGGGGTACCACTAGATTACCAGGGCATTTACGATAATATATTTTGGCCAATCGGAGCTACAGGACGGGCGGGGGGAACCACTAAACTACCAGGGAATTATGACACTGATGTGAACGGGACTATGGAAGGGTGGGGGGGTGCCATGAGACCCCTCTGGTAGCACCAGATGCTGCGCAAGGCGCCATGCACATTCTGCTGGCCTGCCCTGCCCAATACATGCAAATGGGGCCATAATGACATGTAAATGGCCCCATTTGTGCCTTGCATGTATTATGGCCCCATCTGCATACTGATGGCTGAATGTGAAGAATTCGTGCACAGCGTAACTGTTGCATTGGCGCAGTTCCCATTCCTGGTATTCAGCCCTGTCTGGGGGGGGATGCGCCAGCGCATCGTATTTGTGCAGTGCTCATTATCTGATGTAGTCAGAGGAGATGCGTGATGGCTTATCTCTTCTGAATCTATCCCTGAGTTGCACCGCAACATGCGCCACTGCCTGGCGCAGTTGTGGATATTGGGGCCAGAGTGTAGCCATCTAAAGGCTGGTCATTCCCACTACTCCTGTACAGATTAAGGTTTTGTCGAACACATTTGCTACTCTTTCAGGACATTTCCCAATGCTCCTTTCTTTTTGCCCCTGCTGACTGGCCATTTACAAATAGCGCATGTTGCTATCAACTCACTGGAAGCACTAATGGAGAAGTATGACCAAACAAAAGATGTTTTTATTTTAGTTTTTTTCCCCAAGAAGGCACAACACCTTGGACAACTTTTCAGGGTCCCCCCCACCAGATTTTTCTCGGGCCTGTTCCTCTTGTGGTTTATTCCCACTGCCCACCTCCACAACCAAAACATTTAGGAACATAGGAATGTGATGGCAGAAAAGGACCGCCAGGACCACCCAGTCTGCCCAGTTTGACTAGGTATCCACTCAGGCCTTTACTACAGCCCCTTCCCCCTGTCCCAACATCCCCCTGTGTTTATCCCATGCCCTCTTGAACCCTCCTGTCTTCTCACTCACCACCTCCCTTGGCAGCCCATTCCAATTTTCCACCACTCTCAGTGAAGAAGTACTTCCAAGGGTCACCCCAAATGGCTCTCCACAGGCACCTTATTAATACCTTTGACGTATTTAAATGTCTCAATCATGTCATCCTTCTCCTCCTCTGCTCCAGTGAGTGCATGCCTGGTCATCCAGTCTCCCTCGACGGTAAGTGATCGAGCCTCTCACCATCTTTGTTGCCCTCCTCTGAACTCTTTCTACTCTCCATCGCCTTTTCCTGAGGTAACGGTGCCCAGAACTGAACCCATACCCAGGTGCGGGCTAACCAGCTGGGTGTACAGGGAACCTTTGATCTCTCTCCTTCTGCTGGATATTTCTCCTGTCAACCTAATATCCTGCTGGCTCTTGCCACTGCCCTTTCTCACTGATTTCCCACCTTCAAGTCCTGTGAAATGATGATGCCTAGGTCCCTTTCTTCTTTTGTAACTTGCAGGGATCAAACCCCCATCGTATTCAGCTTTCCTGTTTTTCTGCCTAAGTGCATGATTCTACACTTTGCCGTATTGAACTACCATTCTTTGGACCATTTCTTTAACCTCTCCAGATCTTTATGCATCATCTCCACCCTCCTGCATGTCCACTCTGTTGCAGACCTTTGTGTCATCTGCAAACAGACTTATCGTCCTTTCCAGACCCTCTGCTACATCCCTTATAAAGACATTAAACAGAAGGGTCCTAACACCAACCCTTGAGGAACCCCACAGGTCCTACGGACTCCTCCAAGGGTGCCCTGTAAACCAATACCTTCAGTGTTCTGCCCTCCAACCAGTTCGTGACCCACCTTATTACCCCCCCAACCCCAGGCAACTCATTTTGTGCAATAGCCTCAACTGTGGCACCAAGTCAAATGCTTTTCTGAAATCAAGATAGGCCACGTCCACTAAGTCCCCCAATCCATCACCTTGGTGACCCAGTCAAAGAACCCTATCAAGTTTGTTTGACAGGATCCTGCCCTCAGTGAACCAATGTTGCCTCAGGTCCGGAAGTGCGCCTGTCTCCAGGTAACTGTTCATTCTGTCCTTCAGCAATTTTTCCATGAACTTGCCAACCATGGATGTTACACTCACTGACCTGTAGTTGCCCACTTCATCCTTTGCCCCCCACCTTGCAAAGGGGTACTACATCCGCCCGTTTCCAATCATTAGGTACCACCCCCAATCTTAAGGAGTTGTTGAATAGGGTGGTCAAGGGAGCAGCCAATACATCCTTCAGTTCCCTCAAAACCCTTGAATGCACCCCATCTGGCCCCATGGCCTTGTCTAGCTTCAAATCCTTAAGCTGTCTCAGGATCTCCTCCTCCTCCCGAAACAGACATGTCCTCCCCTTCCCCTGCAACCTGTGCTTTCCTAGAGCTACCCTCACTTCCATTCCTCCTTCTTCGTGAATGTTGAACAGAAATAACTGTTCAGCAATTCAACCTCCTCCTGGTCCCCACCATCCTCTCCCCTGACCCGTTCATGATTGGATGGCACAAGTCAAAGATTTATTTTGCCATCCTGCTGCACCTGCTTTGTACACACAGCCACACTGAAGATTTTGCCAGTTTGCCCTTTTTCTACACAGCTACTATCTGAGAGGCCAAGAAAAAAGTTTAATTTGGGATTTTCTGTAACTGTAATCTCTGCCCCCCCCCACTCTGAATCTGGAATGGCACAAGTCAGATTTTGCCAGCCTGTCCTTTTTGCACACACAGCCACTGTCTGAGGCCAAGAAAAAAAACTTTAATTTGGGATTTCTGTACTAACTTCTTTGTCCCACTCACTTCCGTTCCCTCCGGCTGGATAAACGTTTTTTTGGGGGTGCCTTTTTTTGGTTTTGCTTTGGCTCTGCTGCTCAGCGCAGCTCCTCCACTCCTCTCTTCCCGGTCCTCCTTGTTCTGGGCCGCATGGTGCACTCAGCATGGTTATATACCAGGAGTGTGTCACATGACCTTCTGTTGCCTGACTGGATGTTGCCGGCCGCCTGTACATGCTTGACAGCATCCACATGGCAACAGAAAACAAAATCATGGAAACAGCATCTCCACAGACCCAGAACCAGACTTCTACTTCAAAGTCCATATTTATTTGGGTCCGTGGATTGTGGGTTAGATCCAGGGGTCCGGATCTCCGAGAACAGTCCGCCCAGCCCTATACAAAATTCACTGATACTGTAAGTTGTATTATCTACTTTCTTTCTTTGTAGAACCACAGTGCATGCTAATGGTGTAATTGTGCCTAATCTTGTTATGTTTCAGATCCTTGGTCTACTCTTATTGCATACTTCCAGAACACTAGGAAAATCCCAAGACAGTGCACTTAATCATGATGGAATAGTCTCTCTCTTCCCACTGCATCACGAGTGACAAGACTGTGTTGGAAGTGTTCCATGCCCAGGAAAGATGCAGTGGGAGTTGATCAAGGACATTAAATAAACATATTTTGTGTGGTAATATCAGTATGGGGGTCTGTCTTTCACTTTTAAAAAGAAAACAGGAACCAGATTCAAACTATGAGCTACATCAGGAAGCTCTACAGAATGCAAGCAATCATAAGATCGTTTTTTTAACTAAGGACAATTTACAGCCTAAGGGGGTGGGCAGTGTCCCTTTAAAGTCATACATTGTTACACGAGGTCCCTGCACCTAACTGGTACCCTCAGAGGTACACCAGACAGCTAACACTTAGGTATAGGTTATACTAATATTTAGGGCTAAGGGCATCTACCATACAAGAGTAGATGTCAGGATATGAATGCATATTGTTGTAATACACTTTGCTTGCTAATACATATATTCTGCTATGTATTTTCTGTGTATTCCTTACTTGTAAGATGCCAAGGCACCTGTGTCCTTGGAGTAATTATAAGATGTAAGCGGCATTGCCACCTTTTGGTGATTTGTATCACTACACTGAGTTATGTAAGACTCTGTATAAGAACTCTTTTGTTCTCAAACTGATGACTTTACAGAATTGTATGATGTTATCTTGGACGTGGAGCCACCTCTGATTTTGCCAATAGGGCTCATCTCTGTAACTAGAAATGTTTCTATCTTTTGGTAACCATAGTAATTATCACAGGTATATAATGTAATGCACAGCTTTACACCTCGGAGACCAGAGAGACCCAAGAGACTACAGAGAAACCTCGAGGTGGGGGAACGCTTAGCACTGGCTCCGGTTCGTATTGGTAAGAACTGCTTAGGGCAACTGTGAGTTATCCCTTGGTAGTAGTAAACTTGTTTATTACTCTAATGCAACGTGTCTGTGATTACTTGCATTCCCAATATCGTCAAGAATCTGAAAGTGAGGTTTAGACCTCTCAACAACGTGAAAACAAAAAGTAACATGTAAGCCAACAAAATCCTATCATACAGTTTCCAAGCATCACCCCACGGTCGGTACTGTTTCCATGCACTGCACCATGGTCAGTCCAGTTTCCAAGCATCACTCCATGGTCGGTACAGTTCCATGCACTGCACCATGATCCAGTTTCCATGCACTGCACCATGGTCCTTACAGTTCCATGCATCGCTTCATGTTCCATACAGTTTGTGCATCACTCCATGGTCAGTACAGTTTCCATGCACTGCACCATGATCCGTACAGTTTCCATACATCCTCCATATTCCATAAAGTTTCCATGCATCGCTCCATGTTCCATACAGTTTGTGTATCGCTCCATGGTCCATACAGTTTCCTTGCATCGCTCCATGTTCCATAGAGTTTCAGAGGCATTGTTCCATGTTACGACAGTTTGTGTATCGCCCATGGTCAGTACAATATCCATGCACCCCGCCTATGATCCGTGCATTTCCTATACATCACTCCATGGTCCATGCAGTTTCCATGCACTGCACCATGATCCATACAGTTTCCATACATCACCCATGGTCCATGAAAGTTTCATGCATTGCATCATGGTCCATACAGTTTCTATGCATCGCTCCATGGTCCATACAGTTTCCATGCATCGCTCCATGGTCCATACAGTTTCCATGCATCGCTCCATGGTCCATACAGTTTCCATGCATCGCTCCATGGTCCTTATGGTTTCCATGTACCCCTTGACAAAGATCTGGTGTGGAGCAAAGCACTGGGGCATTCAGACTGAGGAAGAGTGGAGCCACAGATTCCCATGAAGAGTGCAGTCGTGACAGCCAAGAAAAAGTGCAGCCATGGCAATCAGATTTGGGAGTACATGCTGTCCAAGAATGAGTACAGTCCCAGTATCTGAGGAAGAGGGTATCCGAGTTAGGAGTACAGCAACGGTGTATTAAGGAACAGTGTAGCCATGGTCTCTGAGAAAAAGTGTAATCATGGCATTCAAGGAAGAGTGCAGCCACATCATCCAAGGAAAATTCAGAAATGTTGTCCAAAGAAGAGTGCAGCCACAGCATCTGCAAAAGTGTACAGGTACAGAATCCAAGGACCTCTGCAGCCACAGCATCTGAGGAACTGTGCAACCACAGCATCCGAGGAAGGGTGCAGCCATGGCGTCTGAGGAAGAGTGCAATCTCAGCATTCGAGGAAGAGTGCATTCACAACATCTTAGTAGAGATGCAACAAAATTTTATTTCGCTAGGGAAAATTATGGTGAAATCGCTAATTTTGCACAGCGAAACATTTTGCGTAACTATGGGCCACCAATTTTGCCTGCACATCTGAGGTGAAATTAGGCAAAATTGGGCTTTTCGCTCTGCTGGTGATCACATGGTTGAGTCTAAACAGGTAGGAAGTGAGGGGTTCTTTTCCTGTGCTATACATCTCGAGGAAGCAGGCAGCATTTATACTCCCTGGGACTTCAGAGTGCACGTTTACACCTACATTGCTTAATTTGTGCTATTATTTTCTAATGTTTTCTTGTTGGTCTTTGTCATAGTTCATATTTTAGTACCTGTGTGTGTGTGTGTGTGTGTGTGTGTGTGTGTGTGCTTCTCTCTGAGGCTGTAGCTCTGCTTCTTTTTGTTGTTGTTGTTTGAACTGGTGGTGTTTGTGGTTGTGTGGGGGTGTGTGTGTGTGTGTGTGTGTGTGTGTCCTGGTCTCTCTGAGGCTGTAGCTCTGCTTCTTTGTTGTTGTTGTTTGAACTGCTGGTGTTTGTGGTGTGTGTGTGTGTGTGTGTGTCCCTAGCTCTCTCGAGGCTGCAGCTCTGTTTCTTTTGTTGTTGTTTGAACTGTGGTGTTTGTGGTGTGTGTGTGTGTGTGTGTGTGTGTGTGTGTGTGTGTGTCCTAGCTCTCTGAGGCTGTAGCTCTGCTTCTTTTGTTGTTGTTGTTTGAACTGGTGGTGTTGTTTGTTGTTGTGTGTGTGTGTGTGTGTGTGTGTGTGTGTGTGTCTCCTGCTCTCTCTGAGGCTGTAGCTCTCTTCTTTGTTGTTGTTGTTTGAACTGGTGGTGTTTGTGGTTGTGTGTGTGTGTGTGTGTGTGTCGTGTCCTGCTCTCTGAGGCTGTAGCTCTGCTTCTTTTGTTGTTGTTGTTTGAACTGGTGGTGTTTGTGGTTGTGTGTGTGTGTGTGTGTGTGTGTGTGTGTGTGTGTGTCCCTGGCTCTCTCTGAGGCTGTAGCTCTGCTTCTTTTGTTGTTGTTTGAACTGTGGTGTGTGTGTGTGTGTGTGTGTGTGTGTGTGTGTGTGTCCCTGGCTCTCTCTGAGGCTGTAGCTCTGCTTCTTTTGTTGTTGTTGTTTGAACTGGTGGTGTTTGTGGTGTGTGTGTGTGTGTGTGTGTGTGTGTGTGTGTGTGTGTGTGTCCCTGGCTCTCTCTGAGGCTGTAGCTCTGCTTCTTTTGTTGTTGTTGTTTGAACTGGTGGTGTTTGTGGTTGTGTGTGTGTGTGTGTGTGTCCCTGCTCTCTCTGAGGCTGAAGCTCTGCTTTTTTTGTTGTTGTTGTTTGAACTGGTGGTGTTGTGTGGTGTGTGTGTGTGTGTGTGTGTGTCCCTGGCTCTCTCTGAGGCTGTAGCTCTGCTTCTTTTGTTGTTGAACTGGTGGTGTTTGTGGTGTGTGTGTGTGTGTGTGTGTGTGTGTGTGTGTGTGTGTGTGTGTGTCCCTGGCTCTCTCTGAGGCTGTAGCTCTGCTTCTTTTGTTGTTGTTGTTTGAACTGGTGGTGTCTGTGGTTGTGTGTGTGTGTGTGTGTGTGTGTGTGTGTGTGTGTGTGCTCTCTCTCTGAGGCTGTAGCTCTGCTTCTTTTGTTGTTGTTGTTTGAACTGGTGGTGTTTGTGGTTGTGTGTGTGTGTGTGTGTGTGTCCCTGGCTCTCTCTGAGGCTGTAGCTCTGCTTCTTTTGTTGTTGTTGTTTGAACTGGTGGTGTTTGTGGTTGTGTGTGTGTGTGTGTGTGTGTGTGTGTGTGTGTGTCCCTGGCTCTCTCTGAGGCTGTAGCTCTGCTTCTTTTGTTGTTTGAACTGGTGGTGTTGTGGTTGTGTGTGTGTGTGTGTGTGTGTGTGTGTGTGTGTGTGTGTGTGTCCTGGCTCTCTCTGAGGCTGTAGCTCTGCTTCTTTTTGTTGTTGTGTTTGAACTGGTGGTGTGTGTGTGTGTGTGTGTGTGTGTGTGTGTGTGTGTGTGTGTGTGTGTGTGTGTGCTCTGTGTGTGTGTGTGTGTGTGTGTGTGTGTGTGTGTGTGTGTGTGTGTGTGTGTGTGTGTGTGTGTGTGTGTGTGTGTGTGTGTGTGTGTGTGTGTGTGTGTGTGTGTGTGTGTGTGTGTGTGTGTGTGTGTGTGTGTGTGTGTGTGTGTGTGTGTGTGTGTGTGTGTGTGTGTGTGTGTGTGTGTGTGTGTGTGTGTGTGTGTGTGTGTCTCTGCTCTTCTGGGGCTGTAGCTCTGCTTCTTTTTGTTGTTGTTTGAACTGGTGGTGTTTGTGGTGTGTGTGTGTGTGTGTGTGTGTGTGTGTGTGTGTGTCCCTGGCTCTCCTGAGGCTGTAGCTCTGCTTCTTTTGTTGTTGTTGTTTGAATGGTGGTGTTTGTGGTTGTGTGTTGTGTGTGTGTGTGTGTGTGTGTGTGTGTGTGTCCGCTCTCTCTGAGGCTGTAGCTCTGCTTCTTTGTTGTTGTTGTTTGAATGGTGGTGTTTGTGGTTGTGATGTAATGGAGAAGGCTGGAAGACAGCGGGGTACCTGCACGCTGCATTTCGGCTAACTATCACAAATGAAATTACAGCAGGGAGGCTTTGGCTCCAGCACCAGCACCCAGCAGCAAACTGCCCCCAGCAACAGGAGGACACCATGACCCCTCTACCACAGCAGCAGCAGTTGGAGACAGTCCCTCCCCAGCACCAGGAGACAGTGCCCCATTCGAGCAGCTGGAGAAGTCAGTGCCTGGGGCATTATCTGCGGCCCTAATGGCCCTGTCATCCCCGAAGTTCTCCTGTCTGGCATATTTTCTATTTAAAGCAGCAGTACTACGAAAAAAAAAATGCACTTTTTTGACAGTTTATTCCCTATGCCTTGCTAATTATATACCTGGTACTCTTTCTCACTGGCATTGTACTATCGCCAAGTAATTTGCTCAGCTATTCTCTGCTTTTGTTTACATGTCTGCCACCCAGCATGCTGCGCTGGAACCCCCTCTGCTGCCAACTGCACATATTTATGACTTGCAGGGACATCGGGAATGGTCAGCAGAGGGTCCCTCTGCTGCTGTCAAAAGATGTGATGCGACCTGAAGAAAAAGCGCAGCTGAAATTAGTCAGCCGTCATATTTGTTGTAGCGCTACAAGCATTCAAATAAATTGCAAATATCTAAAAACTAAAGACGACTAGAAAAAACATTTACAGGTATGGAAACGAACTCTGGCCGCATGCATACAGCTGAAAAACAGAATTTTGATAGGTCCTTCCTGATTTGTAGTACTGCTGCTTTAATATTGGTTGGTGACGCAGGGTCAGCTGCAATCTATGCAGGCAGAAAGTGTGGATCCCACTTCGGGACAACCAGCCAGTGTAGCCACAATGGTCCACCACCATCCGCTGCAATGGGAACTCAAATTGCGGGAGGTGGTGGCATCAAGTGCAGCTGTGGGGAGCAGTGCAGGTGTAAGCACTGAAGGGGGTGAGCAAGAAGGAGGCATGGCTGGACCAGTTAAACGTCCTCGCTGTACCAGAAAACAGCAGCAGTCAGTAACATCAAGACCTCTCCAGGGCCCCCCCTGTCCAAAGCCAGCACCACAGGCAGCCCCCGCCCTGCGAACAGTGCCAGTGACACATGCAGAGTTATCAGCTGTCCTGTCTGAAGTCCCGTATCTCCAACAAGAGTTAAACAATTTCAGATAGGAATTTAGTGATGCCTGGGGGGAGATTTCTAAACTGCAGTGTGATGTTGACAAAATCATGCGCATACTGTTTGAACTCTGTGGCGGCCCCACTGGCAGTTAATGAGGCAACACAAATTAGTGTTTTTTGTTTGCATGTTCCCCTCATAAAAAAAATGAACCCCCCAAAAAAAGCTATTGTGTCCTCTTTAATCTACAACCATTCCTTAAGTCCTCTTGTTTCTTTATTTTGTATGTAAAACATTTTATTGACCATTGCTGTTGTGTTTGTTACAGTCCCTTTTCTTGTTCTCTCTCTATTAGTTCTCCCACTCTTTGTTGTATTACTCTTGTCCTCCTCCTGATCCTGCCTGTCATTTGTTATGCTTATTCTGTACTGTGTCTGTGTACACCTCCCAATAAACACCTTATCCCTTATTATTTGTGTGTGTGTTACTTTTAGAGCTGGTTACACCTACAAGATTCCTTTTAACAACATAATGATGTGTAATGCAGTTGCATTCCATATATATATATATATTAATATTATGGTAGCACGGTAGTGCTACCGTAGTTAGGGTTGAGGAGCCATTTACATGTTAAACCTGTAATTTTGTACCTTAATAACTTTGCAACTGCTCAACGAATTTGCCTGAAATTTGGAATACACGATGAAGAACCATACATCTTGGGATCTGCGAAATTTCGTACTGTTCGGATATACAGCTACAGAGTTATTAGCGTGATCTGCACATGCTTATGCTTTTTGCAATTCTTTGGTCATCTCTACAGGTCACACGGCTTACACGACGGTATGAAATCTTCAGGGAACGTGGTTGGGGTCCCTGATGTGCCTTTGAAGATTTCGAGAAAAATATTAAACGGTTCAAAAGTTATTCAAAAAACAAGTTCCCATTATAAGTCAAAGGGAAAAGTTAACAAAAAGTTCGACAGTGTCGCAAATGCAGTTTTTACTTTCGCAAATGGCCCTTTTACTGTCGCAAATCCACCATTTTGTTTTCAGTTGGTCATCAACTTAGCATTTAAATTTGGGACCCTCTAGCAACCTAATTCTTTTTGTGTTTACCTAGTTGGACCCTGAGGATGCTAGGCACGTCTTTATTTTGAGGTTAAACACCCTAGAAATATGTTTTTCAAGTTTCTGGAAAAAGTACTTTCGCAAAATAGTGTCTCAAATTTTTGCGAAAGCTTTTGCAAAGTTCGACAGTACTTTTCCAGGCTGTGGGAAAATGACAGCAATTCTGTGCCACCCTGCTGCAAAAGAACGGTTTGGTCTTTTCGGCTGAAATTTGAAGGGAACACAGCCAACATCTCACAGATGTGCCTTTCAGTGTTTTGGTGAAAAAATATTTCAGGGCAGCAAAGTTACGGCACTCCAAAGTTGACACTTTCTCCCATAGGATAACATTACGGCGTCCGCCGCATTACAGGAATCCTTTGGCGCCCTGCTACAAAATAATGGTTTGGTCTTTTGGGCTGAAATTTGGAGGGAAGAAAGCCAACATCCCACAGATGTGCCTTTCAGTGGTTTGGTGAAAAAAATATTACAGGGAGCCAAAGTTATGGCACTCCAAACTGCTCCATTAGAAGAAACAACATTACTAAGGTGAGTAAATACAGGTTACTCACCTGTAATAGGAGTTCTAGGAATGGTATATGTTGTTCATCCACACTTATTGGCAGGTTCCTTGGCGCTTTAAATCTTGCCGGAAGGTCTTCAAGCAGGCTCCTCCCACCCACCCGGGTGGTAAAACTCTCGGCTCCGCCCCATGAGCTGAGATCTGGGCCGCTGGAAGCTCAGGTTGTGCGTCAAAGGCCGGGAGGTCGGGGTCGGATGAACAACATATACCATTCTAGAACTGCTGTTACAGGTGAGTAACCTGTATTTCTAGGGACATGGATATGTTGTTCATCCACACTTATTGGCAGACTCCTAGCAGTTCTCCGGGAGGAGGGAGGCAAGGCGCACACCCCCAACTTAGGGAATAAAGACTGGAGAACTGAGGCCCAAAACCAGCATCCCGGCGTGACTTAAGGTCGATGTGGTAATGGGTAATAAAGGTGTGTGCTGACTTCCAGGTAGCAGCCCTGCAGATTTCCTGGATAGGGACGTCCCTGGAAGCAGCCACCGATGCAGCAGTATGACAGGTAGAATGAGCTCTTATCCCTCTGGGAGGCTCCATGCCCGCCAACTTATGGCAGCGATCTATGCAGGAGGTGACCCACCTGCCTATCGTCCGCTTGGCTGCAGGTCTGCCAGGTGCGGCTTCAGCGTAGGTGACAAACAGCTGGCGAACCTCTCCCCGAATTTCAGCCGTGCGCTCCTTATAATAAGCGAGCGCCCTTCTAGGGTCCAGAGTATGGAGCCTATATTTGGCCTCCGAGGTGTAACTGGGGTAGAACACCAGCAGAGTCAGCACCTGGTTAAGGTGAAACTCCGACACCACCTTCGGAAGGAATTTCGGTTGGGGGAGCAGGACAACCTTGTCCCTGTGGAAGACCAGGTAAGGAGACTCGATGCAAAGCACCTGAGCTCTCCCATCCTTCTGGCTGACGGATAGCCACCAAGAAGGCGGTCTTCCACGACAGGTGAGAGAGATCACACCTGTGCATTGGTTCGAATGGCTTGCCCATGAGCTTTGCCAGTACCAGCAGTAAATCCCATGGAGGTGGAGGTTCTCGCACCGGAGGGGAAATGTGATCAAGGCCTTTGAAAAAGTGCCCGACCACCTTTTCCTGCGCCACGACTGCTCCCCGGCCCGCGCCCGGTAAGCAGAGATGGCTGCCAGGTGCACCTTTAGGGTTGTTGACCTAAGCCCTTGACTAGAAAGGGACCATAAATAGTCCAAAATGCTTGCCACAGAACAGGAGGAAGGGTCCAAGCCCTTGCCCTGACACCAAATAGAGAATCTCTTCCATTTGAAGGCGAGCATTTTCTGGTCGACTCCTCAGGGACGCCTCAACAACATTGAGGACCTCATCGAAAGACCCAAGGCCTGGAACTCTAGCCGCTCAGGAACCAGGCGTCAGGTGCAGGGATTGAAGGTCCGATGGAACACCTTCCTGATTGACTGAGAGCAGGTCGGGCGAGCTGGAAGCTGCCTCGGAGCCTGGAGCTGAGGCTGAGGAGATCTGGTACGCAGACTGGCGGAGCCAGTCTGGGGCTATCAGATCACCTGCGCCTTGTCCCTCCTTGTCTTGAGAAGCACCTTGTGAATCAAGGGAAATGGGGAAAGGCGTAAAAGAGGCCCGGGTCCAGAGCCTCGAGAAGGCATCCCCTGCAGCGAGCCCTGCTGAGGGGGCGGCATGAACAGTCTCAGCTTCTCGCATTCTCCCTGGAGGCAAACAGGTCCACCTGAGGTGTGCCCCAGTGGGAGAACAGATCTTGTACTACCTCCAGCAGGAGAGACCACTCGTGAGATGCAGCCCCTATCCGGCTCAGGGCATCGGCCAGGGTGTTGGAGGCTCCTGCCACAAGACTGGCTAGGAGATCCACCTCCAGGCTGCGCATGAGTGACCAAATGCGGAGAGCTTCCTTGCATAGAAGCATCGAGCGCACCCCGCCCTGGCAGTTCAGGTAGTACATGGTCGTGGTATTGTCCGTCTGGACTCGGACCACTTGACCCCGGAGAAACAGAGCAAAGGCGGTGAGAGCTAGGCGGACCACTCGGAGCTCCAGCAGGTTGATGTGGCATCGGGACTCCCGCGGGGACCAGAGGCCGTGCACTCGGTGTTCCCCCAGATGGGCACCCCAACCCATCAGAGAGGCATCGGTCGATAGAGAGACCGTCGGCTCGGGGCGGACAAACGGGATGCCCTCCTGCAGATGGAATGGAATGGTCCACCACTGGAGAGCGTTCCACATCTCCTGGGTCACTATCACTAGCTGGTCCAAAGGATCGCAGCGTTGTGACCACTGGCTGGCCAGTCCACACTGAAGGTGGCGCATGTGCCAGTGCGCCCAACGGACCACGCTGGTACAGGCCGCCATGCGACCCAGAAGGCGCAGGAAGTCCCGGTAGGCGTGACTGCCCAACCAGAAATGATTGGGCAAAGGAGGAAGAACCGGCCCTGTCCGGCCGAGCCATGCTCTGGCTCAAGAGAGTCGAGCTCTGCCCGATGAACAGGATCACCTGCTTCGGCTTGAGTTCCGACTTGGCCTCGTTGATGAGAAGGCCAACTTGAGAGCAAACCTGGAGGGCCAGATCTCTGGACCGCTCCACCTCCCGTCTGGAGGGGGCTGCTATCAGCCAATCGTCCAGGTCAGGGTACACCCGGACCCCTCGGCGCCACAGGAATGCTGTCACCACTGCCATGCATTTGGTGAAGACCCTGGGAGCTGGAGACAAGCCGAAGGGCATGGCTCGGAACTCGAAGAGGATCCCTCCGCCGCTAAGTGGAGGATCTCCCGATATGGCACGGACGGATAGGGACGGGAAAGAACGCATCCTGTAGGTCCAGAAAGCAGAACCACACGCCGTGTTCCAGAGATGGTATTATCTGCCGCAGAGTGACCATCCTGAAGGTTCGAGACCTGGGAACTTGTTCAGGTCGTGTAGGTCGAGAATGGGGCGCCAGCCCCAGTCCGCTTCGGAACCAGGAAATACCTGGACACGAACCCCGGTCTGAAGGGGGTCCTCTATAAACGTGATCACCTCCTTTTGGAGGAGGAGAGCGATGTCGGCTTGAGCCGCCAGTGAGGCTGCGTGACAGAGGGCCCCAGTGCGACGGCTCTGAAGGGCGGGCCTGCTGGAATTCCAGAGGTGAGCCTTTTCCCACCACCTCCAGTACCCACCTGTCCATGGTAACAGCGGACCAGGTGGAAAGGAAGAGTCGGTTCGCCCCCACGGGGAACCAGGGTGAGGTGACAGGATGGGGCTGACACCCCTCAGCCCATCACTGGGCAGGCTTGGAGAGAGGGACCGCCGAGGGACCTCCTGGCCTTCACCTCCTGCTTCCTGTTGGAGGAAGCAGGCGCTTGAGTTTGGGATACAAGGTCGAGCCTGCTGGGCCCTGGCGTTGCTGGGCCGGGCACGCCGCAGGCTCAAAAGGACCGAAAGGAGCTTAGGCTGTGGCGTGCGCCTTTGTCCTTCTGAGCGAAGAGACCAAGTCCAAGGAGCATTGGACTACCGATCCTCTGCAGGTGACCTTCCACCCCAGGGCAAGAGGTCAGTCCCCAAAAGGGAACATCCGCCAACTTGTGCTGGGTATCCGAGTAAAGGTGGATATCCTCAGCCAAGCCCGACGATGCATGGCCACTGCAGCCGCCACAGACCTGGCACATGAGTCCCTGATGTCTAATGCAGTCTGAGCTGCTGTTTGGCCACTGCCCTGCCCTGGTCGCACCTGCCTGACCGTAGTCTGCAGATTCGCGGAAGATGAGGATAACCTCATCCAGGAGCCCAACAGGCGTGAGAAAAATGTGCCATGAGGAGGCCGAACTGGCCTGACGGCGTGAGAAGAGAGGGCAACATAGACTTTCCCCCGGCATAATCCAATTTCTTGATTCCTTATCGGAGGTTTGTCCACAACCCCTGGCGTTCCCAGCACGCGGAAAACGCTGTCGGTAACCAACCCTCGGCCGAGAGGTGTTCGAAAACCGACAGGGAACGGTAGGACCGCGACATTTTCGGCCAACCTGGCCGAGGGGCAGGGCAGGAAGCAGGACGCTGTGAAAGTTCCAAGGCCGTGACCCACTATGGCTTCGCCACCGGAAAGGCCTCCTGGAGAATCTCGGTCCAGAATCTCCATGAGGATACCTGGCCCACGCCCAGAAACGGGTTCGAGCTTCATCCCGTGGACTCCGAGATGAGTTGAAGCAATCCTAGGAAGGACGAGGGCTATCGTCCATTGACTGCCCTCCCGAGACCCAAGTCCATGCGCTGGAGAGAGGGAGGAACCATCATCGGACTCAGAAGAGTCCTCAAAGAGCTGCCTCGGCCTGAGCCACCCTCCACCTGCCGAGGTTTATCGGGAGTGAGGGTGACAGACAGCCCATGGGGCAAACCCAAGGCCGACCGAATTTTTGGTCGGAGCCCCAACTAATGGCTGTGGAGGCGGAGGTTCCACCACCATAATCAGTGGGGCAGCTGATTGGCGGATACTCGCCTGAGAACAGGCTCTTCGACTACAACTTGAGGGTTGTTTCGGCTGCTCCGTGACAGCCACCCGTAGCGGGGAAGGCGTCTGGGTCGGCTTATTCCGGTCAAAGATGTTGCCACATGAGTTCCTCTTACTTCCGGCGCAACGGCGAAACCCCCCTATCCGAGGAAGAAGCGGTGCGCCCGCTTGCCATGATGCAGATCGAGACCGCCTATGGCAGCGATCCAGGACGCGAGGATGTCCGAACCGAGAGAGTCTCGACTAGGCCGAGGCGAGGAGAAGTGTAAACAGGCACTCCGCGAAACTCGGCTCGGGACGATCCACGAAGGCTCGGAACCGGGACGCAGCCGAGCAGCCGAGTCTCAACTCCACGGGGCAGAAGGGAAAGTTCTCAAACTTCTCCAACCGACAACCCATCTGAATTAGAAAAATCTCGACCGGCGTCGACAGGAGTCTCGGTCAACTGGCCAGAGCAGAGGACATCGTGAAGCCAGTGGCTGAAGCTGAGGGGTCGACCGAAGTCGAAACTATCGACAAGGGAGGATCCTTTCCCGCTCCCAAGGCGTCGGCGAAGAGCTTACACTACTCTCTTTTGGACCTGGAAAAGGTCCGAAGAAGTTGGACCCTCACCTTTGGTCAGAGGGTCAGAACAAAGCTCCTTAAAAGAAGCGACTACGAGGCACCGAGAAATTGGGACAAATGCCACAGCCGGTAGAAGCGACTCTTGTAAACGCACTCCTCTTCGAGGCGATCATCTGCTCAGCCCATCCGGCGAGCCATAACCATGTGACCAATCGGGCCTCTTTAATTTCACCAGTGGAATTCTTTTCTCGGGTGCCCAGCTGTATCAGACAGGGCTTCAAGGCGGAGCCGAAAGGAAGACACAAATCGCAGCCTCTGGGTCGCAGCTCAAGACCCAAACAGTAGACGACATGGAGTGATCGTCCCTGGGCATCTTCTGGCCTGCAAGGGCACCTCTGAAAACCGGAAGTCAATTTGTCCACCGAAGCCACGAGGAGAAGAAGCCGAAGTCTTTGTAGCAAAAAACTTTTCGATTTGAACTTCAAGAATTAGGAACCAGTCTTAAACGCAGCTGCTAAGGAGGGAACCTGAGCCCAAGCCGTAAGGAAGATCTGGCGTCATGGGGCGGAGCTGAGAGTTTTACCACCCGGGTGGGTGGGAGGAGCCAGCTTGAAGACCTTCCGGCAAGATTTAAAGCGGCAAGGAACCTGCCAATAAGTGTGGATGAACAACATATCCATGTCCCTAGAATTTTTTTTTCCCCACAGGATAACATTAACATAGAAACATAGAATTTGACGGCAGATAAGGACCGCTGGCCCACCCAGTCTGCCCATTTCCCTACCTACTGGATAAGCTAGATCCTAGTTAACCAGCAGCCTACTTCTTCCTACCCCACCCCCAAGAACAGCCTTATGACTATCCGCATGCTTGAATTCCACCACTGATTTTGACTCCACAACCTTCCTCCGGAAGGCCGTTCCATGCATCCACAACCTCTCTGTGAAAAAAATACTCTTTAAATTAATTTCTGAGCCGCCTCTATTTTCAAATTGTGCCCTCTTGTTCTTGCACACCTCTTTTGAAAGATGCTACCCTCTTGGACTTTGTTGATTCCCTTGAGGTACTTGAACGTTTCTATCATGTCCCCCCCTCCTTCTTTCCTCGAGGCTATACATATTAAGCTCCTTAAGTCTCTCTTCATATGTCTTCCGGTGCAGACCCTGCACCATTTTAGTTGCCCTCCTCTGGACAGCTTCCATCCTGTCTATGTCTTTGTGGAGATTGGGTCTCCAGAACTGCACACATACTCCAGATGGGGTCTCACCAGCTGTCTGTACAGAGGGATAATAACTTCTGTTTTCTACTGGTGATGCCTCTCCCATGCATCCCAGTATCCCCAAGCCCTCCTTGCTGCCCTCTCACATTGCTTGCCCGTCTTTAGGTCATCTGATATGACTACCCCAGGTCCCTTTCCATTTTGTTGTCGTTAGTATCTCACCCCCATTGTGTACTCTTCCCTGGGTTTTGTTTCCAGGTGCATTACCTTGCACTTCTTAGCATTGAATCTAAGCTGCCATACATTTGACCATTCCTCTAACTCTTGCCAAGTCCCTTCTCATCCTTTCCACCCCACCCTGTGCATCAACTCTGTTGCAGATCTTAGTGTCATCTGCAAAGAGACATACTTTTTCTTCCAGTCCTTCTGCAATGTCGCTTATAAAGACATTGAAGAGGACGGTCCTAATACTGAACCCTCGGTACCCCACTAGTAACCCTCCTTTCTTCTGAGTGGACTCCATTTACTATTACCTCTGTGTCCTATTCTCCAGCCAATTCTTTACCCAGGCTGTCATCTTGGGACCCACTCCCAGGCTGGCTAACTTGCATATTAATCTTTTATGTGGGACTGTGTCAAATGCCTTTGCTAAAGTCTAGAGTAGGCCATGTCCACAGCCCTCCCTAATCTACTATTTTGGTCACCCAGTCAAAGAAATCTATCAGATTCGCTGGCATGACCTTCCCGCGCAGAATCCATGCTGCTAGGGTCCTGTGCCCCTCTGGCCTCTAGATACTCGACAATTCTTTCCTTTAGAAGTGATTCCATCATTCTCCCTATCACTGAGGATAAACTAACAGGTCTATAGTTTCCTGCTTCTGCCTCGCTCCCACTTTTGTGAAGGGGAATCACATCTGCCCTCCTCCAGTCCTCGGGTACCACCCCATCCTCCCATGATTTGTTAAAAAGGGTAGTCAGTGGTGTCACTAGTTCTACCCTTAGTTCTTTTAGAATTCTGGGATGAATCACCAGGCCCCATTGCTTTGTCCACCTTCAGTTTTAAGAGTTCTTTCAGAAACCTTTGTTCTGTAAATGGGCCGTATCAACTTCTGTATCCAGAGTGTTACTACTGTTTGTTTTATGTACCTCCCTTCCTTTGTAAATACTGAGCAAAAATATTTGTTTAGTATCTCTGCCTTTTCACAGTCTCCTCTGCCCACCCTCCTCCCTTTAATTAAGCCTCACTATCCTCCTTGGTCTTCCTTAGCTCCCGATGTACCTATAAAAGTTTTATCCCCTTCTTAACTGAGTTGGCTATCTTTTCCTCGTTTGGGCCTTTGCTTGTTCTGACTGCCTTCCCAGCCTCCTTTTGCTTTAACTGATACAGTTCTCTGTCCTGCTCCTTCTGCGATTCCTTGTACTTCCTGAATGCTTTTTTTTCTCTTGAACCTTCACTGCCACTTCCTTTGAGAACCATAGTGGTTTCTTACATCGCCTTGTTTTGTTTATTTGCTTCACACAAAGGCTCATTACCTCTGTGATGGCAGTTTTTATTATTCCCCATTGTTCTTCCACCCCTCCTTCCTGCCCATTTGCTAGTGCGTTCCTTAGGCACTCACCCATTTTGGCAAAGTCAGCCCTCCTAAAGTCCAGTACTTTTGTCTTTGTATGGCACCACATTGTGGTGTTCGCCGCGTCTTTCAGGGCCCGTATCTCGGAAACTGTGCGAGATATGGACTTTTCGTTGGAAAAATGCTTAGCCCCCTAACAGGGGCTAAGTACAAAGTCATATGACTTTTATATTTTTTTTCTACGTCGTACGGTTCCTGAGATAAGCAATTTAGTATTGTAAGGATTGTGGGGGTTACCTGGACATACTGGTCCACCTGGGTACAAATGACATTGAGGAAAATAGCGAGCTAGAGATACAGGGAAGATTCAGGGAGCTTGCCAGGATCTGTCATGACATAGGATGCACAGTTTCCTTCTCGGAAATCCTGCCGGTGCCCAGGGCTAGTGGGGAACACAAGAGGAAGATTAGGGAGATAAACCAGTGGCTCAGGGAGTGGTGTGGGGCCAGAGGGTATGGGTTGATGGGGGATTGGGGGGAGACCTGGGAGGATAAGGGGCTGTATGCTAGAGATAGGCTCCATCTCAATTTGGAGGGGAGGGGAATCCTTAAGTTGAAAATAGTGGGGTTCATTGGTGAAAAGTGGGGTTTAAACTTGTGAAGGGGGAGGATGGGAGAAAAGGCTGTCGAGGGGGTGCCGATAAAGGAGGGACTCCGTCTCCACCTCTGGGGAGCTGGAGGATCATGAAAAAGGCCGGCTGGTAAAGTTCAGACTGGGGAAAACAGAATCCCCATGGGAACACGAGCAGGGGAAATGGAAGTATAGGGAAAGGGTGGAAGGTAGTCCTGCTAAACGCCAGGAGCTTGGGCACTAAAATGCCTGAGCTCCAGGTGATGCTAACTGAGGGAGCGGTGGATGTGGCAGCAGTCACTGAGACCTGGGCCACTGCAGCACACAACTGGGACCTGAACCTGGAGGGTTACACTATGTTCAGGAAGGACAGGGGGGAGGGAAGGGGAGGAGAGGTAGCAATGATAGTCAAAAACTGCATTGGCATAGGAGGAGTGGAGGAGGCGGAGGGAACTGTGGAGATGATTTGGGTCACCTTGATAACAAGGGGGGCCAAGAGAGTAAAAATAGGAGTGGTGTATAGATCCCCTGCACTGGCGGAGGAGCTGGAGGAGAGTCTGGTGGCAGATTTTGGGAGACACTGCAGACTGGGCAGGGGAAGGGTGGTGGTGTTGGGGGACTTGAACATGCCAGGAACAAACTGGGAGACTATGACATCCTCGGTGACCAGGCAACAGAGGTTGTTGGATGTCTTTCAAGACTCGTTCCTAACTCAGCCACTTGGGGGAACCAACCAGGGAGGCGCAGGTACTGGATGGTCATGGCAGACAGTGACCAGATTGGGAGCCTGGAGGTAAGGGACCCATTGGCGGGGAGTGACCATGCAACAGTCTGGTTCTGCCTGGACCTAGGAGGGGTAGAAGGCTGCACAAAGACGGAGGTAACTGACTTCAGAGGGGTGGATTTTAAGGAAATGGGAAGGATTCTTAAGGAGCATTTGGATGGCATTGGGTCAGACATGGACACTGATAGTAGGTGGGAAATCACCAGGAGAGGGGTGCAGGATGCTACCAGCACCTGTGCAAGAGTAAGACGAAAATGCGGTGGGGCCCAGAAACCCTGCTGGTGGACCAGGAGGTCCAGGAGGTGGTGCAGGGAAAGAAGGCAGCCTATAGGCAATTCAAGTGCTCAAGGAGGAAAGGGATCGAGGGAGCACGAGCTGATGGCTAGAAGGGCCACTTAGTGGTGAGGGCAGCTAAGGCAAGGAAGGAGCAGAACCTGGCCAGGGAAATTAGAGAGGGAACAAAGGGTTCTTTAGATACATTGGGGAAAAATGAAGGGTGAAGGGCAGATTAGCAGGATTAAATGGGAGATAGGGCACAAGACCGGGTGAGCAGGCTGAGGTACTAAATGAGTCCTTCACCTCAGTTTTCACCAAGGAAAAAAAGGTGTGCATCACATGGGAGAGAGACAGTGATACTGGGGGGGGCCTCATCACCGGGCGGGTCTGGGGAGAGGGGAGGAATCACTGGCAGGAGGGGAAGGCTAAGCAGGGAGAAGAGGTAGTGGAAGTGAAATCACAGCAGAGAGAGTGAGGGAAGCCCTCAGGTCCCTTAAGACGGAGAAAGCACCGGGGCTGGATAAATTACATCCCAGAATGCAGAAAGAACTTGTGGATGTCCTGGCGAAAACCCTGGCGGAGCTTTTCACCATCTCACTGAGGACAAGGTGGGTGCCCCAGGACTGGAAGGTGGCGCATATAGTGCCTATCCACAAGGGGGGATCAAGGGAGGTGACAGGGAACTACAGGCCTGTCAGCCTGACATCGGTGGTGGGCAAGGTGATGGAGGGCATTGTCAAGGAGAGGCTGGGGGACCTGGAAAGTCAGAGTGCCTGGACAATAGACAGCATGGATTTGTCCGGGAAATCATGTCAGACAAACCTTGAGGAGTTCTATGACTGGGTGACGAGTGCCTTGGACCTGGGTAGACCAGTGGACGTCCGCTTTCTAGACTTCAGCAAGGCATTTGACTTTGTTCCTCACGTGGGCCTGTTGGATAAGCTGGGAGAAATGGGGGTGGGGAACCAGATGATCAGATGGATAGGCAATTGGCTCCAGGACCAGACCCAGAGTGTCATAGTTGGCGGGATAGTCTCATCCCCAAGGAGGGTCATTAGTGGGGTCCCACAGGGATCAGTCCTTGGGACCCTCCTGTTCAACGCCTACATCTCTGACATAAGGACAGGCATCAGTAGTGAGATGAGTCTCTTTGGATGACTCCAAAACTGGGGCGGTGGTGGATGGGAGGAGTGGAGGGTGGCCCTACAGGGGACCTGGAGGCTCAAGGATGGTCTAGAAAGTGGAAGCTGAGGTTCAATGCAGGGAAATGCAAGGTACTGCACCTGGGGCCAGAAACCCGGGCCAGGTGTACACCCTGGGGAATGCTACAAGTCTCGATGGCTGAGAGGGACCTGGGGGTGGTGGTGGATGTCAAGATGAACAACTCAGAGACTTGTAGGAGGGCAGCAGCCAAGGCCAACAGGATGCTGGTATGTGCATCGCTGGGGGTCACCTCCAGAAGAGGAGTGATACTCCCTCTGTATAACTGCTTGGTGAAGCTGCACCTCAGGTACTGCGTGCAGTTTGGAGCCAACCACATTAAAGAGGGACATTAAACTCTGGAGAGGGTGCAGAGGAGGCAACCAAAATGATTTGGGGCTTGGGACAGGACCTATGAGGAGAGGCTCAAGAGCTAAATATGTACACATTGAAGAGAAGGGACCGGGGGCATGATAAAGGTCTTCAGGTATATGAAGGGGTAAATAGGGAGGAACAGTCAGGGTGCTTCGGAAGGCGGAGGGGCAACTAGAGGGCATGGGTGGAAGCTGGAGGGGAAGATTCAGGGAAGAAAGGAGGAGGTGCTACTTCACTGAGAGGGTGGTGGAGCCATGGAATATGCTGCCTAGGGGCTGGTAGAGGCAGAGATGGTGGAGGGGTTCAAGAGGGGGTGGGACAGGTACAGGGGAAGGGTTCTGGAAGCAAAATCCAATGCAGCGAGAATATCCGGAACTGGGAAGGGGAGACGCCAGAGAAGGCGAGGGGGACAGCAAGGTCAGCTCCCTGGGTGGGGGCTGACCAAACGAGCAGACACAAAAGACTGTTAGGCCTATTCTGCTGGCACTGTAGTATGTTAGTATTCCAACTCCTCATTTTCTGCTCAGAGACCCATTATTATGCATACATTCTTTGTACTCACCGTCTTTTCTCTATGCAGCTTTTAGGAAAACCAGCCTGTACTTACATTACTGTTAACCGTTACGCTTGGGTTCCGTACCCTTTCACTTACCGCTCACGCCTATGCCACCACAAAGTAACCCTTTGCATTTTCATTTGCGCTTAGCGTTTGCATTATTTTTACCATTTGTGTCTACAGTACTGTTTCTCTTTCTGTTTCCGCTGCATGTCACCATGCGTGACACTACTTTATGCTTACGGGCATCATGGTTATTATGTGAGCAGACATCACATGGCGAGCACGGGGCCCTTCCTGCCGCCACATTACATTCACTATTTCTTGTTATTCTCAAAAAGAAGGGAAATTAGAGGTAAAAAAATCCATTTAATGCATTAGTTAGGGTTGTTCCACAGCGACAAAAGTGAGGAAATTCAGTGTTAGGGTTGAAAGCCCCCCCCCCGGACCCCCAACCGGCATCGGGGTGCGCATTGGGGTTGTCGGTCCTAACTCTCACCCCATTCTCCAAAACCTCTGCTTCTTCACACATCTGATGGGGTGAGTTAGCTGCAACCCCAATGCACACCCGATGCCGCGGAGTGGGGAGGGATCCAGGGGCTTTTCAACCCTAACACCAAATTTCCTCGCTTTATCGCTGTGGAACAACCCTAACTAATGCATTAAATGGAGTTTTTTGCCTTTATATGGTATATATATATATATATATATATTATATATATATATAAATAATACACACACACACACACACACACACACACATATACATACATATATATATATATATATATATATATATATATATATATATATATACACAACACACACACACTTCCATCCTTCAACTACTATGATATTGTCTACAGTGCATCCCACAAGTCTACCTTATCCAAACTAGATACCCTTTTCAACGCTTCTCGACTATTCACTCTGATGCCCTCCCCAGACCCATCACTGCAACCTCTACAGCTCCCTCGCATTTCCTTCCCTTGAAAATTGCCGCTTAATGCATTGCGCTAAATTTACCTCAAAGTTTTGGCTTGGTGACCTCTCAGCCTACCTTGCCTCCACACTATCGTTCCCCCCGCATCCACTCACCCCGAGGTCCCTCGACTCCCGACGCCTGTTAATCCCTAGACGGAGAACCACTGTTGGCCAAGCAGCTTTCTCACACTGCTTCCCTCAACTCTAGAATGTGCTCCCCCCACCAATTCACCACTTCTTCTCTGTCCACTCTCAGGGTGGGATATTCAAAGGCGTTGTGCCCCAGCGCAATATTCAAAAGGGGATGTTATGCCACGCAGATCCCAATGCACCGGAGCGCACCAGTAATGTATGCGGTGCAAGTGTGGGGGACGTGCCCATGCATATCCTGCACATCCCGATATTCAGCCTGGGATGTGCGGCGCATATGCTGGTGCAACCCCTACTTGCGCTGCACACTGGTGCTCAAAGTTGAGCCACAAAGAAATAGGAGCAAAGGCTGGCCACCCACAGGTGAGCTGCTGTAATGCAGGGTGCAACACGGCAGCTGCCAGCTGTGGGTGGCCACCCGAGCTCCGGAGCCAGGGTCTGTCAGCGTCGTGCCCCCCCCCATGCCCGATCGTGGGCATAAGTAATATAAAGTACACATCCAATATCCCTGGTGGTCCAGTGAACCGTTTGCAGCCCGAACGCAGGCATAAGTAAATTAAAATACACGTCCAATATCCCTGGTGGTCCAGTGAACTCAAGGTATACTAAAATCAGTGGAAATCAACCCTGGTGGTCCAGTGGTGACCCCCTCCCCATTGAGCCCACCACCCCCCGGTCAGCGGCGGGTGAGCAGCACCCTCACCAAAGCCAACTGACTGTGTACAGTACGGCTGTACGCCCATTGGTCCACAGTGTGGCCAATGGGCATCTAAACCATACCGACTACACAGTGTCCTGATATGAATGGATCTATTCACATATCTGGATTATGCAATGCAGTGCAGTCTGTACGCCCACTGGCCCACGCTTTGGATCAATGGGCGCACAGCCGCACTACATGCAGTCAGTTGGCGGGCAGCCGGGCTTGGCGGTGGGGTGCTGACGCCACCGCTGACTGGGGAGGGAGCGGGTGGAGGGGTCAGTGGGCGGATGGGAGGGGTACCACTGGACCACTAGGGTTGATTTCCACTGATTTTAGAATACATATGCCTGCAATCGGGCTGCAAGTGATCCACTGGACCACCAAGGATGTTGGACGTGTGATTTATATTACTTATGCCCATGACTGGGCGATGGGGCACTTTGCCGATGTGCACGGAGCATCTGTCCCTGGACGGCTGCAGCCGGCAGAGCGCCAGCGCCAAGTCACAGGATCGGTGCACCTGAGCAAATGGGACCATAATGGCATGCTAATGGCCCCAGTTGCGCCTTGCATGCATTATGGCCCCTTTGCATATCCACTGCTGAATATCGCTGCTCCTGCATCCAGAAGCGCAACGCTTTTAGCGTGGCACACCGCCACTCGCGCCATGCGCAACTGCGGAGGCTGCTGCAATATTCAACAGTGCTGAGCCATGGCACAGCTCGCTCAATATCACCCAGTCCACGCCTGGCGCATCCCAGTTGTGCTGCGCCTGCTTGCCACCCTGCCAGATGCATTTCTGAATATCCCACCCTCTATCTACAGCCCTTGGTAACTACTACATGGTAAACTGCTCCTGCACCTGATACCTTCATAAGCATCCCCGGTGTGCTCCCCTCCACCCTCTCCCTTGCCTGACCAGCGGCACCTACCGTACATTATGATAGCTGGCTTACTGACCCAACTACTACACTTACTGTCTCTTTTTTTTTTTTTTATATTGTGGAACGATCTTTCACAGGAACCAGGAGCTCTTTCACGTAGTCCAGGTCCAGTCCATGTAGGGCTTTAAAGTTAGAAGACCGACTTTAAAGGTGATCCGCCACTGAACTGGCAGCCAGTGCAGTCCGCGCAGCACAGGTGTAATATGACAGGACCGAGAAGATCCAGTCAGAAGCCACACTGTAGCGCTTCTGCACTAGCTGAAAGTGATGGATTTCCCCCAGGTAGCCCTAGGTACAGGGAGTTGCAGCAGTCCAAACACGAGGTCACATAGGCGTGAATCAAAGTGGGAAGGTCACCGGACGGAACTAGGTGCTTAATTCTGTAGATATTCCTCAGATGGTAAAATGAGTGTTAACAACAGCTGACCCCTTAGAATGCAGGGTCAGCCTCTTGTCGAAGATTACCCCAGGTTCTGCACCCGCTCAGATGTCAAGAGCGGCACACCCTAAGGTAAAGGCCAAAGGTGAACCGCCACTCAACCCCCTGTCCGGCAACCCGGATCCACAACCAATACCTCAGTCTTATCGAAGTTCAACTTTAACCAGCTGGCATCCATCCATTCCTGGATTTCAGCGAGGCAGCTATTAAAGGCCGAGACGTCTCTATCCTGGTCGGGTGCAAAAGAAAGGTAGAGCTGGGTATCATCTGCATAACAGTGAAACTTTAGCCCATACCTTCTTACAATGCCTCCAAGGGGCAGCATATACACTGCAAACAACATGGGGGACAATACAGAGCCCTGAGGGACCCCACATAACAGAGGGAATGGGTCAAAGGAAAAAGCCCGGACACCACCCTCTGAGATCTTCCAGTGAGGAGCGATGTAAACCACTTGAGGACTGTACCCGACGGTCCGCAAATGAACCTCAGGCGATCAAGCAGGACCTCATGGTCTGCAGTGTCAAAAGCTGATGAGAGGTCTAGGAGGACCAAGATAGAACGGCCCCTCCCATCTCTAGCCAACAGGAGATCATTGAGCACCCAAACTAGCGCTGTCTTAGTACTATGCCTCTTTCGAAATCTGGACTGGAGGGGTTCATAGATGTCATGGATGGTCAAATGGTCCTCCAACTGCATAGCCACTACTTTCTCAATCACCTTCCCTATAAAGTGAAGGTTAGAGATTGGTCTGTAGTTTGCATGGCTGTCTGGGTTCAAAGAAGCTTTCTTCAACAGTGGTGTCACCACCGCCTCTTTCAGTGAGCTTGGAAACTCACCTGTCTCCAAGGAGCACCAGACTATCTGAGCCAGGACCGGACTGATAACATCAGTACAACCCAAAATTAGGAAAGTAGGTCCGGTCCAAACTACAGCATGTAGGGTGCACACTCTGGACGATCGGCATGACATCCATGAAAGCCGGTCGGACAAAGGTACTCCAAGAAGGCCGAGGATAGGTGATCCTGCACTGATCCACAGCAACACCCATAGGGCATGCCGATCGGCAAGCCAATCTGATGTCAGCCACCTTATTTGCAAAGAATCGCGCAAGTTCATTGCACTCTTCTTGCGAAAAGGCTTCCCGAACTTGTAGACAGGCTGGGTTGCACAGTCTGTCCACAATTTGGAACAGCTGAGCTGGTCGATTTTGAGCAACCGCAATCTCTCCGGACAGGAATTCTGCCTTCTTACAAGAGATTGCAGATTGATAGATTTGATAATGGTCCATCAATCTAAGGCGGTTGGCCTCAACAGCGATTTCCACCAGCAACACCTCTAACCTTTGTCCTAATTGCTGCAGCTCCTCAAAGTCCCATCAAACCAAGGGGCTCGAGGTGAGAGGAGAGAGGACAAACAAGGACCAGAGCAATGACATCCAGGGCCGCAATGGCTGAGTTATAAGCCACTACGAGGGACGAGAGATCGAGCACCGCCATTAGGCCTTGAGAATTTATATCTTGCAAAGAGCGGTACCACGTCATCTCCACAGGGGTAGGCCTACCTGGGGGGGTGCTAAAACTGAACCCTACAGTGTAGTGATCAGACCATCCAACTGGTTCCACCCCCAAATTAGAGGCTTCAATCCCCAGAAGGAAGACTAAGTCAAGAGAGTGACCATGATTATGAGTAGCAGTGGTAACAACCTGTGTAAGGCCCAGTGATGCAATCAACTGGAGGAAGTGCTGACCAAATTGCGAGAGTTCGTCGTTGACCCAAGCGTTGAAGTCATCCAGGACCATCAGCCTGGGTGACTCAAACGCCAAGCTGACGACGAAGTCCGTGACTTCCTGGAGGAATCGCTTCTGATCTCCTGGTGGATGGTAGATGAGAACGATCCTACAGCCTATACCTGCTACCATGGTACACTCAAATGACTCCATCTCCCCACCTGGTACATTCTTGAGGTTAAGTTCAGTCTTGAAACAGACCGCTACCCTCTCCCCCCTGCAATCCAATCTCGGGCGGTGTATCACCTAGTACCCGGCCGGAGTTGCAGCCTCCAAAATGGGGCTCAAGTTCTCATCCAGCCAGGTCTCAGTGATGCAAGCCAGGTCCACAGACTCACCAAGATCAGCAATAATTGCAGTCTTGTTCTTAATGGACCTGGCATTGCATAACACCGCCCGGGTTGGATGAATCTCTCAAGCCACCCGGACCAACTGCCTACCATAATTTCTAGTGCCCTTGGGTATGGAAACCAGACATGGCAAGCCACGTTCTGAGTTCCATTTCACCCCAGAGCATCTGCTGGACCTCACTACCCCAATGCGGTGGCTTCCCTCATTCATCCTCCGCTGTTCACACCTTCACGCCCTCCTCCGACCCCTCTGGGCAATACCCAGCACCCTACAGCACAGGTATGTTGTAAACTGAAGTGGAGGGGGGGAGAAAGGGCGGAGAGTGTGAAGGGCAGAGGACGAATAGTGCAAGACCACAGGGGCACGATTCCAACACATTTTGGTGATCTAAACGACACTTTCCAAACTATTCAACTGTGAATTTCAGTATGAAAAGAAAAATAAAATAAATCTTTAAATTCACTCCCCAAAATAATAAAACCTAAAACTCAGTTCTCTAACAACACATACCTACAATCTAAAATTTAAACAAAATAATTCAAAATAAATACAAAAATATGAATTAAATATATCAGATAGACACAGTTCATACAGACAGGCAGGGTAAGCTTATGCTACATTAAAACATTTCGAGTGTCCAAGTCCCATAGTTCCTCCCACCAGTAGGAAGGACAGACCTCTCGGGAGCTCTCTCCTCCTGGGCCAATAGCTAGAATAATCTCAGAAATCTGTCTAAAAATAAAACAGAATAGCCTCCAGAATTCAAATACTATCACTACTGGAGTCTGGGGAACAGTTATTTGACACCTCACTGTCGACAAATAGAATTAAAAGACAGTCTGACCATAATTCAAGAAAACCGGGTGGGAATCCAGAGTTCCAAAATTCCTCCAACAGACCTCTTCAGGATCAGCAGCAACTCTGTGACCAGGGCCACCCAAACCAACCTAATGGACAGCTTCTATCTATGGCAGCTACTACAGAGCTCCTTGGTAGAACCCACCAACCGATAAGTTCCCCCAGGGAACCCTAGGGATTGATTCTCACCACCGGCTCTACAGTGTACAGAGTCATAGATCCCCGTGCCACCAGAGACCTCCGCAAGACCCACCATGCAAAGCAGGAGGTATACCTGGACCCAAATCAAATTGCCACTGTCCCTAAATCCGCCATATAACAGTTCATCGACAACTGTGGTGATTACTTCTTACTTTGAGCTGAAGCAACTCACATGCGGTATCTGAATTAAAAAAATATACAGACTCTGTGCACAGGGCCCTAACGGCCCACAGCCTTCGACTGGTGCCGGCCTTTCCTTTGCAAACTTCCTATATGGTGAATGCAACTGAATTGTTGGTCAATGTTACATTTTGTTAAAGTTATGTTAAAGGCATCACCTGCACTTTAACATGTTTCCTCCTCCTATCCACAAATGTCAAGTATTGTGCCTATTAAAAAACTGTTTCGGCCCGGTGGCGTAGAGGGTTGAGGCGCTGGCGCCTTACCTCGACCAACCCCGGCGACCCAGGTTCGGGAACGGACTCGGGGAGTCGGCAGGGGAGGAGAGGATCGAGCGTCTGGAGGACTGCTCTCCTCTCCTGGGGTGGGTTGTGGGAGTGCGTCGCTTTGCAGTGACCTCTGGTGGAGACTGGGGGTAACGCAGATGCGCACAAGAGAGGGAACATCACCAGAAAATGGAAACTGGCTCCATGCTCAACTGGATGACGGCCACCTGGCGGTCCGATGCTGTCAATGTCCCAGGACCCTCCATCCCTCAGCAGTACCCCAGGGCCAAGAAGAGCGCTTGCCTGCCCAACAGGTGCCTTTCCCCTCGCAGGAGGAGGGCCTGCCCGGTGAAGGGTTACGTCCGGGTTACCCTGGGGTTGACTGCAAACGTGACGGATTGGGCATGGGAACAGGACGGATCGAAGATGCCTTGGCACAGCCTGAAGGAGTGGCTGAGGCGTTAGCACATAGGAGGAAAAAAGAGATAAAAAAAAAACCTTTCACATGCTATGTGATGTTGCATCATATTGTTGTGTGTAACATTACGAAGATGTAACACATCTGGTGCCGGCATGGACGACATGCCCCAGAAGGCCAGAATTCCCAAAATGTTTCCCAGAAAATGTTACAGTACTTTCAGACAGAAATCAGGTGTCAGACATGCAGTTACATGGTTCACATCCACCATCAGGACCCAAATCTGATGTTTTCTGCACCATTTCAAATGGTTTTTAGGCCCAACTGTGGTGGTGCCACTGACTAATATGCCACATAAGTCCAGAAATGTTTCCCAAAATATTTTATAGCACACTGACAAAATCATGCAGGGATCACCACTCTCTTGAAAACTATGTAATTTTTTTAGGTTTGCTTGCACGCATGCGCAAGAAACATTGCGACAGCTTGCTGGAGTAGCGGGTTGCGGAAGCAGAATGGCAGCAGTACATTTTGGGGCTGGTCTCTGCCGCGCCAATAGAGAATCACGCTGTCGATGACAGCAGTTAATGAGCATGCCACTATGTTCAAAGAAACTGACCACTGCAATCAGGAGTGCCCGTCATTAAACAATCAGCTGTGTTTGCTATGGGCAGTCCCTGACTGCTGCAGCAATTAGAGCTGCACCGCCTGGTGTCCCCTTTCAAACAAACATGTCAGCAGCTTCTCTGTCAGCCTTTCACAGTCCCCACGGAAACCGACAAACAGTCACTGCCTCTCACAGTCCCCATTACAGCCGATGGGGTGTCCAATCCCCTGTCAGCATGCCCCTCCCCAGTTCATTTGCTGACAGGGTAGCCCAACCCCTTCGCATGATACCCCCCTCATCTGTTAGGTGTCAGGTGCCAACCTCGCCCGCGCCCACCTCAACATTCTGCCGACGGGGAGCCCAACTTCCATCAGCCACAGACCCCTCTCCAAAAATGATTATGTGGCATGCTGGGAGCCACCCCAGCATGCCAGTACCTACAAAACAGAAAACCTTCCCGTTGTTTTTGTTTCCTGTAAAGAAAAGCGGTCTCTTGTTGACTCGGTGCGCTCCCCTGACCCACAACCACCTCTGCACCCCACCTCCCCACCCCCCTCACCCCACCTACTTGCCTCCGCAGTCGGGCAGAATGATCTTCGTGGACCAGGAACACATCTTTTCACTCCTTTAAAGCTGACCGCGAACTGAAGAAATGCCGTAAGCTGATTAATAGCAAAATTATTTATTTATTTTTTTTTAACTTATGTGGATATTTTGGCCATTTGTCTGAATTTTGCACCAAATTTTCAACATGGGGTTCTTGAACCTCATCTAATGAATTCAGTGATCGCCATCTGAGTGATTCGTCCCAAAAAGGTGATTTTGCGGTCATTGCGCAGAATCACCTTTCAGGACTGATTAACGAAAACAACAGTGACACTGTTCATGAGGCAGGCGGGCTCTCACAAAGTCTATGTTGTAAATTTGGTGAAAATTCCAATAAATGACGCTATTTAGCGCAGTTGCGCAATTTCCACAAACCATCGTGAACTTCCACAAAATTTCTAATATTTTCACTCCAGATTTTCAACATTGGCATTTTCTCACCTCCTTATGAGACAGTACAGCTGTCATTTTCACAGCCTGGCGAAATGTGTTTTAGCACTTCCAGAATAGCACAGTCACTGAGGGAAATCAGTGCTCGGGACACATTAAGAAAATCACAGTGTGACACTGTTCATGAGCAGAGGTCCTAAATGGCTATGTTGAAAATATGGTGACAAAAGTCCATAAAATGACTGTTATGAGCATGCATTGAGCAATTTCCACGTACACTCGTAATTTTACAAATCTGCAATATTTCCACTCAAAATTTTCAACACTGTCCATTTTACACACCTCCTTATGAACAGTACAGCTGTCATTTTTTACATCCTGCCCAAAAAGTGTTTTCGCACCTGTGGCGCAGAATAGTGCAGTCGCTGTGGAATTCAAGCTTTGGAGCAGATTAATGACATCTCAGTGCCACTGTTCATGAGGGGAGGTCCCAAAAAGCCTATGTTGAAAATTCTGAACGAAAATAGCAACAAATGCCGGGACATTAGGGTTTCCAACTGTTAATGCCCCACCCTGTACAGACTGACAGGCATCAAGGGTGTGGCTTGGGGTTCTCGCCATAATGCTCATGTCATTCCACCCCCACCCTGCAGCCACTGACCGGCACTGAGGTGTGCCTTGGGGTCTTTGGCCCAACGCTCACCCATTCTCCTACACTGCACCCATCTCACCTTATTTCCTTATGGAATGGGGTGAGCGTAAAAACTAAAGACCCCAAGGCACACACGCAACACCTGTCACTGTCTGCAGGGTAGGATGAGGTGGAATGGCGTGAGCATTATGGCTAACCCAAAGCACACCCCAATGCCTGTCAGTCTCTGCAGGGTAGGGTGGGGTTGGCGAATTCAGTACTTCACTGCCATTCCCTATTATGCAGCCTCTAACCCTGCACTACCAATGCCAATACCAGCTATCAAACATTCGGCATTGACAAATGCCTATTATAAGTAGGGTCAGGTAGTAAACACCAGTGGTGTAACAGGGAGGAAAGTGTTAATATGGTTTACAAATTAAATAGAAAACAGGAACGCTGCAATGCAGAGGCTACATTACGATTTTATTTTCTCTGAGCAATTCAACAAATGCTGTGTACCTAGATATGGACAAGTCAAGTGGTCAATGTACAAACACCTCCAATAAAAAATCACTAAGTGATTAAGCTAAAGGAAACGGGAACAGAACTACTAGAATGAGTAACTGTTCAGATAAGTTACCCCAAAAGGGTCAATATGTAAGAAAATAATACCAAATAAGTAGCACGCCAACAAAAATATTAAGAACTTAAAAGAAATTACAGAAACTCACTCACAACTTGTGAAAAATCTGTCAGATATTAGGAACTAATCTGCTCTGCTTTCATACACACACAAACACACACCACGGTCGACCCTCCCCTACTAAACTCCCTCACAGACATAGAAAACTGAAAACACTGCCTAAGTTTAACGAAGTATTATCCAAAGATACCAAAACAAAATAAAAGGTTCACTAGCAGCACTTGGAAATAAATTGAGATTTAAGGAGCAATTAACTCTCAAACATCACAAATAAAGAAGTTTTGAAGGTTTATTGGCTGTGTTGCACCACACTGAACAGTTCTCTGACTCAGACAATGTGCTGTGCAGGAAACAGCCTGCAAATTATATGTCAGCTATTTACCCACATTGCACTGTAATTTCACTGGCAAAACTGAAAAATATTGAAGAAATTCAGCATAATTTGGCAAAATTTTGTCTTATGCGAAAGCAGTGAAATTTCACATTAGACAAAGGCAAAATATTTCGCCTAGGCAAAAAATTTTGTGTAATGCAGAAATTATGTAAAATATTTTGCTAGGCAAAATTTTCCAGTTTCGCACATCTCTGCATCCGAGAAAGTGTGCAGCCACGGCATCCAAGGAAGAACACAGCCAGACCATGTGAGGAAGTGTGCAGCCACAGCATCTGAGGAAGTGTGCAGCCACAGCATCCAAGGAAGAGCACAGCCAGACCACGTAAGTGTGCAGCCACGCATCTGAGGAAGTGTGCAGCCACGGCATCCGAGGAAGTGTGCAGCCACAGTATCCGAGAAAGTGTGCAGCCACGGTATCCGAAAGTGTGCAGCCACAGCATCCGAGGAAGAGCACAGCCAGACCTTGTGAGGAAGTGTGCAGCCACAGCATCAGGAAGTGTGCAGCCACAGCATCCAAGGAAGAGCACAGCCAGACCACATAAGGAAGTGTGCAGCCACGGCATCCAAGGAAGTGTACAGCCACGGCATCCAAGGAAGAGCACAGCCAGACCATGTGAGGAAGTGTGCAACCACAGCACAGGAGGAACTGTGCAACCACAGCATTTGAGGAATTATCAAACTACAGCATGTTGGGAACTGTGCAGCCATGGCAACGCAGGAACTGTGCAACTACAGTATCTGATAAACTCAGCAGTTATAGCATCCAAGAAGGAGTGCAGCCACCGCATCCGAGGAAGTGCGCTGTCTGCAGTCACCGCATCCGAGGAAGGCGCTGTCTGCAGTCACCGCATCCGGTGAGTGCGCTATCTGCAGTCACCGTGATCCGAGGAAGTGCGCTGTCTGCAGTCACCGCATCCGAGGAAGTGCGCCGTCTGCAGTCACCGCATCTGAGGAAGTGCGCCGTCTGCAGTCACAGCATCAGAGGAAGTGTGCTGTCTGCAGCCACAGTATCTGAGGAAGGGCATAACCAGAGCATCCGAGGAAGGGCGCAGCCAGGGCATCCGAGGAAGGGTGGAAAGGGTGCAGCCAGGGTATCCGAGGAAGGGTGCAGCCATGGCACCCGAGGAAGGATGCAGCTAAAGCATCAGATAAAGACTGCAAACAGAGCATCCGAGGAAGAGTGCTGCCAGGGCATTCGAGGAAGGGTGCAGCTACAGCATCAGATGAAGACTGCAGACAGAGCATCCAAGGAAGGGTGCAGCCACGGCATCCGAGGAAGGGTGCAGCTAAAGCATCCGAGGAGGAGGGGTGCAGCCACGGCATCCGAGGGAGGGTGCAGCCATGGCATCCGAGGAGGGTGCAGCCACGGCATCCGAGGGACGTGCAGCCACGGCATCCAGAAGGAGGGTGCAGCCACGGCATCCGAGGGGAGGGTGCAGCCACGGTATCCGAGGGAGGGTGCAGCCACGGCATCCAAGGGAGGGTGCAGCCACGGCATCCAAGGGTGCAGCCACGGCATCCAAGGGAGGGTGCAGCCACGGCATCCAAGGGAGGGTGCAGCCACGGCATCCGAGGGAGGGTGCAGACAGAGCATCTGAGGAAGGGTGCAACCATGGCATGCGAGGAAGGGTGCAGTCACAGAATCCGGGAAAAGGTGCAGCCATAGCATGTCAGCAAGTGTGCAGTCAAGGCATGTGAGCCAAAGTGCAGTCACAGCATGAAAGAAAGGTACAGCCACAGCATCGTGGAAGGGTAAAGCTGTGGTTTCTGAGGAATGGTGCAGCTACAGTATCCAAGAAAGTTTGCATCCACAGTGTCTGAGCAAGTGAGCAACCATGGCATCTGAGAAAGGGGCAGATGGTGTCCAAGGACTAGCATGTCACAGAAAGAATTTGACGGCAGAGAAGGACTGTTTGGTCCACCGAGTCTGCCCATTTTCCACTACATACATTATTACTGCAGACCGTAAGTGATCTACAGCTTTCTCTCTGCCCCTTCCTTTCCACTATGCATTCTGGAGCCCTACCACTGATTTCACCCCCATCATCTCTGCTGGAAGGTTGTTCCAGGAATCCAACACTTTCTGAGAAGCAGTATTTCTTCACATCTCTCCTACAACCCCCTCTAGATTATAATCTTAACAGTGGTGGTAAATTGGCTTCTAGTTCTTTCCAGGTAATCATCTGTCTTCCTCACATCTCTCCTGAATCTACTACCTCCAGCTTCACAGCATGTCATTCTGTTCTTGAGCACTTTGTTTCTGAGAAATACTTCCCTCTTGTACCTTATTTACCTCCTTGAGGTATTTAAAGGTCTCTGTCATATCACTCACAGTAGTCTAGGTGGGGTCTTACCAGCGATCTATACAGAGGCAACACCCCCTCCCCCTTTCTACTAGAGATACCCCTGCCTATGAACCTCAGCATCCCACTAACCCTCCTAACTGCCTTACCACACTGCCTGGACACCTTTAAGTCATGAGATACGATTACCCCAGATCTCTTTCTTGCTTGGTAGTAAATCAGCACCACTCCACCCATTTTGTACTACGCCCATTAGGATTCTGTGCCCCAAGTGAATTATTTTGCACTTTTTCACACTGAAACCCAGCTGCCAAACCCTTGACCACTCCTCCAGATTTCTTATGTCTCTGTTGTTTCAAACCCCCTTGGGAGTCTCCACCCTATTGCAGATTCTGGTGTTATCCACAAAGAGGCAGAGCTTCCTTCCAGCTCTTCTGCAAATGTCAATTATAAAGACATCAAAAGAGGACCTGACCCAGCACTGACCCCTGAGGCACCCTGCTGGTCACCTTCCTTCCTCAGAGTGAATCTGTTTTACCACCACCCTCCATCAGCTATCCCCTAACTAATTTCATATTCAGTTTACCACCTTTGGCCCACTCTAAGCTACTCAGCTTGTTTACTTGTCTCCTACGTGAACGGTGTCAAAAGCCTTACTGAAATCTAGGTAGCCATATCCACTGCTCCACCATAATATAATTAATTTGTCACCCAGACAAAGAAATCAATTATATGTGTTTGACATGACCTCCCACCTGTGAACCCATGCTGTCTTGGGTCTTGCAACCCACTGGATTCAAGATATTCCACAATCCTTTCCTTCAGCAATGATTCCATTAACTTTCCCACAACTAATGTAAGGCTGACTGGCCTTTAACTGCCAGCCTCCTCCCTGCTACTACTTCTGTGTACTGGGACTACAGCCACCCTCCTCCCGTCCTCTGGAACCACTCCTGTTTCCAGCAAGCTGCTAAATAGGACTGTCAGAGGAGCAGCCAGTACCTCCATGAGCTCCCTCAGTACTCCTCTATGCACCCCATCTGGCCTCATTGCTCTGTCAACCTTCATATTAACAAGTCCCTTCAGGACAGTTTTCCAAAATGGAGGCTTAATAAAGGGAGGAGGGTGGGCAGAGGGTGACTGTGAAAAGGCAGAGATACTAAACAAATATTTTTGCTCAGTATTTACAAAGGAAGAGGGGGAGGTACCTAAAACAAACAGTAGAAACACTCTGGATACAGAAGTTGATACCAGCCCATTTACAGAAGAAAGGGTTCTGAAAGAACTCTTAAAACTGAAGGTGGACAAAGCAATGGGGCCTGATGGGATTCATCCCAGAATTCTAAAAGAACTAAGGGTAGAACTAGTGACATCACTGACTACCCTTTTAACAAATCATGGGAGGATGGGGTGGTACCCGAGGACTGGAGGAGGGCAGATGTGATTCCCCTTCACAAAAGTGGGAGCAAGGCAGAAGCAGGAAACTACAGACCTGTTAGTTTAACCTCAGTGGTAGGGAAAATGATGGAATCACTTCTGAAGGAAAGAATTGTTGAGTATCTAGAGGCCAGAGGGGCACAGGACCCAAGGCAGCATGGATTCACAGAGGGAAGGTCATGCCAGAAAAATCTGATAGATTTCTTTGACTGGGTGACCAAAGTAGTAGATCAGGGAGGGGCTGTGGACATGGCCTACCTAGAGTTTAGCAAGGCATTTGACACAGTCCCTCACAAAAGATTAGCCAGCCTGGGAGTGGGTCCCAAGATGACAGCCTGGGTAAAGAATTGGCTGGAGAATAGGACACAGAGAGTAATAGTAAATGGAGTCCACTCTGAAGAAAGGGGGGATTACTAGTGGGGTACCGCAGGCTTCAGTATTAGAACCGGTCCTCTTCAATGTCTTTATAAGTGACATTGCAGAGGGACTGGAAGGAAAAGCATGTCTCTTTGCAGATGACACAAAGATCTGCAACAGAAAGAACTGGAAGGGGAAAGGATCAGTTGTGTTCCAGGACAGTAGCTGCTTCTTGTTGTTTTTACAGGGTTCTTGTGGATTTTACTTGGTAGAAGGTGATTTCTTTTCTTTCTTACTTCTAAGGGGCTAGCAGGGTATTGTTTTGGGGGCTGTTGGAAGTTTGAAAACTGGTTTGGTGGCTGTAAGTGGGCTCATTTGTTGGATGTTTCACTGTGTAACAGGCTGCGCTGGTGGAGGCCTATTTCTTCTGATTTGAAACCTATTTAGTGGGATTTGCTTGGGCCTGGTTCTTTGGCTGCTGGGCTTGGAGGGGAGACACAGGGCTGATGCACTCTCTCTCAAGTCAGGTGTCTGCCCAAGACCCACCCTTCCCTCCTCAGAATTCTGCTAATTTATAGGGGAACACCTGCCCTGCAATTTGAGGAAAAGGCTGCAGGTGCAGCTCATGTAGTTCTAGCCACTGGGGGTTGGATTTAAAGGCTGGGAGAGAGGAGCTTAGGGAGTTGTTCATTTCCCTTATAAGTTTAATGTGTTGTACTGCACCTAGTAACAGGGTTACCGGTGTACAGTGGGACTGTCTGTAAGATTAGTGGGTGAGCCTGATTAGGCAGTAGGGGTATCTTTAGACTAGGGGAACCTGTGGCTCACCCAAAGAAACCTACTTGGAAGGGGATGGAACCACACGTCATTAGGGCCTGCATCTGGGAGGGTGGTGGGGCAGGGTGGGAGCAGCCATGATACTGGACTGGGCTTGAAGTTCGTGGTTGCCCAGTGTGCTACCAGCTGGCACAGCTTAGGAGGAGGTGTGGGGATTAGGAGACAGCTGGGGAGGTATGGTTGGGGGAAGGGGGCAGGGATCTCCCACAGGGTTGCACCAAGCACTGGGGGCGGGGGCATAGGAAAGGAGTGCAGGAGAATACTAGGGTCACATAGGGACCCTGGCAGAGGGGGCCAAAGGGACACTACCAAGAAGCAGGCAGGTAACTGGGACCCTCACAAAGGAGGGACAGAAAGACAACATTCTCAGGGAAGTAGGCAGATGGCCAGAGCTGGACAGAAGGAAGCAAGGCGGAGAGGTGGATCAGACCTTACACTCAGTAACCGCCAAATCTCTTCTTCTGCTCTGAGGATGAAGGGGTGATGTAGCCACGACAGGGGTGGTTAGGACGAAAGGAAGTGGGGGAGATGCAGGGGCCAGATAGCAGGAAGAACAGGGGGAACCTGGAATGCAGGAAAATGGGGGAGCAGTGAATCAGAGCAGGAGAGCAGGGGAAGAGGGAGGAAAGCGCAAGGAGAAGGACCAGTTGGGAGGAAAGGTAAAGGAGAAGGACCAGAAGTACAAGGAGGATTCAGTAAAGGGAGCTGAGGGTTTAGGCCAGGGGAGCACGACAAGCAAGGAGGGACTAAATGGAGACAGGAAGGAAGGAAGGGACGGAGGACGAGCCAGGCTAGTTTAGCAGATGGGGAGAAAGGACCAGTCACGAGCAGTGAGGGGGAATTAGCAAGGTACAGAAGGATACTCAGAGGAGGAAAGGCATAGGATTGAGGGAGGTGGCCATGGTAATAAGGAGGGGTGGTATGTGGCACCCAGATAGGGGAGGAACAAGGAGCCGCTGTGGAGGGGCCGGTAGAAAGGATGAGGACATGGAAGGGGAGGAAATGGAGGAAAAGGAGCGGTCAGAGTGCTCCTGTTGGGGGATTCTATGATCAGGGGTATCAAATGGGATAGGAAGGGAGAAGCCTGGCCAGTTAGAACAGAATGCTTCCCTGGACTAATGGTGCACAGGGCTAAGCACCAGGTATATCAGCTGGCTAAGGATTGTGGGGGTTCCCCGGACATACTGGTCCGTCTGGCACAAAATGACATTGGAGGGAAATAGCGAGCCAGAGATACAGGCAAGATTCAGGGAGCTCGCTAGGGTCTGTCATGACATAGGATGCACAGTTTCCTTCTCAAATCCTGCCGTGCCAAGGGCTAGTGGAGACAAAAGGAAGATTAGGGAGATAAACCAGTGGCTCAGGGAGTGGTGGAGGCCAGAGGGTATGGGTTGATGGGAGATTGGGGAGACCTGGCAGGATAAGGAGCTGTATGCTGGAGATAGACTCCATCTCAATTTGGAGGGAGGGAATCCTGTTGAAAATAGAGGGGTTCATTAGTGAAAAGTGGGGTTTAAACTTGTGAAGGGGGGAGGGATGGGAGAAAAGGCTGTCAAGGGGGTGCCGATAAAGGAGGGACTCCATCTCCACCCCCTGGGGAGCTGGAGGATTGCAGGAAAAGGCCGGCTGGTAAAGTGCAGACCAGGGGAAAACAGAATCCCCACAGGAACACGAGCAGGGGAAATGGAAGTATAGGGAAAGGGTGGAAGGTAGTCCTGCTAAATGCCAGGAGCTTGGGCAATAAAATGCCTGAGCTCCAGGCGATGCTAACTGAGGGAGCAGTGGATGTGGCAGCAGTCACTGAGACTTGGGCCACTGCAGGACACGACTGGGACCTGAACCTGGAGGGTTACACTATGTTCAGGAAGGACAGGGGGGAGGGAAGGGGAGGAGAGGTAGCAATGATAGTCAAAAACTGCATTGGCATAGGGGAGAGGAGGCGGAGGGAACCGTGGAGGTGATTGGGTCACCTTGAAAAACGGGGGGCAAGAGTAAAATAGGAGGTGTATAGACCCCCTGCCCTGGCGGAGGAGCTGGAGGAGAGTCTGGTGGCAGATGTTGGGAGACACTGCAGACTGGGCAGAGGAACGTGGTGGTGTTGGGGACTTAAACATGCCAGGAACAGACTGGGAGACTATGACATCCTCTGTGACCAGGAACAGAGGTTGTTGGATGTCTTTCAAGACGCTGCCTAACTCAGAGATGGGGAACCGACCAGGAGGCGCTGGGTACTGGATGTGGTCCTGGCAGACAGTGACCAGATTGGGGCCTGGAGGTAAGGAACCCATTGGCGGGAGTGACCATGCCACGGTCTGGTTCTGCCTGGACCTCAGGAGGGGTAGAAGGCTGCACAAAGATGGAAGTAACCGACTTCAGGGGGCGGATTTTAGGAAATGGGAAGGATCCTTAAGGAGCATTTGGATGGGATTGGGTCAGACATGGATGCTGATAGTACATGGGAAATCATCAGGAGAGGGTGCAGGATGCTACACCAGCACCTGTGCAAGAGTAAGATGAAAATGGTGAGGGCCCAAAAACCCTGCTGGTGGACCAGGAGATCTAGGAGGTGTGCAGGGAAAGAAGGCAGCCTATAAGCAGTTCAAGTGCTCAAGGAGTGAAAGAGATCGAGGGGAGCAGTAGCTGATGGCTAGAAGGGCCACTAGGTGGTGGAGGGCGGCTAAGGCAAGGAAGGAGCACAACCTGGCCAGGGAAATTAGGAGAGGGAACAAGGGGTTCTTTAGATACATGGGGAAAAATGAAGGGTGAAGGGGCAGATTAGCAGGATTAAATCAGGGGAGAGATGGGCACAAGACCCGGGGGAGCAGGCTAAGGTACTAAATGAGTGCTTCACCTCAGTTTTCACCAAGGAAAATGGGGGTGCTGCATCATACATGGGAGGAGACAGAGATACCGAGGAGGGGGGACCCTTACCGATTGTCAGGTCTGGGGAGAGGGGGAGGCATCACTGGCAGGAGGGGGAGGGCTAAGCAGGGAGAAGAGGTACCGTAAGTGGAAATCACAGCAGAGAGTGAGGGAAGCCTCAGCTCCCTTAGATGGAGAGAAAGCACCGGGCCGGATAAATTACATCCCAGAGTGCTGAAGGAACTGGCGGATGTCCCGGCGAACCCCCTGGCGGAGCTTTCACCATCTCGATGAGGACAGGGTGGCGCCCAGGACTGGAAGGTATGCATATAATGCCTATCCAAGGGGGGATCAAGGGAGGTGGCAGGGAACTACAGGCCTGTCAGCCTAACATCGGTGGTGGGCAAGGTGATGGAGGGCATTGTCAAGGAGAGGCTAGGGGGGGGACCTGGAAAAATCAGGGTGCCTGGACAATAGACAGCACGGATTCGTCCCAGGGAAATCGTGTCAGACAAACCTTGTGGAGTTCTATGACTGGGTGACGAGTGCCTTGGACCTAGGTAGACCAGTGGACGTCCTCTTTCTAGACTTCAGCAAGGCATTTGACTCTGTTCCTCACGTGGGCCTGTTGGATAAGCTGGGAGAAATGGGGTGGGGAACCAGATGATCAGATGGATAGGCAAGTGGTTCAGGACCGGACCCAGAGGGTCGAGTTGGCAGGATAGTCTCATCCCCAAGGAGGGTCATTAGTGGGGTCCCAGGGATCAGTCCTCTGCCCCTTCTGTTCAACGCCTACGTCTCTGACATAAGGACAGGAATCAGGAGTGAGATGAGTCTCTTTGCGGATGACTCAAAACTGGGGGCGGTGGTGGATGGGGAGGAGGGGAGGGTGGCCCTACAGGGGGACCTGGAGGCTCTGGAAAGATGGTCTAGAAAGTGGAAGCTGAGGTTCAATGCAGGGAAATGCAAGGTACTCCACCTGGGGGCCAGAAACTCGGGCCAAGTGTACACCCTGGGGAGAGAAATGCTACAAGTCTCGATGGCTGAGAGGGACCTGGGGGTGGTGGTGGATGTCAAGATGAACAACTCTGAGACTTGTAGGAGGGCAGCAGCCAAGGCCAACAGGATGCTGGGATGCATCGCTAGGGGGATCACCTCCAGAAGGAGGGAAGTGATACTCCTGTTTAACTGACTTGAGCAGGCCACACCTTGAGTACTGCGGCAGTTTGGAGGCCACACTTAAAGAGGGACATTAAACTCCTGGAGAGGGTCCAGAGGAGGGCAACCAAAATGATTTGGGGCTTGGGGGACAGGACCCATGAGGAGAGGCTCGAAGAGCTAAATATGTACACAATGGAAGAGAAGGGACCGGGGACATGATAGAGGTCTTCAGGTACATGAAGAGGGTAAATAGGGAGGAACAGTCAGGGTGCTTGAAGGAAGAAGGGAGGAGGGGCCACTAGGGGCATGGGTGGAAGCTGGAGGAAGATTCAGGGAGAAAGAAGGAGGTGCTACTTCACTGAGATGGTGGTGGAGCCATGGAATACGCTGCCTAGGGGCTGGTGGAGGCAGAGACGTGGAGGGTTCAAGAGGGGGTGGGACAGGTACAGGGGAAGGGTTCTGGAAGCAAAATCCAATGCAGCAAGAATATCCGGAACTGGGAAGGGAGAAGCTAGAGAAGGCGAGGGGGGCAGCAAGGTCAGCACCCAGGGTGGGGGCTGACCAAATGAGCAGACACGAAAGACCGTTAGGCGTATTCTGCTGGCATGTTAGTATGTAACAGAGTTGATGCACAAGGTGGGGTGGAAAGGATGAGAAGGGACTTGGCAAGGTTAGAGGAAAGGTCAAATGTATGGCAGCTTAGATTCAATGCTAAGTGCAAGGTAATGCCCTGGGAAACAAAAACCCAGGGGAAGAGTACACAATGGGGGGTGAGATACTAACAACAACAAAATGGAAAGGGACCTGAGGGTAGTCATACAGATGACCTAAAGGTGGGCAAGCAATGTGAGAGGGCAGAGGAGGGCTGGGAGGATACTGGGATGCATTGGGAGGCATCACCAGTAGAAAACAGGACGTTATTATCCCTCTGTACAGACAGCTGGTGAGACCTCATCTGGAGTACCGTTGCAGTTCTAGAGACCAATCTCAGCAAAGACATAGACAGGATGGAAGCTGTCCAGAGAAGGGCAACCAAATGGTGCTGGGTCTGCACCGGAAGTCATATGAAGAGAGACTTAAGGAGCTTAATATGTATAGCCTTGAGGAAAGGAGGGAGAGTTGGGGACAAGACAGAAAATTTCAAGTACCCCAAGGGAATCAACAAAGTCCAAGAGGGTAGCATCTTTCAAAAAAAAAAAAAGGTGCAAGAACAAGGGGGCACAATTTGAAGATGGGGGAGGGGTGGCTCAGAGGTAATTTAAGGAAGTATTTTTTCACAGAGAGGGTTGTGGATGCATGGAACGGCCTTCTGGAGGAGGTTGTGGAGTCAAAAACAGTGGTGGAATTCAAGCATGCATGGGACAGTCATAAGGCAATTCTAGGGGTTGGGGGTAGGAAGAAGTAGGCTGCTGGTTAACTAGGATCTGCAGCTTATCCATTAGGTAGGGAAATGGGCAGACTGGGTGGGCCAAGCAGTCCTTATCTGCCGTCAAATTCTATGTTTCTATGATGGAAGGCTTTCTACTAGCCTTAAGGATATCCAGAGCTGGCTGGGAAAGATTGAGACCTGCATACTCTAGCTCTTCAAGAGCCAGGCCTTGAGTCTGAGAGACTGAAGGCTGAGATACAGAATCGTCCCCTGAGAAGAGGTGAGGAGATTGAACTGTCTGGGAAGGCACAGAGGTACTGTCACTGACAGTGACAACAGAAGAGGATACCAAGGTTGCCTGGCCCAGTCCGGGGCTACTAGGATCACTGTGCAAGGTTGGGACCTGATCTTGACTAGCACTCTGAACATCAGAGGAAAGGGAGGAAAAGCATAGAGAAACTTGGTCCAATCTAACAGAAGAGCATCCAGAGGAACAGACCCCAGAGGGGTCTGCAGCAGAACAAGGGGAGCTGATGGTTGTCTGGGGCTGCAAAGAGATCTATCTCTGGAGTGCCCCATCTCTTGAAAATGACTTGAAGAATGAGAGAGTCCAGGGATCACTCATGGTACCCCTGAGAAATCCTGCTGAGAGCATCTGCAAGTACATTGTCCTTTCCTGGGAGATGCACAGCGATCAGGGAAGCTTGCAGGGAATAAGCGAGAGACCATATTTTCATGGCCTCGGTGCACAGGGTCAAAGACTGAGTGCCCCCCTGCTTGTTGATGTACCACATGGTTGTGGTATTGTCTGTCCTGATCTGCACCACTTTCCCCTGGATCATGTTCGAAAATGTCTGAACTGCCAGAAAGACAGCCCTGAGTTCGAGCAGGTTTATATGCAGAAGGGACTCCTGAGGGGACCAAGTCCCCTGAACTGTGTGCTGATCCAGATGAGCTCCCCACCCCAGTAGGGAAGCATCTGTGGTGAGTATTACTGTGGGTACCTGACTGAGGAAGGGAACCCCTTGCCTCAAATTGTCCTCCTCCAACCACCACTGGAGGGCTTGAACCAGAGTCAGGGACACTGGAACCAACTTGGAGAGGAAGACTTTTTTTTGAGACCAAAAAGCTCTGAGGTGAAACTGAATATCTCTCACCTGAAACCTTGCACCCTGCACTACTGGAGTGCATGCTGCCATATGGCCCAGCAGCTGTAAAAGGTGCCTGGCTGGCCGAGACATAAGTGGACGAAAAGAAGAGGCCAGACTGATGAGAGACTGGACCCTTGGGGAAGGAAGAAAGGCCTTGGCCTGCACAGTGTCCAGCTCCACGCCTATGAATGTGAAAAGCTGGGAAGGCTCCAGAACTGACTTTTCCAGATTCAGGATGAACCCTAAAGATTCCAGAAGGTCCTGAGTGACCTTTAGATGTGACCTGGCTTGGTCTGGGGACTGGCCTACTATAAGCCAGTTGTCCAGATAAGGGAACAGCAGGATGCCTTGCTTTCTGAGGAAGGCCACCACCACTGCCAGACACTTGGTGAACACCCTTGGAGCAGATGACCAACCGAAGGCATTGCTCTGAACCGTAATGGCCTGAGGGCAGCTCAATCTGAGGTACTTTCTGTGGGACTGCCTGATAGGTATATGAAAATAGGCATCTTGAGATCCAGGGATGCTAGCCAGTCTCCTGGTCTCAGAGAGGGAAGAATTAGTCCAAGAGTCAGCATCTTGAACTTTAGCTTTAAGATGTGTTTGTTAAGTATCGTAGCTCTAGGATGGGTCACCACTCCAGTCTTTTTAGGGTAAGAAGTACCTGGAGTATAATCCTTTTCCCTGTGAATGAGAGGACCTTTCCACTGCCCTCAGGAGCAGTAGAGATGAGACCTCTGTCTCCAAAGCCTGTGCTTCCTCTGAGAGGAAGGGGAAAGACCCTTGCCCTCAGCCTTGGGAACCTGGTGAAGCTGACAGCAAGGCCCTGCTCACCACTTTCAGAACCCATTTGTCTGAAGTGATAGACTTCCAGGCCTGGAAGAAGTGAGCCAGCCTGCCCCTACAGGGATTGGGGAGGCGACCTGACTGACCCATCAGGGTGTCTGCTTGGCAGGGCTTAGATTGAGAGGAGGATGCAGCCCTTGTCATCCCCCTTCTGCCTCTTCCCTAAAGAACCTCCTCTGCTGAAAGGAAGGGGCTTGGAAACCAAGTAAAGGCCTTTGAAGGCCGCCCCTACCAGACCCTAGATTGCTGCCTTTGAGGAGTGGTCTGCTTGTCTTTGGCTGCAGCACTCGTGTATGTGGTCCTGTACTCGTCCATCTTTTTCATGTAAGCTTCTGTTTGTTCCCCAAACAGAGAGTCAACAGAGATAGGAAAATCCATAGCCTTGGTCTGGGTATCCTGAGACAAGCTGGTACACCTGAGCCAGGGAAATCTCCTCATGGAAACAGATGTGGCCATAACCCGAGAATGGACATCATTCGAGTCTACAGCAGCATGGAACTGTACCTTGAAAGCTTCGATGCCACCTGCAGCCACCTGCTCTAGCTCACTGGCTAGCTGGGAAGGGGCATTCTTAGCCAATGCCAGAATCGTATCCCACCTAGACTTCTGGTATCTAACTTCTGGAAGAAGTGAGCCAGCCTGCCCCTACAGGGATTGGGGAGGAATTGAGGATTCCAACTACTGAATGCCGGGCTATCACCTGCTCTTCTCTCTGGTTTAAAAGCTACTTAGAAACCGGTCACAGAGAGAAAAATTATGGACGCTCTTTCTAACACCCTGCCCTGTTCGTCCAGGTATCCCACGCAGATCCATACTGGGACCCCTCCTTTAGCCTTTTCTTAAACTCCCTCCCTTACCACTGCTCTGAGCAGATCATACTATATGCCGATGATGCTGTTGTATTCTCCACTCACAAAGATCCTGCAATCTCTTCAGCACAACCTTCAACTTGGTTTCAGTTCTGTAGAGACATGGTTTCTTAATCATAAACTGGTCCTCAATGACAAGAAAACCAAATCTATGCTCTTCTGCAGCTCTCATAACCCACACAAGCTACACAACTTGGCTATCTCCACCACCCAGGGCAACACTCTAGATCAGGTGGTGTCCTTCAAATACTTAGGGATTCAGCTTGACCCAAATCTCTCCTATGGACTTCATGTAGATAATGTAGCTAGAGCTGCTAATACACGGCTTGGTGGTCTCTACAAACACAGACCACACCTCACGCCAGAAGCTTTGACGGTTGCAGTCCTGAGCTCTGTGATCTCTGTAATAGACTATGGTCTCATCATTTATGGCTCGCCACAACCACAACCCTTAGACGCCTCAACTGCCTTAAATAAAGCATGTCGGCTCATCACTGGTGCTCACCGTCTCACCCACACATGTGACCTGTACACTCAGACCGCTGGCTCCAACTATCAAACCGCATAAAGTTTCTCACCTGCTCCATGGTCAAAAATCTACCTTGGCCTTGTACCTTCTGGGGTCTCAACTCTGTTACAACACCGAATTAACAAATGGCACCTTAGGAGATCCACGCTACAGCTACTGAAAGTCCCCACTGTCACACTTCACAGGGACAACGCTTTTGCTTATCGAGCACCACTTGGTTCAATGGCCTCAGCCCAACCATCTCCTCTGCCCCAACTATTGTTATGTTTAAAACTAGGCTCGGGACTATCTCACTACCAGCAGCTCCTGATTGCCCAACTTAACCTTGTTTCTCCACTTCCTTTCTGCTCTAGTTGTCCCCCCCCTGGATTCTACCTCACATCTTGGTATACCCAATGCTGCACTTTTCACCCTCTTGCCACCCTTCCTACATTCCTTCTCCCCTACCCTCTTCCCTCTCCTATGACTCTGGCACTTCTTATCTGTTGTCTGTTTTCTCTGACAAATGCCGCAGGCTGCCTTGTTACAATGCTACCCTTGAACTGTATTAATCTGTACTCTGTTTGCAATGTCCACATTGTTGTAATGCCTGTCTTGATGTTCCCCATAATTTGTATTTCTCTGACGTGGAACCTTTATAAAAGAGCCATGGCTCAAAAGGTATTTGTAATCCTAGACTTGATAAATAAAAATATCTGGCCATATATGCCATGTAGTTTCATTGTCCGAGTCCCAAAGAGGATGCTAGGTACTGCTTTTTTGCCATGGCATCCACTTTCCTGGAATTCTTATCTGGGTAGTGAGATACCAGAGGAATATTAGCCTTGTCACAGGCTGCAGCTTGCACTACCCCAACATGGCTGCAGTGAGTAGTAAGGAATTCTGTCCCTGGGCCTGACAAAGCATACTTCCTGTCCATCTTCTTATCTACAGGGGGGTATGGATGTTGGCATTTGTAAGATCTTTTGGGTCTGTTTCCCCAGGGACTTATGCAGAGGGATAGACACCCTTTTGGACTCTGGGATGTCCATCATCTCAACATAGTCAGGCTCCTCCTGATCCTGTTCAGCTTCTTCCACAGACAGCTGAAGAGTGTCAGCCACCTTCCTGTAAAACGGGTAGTGGGAGGGGGACTCAGAAAGCCTGGGAGGAGAGACATTGGAAGGCCTGTCTGGGGAGATGTCCAGTTCGATAGGCTTATCCAGGTCCTCATAATCTTCATCATCTTATCCTCCCTCCCATTCGCCCTCATAAAAAGTGTCAAGGTCATAATCGGAAGCTTCTAAGTCCGACTGAACCGACCATCCTCGAGACGATGTCCGTTCGGTCGAAATCGGATGAAGCGACTACACTACAGCAATCGCTTTGGCAATTTTGTCAGCGGTCGGAACATAAGAAATGGGATCCGAACTGGACGACTTGCGTTTTTTCTTTATAGGAACCAATTCCGCAGAATCGGCTCTCCTCTTGCCTGAGGGGGTATCGCCCAGGTCAGTAGGCACCCCCTCAGGTTCAGCTGAAACCGAACCAGGCTGGACATCCAGGTCAGCAGACTTCTCGGCCTCCCTTTCCTTAAGCCTACTCAAGCGTTTTTCAGCACTAGATTTAGGGAAATTTTAGCAAAGTTGGCAGTCTTCCTTGAGGTGGTCAAACCCAGACAATAAACACAGACGAGGTGGGGATCGGCCTTGGCAAAGGCCTCCCCACACTCGGTGCAGTGCTGAAACCCCGTGGGTCCGGTTTCCTTTTTGGGTTTCTCAGACATGCCTCAGACAAAAAGTCACCCTTACCAGCATTTAAGCCAGGCGACCACAAAAACCTCTCGGTTACAACCATGTCACGAGTCAGTTGAAAAAACCCTGAAGTTAAACGTTTTTTTCAGGAACAGATAGGTACTGGAACACACGCTCTCTTTTTTTAACCACTTTGATTCCTGACCAGACCGACCGGTGGGGAACCGAAATGCAAAACAACTTCTTTCAGTAATTACACAATTCTGTCTTCCTATAATACACTTACTGTACCAGGACAGAGATGTGAAGATCAAAAAATAAGGAAATGACTGATAAAAAAAAGACGACCGATTTACTGCTACTGAACTGAAGTGTAGGAGAGGATCTCCGGAGCGACTTCTCAGTTAGGTGGAGTAAAGAATCTGAGGGTTATGCTTTAGAGTACCTGGGACAGAGGTTTGAAAACCGAGCTAGAGATGAACGTTCTATGGCATAAACTTTAACCCTTTCATCTCTGGGGCAGTTGAAGTGCTAGGGCTAACTGCAATTAGTCAGAATACAGCAAGACTTCATGTTTGAAAGAGGTGTGCAACCACAGCATGCAAAGAGGTGTGCAACCACGGCATACAACGAAATGTGCAACCATGGCATCTGAAGAAGAGAGCAGCCACACAGCATCATAAAGAGTGCAACCAAGCAATCTAAATAAGAGCGCAGTCATGGTGTCTGAGGAGGAATGCAGTCATGGCATCTGTGTTATTGTCAGCCACAGCATCATAGAAACATAGAAGTTGACGGCAGATAAGGACCGCAAGGCCCATCCAGTCTGCCCATTTCTTTTTCTACCTTATAAATGTGCCATTGGCCTTTGCTCTGTCAGTGACCTATCTATTCATAGTCATTTGTATTGCTCCCTTATGCCTATCCATGCCTGTTTGAAGCCCATACACTGTATTCATAGCCACCACTTCTTGTGGTAAGCCATTCCATGCATCTACCACCCTTTCTGTGAAAAGAATTTCCTCACATTCCCCTTAATCGGCCTCCCTCTAATCTCATGCTGTGTCCTCTTGTCCTGCTATTTTCTTATATTTAAACATGTTAGACTCTTTCACCTTGTTTATGCCTTAAGGTGTTTGAATGCCTCGATCATATCACCTCTCTCCTCCTTTGCTCAAGGGTATACATATTGAGCTCCGTTAATCTGTCCTCATATGTCTTCCGATGCAGTCCCTGCACCATTTTGGTTGCCCTTCTCTGGACTGCCTCAATTTGGTTAATGTCCTTTTGAAGGTGTGGCCTCCAATACTGTCACGCAGTACTCCAGATCAGACTAACCAATGTCTTGTACAGAGGTTATTACCTCCTCTACGACTTCATGATACCTATAATACACCCCAACACCCCTAGCCTTACCTACTGCTTTAGAGGTCTGCTTGGATGATTTCAGGTCATCAGTGATGATGATGCCCAAGTCTCTTTCTTCCTTTGTGACTGCTAGCAACTCCCTCCCAGCCTATAAGTGGCTTCAGGTTTCTCTTCCCTATGTGCATGATTTTGCACTTGCATTAAATCCCAGTTGCCACTGTTCTGACCATTCTGCTAGTTTATCCAGATCTCTTCTCATTCTGCCCACCCCATCTGGATCATCTACTCTGTTGCAGATCTTGGTGTCATCTGCAAACAGACAAGCCTTACCCTCTAGTCCATCTGCGAGGTCACTAATGAAGATGTTGAATAGGACTGGCCCCAGGACTGATCCCTGAGGTACCCCACTTGTGACTTGCATCTCTTCTGACTGTATACCATTTACCACCACTCTCTGTTTTCTGCCAGTCAGTTGACCAACTTCTGACCCACCCCGAGCCTACCTAGCTTATTTATCAATCTTCTATGTGGAACAGTGTCAAAAGCTTTGCTGAAGTCAAGGTAGGTGACATCAACTGCTCCCCCTTGGTCCACCACTCTGGTTACACAGTCAAAGAAATCTATGAGATTAGTTTGACAGGACCTTCCTTTTGTAAACCCATGCTGTCTTGGATCCTGTGCCCTATGGATTCCATCGTGTTGCACTATCCTTTCCTTAAGGTGCCTCATAATCTTGCCCACTACTGAGGTAAGACTGACCGGTCAGTAGTTCCCCGCCTCCTCCTGCTACCACTCTTGGGAGCGGGATCCATGAGCCCTTCTCCAGTCTTCTGGGACCTCTCCCATGCTCAGAGACTCACTAAACAATTCTGCTAATGGCTCTGCTAGTTCCTCCTTTAGCTCCTTAAGTACCCTGGGATGTATGCCATCAGGTCCCATCGCCTTATCCACCCTGAGGCTAGCAAGCTCTTGTAGGACCCTTTCTTTTGTGAAGGGAGTATGCTCACCTCCCTCCCCGTGTCCATGATGCTGAGCTGTGGGCCCTGCCCTACCTTCTCTTCAGTAAATACTGAGCAAAAGTATCTATTTAGGATAGATGCCTTTACAGGGTCCTCCTCCTCACTTGCTCCTTTTCTCCATTAAACAGCAATACCCCCTCTGGACTTTCTCCTTTCACTAATGTATCTATAGAAAGTCTTGTCACCTTCTTTTACTGTTCGTGCTAGTGTTTCCTCAGTTTGGGACTTTGCCTGCCTTACTGCCTTACCTGCTTCCCTTAGGGCAGTTTGCATGCCTCCCTATCTTCATCCCGCTGTGTTCCTTTATATTTCCTGAAAGGCCAGCCTTTTGGCTCTGACCTTTTCTGCTACTGTATTTGAGAACCAGAGTGGTTTCCTTCTTCTTTTGCACTTCCTTTTCTGTCTAACACAATGGGATGTTGCTTCAAGTATTGCATCCTTAATGCTTGCCCACTTTGCCTGTGTACCTCCACCTGTGTTTTTTTGCCAGGGCTAGCTTAACTCTGTTGGCCATCTTATCAAAGTCAGCTCCTCTGAAGTCCCATATTTTTGCCTTGGAATGCGATGATTTAGATGTAGTAGCCAAATTGAACCATACCATGTGATGGTCACTGGCCCCCAGGTGACCTTCTACCTGGAGATCTGTGATCCCTTCTTTGTTAGTCAGTACTAGATCTAGGATAGCCCTGTCTCTTGTGGGTTGCTGTACCAGTTGTTTGAGGCCCTCCCCTGCAGGGAATCCACTATGAGTCTAGTTCTGGCAGATGTCCCTGCTGGTATTGACCAATCTGTATCTGGCATGTTGAAGTCTCCCATTATCAGAACCTCCCTTTAGCTGTCATGTTTTGTATATCTTCTAACAGTAATGTGTGTCTATGTCCTCCCCCTGGTCTGGGGGCCTGTAGACAACCCCAGTTCTTATGGCTGTCCCATTTCCTGTTTCCAGGGTGACCCACAGTTCTTCTGGCTCCTTATGTGTATTCTGAATTTCTGTAGCTTTGATATTTTCATTAACATACAGGGCCACTCCTACCCCCCTTTTTGCACCTCGGTCTCTTCTGAACAATACATAGCCAGGTACTGAAGTCTCCCAAGTGTGGTTACTGGTAAACCACGTCTCACTAATTGCTACTATGTCCAGTTTAGCCTCTGACATTATTGCCTGCAGGTCTGGGATCTTATTTCCAGGCTGTGAGCATCTGTGTACATGATTTTCCATTGGCCAGATTTTGGTGTATTAGTTGTTGGGTGAAGTTTGGCATTACCCTGTGCATCATATGGGGAGACAAACCTTTTTCTTACCTGGTGATGCAAATGAACGGCAAACACACTGAATTCCTGTTTGACCACTAGCTGAGGGGAGGGGTTTCTTCCCATTTGACGTATGGGGTGCTGCACCCTCTCCCCATTTGCTAGTTTAAATATTCTGCAAAGACATCAAACTTCTGCCCCAATGCACTGACTCCTCTTTAGTCAGATGCAGTCCATCAAATTTAAAGAACTTTCGCTCCCAGAACTGTTGCCAGTTCCCTACAAATCTGTGTCCTTTTTCCTGGCACCAGTCCTTGAGCCACGTGTTTAGCTCCCCTGTCTCTCCTTCTCTGACCTTCCGTCCATCTGCTCCCTTCTCCCAGACTGGCAGGATCTCAGAGAAGGAGATGCCGGACTAAATAGATAATAGTTTGTCACCCAGCCTAGTCAGGTGTTCCTTGGTCTCCACAACTGACCGGCTGGCAAGATCATTAGTCCCTATGTGTACTAGGACATCAATGTTTTCTCCTGCTTTGTGAACAATTTTAGCAATGCGGTCAGTGTCTCTCCATGCTGATGTACCTGGGAGACATCTGACCATCACCCCTGGCTGGAGATGGGTATCAACTCCCCGAATCATGGAGTCTCCTATGATCAGAAGTTTTTTGGATTTCCTTTGTGCTTCTTTAGTTTTGGTTCCTGATTTGGGTGAGTATTGTTGTGTAGCTCCTGTGCAGCAGTGTCCTGCTCTGCAGTGTCTTCTGCCTCTTTATATGATTTCAGAGATAGAGGCAGATACCTGTTTGTAGTGTTTATATGGTTTTGGAGTAATGTGTTGGAGGCAGAGAGTGATGGGGCACCTGATTTGCTCCTCCTAACCACCTGCCAACCTCCTGGACCAACTACCCTCTGCGGTCGAGGTTTTCTGTTGGATGCTGGGGAAATGGCGGGTGGTTCTTATAACGATTTCTCTTCAATATGAAATTTGAGGAGTGCAATCTCTGCCCATGCTGCCGGAGCTGAGACCTAAGATCTCCAAAGGCCCAGCATGTAGGACAGTGTCCTAAATCCTGTAAGACTGTCCTTCTGAAAATTGTTCCACAGTACCTGCAGTTAATGAAATCCATTCCAAATAAGTTGCTGGGTTTGTAACCTAGTCAGAGTAATTAGAAGGAAAAAGAAGGGAAAAAAATGCAAGTAATTGTTTAATTGTGCTTTGTTTAACTTGTATAACAAGTTAAATTACTAGATGCCCTGTAAATGAGATCACCTTGTGGAGGCCTCACTGATCCGCCCCTTCCTGCTCTGCCACAGGAAATGTCACAACTGTGGTACCCTATAAAGGAGTGTGGCGTGGGGTGGGTGGCTGGGCCTTCCCCTGCCTAGAAAGAAGAACCACGGACAAGAAGAACAAGGAGGTAAGGCAGAAACAATCAGTCAACAATAAATGCAGTAACACTGAAAGCTTATCCTAATCTTAGATAAAACTGTAAAACCTGTAAAGCACCACCTGTAATAATTTCAGAGAAGATATACCCGTAAGAAACACTTTGCTCCAGAAAAATAAAGCAGTAACAGAAGATATACCTTGCAAAAGACAATTTGAATCAGAAGATTACAGCAGTAATCTGTTAGCACACACCTGTAGGCACACCTTGTAATAATGCAGAAGAAGGTATACCAGCAACAACAATTTGAATTAGAGAAAAAATAAAGCAATGAAATGTTAGCAACAAACAGTAGCAATCCCTGTGAGTAAAAATATAAAAACACCACCACACAGTAAATCTGCTTAGCCAAACTAAGTCTTAATCCAGCCATGGCATTCAAGGAACAGTGCAGCCACGGTGTCCGAGACGCACTGCAGCCACGGTGTCGGAGAAAGAGTGTGGCTATAGTGTCTGAGAAAGAGTGCAAGCGTGCAGCCACGACGCCCGAGGAACGTGCAGCCACGGCGCCCGAGGAGTGCAGCCACGACGCCTCGAGGAAGTGGCAGCCACGACGTGCCCGAGGAAGCGTGCAGCCACGACGTCCGAGGAAGCGTGCAGCCACGACGTCCGAGGAAGCGTGCAGCCACGACATCTGAGGAAGCATGCAGCAATGATGTGTGAGGAAGACTGCAGCCACAGCGCCCGAGGAGGAAGACTGCAGCCACAGCGCCCGAGGAAGACTGCAGCCACAGTGCCCGAGGGAGACTGCAGCCACAGTGTCTGAGGGAGACTGCAGCCACAGTGTCTGAGGGAGACTGCAGCCACAGTGTCTGAGGGAGACTGCAGCCACAGTGTCTGAGGGAAAGTGCAACCATGGCATCTGAGAAAAGTGTAGCAACACCATCCTTGAGCATTTGGGCAGAAGATAGTAAACAGGGGGGAACTGATGGCAAAAAGTTAAGAAAAAAGACTGCACAACTAACTGTCAGTTACAGGTAATTTTATTTACTCCCCCCCCCGCTGCATCCCCGCACCTCTAGCCTTATCTTCAAAAGCCAGATAGAGCAGTGAAGCATTGGCACTGGTTGGATACAGAGGCATGCCTTGCTAAGTAATTTCTGTGTCATTATTTCACACATTACATTGTGAGGTCCAAGGTAGGGTAAGTCCAAAACTAAACCGGATCTGCCACATACAAGCTAACTAATGCAGAAGGCATTAAGGAGTAGGTGATGCATCAGAGAGCACTCTGGAAATAATTTCCAAGTCTAGTTGTACTGCAATTCCTTTATTCCCTATTTGTATCTACATTTTTCAAACTAAAGCAGCAGGCATTTGATTATATGAAACATTTCACAGTAGCTGGGCAGTTGACAAGATGAATGACAAGCCCTTTTTGTTTAATATCAGCATCCAGAAATTCTGCAATGAAACATAGAAACATAGAATTTGACAGCAGATAAGGACTGCTTGGCCCACCCAGTCTGCCCATTTCCCTACCTACTGGATAAGCTGCAGATCCTAGTTAACCAGCAGCCTACTTCTTCCTACCCCAACCCCCTAGAATGGCCTTATGACTGTCCCATGCATGCTTGAATTCCACCACTGATTTTGACTCCACAACCTCCTCCGAAGGCCGTTCCATGCATCCACAACCTCTCTGTGAAAAATACTTCCTTAAATTACCTCTTCAAATATCTTCAAATTGTGCCCTCTTGTTCTTGCACACCTCTTTTTTTGAAAGATGCTACCCTCTTGGACTTTGTTGATTCCCTTGAGGTACTTGAACGTTTCTATCATGTCCCCCCTCTCCCTCCTTTCCTCGAGGCTATACATATTAAGCTCCTTTCGTCTCTCTTCATATGTCTTCCGGTGCAGACCCTGCACCATTTTAGTTGCCCTCCTCTGGACAGCTTCCATCCTGTCTATGTCTTTATGGAGATTGGGTCTCAGAACTGCACACAGTACTCCAGATGGGGTCTCGCCAGCTGTCTGTACAGAGGAATAATAACTTCCTGTTTTCTACTGGTGATGCCTCTCCTATGCATCCCAGTATCCCCTAACCCTCCTTGCTGCCCTCTCACATTGCTTGCCCACCTTTAGGTCATCTGATATGACTCCCCAGGTCCCTTTCCATTTTTTGTTGTTAGTCTCTCACCCCCATTGTGTACTCTTCCCTGGGTTTTGTTTCCCAGTGCATTACCTTGCACTTCTTAGCATTGAATCTAAGCTGCCATACATTTGACCATTCCTCTAAACTTCCAAGTCCCTTCTCATCCTTTCCACCCCACCCTGTGCATCAACTCTGTTGCAGATCTTTGTGTCATCTGCAAAGAGACATACTTTTTCTTCCAGTCCTCTGCAATGTCGCTTATAAAGACATTGAAGAGACCGTCCTAATACTGAACTCCCCGCGGTACCCCACTAGTAACCCTCCTTTCTTCTGAGTGGACCCATTTACTATTATTCTCTGGGTCCTATTCTCCAGCCAATTCTTTACCCAGGCTGTCATCTTGGGACCCACCCCAGGCTGGCTAACTTTGTATACATCTTTTGTGTGGACTGTGTCAAATGCCTTGCTAAAGTCTAGGTAGGCCATGTCCACAGCCCCTCCCTGATCTACTACTTTGGTCACCCAGTCAAAGAAATCTATCAGATTCGTCTGGCATGACCTTCCCACTGTGAATCCATGCTGCCTAGGGTCCTGTGCCCCTCTGGCCTCTAGATACTCAACAATTCTTTCCTTCAGAAGTGATTCCATCATTTTCCCTATCACTGAGGTTAAACTAACAGGTCTGTACTTTCCTGCTTCTGCCTTGCTCCCACTTTTGTGAAGGAAATCACATCTGCCCTCCTCCAGTCCTCAGGTACCCCCATCCTCCCATGATTTGTTAAAGAGGGTAGTCAGTGGTGTCACTAGTTCTACCCTAGTTCTTTTAGAATTCTGGGATGAATCCCATCAGGCCCCATTGCTTTGTCCACCTTCAGTTTTAAGAGTTCTTTCAGAACCCTTTCTTTTGTAAATGGGCTGGTATCAACTTCTGTATCCAGAGTGTTTCTACTGTTTGTTTTATGTACCTCCCCTCTTCATTTGTAAATACTGAGCAAAAATACTTGTTTAGTATCTCTGTCTTTCACAGTCTCCTCTGCCCACCCTCCTCCCTTTATTAAGCCTCACTATCCTTCCCTTGGTCTTCCTTCGCTCCTGATGTACCTATAAAGGTTTTATCCCCTCTTAACTGAGTTGGCTATCTTTTCCTCGGTTTGGGCCTTTGCTGTTCTGACTGCCTTCCAGCCTCCTTTTGCTTTAACTGATACAGTTCTCTGTCCTGCTCTTTCTGAGATTCCTTGTACTTCCTGAATGCTTTCTTTTTCTCTTGAACCTTCACTGCCACTTCCTTTGAGAACCATAGTGGTTTCTTACGTCATTTTGTTTTGTTTATTTGCTTCACACAAAGGCTCGTTACCTCTGTGATGGCAGTTTTTATTATTCCCCATTGTTCTTCCACCCCTCCTTCCTGCCCATTTGCTAGTGCATTCTTTAGGCACTCACCCATTTTGGCAAAGTCAGCCCTCCTAAAGTCCAGTACTTTTGCCTTTGTATGGCTTGACTCTATTGCTGTGTTTATTGTGAACCATACTGTTCGATGGTCGCTAGTTCCCAGATGGCTACCCACTTACATCTGTGATCCTTCCATCTCCATTTGAGAGAGATCAGGTCTAATATTGCTCCCTCTTGAGTGGGCTCCAATACTAGTTGTCTAAGGCATGCCCCTGTAGGGCATCAGAATAACTCCACTCTTGAAGTGGCTGCTGCAACTGCACTCCAGTTAACATCTGGCATATTCAGGTCAACCATCAGCAATATCTCCCTTTTTCTGCCATTCTAAGTATACTTTCTATCATTTCCTTGTCCATTTCCTCCCCCTGAGAAGGGGGTCTGTATACAACCCCTGTGCGGATTGTGGTGCCATTGCCTGTCTCCAAATTTACCCACAGTGCTTCTTCTCCTCCCTGTTTACCCTTTTGTTCTGTTGCTTTTATTCCTTCCCTTATGTAAAGAGCTACTCCTCCTCCTCTTTTACCCTCCCTGTCCCTCCTGTAGATAGCATTGAAGAGACTGCAAAAATCAACAATAATATAAAAATAAAGTATATTCACATAAGTTCCAGGAACATCTAATCTGCTGGCTTCTTAAAGTATTTATAAACTGAAAATATAAAGTTGCACTAGAGTAAGTTTACAGCGAGTCCCTCGGTGTTCAGTAGACCACTGAATTGAACTGCAGTGTTCCATTTTCAAACTCACTGGCCTGGCGAATGACTTCTGCATGCCAAGTCAGCTCTTACGGGTATAAGCTTTAAGCTTGTGAACTGCAAACAAAGCCAGAATCAGACTCAGCTCTCTTGGAGGGGTTAGAGTTAGCAATTCAAAAAAGCAGAAATAGAAATGTACTATCCTGGTACCGCTCTTTCCTGCACAGCAGAATGTATATAGAGTGCCACAGAATCTGTTACACCTTCTGCTGTTTCTCCCAGTCTAGCTTCCAGTAGCGACAGAGATTACATGCCTAGAAGCACCAAAGGTCTGTGAAAGTTTGATGTACTGAGTCATAATGCTTACATGCTATAAATGCAGATTTAAACATTAGGCAGTGGGCTAGAATTCTGACCAAGTAAAATGTCTTGAGCCCTTCAAGATTAAACATTTCTTTATATTGCTTCTTAGAACAGAAGCAGTTCAGAAATGTAGAACTCTGCCAACTTCACTAATAATTAATTCATTAAATGGAGGACTAGGGAGCACAGCAAAGGCAGGGTGTGTTTGGGAGAAAAGGGCCAAGAACACAAAAACATCACAGATACAGTACTTTCCAACTGTTCTACTAGGAATCCTACCTGCCCTTTTATCCGAACAATGGAGACACAGAGGGTCCAAAGCAGTAACAGGAGTCGCGTGGAGACCTGTCCAGGGTAACCAAGCCACGGCCCAATGAAGGGAGGTGAGTAAGGAACAGCCTTCCAACAACAGGTGCTATGGCTCACAATCGTTAAACACTTCTTGGCGGCTGCCAGGCTCATAAAAGTACAGCTTCTGGCTGCAAAGACTCCTCAGTCTTGCCAATCCATTTCCTGCTCAACTCCATATCCAATACATGATCAGATCGAAGTTACTAAGCCTTTTTCACCTTCTGGTACATCAATGCCCCCAGTCCCCAGCAGTCCATCCACCACTGGGTCTTACCTAAGGTCTTTGTGCCTATCCCATCTACAGCATGTTTGAAACCAATCACTGATTTGGCTTCTACCACTGGCTTTGGATGACTATTCTTGGTGTCCACCACCTTCACCGTCAAAAAGTATTTCCTAACATACCTTCTGAATCCCCCACCACCACCACCAACTTCCACCCATGCCCCCGATTACTGTGTTTTCATCCTTGAATAGTTCACTGCAATCCACCCTGTTGATACCCCACCTCAAGAACTTGTAGATCTCAATCATGTCTCCCTCTCCTTTCTGGCCTCCAGAGGGTACATGTTTAGGTTTGTTATATGTTCCCCCTCTGCTGCCCCCAAATCATTTTTGTAGCTGTCCTCTGGACCCTCTCCATGTGGTCCCTGTCCTTCCTGAGATGGGGATTCCAGAACTGGGCTAAGTACTCCAGGTGCAGTCCCACCATGGGCCTGTACATGGGCATTATCACCTTCTCCTGCTGACAAATGCCCTACCTATACCCCCAGCATTCTGCTCACCCTCCCATATGCCATGTTGCACTGGGCTGAAGAAAACAGTCGCAGAATGACTCCCAGGTCCTTCTCAGTCATCTGAACCACTCTCACTCCCCATATAACAGTCAGTTCTAGTGTTTTACTGTCAATATACATAATCTTGTATTTTAAGCACTGAATTTAAGTTGGCACAACCTAGACCACTTCTTCAGCTTTTCTAAATCCCTTTACATGTCTCTTATTCCCTACTCTGTGTCCAGCCTCCCACAGAACTGAGTGATGTCAGCAAAGAGACAGACCTTGCTCTGTATACTGACTTCTGTACCACTCTAACAAATTGCTATATATACCTGTGACTGTATTTTTTATTATTATTTAATTCTGCTTGGGTATGAGAATTTAGCAGCTGAAGGGACAAAGTTGATATTCCTGGCCTGGGAAAGGTCAAGATTTTTAAGAGAGATGGACCAACTGTCTCTCAGGGAAAGTACTGTATCTGATGACCTGTATTACAGCTGGACCCCTAATGGGAGAGCTTCAAAGGGAGAATTGTCTTTTCATGTCAGGAATCTGCTAGCTAACCAAACATCTCTGCTGAGCTAAACAAGACCCGGTTGAGGAGGGAGGGGAAAAGCTATATTTGTATATACTATACAAAGTCCCGAAATCCAGATCAGACCAATTTCCCAAGAGGACCCATATCTCAAGACACAGAGAAATGACCTGAGAGTGATGTCAGACGTGTGTGCCCAAGGTGGGGGGAGCCTGGCTTTTGGGAAACCTTGTTAACCCGAGTTTTGTGAGAGCAAGCTAGTCAGGTTTCGGACTCAAAAAAGCTGACATCTAGGGTCTGAGTCTGCCCTGTGTCTTGCGTGGGCAAACCATTCTACTTTGAAAAAAATTAGGAAGTGTAGTACTAGTTTCTGTGTGTATTTCCTTTTTGCTGTGTGCACACATTTTATTTCTGTAAAAATTCTGTTCCCCATAGTCTTTGTGTAGTATATGTGTGTAAACATCTTAAAGTAGTAAAATATTTTTTTTTTATATACTTCATGTTTCTGTGAATGGTCCACTGAGGTACAGCTACCCAATTTATAACTGATAAAAACTGCATTTCTGCCTTGAAGAGAAGGCTACAGTTACCACATTTTCTTTCTAAAGAAAGGTGCTTGCACCTGTGATAGAGAGGAGTGGGTCATTTGCCCTTGGTCAAGGAGCACTGCACTGTGACAGCAGTGGTTCTGGAAGGATTCAGACCTAGATGAACCCTGAGAGTGTGCAGCTACTGAAAGGTTGAGAAAGCTGGTAATAAAATTGCAGGCCGAGTCTGGGAGAGACCAGTCTGCCACAGTAACATATGAAGATGTTGAACACTGCCAGACACAGGAACAATCCCTGTGGCACCCCACTTATAACCCAGACTCTTGAGAACTAACTACTACCCAGAGAGTCTTTCCTGCAACTAGTCCTCTATCCATCTTGTGAGTTTATTTCCTACCCTCGGGTCTTTCAGTTTTTCTAACCACCCTTTTGTGCAGTGCAGAGTCGAAGGCCTTCCTGAAACACAGAAACAGAGAATGTCATCAGAACAGGACCACTTGGCCCACCCAGTACGCACAGATTATCCTTGCCTAGTCTGTCTCCACAGACCCTAACTGGTCTCCAGTGACCCTCCCTCCTCCCTGCCTATTTACAAATATTTCACTACATCTATCCCATACATGCCTGAAGCTCACTACTGTTTTGCCTCCACCACTTCTGCTGGCAGTCTGTTCCAGGCGTCTAAAACTTTCAGTGAAGTAGTACCACCACATCCCTCTTAAACCCCCACCCCATCCAGCTTTACTGCAGACTCAAGTCCTGATGCTCTTCCTCATTTGAAAAAGACTCTCCTCCTGCACCCTGTTTACCCCTGTGAGGTGCTTGTAGGTCTCTATCTTGTCCCCTCTGGTTTACCTCTTTTCCAGTGTATACATATTGAGATCCCTCCCTCTCTTCTGGTATGGCTTTTGGTGCAACCCCTGCACCATTTTAGTTACTCTCTTCTGGACTGCCTGCACCCCGCCTCTGTCATTTCAGAGGTGTGGCCTCAGAACTGGACACAATACCCTAAGTGGCATCTTACCAGCAAGCGATATAGTGGCAACACCACCTACCTTCTCCTGCTGGATCTCTCTCTATGCAGAGATCCTGCATCTTCATATACCTGTGCGCCCTCTCCACTTCACTGAGAGGCCCCTTCACAAGTTCCTAGGGCAAGGCTGGAAGACCTCGTGGGACTGAGTTTTCAAATAGCATGCTCAACCCTCTGGAATTCCTTGCCCAGAACTTTTAGGGAGGCCCTTCAGTGAACACCTTTAAGTGGGGGCCTAAAACCTTATTTGTGCAGGCTTTAGGGGTTTAGTATCCATTAACATTGTCACTAGGGTTTAATATCCATTCTGTCTGTTACAGTATAATTTTCATTATTTATAAATTTATTTATTAAAATATGCTGTTTAGAGAATTTTAGTTGGGTTTTGTAAGTAGACAGTAAAGTTTTAATATTGCTGCTGTATACTACTGTAATGATTCCCTGAGCCTCTGGGGAAAGGCACCACATACAGTATAAATAAAGACTACTGCTATTACAGTACTACTGCTATGCATCCCAGCAACCCACTGGCCCTGCCCACTAGTTCGTCACACTGCCCTGACAAGGACCCTTTTCGATTTAGTGACTGTCAGTACCTCCTCCCTATCCTATACCCAGCTCCTGAGTTCATGTGCCCTAGGTGCATGATTCTGCACTTTTTGGCATTAAACCTCAACTTCCATGCTCTTCACCATTCCTCCAGTTTCCCAAAATCCCTATATGTTTTCTCCACCCCATCCTGAGTGTCCACCATCTTAGAGACTTTGATGTCATCTACAAAAAGGCATCCCTTCCCTTCTAGTTCTTCAGTAAATTCACTTAAGACGACACTGAAGAGGACCAGTCCCTGTGCTGAGCCCTGTGGCACCGCTGGTCACTGCCCCATCATAATCGGCACCCTCTGTCTCCCATCTGCTAACAAGTTTCAAACCCAATTCACCACACTGGATCCCATCCCTAGGTTGCTCAATTTCCTTTTCAGTCTTCTGTATTCTGTAAGGCACAGTGTCACAGGCTTTGCTAAAGTCCAGATACACCAAGTGCACTGCTCTCCCCTGTCCCCTGATCTAGTTCCCTGGTCACCTGGCTGAAGAAATCAGATTAATTTGGCATGCACACCCCCCACCCCACCCCATGAATTCATGCTGCCTGTGGTCTTGCAGCCTACAGGATTCAAGATACTCTACTAATTTTTCCTTTAACAGGGTTTCCATAATTTCCCAACCACTGAGGTAAGACTGATTGTCCTGTAGTTGCTAGCCTCCTCCCTACTACCATACTTATATAGAGACCACTACTGCTCTCCTCCAGTCATTCGGAACCACACCTTCTTCCAGAGAGCTGTTGAATAAGGCTGTCAGTAGGGCAGCCAGCACCCCCCCCCCCCAAGTTCTCTTAGTACCCTAGAGTGTATCCCATCTGGTCCCACAACCCTGTCCACACTCAGAGCTGCAAGTCCCTTTGGGACACTTTCCTCTGAAACTGGACTTGTGTCCATCTCCCTCTGAACTCCACGTATAGTCCATCAACTGCTTGTCCAACCACTGCCTTTGTTTTTTTTTTGTGTTTTTTTTATCTATTTATTCCCCTCCGTGCTCCCCTGGTGACCCCCAACCCCTTCAGGCTCCTATAAGTCCTTACCGAGCCCCTCAGCCTTACCCAAGCTCTTCCAACCTCACATTACAGCCAGTCCCTGGGATATCCCGGACGTAACCCTTCACCGGGCAGGTCCCCCTCCTCCAAGGGGGAAGGCACCGGCGGGGGGACTCCAGCGCACTCTCGATAGAGACCAGGGATGCTGCTGAGGGATGGAGGCTCACCAAGGCACGGAGGTATCAAGGGACAGAGAGGCGGTCATCTGGCAGCATTTCCGTTTTCTGGGTCCCCTTATTTGCTTTTCATGGTGCCTCCAGTCTCCACTGGGGGCCACTGCTAAGCGAGGCATTCCCCAATCCCACCCCAGGACAGGAGAGCAGTCCTTCAGATGCTCAATCCTATCCTCCCCTGCCGACCCTCGGCATCCCGAGTCCGTTCCCAAACCCGGTCTGGTTTGAGGTAAGGCACCAGCACCTCAACCCTCTACGCCACTGGGCCGGCACCATTGCCTTTGTAACTGAATCAGAAAAGTCAATTAGGTTAGTCTGCCACAACCTGCTGCCTGCTATGAACCCATGCTGCCTGTCATCCTATAGTACACCAGCCTCCAGGAACGGCAGCAGGCAGTCCCTTATGACAGAATCCAGCAGCTTCACTACTCTCAAGGTCAGAGTTTCTGACCTGCAATTTCTTGGGTCATCTCACTCTCCTTTCCTGTGGAGTGGCACCACGTTAGCTACCCTCCAATCCACTGGCAGGACCCCTTATCCAGGGAGTAACTGCTGTAACTAGATCAGCCAGCAGTGCCGCCCATGTCGGATTCATCTCTCAACACTCTAAGGTGCATGCCATTGGGTGACAGTAATGTATTAACTTTTGGAGTCCCAAGTCCCCTGATCTCTCTCTCTTCTGATCCCATTCCTACCCCTGCACTGCTTACCTGTGCTCCCCAGGCACAATCTGGGAGTGGCCCACCTTCTTCCATGGCAAATACTGAACAAAAATATTAATTCAGATTATCTGCCAATTTATAGTCATGTTCCACCCATCCACGCCACCTCTTCTGCCTGACAATTCTGTTTTGTTTTCTTCTTTTTTCTTATTATAAAAAATCTCTCTCCCTCTCCGACTTCTTCCTCAATTCTTTGCTCTGTACTTGCTTTTCTGTTTATCTAAGGCAAATTTTCTCAGCCTCCGGTTTGCCCGACTTCACTGCTTACCCAGGACCACGATGCTGGCGGCTGGTCTGCTATGTCAGTCATGCATTGCCCTGTGGGGTTCACCAGCACAACAGTGGATAGGGCTTTTCCGCCAGCTCCTTGTTTTCTCCCTTGTGGTGCCCATGTGCAATAACGTAGAGGGTGGGTGGGCTCCGAACAACAGTGGATGAGGAGTTTTCCTCCCACTTCTAGTTGTCTCCCCTGGGGTGCCCATGTGCACTAACATGCGGGGGTAGGTGAGTTCCAGTACAACAGTGTAGGGGGGCTTTATCCTGCAGCTCCTGGTGTCCTCTCTTGGGGTGCCAACACAACAGTGGATGAGAGCTTTTTCTCCAGCTCCTGGATTCCTACCTGGGGTGCCAATGTGGAATGAAGTGCTATGTCAGTCATGCATGGGCCAGGAGTGGGGATTTTCCTCCTGCTCCTGATTTCAACCCCTGGGATGCCCATGTGCAATACTGCGTGTGTGTGTGTGGGGCTTTTTTCCTCCAACTCCCTGTTTTCTGCCCTGAAGTGCCCACCTGGAATGATGTACTAGGTCAGTCATGCATGGGCTTGTGTGAAGGAGGGGGTTCTCCCCTGGGGTGCCCATGTGCAATGGCATGCTATGTCAGTCATGCATGGGCCTGTGGGGGGTTCTTCCCTGGGGTGCCCATGTGCAATGGCATGCTATGTCACGCATGGGCCTGGGGGTTCTACCCTAGGGTGCCCATGTGCAATGACCTGCTATGTCAGTCACGCATGGGCCTGTGGGTTGGGGGTTCTCCCCTAGGGTGCCCATGTGCAGTGGCGTGCTATGTCAGTCGCACATGGGCCTCTGAGGGGTTCTCCCCTGGGGTGTCCATGTGCAATGATGTGCTACTGTATGTCAGTCATACATGGGCCTGTGGAGAAGTGAGGGCCTTTTCCTCCTGCTCTGGTTTTCTCCACTGTGAGCCCATGTGCAATAATGTAGAGGCTTTTCCCCAGACTCCTAGTTTTGTCCCCTGGGGTACCAATGCATAATGGTGTGCTGTGCTAGTCATGCATAGGCCTGTGAGGGAGGAATGCGAGGTTTCCTCCAGCTCCTGGTTTTCCTCCGCTGGGATGCCCATGTGGAGTGATATGCTATGTCAGTCATGCATGGGCCTGTTGGTGGGGGAGAGAGAGTGAGGCCTTTTTCCAACTGCTCTGGGTTTTCTCCACTCACATGCCCATGTGCAATACCATGGGCTTTGTTTCTCCTGCTCCTGATTTTCTCCCCTGGGGTGCCCATGTTTAATCTATGGGGGTGCATATGTGCAATGACACAGGGATGCTCATGTGCAGTCTGGGAGGGTCTTTTCCTCCCACCACTGGTTTCTCCCTAGGGTGCCCATGTGCAATCTATGGGGTGCCCATGTGCAGTCTGTGGTGGCGCCTTGTGCAATGACAGACACACATGCACGCTGACGCCTGATGGCTGCCACACTCCCCATCTATGTGCTTTTGCTGTGCTGCTGCATGGCCTCCACTATGTGCCAGTTGAGCAGTGGAATGTATTGTTTCCCCCTCCTCAAGGGAGGAGTGCTTTTCTTGGGATGCTCGATCATCCCTCCTCCCCAGCCCACAAGCGACCAAGTCTGTTCTCAAACCTGGGTTGCTTGCATAGCAGGTTGTTGTGCTACCACTGCGTTACGAGGCTAGCTGTTTTTGCATTTTTTTTTTTCCCATTTGTAATTTTTGGTATTTTTCGATTTTTCTTCCCCTTCCCCTTCCCTCCTAGGGCTATGGCATATACATGCATGTACGTGCATGTACATGCATGGAGGCTCGCACACACATGCCAGGATCTGGTGGCCCCTTCCGCCACTCCCCAGACTTGCTTCGCTGCTCCAACTGCTTGTGCTACCCACTGGACCTCCACCCGGTGGGAGCGGGACTACGGCGGAGCAGGCATCCACCCCTTGGAGGGGACAGCCTTAGCTCAATCCTGCTCAACCCTCCCACCCCGAGCCACACTCTGCGACCTGAGGTCACCTCCCGACCTGGGTCAGCCGGGAAAGACGCAGGTGGCGCCAGCGCCTCAGCCCTCTGCGCCCACCTGGCCGGCCTGTTTTTGCATTTCTGACTATGCTGCTGGCCTCCTTTAGCTTCTCTAAATATTCTCCACATCACTCTCATTTTGCATTCCTCACCATTTCAGAAAGCTAACTTCTAAACTGTAACCACCTCCCTACCCCTTTGATATACCACATTGGCTTTCCTGATTTCCTATTCTACCTACAATACCCATCTAAAGCAGGTATTAGAGTCTTCAGCTATGCCCCTCTTGATTATATCTGATTTGGCTTCCACTCCCTCTGCCCTCCCTAACTCTTGCCAATCTTACTTACCCAGAGCAGCTCATCCATTTTCCTAAAATCTGCCTTTCTAAAGTTTTGCACTTTTGTTTTTGAGTTGGAGTGTTGGCCCTTGAGATCAATCTGAAACCACACAATTGTGGTCACTGGACCCCAGCTGCTCCACCCCCCCCCGACATACCGACTATACCCCATTACACAGTATCAGATCCAGGATAGCCCCCTCCCTGATAGCCCCCTTGACCCCAGTATCATAAAGAAATCCTGTAGCACCTTTATCTATGCATGGCTTCTGGCATACTTGGCTGCCGAAATCATCCTGTCTACATCCGCCAATGATTCCAAGCTGGAGGTGGTCCAACAAACGGCAATGTCCGCATATTACAGGGGATCCTGGGCCTTTACAGACGCAACGAAGTTAAGGAAAGAGAACAGTGGGTTATGTTCCCATCGAATGCCCCTTGAGAATCATATCAACGCAGCCAACACTCGAGTGGTGGGTCTCCCCTGTGGAAGTGACAGATCCAGTCTCAAATCCTTCATTGTAGAGCATCTCCACGAAGCCCTAAAAGTGGCCCCCCCATACTGTACTGTACTTTTCAGTATCAAGGCGGCAAACTGCAAATCTCTCCATGGAGCCAGTGAAATGGGTAACTTAGAATGATTCTTGTAGCCACAGGCAAAAGAGAAGGACTGGATTCTGACAGCAGCCAAAGAATTGCAAAACATCACCCTACATGGCAATCAAGTGCAGCTGTATTCTGATTCAAGCTTTGCCGCCTGGCAACAACAAAAACAGATGGATGGCACTGGATCAACGCTGTGCAGCCTGGGAATTATGCAACTGCTGCTCCCCCTAGCCAGCTCCAAATCACTTCTGTCGGTAAAATATTTTGATTTACTGACCCCGCAGATGCTGGAGAGTGGACCATGAAGGCAGCAGATTAATGCTTATGTTGGGAGGCAGAGAATGATATGGACTCTGGTCACTGATATATGTATGTATGACACAGATAAGATGATATAAAAAAACGTAATCTCTTTTTGGGGAGGGGCAAACTGGAAGGTCTATGCTATCTATTTGCTCAGTTTTGATAAATGATTTGGGAGCTCCATGTGGACTGGTATGGTGCAGGAAGCCTCAGTAATAGTCAATCGATGAAGCTTACAAAAATGTGGTGTCTATTCCTTACATTTCATTTCTCAGGACAGTTTCTCAAGACAGCAGAAATGAATATGGAAAATATGCCTGTTAATTTTTCCTACCTTTAGAATGTTGAACCAGATGAATGCAACTGCCTTGCAAGGTTAAAAAAAAAGTCTGTTTTGCTTCATGTTATAATCTTAGTGCTTTTGATACTAGATATGCTGTTACTGTAATACAGTGTCATTTAGTAATCTTACCGCTTTTGATACTGTGATGCACTGTTACTGTAATGCAATGTCATTTAGTAGTCTTACTATTTTTGATACCAAAAAATGAACAAAGTGGGTGATTTGATACATTTTACCGGACCAAAAAGAAATTTACAGAACCCAAGCTTTCAGGCTACATAGAGCCCTTCTTCAAGTCATGGCAGTTTCTACAGAAACAAACCTGAATACTTTGGATAGAACTGATAAATCATTGCATTACAGTATGTGGTAAGATTACTAAATGACATCGCATTACAGTAACAGTGCATCACTGTAGTAAAAGCGGGAAGATTACTAAATGACATCGCACTACGGTAACAGTGCATCACTGTATCAAAAGCTGTAAGATCCTGTACAAATAGTGCACTAGGGTCCGAGACTGTGCTAGCATATGGATCCTGTACAAACTGTGCTAGCATATGGATCCTGTACAAATAGCGCACTAGGGTCCGAAACTGCTAAAATATGGATCCTGTACAAATAGTGCACTAGGGTCCGAGACTGTGCTAAAATATGGATCCTGTACAAATAGTGCACTAGGGTCCGAGACTGTGCTAAAATATGGATCCTGTACAAATAGTGCACTAGGGTCCGAGACTGTGCTAGCGTAGATCCTGTACAAATAGTGCACTAGGGTCCGAGACTGTGTAGCGTATGGATCCTGTACAAATAGTGCTAGGGTCGAACCGTGCTAGAATATGGATCCTGTACAAATAGCGCACTAGGGTCGAGACAGTGCTAGCATATGGATCCTGTACAAATAAGTGCACTAGGGTCCGAGACTGTGCTAGCATATGGATCCTGTACAAATAGTGCACTAGGGTCCCGAACTGTGCTAGCATGGATCCTGTACAAACAGTGCACTAGGGTCCCAGACTGTGCTAGAATATGGATCATGTACAAACAGTGCTAAGGGTCTGAGACTGTGCTAGAATATGGATCCTGTACAAATAGTGCACTAGGGTCCGAGACTGTGCTAGCATATGGATCCTGTACAAAATAGTGCACTGGGTCCGAACATGCTAGAATATGGATCCTGTACAAATCAGTGCACTAGGGTCCAGACTGTGATAGCATATGGATCATGTACAAACAGTGCACTAGGGTCTGAGACTGTGCTAGAATATGGATCCTGTACAAAACATTTCACTAAGGGTTCGAGACTGTGCTAGCATATGGATCCTAGTACAAAATAGTGCACTGAGCTCCAGACTATACTAGAATATGGATCCTGTACAAATAGTGCAGTAGGGACCAAGACTGTGCTAGCATATGGATCCTGTACAAATAGCGCACTAGAGGTCCGAGACTGTGCTAGCATATGTATCCTGTACAAATAGTGCACTAGAGATGCCCGAGACTGTGCTAGCATATGGATCCTGACAAATAGTACGCACTAGGTTCCAGACTGTGCTAGAATATGGATCCTGTACAAATAGCGCACTAGGGTCAGCAAACTGTGCTAGAATATGGTTCCTGTGCAAAATAGTGCACTAGGAAGTCACAGACTGTGCTAGCATATGGATCACCTGTACAAATAGTGCACCGAGGGTCCCAGACTGGCACTAGAATATGGATCCTGTACAAATAGTGCACTAGGGGTCCCAACTGTGCTAGAATATGGATCCTGGCACAAATAGTGCACTAGGGTCCGAGACTGTGCTAAAATATGGATCCTGTACAAATAGTGCACTAGGGTCCGAGACTGTGCTAAAATATGGATCCTGTACAAATAGTGCACTAGGGTCCGAGGACTGTGCTAAGAATATGGATCCTGTACAAATAGTGCACAGGGTCCGAGACAGTGCTAGAATATGGATCCTGTACAAATGGCGCACTAGGGTCCGAGACCATGCTAGAATGGATCCTGTACAAATAGTGCACTAGGGTCCGAGACTGTGCTAGCATATGGATCCTGTACAAATAGTGCTAGGGTCCCAGACACTGTGCTAGCATATGGATCCTGTACAAACAGTGCACTAGGGTCCCCAGACTGTACTAGAATATGGATCATGTACAAACAGTCGCACTAGGGTCTGAGACTGTGCTAGAATATGGATCCTGTACAAATAGTGCACTAGGGTCGAGACTGTGCTAGCATATGGATCCTGTACAAATAGTGCACTAGGGTCCCGAGATGTGCTAGAATATGGATCCTGTACAAATAGTGCACTAGGGTCGAGACTGTGCTAGCATATGGATCATGTACAAACAGTGCACTAGGGTCTGAGACTGTGCTAGCATATGGATCCTGTACAAAAAACATTACAGTAGGGTTCAGACTGTGCTAGCCATATGGATCCTATTACAAATAGTGCACTAGGCTCCGAGACTATACTAGAATATGGATCCTGTACAAATAGTGCAGTAGGGCCCAAGACTGTGCAGCATATGGATCCTGTACAAATAGCAGCACTAGGGTCGAGAACTGTGCTAGCATATGTATCCTGTACAGAAATAGTGCACTAGGGTCCAGACTGTGTGCTAGCATATGGATCCTATTACAAAATAGTGCACTAGGTTCCCAGACACTATAGCAGAATATGGATCCTGTACAAAATAAGCGCACTAGGGTCCAGAGACTGTGCTGAGAATATGGTTCCTGTACAAATAGTGCACTAGGGTCCGAGACTGTGCTAGCATATGGATCCTGTACAAATAGTGCACTAGGGTCCCCAGACTGCACTGTAAATATGGATCCTGTACAAATAGTGCACTAGGGTCCCGAGACTGTGCTAGCATATGGATCCTGGCAAAATAGTACAGTAGGGTCCGAGACTGTGCTAGCATATGGAGCCTGTACAAACAGTACAGTAGGGTCCCAGAACTATGCTAGCATATGGATCCTGTACAAATAGTGCACTAGGGTCCGAGACTGTGCTAGAATATGGATCCTGTACAAATAGTGCAGTAAGGGTTCCGAGACTGTGCTAGAATATAGATCCTGTACAAATAGCGCACTAGGGTCAGAACTCTGCTAGAATATGGATCCTGCACAAACAGTACAGTAGGGTCCCAGACTGTACTAGAATATGGATCCTGTACAAATAGCGCACTAAGGTCCGAGACTGTGCTAGCAACATGGATCCTGTACAAACAGTACAGTAGGGTCCCAGACTGTGCTAGAATATAGATCCTGTACAAATAGTGCAGTAGGTCCGAGACTCTGCTAGAATATGGATCCTGTACAAATAAGCGCACTAGGGTCAGAGACTCTGCTAGAATATGGATCCTGTACAAATAGAGCACTAAGGTCCCAGACTGTACTAGAATGTGGATCCTGTACAAACAGTACAGTAGGGTCCCAGACTGTGCTGAGAATATAGATCCTGTACAAACAGTGCACTAGGGTCCAGAGACTGTGCTAGAATATGGATCCTGTACAAATAGTGCACTAGGGTCGAGACTGTGCTAGAATATGGATCCTGTACAAACAATACAGTAGGGTCCGAGACTGTGCTAGCATATGTGCATCCTGTACAAATAGTGCACGTAGGGTCCGAGACTGTGCTAGAATATGGATCCTGTACAAATAGCGCACTAGGGTCAGAGACTGTGCTAGAATATGGATCCTGTACAAATAGTGCACTAGGGTCCCAGACTGTGCTAGAATATGGATCCTGTACAAACAGCACAGTAGGGTCCCCAGACTGCACTAGCATATGAATCCTGTACAAACAGCGCACTAGGGTCCGAGACTGTGCTAGAATATGGATCCTGTACAAATAGCGCACTGGGGTCGAGACTGTGCTAGAATATGGATCCTGTACAAATAGTGCACTGGGGTCCCAGACTGTGCTAGAATATGGATCCTGTACAAATAGTGCACTAGGGTCCCAGACTGTGCTAGCATATGGATCCTGTACAAATAGTGCACTAGGGTCCCGAGACTGTGCTAGAATATGGATCCTGTACAAATAGTGCACTAGGGTCCCAGACTGTGCTAGAATATGGATCCATACAAATAGTGCTAGGGTCCCAGACTGTGCTAGATATGGATCCTGTACAAATAGTGCACTAGGGTCCAGACTTCGATAGCATATGGATCCTGTACAAACATGCTACTAGGGTCCCGAGACTGTGCTAGAATATGGATCCTGTACAAAAAGCGCACTAGGGTCCAGACTGTGCCATAGAATATGGATCCTGTATCAAACAGTACAGTAGGGTCCCAGACTGTGCTAGAATATGGATCCTGTACAAATAGTACAGTAAGGGTCCGAGACTGTGCCAGAATATGGATCCTGTACAAATAGCGCACTAGGGTCGAGACTCTGCTAGAATATGGATCCTGTACAACAGTAGCCAGTAAGGTCCCAGACAGTACTAGAATATGGATCCTGTACAAAACAGTACAGTAGGGTCCCAGACCATGCTAGAATATGGATCCTGTACAAATAGCTGCAGTAGGGTCCGAGACTGTGCTAGAATATAGATCCTGTACAAATAATGCACTAGGGTCCGAGACTCTGCTAGAATATGGATCCTGTACAAATAGACGCACTAGGGTCAGAGACTGTACTCAGAATATGGATCCTGTACAAACAAGCACAGTAGGGTCCCAGACTGTGCTAGAATATGGATCCTGTACAAATAGCGCATTAGGGTCCGAGACTGTGCTAGAATATGGATCCTGTACAAACAATGCAATAGGGTCCCGAGACTGTGCTAGAATATGGATCCTGTACAAATAGTGCAGTAGGTTCCAGAGACTGTGCCAGAATATGGATCCCTGTACAAATAAGCACTTAGGATCCGAGACTCTGCTAGAATATGGATCCTGTATAAACAATGCAGCTAGGGTCCCGAGACTGTACTAGAATATGGATCCTGTACAAACAGTACAGTAGGGTCCGAGACCGTGCTAAAATATGGATCCTGTACAAATCGCGCATTAGGGTCCGAGACTGTGCTAGAATATGAATCCTGTACAAATAATGCACTAGGGTCCGAGACTGTGCTAGAATATGGATCCTGTACAAATAGCGCACTAGGGTCAGAGACTGTGATAGAATATGGATCCTGTACAAACAGCACAGTAGGGTCCAGACTGTGCTAGCATAACATGGATCCTGTACAAACAGCGCACTAGGGTCCGAGACTGTGCTAGACATATGGATCCTGTACAAATAGCGCACTAGGGTCCGAGACTGTGCTAGAATATGGATCCTGTACAAATAGTGCACTAGGGTCCGAGACTGTGCTAGAATATGGATCCTGTACAAATAGTGCACTAGGGTCCGAGACTGTGCTAACATATGGATCCTGTACAAACAATGCACTAGGGTCCGAGACTGTGCTAGCATATGGATCCTGTACAAACAGTACACTAGGGTCCGAGACTGTGCTAGCATATGGATCCTGTACAAATAGTGCACTAGGGTCCGAGACTGTGCTAGAATATGGATCCTGTACAAATAGTGCACTGGGTCCAAGAACTGTGCTAGAATATGGATCCTGTACAAATAAGCACTAGGGTCCGAGACTGTGCTAGCATATGGATCCTGTACAAACAGTGCACTAGGGTCCGCAGACTGTGCTAGCATATGGATCCTGTACAAATAGTGCACTGATCTGAGACTGTGCTAGAATATGGATCCTGTACAAATAGCGCACTAGGGTCAGAGACTGTGCTAGAATATGGATCCTGTACAAATAGTGCACTAGGGTCCCGAGACTGTGCTAGAATATGGATCCTGTACAAATAGTGCACTAGGTTCGAGACTGTAGCTAGAATATGGATCCTGTACAAATAGTGCACTAGGTCCGAGACTGTGCTAGAATATGGATCCTGTACAAATAGTGCACTAGGGTCCGAGACTGTGCTAAAATATGGATCCTGTACAAATAGTGCACTAGGGTCCGAGACTGTGCTAAAATATGGATCCTGTACAAATAGTCACTAGGGTCCCAAGACTGTGCTAGCATATGGATCCTGTACAAATAGTGCACTAGGGTCCGAGACTGTGCTAGAATATGGATCCTGTACAAATAGTGCACTAGGGTCCGAGACTGTGCTAGCATATGGATCCTGTACAAATAGTGCACTAGGGTCCGAGACTGTGCTAACATATGGATCCTGTACAAATAGTGCACTAGGGTCCCAGACTGTGCTAGCATATGGATCCTGTACAAACAGTGCACTAGGGTCCCAGACTGTGCTAGAATATGGATCCTGTACAAATAGGCACTAGGGTCCGAGACTGTGCTAGAATATGGATCCTGTACAAATAGTGACTAGGGTCCGAGACTGTGCTAGCATATGGATCCTGTACAAATAGTGCACTAGGGTCCGAGACTGTGCTAGAATATGGATCCTGTAACAAATAGTGCACTAGGGTCCGAGACTGTGCTAACATATGGATCCTGTACAAACAGTGCACTAGGGTCCGAGACTGTGCTAGCATATGGATCCTGTACAAATAGTGCACTAGGGTCCGAGACTGTGCTAGCATATGGATCCTGTACAAATAGTGCACTAGGGTCCGAGACTATGCTAGAATATGGATCCTGTACAAATAGTGCACTAGGGTCCGAGACTGTGCTAGCATATGGATCCTGTACAAATAGTGCACTAGGGTCCGAGACTGTGCTAGCATATGGATCCTGTACAAATAGTGCACTAGGGTCCAGACTGTGCTAGCATATGGATCATGTACAAATAGTGCACTAGGTTCCGAGACTGTGCTAGAATATGGATCCTGTACAAATAGTGCACTAGGGTCCAGAGACTGTGCTAGAATATGGATCCTGTACAAATAGTGCACTAGGGTCCCAGACTGTGCTAGATATGGATCCTGTACAAATAGTGCACTAGGGTCCGAGACTGTGCTAGCATATGGATCCTGTACAAATAGTGCACTGGGTCCGAGACTGTGCTAGCATATGGATCCTGTACAAATAGTACAGTAGGGTCCGAGACTGTGCTAGCATATGGATCCTGTACAAACAGTACAGTAGGGTCCCAGACTATGCTAATATGGATCCTGTACAAATAGTGCAGTAGGGTCCCAGACTGTGCTAGAATATGGATCCTGTACAAATAGTGCATAGGTTCCGAGACTGTGCTAGAATATAGATCCTGTACAAATAGTGCACTAGGGTCCAGAGACTGTGCTAGCATATGGATCCTGTACAAACTAGTACAGTAGGGTCCCAGACTGTACTAGAATATGGATCCTGTACAAATAGCGCACTAAGGTCCGAGACTGTGCTAGAATATGGATCCTGTACAAATAGTGCAGTAGGGTCCCCAGACTGTGCTAGAATATGGATCCTGTACAAATAGTGCACTAGGGTCCCAGACTGTGCTAGAATATGGATCCTGTACAAACAGTACACTAGGGTCCGAGACTGTGCTAGAATATGGATCCTGTACAAATAGTACAGTAAGGTCCCAGACTGTGCTAGAATATGGATCCTGTACAAACAGTGCACTAGGGTCGAGACTGTGCTAGCATATGGATCCTGTACAAATAGTGCACTAGGGTCCAGACTGTGCTAGCATATGGATCCTGTACAAATAGTGCACTAGGGTCAGAGACTGTGCTAGCATATGGATCCTGTACAAACAATACAGTAGGGTCCGAGACTGTGCTAGAATATGTATCCTGTACAAATAGTGCACTAGGGTCCGAGACTGTGCTAGAATATGGATCCTGTACAAATAGCGCACTAGGGTCAGAGACTGTGCTAGAATATGGATCCTGTACAAACAGTACACTAGGGTCCCAGACTGTGCTAGAATATGGATCCTGTACAAACAGCACAGTAGGGTCCCAGACTGTGCTAGCATATGGATCCTGTACAAACAGCGCACTAGGGTCAGAGACTGTGCTAGAATATGGATCCTGTACAAATAGCTCACTAGGGTCCGAGACTGTGCTAGAATATGGATCCTGTACAAATAGTGCACTGGGTCCAGACTTTGCTAGCATATGGATCCTGTACAAACAGTACAGTAGGTCCAAGACTGTGCTAGCATATGGATCCTGTACAAATAGTGCACTAGGGTCCCAGACTTGCTAGAATATGGATCCTGTACAAATAGTGCACTAGGGTCCCAGACTGTGCTAGAATATGGATCCTGTACAAATAGTGCACTAGGGTCCCAGACTGTGCTAGCATATGGATATTGTACAAATAGCGCACTAGGGTCCGAGACTGTGATAGCATATGGATCCTGTACAAACAGTACAGTAGGGTCCCAGACTGTGCTAGAATATGGATCCTGTACAAATAGCGCACTAGGGTCCGAGACTGTGCTAGCATATGGATCCTGTACAAACAGTACAGTAGGGTCCCAGACTGTGCTAGAATATGGATCCTGTACAAATAGTGCAGTAGGGTCCGAGACTGTGCTAGAATATGGATCCTGTACAAATAGCGCACTAGGTCCCAGACTCTGCTAGAATATGGATCCTGTACAAACAGTACAGTAGGGTCCAGACTGTACTAGAATATGGATCCTGTACAAACAGTACAGTAGGGTCCGAGACCGTGCTAACATATGGATCCTGTACAAATCGCGCATTAGGGTCCGAGACTGTGCTAGAATATGAATCCTGTACAAATAATGCACTAGGGTCCGAGACTGTGCTAGAATATGGATCCTGTACAAATAGCGCACTAGGGTCAGAGACTGTGCTAGAATATGGATCCTGTACAAACAGTACAGTAGGGTCCCAGACGTGCTAGAATATGGATCCTGTACAAATAGTAGCACTAGGGTCCGAGACTGTGCTAGAATATGGATCCTGTACAAACAATGCACTAGGGTCCCAGACTGTGCTAGAATATGGATCCTGTACAAATAGTGCACTAGGGTCCAGAGACTGTGCCAGAATATGGATCCTGTACAAATAGCGCACTAGGGTCCGAGACTGTGCTAGAATATGGATCCTGTACAAACAGTACAGTAGGGTCCCAGACTGTACTAGAATATGGATCCTGTACAAACAGTACAGTAGGGTCCGAGACCGTGCTAACATATGGATCCTGTACAAATCGCGCATTAGGGTCCGAGACTGTGCTAGAATATGAATCCTGTACAAATAATGCACTAGGGTCCGAGACTGTGCTAGAATATGGATCCTGTACAAATAGCGCACTAGGGTCAGAGACTGTGCTAGAATATGGATCCTGTACAAATAGTGCACTAGGGTCCCGAGACTGTGCTAGCATATGGATCCTGTACAAATAGTGCACTAGGGTCCGAGACTGTGCTAGAATATGGATCCTGTACAAATAGGCACTAGGGTCCGAGACTGTGCTAGAATATGGATCCTGTACAAATAGTACACTAGGGTCCCAGACTGTGCTAGAATATGGATCCTGTACAAATAGTGCACTAGGGTCCAAGACTGTGCTAGCATATGGATCCTGTACAAACAGTCACTAGGGCCCAGACTGTGCTAGAATATGGATCCTGTACAAATAGTGCACTAGGGTCCCAGACTGTGCTAGCATATGGATATTGTACAAATAGCGCACTAGGGTCCGAGACTGTGATAGCATATGGATCCTGTACAAACAGTACAGTAGGGTCCCAGACTGTGCTAGAATATGGATCCTGTACAAATAGCGCACTAGGGTCCGAGACTGTGCTAGCATATGGATCCTGTACAAACAGTACAGTAGGGTCCCAGACTGTGCTAGAATATGGATCCTGTACAAATAGTGCAGTAGGGTCCGAGACTGTGCCAGAATATGGATCCTGTACAAATAGCGCACTAGGGTCCGAGACTGTGCTAGAATATGGATCCTGTACAAATAGTACAGTAGGGTCCCAGACTGTACTAGAATATGGATCCTGTACAAACAGTACAGTAGGGTCCGAGACTGTGCTAACATATGGATCCTGTACAAATAGCGCATTAGGGTCCGAGACTGTGCTAGAATATGAATCCTGTACAAATAATGCACTAGGGTCCGAGACTGTGCTAGAATATGGATCCTGTACAAATAGTGCACTAGGGTCCGAAACTGTGCTAGCATATGGATCCTGTACAAATAGTGCAGTAGGGCCCAAGACTGTGCTAGCATATGGATCCTGTACAAATAGCGCACTAGGGTCAGAGACTGTGCTAGCATATGGATCCTGTACAAACAGCACAGTAGGGTCCCAGACTGTGCTAGAATATGGATCCTGTACAAATAGTGCACTAGGGTCCGAGACTGTGCTAGAATATGGATCCTGTACAAATAGTGCACTAGGGTCCCAGACTGTGCTAGAATATGGATCCTGTACAAATAGTGCACTAGGGTCCCAGACTGTGCTAGAATATGGATCCTGTACAAACAGCACAGTAGGGTCCCAGACTGTGCTAGCATATGGATCCTGTACAAACAGCGCACTAGGGTCCGAGACTGTGCTAGAATATGGATCCTGTACAAATAGCGCACTAGGGTCCGAGACTGTGCTAGAATATGGATGTTGTACAAATAGTGCACTGGGGTCCCAGACTGTGCTAGCATATGGATCCTGTATAAATAGTGCACTAGGGTCCAAGACTGTGCTAGCATATGGATCCTGTACAAATAGTGCACTAGGGTCCGAGACTGTGCTAGAATATGGATCCTGTACAAATAGTGCACTAGGGTCCCAGACTGTGCTAGAATATGGATCCTGTACAAATAGTGCACTAGGGTCCCAGACTGTGCTAGAATATGGATCCTGTACAAATAGTGCACTAGGGTCCCAGACTGTGCTAGCATATGGATATTGTACAAATAGCGCACTAGGGTCCGAGACTGTGATAGCATATGGATCCTGTACAAACAGTACAGTAGGGTCCCAGACTGTGCTAGAATATGGATCCTGTACAAATAAGCGCACTAGGGTCGAGACTGCGCTAGCATATGGATCCTGTACAAACAGTACAGTAGGGTCCCAGACTGTGCTAGAATATGGATCCTGTACAAATAGTGCAGTAGGTTCCGAGACTGTGCTAGAATATGGATCCTGTACAAATAGCGCACTAGGGTCCGAGACTCTGCTAGAATATGGATCCTGTACAAACAGTACAGTAGGGTCCCAGACTGTACTAGAATATGGATCCTGTACAAACAGTACAGTAGGGTCCGAGACTGTGCTAACATATGGATCCTGTACAAATAGCGCATTAGGGTCCGAGACTGTGCTAGAATATGAATCCTGTACAAATAATGCACTAGGGTCCGAGACTGTGCTAGAATATGGATCCTGCACAAACAGTGCACTAGGGTCCGAGACTGTGCTAACATATGGATCCTGTACAAATAGCGCACTAGGGTCCGAGACTGTGCTACAATATGAATTCTGTACAAATAGCACATTAGGGTCCGAGACTGTGCTAGAATATGGATCCTGTACAAATAATGCACTAGGGTCCGAGACCGTGCTAGCATATGGATCCTGTACAAATAGTACAGTAGGGTCCCAGACTGTGCTAGAATATAGATCCTGTACAAATAGCGCACTAGGGTCTGAGACCGTGCTAGCATATGGATCCTGTACAAATAGTGCACTAGGGTCCCAGACTGTGCTAGAATATGGATCCTGTACAAATAGTGCACTAGGGTCCCAGACTGTGCTAGCATATGGATCCTGTACAAATAGTGCACTAGGGTCCCAGACTGTGCTAGAATATGGATCCTGTACAAATAGTGCACTAGGGTCCCAGACTGTGCTAGAATATGGATCCTGTACAAATAGTGCAGTAGGTTCCGAGACTGTGCTACCATATGGATCCTGTACAAATAGCGCACTAGGGTCCGAGACTCTGCTAGAATATGGATCCTGTACAAACAGTACAGTAGGGTCCCAGACTGTACTAGAATATGGATCCTGTACAAACAGTACAGTAGGGTCCGAGACTGTGCTAACATATGGATCCTGTACAAATAGCGCATTAGGGTCCGAGACTGTGCTAGAATATGAATCCTGTACAAATAATGCACTAGGGTCCGAGACTGTGCTAGAATATGGATCCTGCACAAACAGTGCATTAGGGTCCGAGACTGTGCTAGCATATGGATCCTGTACAAATAACGCACTAGGGTCCGAGACTGTGCTACAATATGAATTCTGTACAAATAGCACATTAGGGTCCGAGACTGTGCTAGAATATGGATCCTGTACAAATAATGCACTAGGGTCCGAGACCGTGCTAGCATATGGATCCTGTACAAATAGTACAGTAGGGTCCCAGACTGTGCTAGAATATAGATCCTGTACAAATAGCGCACTAGGGTCCGAGACCGTGCTAGCATATGGATCCTGTACAAATAGTGCACTAGGGTCCCAGACTGTGCTAGAATATGGATCCTGTACAAATAGTGCACTAGGGTCCCAGACTGTGCTAGCATATGGATCCTGTACAAATAGTGCACTAGGGTCCCAGACTGTGCTAGAATATGGATCCTGTACAAATAGTGCACTAGGGTCCCAGACTGTGCTAGAATATGGATCCTGTACAAATAGTGCACTAGGGTCCCAGACTGTGCTAGCATATTGGATCCTGTACAAATAGTGCACTAGGGTCCGAGACTGTGCTAGCATATGGATCCTGTACAAACAGTACAGTAGGTCCCAGACTGTGCTAGAATATGGATCCTGTACAAACAGTACAGTAGGGGCGAGACTGTGCTAGAATATGGATGCTGTACAAATAGTGCACTAGGGTCCGAGACTGTGCTAGAATATGGATGCTGTACAAATACTGCACTAGGGTCCCAGACTGCACTAGCATATGTTTGCTGTACAAATAGTGCACTAGCATCTGAGACTGTGCTAGCTAGCAGTGGATACTGTACAAATAGTGTACTAGGATCAGAGACTATGCTAGCGTAGCGATCCTGTACAAACAGTGTACTAGGATCCCAGACTGCGTTAGCATACGAATGCTATACAAAGAGCATACTAGGATCCGAGACTGTGTTAACAAATGGATCCTGTACAAATACTGCACTAGGATCTGAAACTGTGCTAGCCTATGGGTCCTGTACAAATAGTGCACTAGGATCTGAAACTGTGTGGGCCTATGGGTCCTGTACAAATAGTGCGCTAGGATCTGAAACTGTGCTAATATATGTATCCTGTACAAATAGTGCGCTAGGATCTGAAACTGTGGTAGCCCATGGGTCCTGTACAAATAATGCACTAGGATCTGAAACTGTGCTAGCCTATGTATCCTGTACAAATAGTGCACTAGGATCTGAAACTGTGCTAACATATGTATCCTGTACAAATAGTGCAGTAGGATCTGAAACTATATACTAACCCTAAGGGTCCTGTACAAATAGTGCACTAGGGTCCCAGACTGTGCTAGAATATGGATCCTGTACAAACAGTGCACTAGGGTCCGAGACTGTGCTAGCATATGGATCCTGTACAAATAGTGTACTAGGATCTGGAACAGAGATGCAATTCTTCTAAACGCTGAAGGCCTTGCGCTGCCTAAACTGCTATTAAATACAATCCTGCAACAGTTAATATTTTATGACTTGTAAGAGAGGCAGAATACTTGCCTTGTAAGCACCTTTCAAAAAACTGTTATAGTAGCTCAGCTGGGAACCTTTTCAACCTCCCAGCCTTTCCCACAGGGGCTACAGCACAAAGCAATGCAGTTGTTTTAGCTGTCATGTGCACATTTATTTGAAGTTCATGAAACTGCACATCAGCTCACACCAAGCTGTCAACTGAGTTAAGTAAATATTGGTTAAATAAAACTTAACATTAAGCTTTTTTTAGTCAAATAATTTTTTTTACACAGGTAATTATTTGCACAACCCACTTCACTGGTCATTTATGACAATGTGTTAGTAAAAATATAAACTATAATCTCACTGTAGATAAGTGTCTGTCATTAACTCTCACAGTACTCACATCAATTCGTTCTAATTTAACTGCCTTACACAGTTTCATAGTCAACATCATTACAAAATAATCACGTCTCCCTCCTTACCTGTCCTCACTCCTGTTCATTCCACCTCTTACTCCCCCTGTTTTAGGAACCTCGCACCCTCTCCATTCCCCACTCCAAATCTGCTGCTGAGTAATCGGCTTTCTCCACCTGAAACAAACTCCCCACATTGTCTGGCCTCTTCCCACCATTCATTTAAGAATTAGCTCAAGCTCTATTTTTCTGCCTCTTGCTCTCACCTTGGCCCTTCTTCTGTGTCCACACCCTTCTGTCGTGATGTGGCCGGCAAGTCTTCCCTGTGTCCGGTGATTTCTAGATACTCTTCCTTCACTCTTGCTGACTGCACCACATCTGTGTATTATTGCAAATACTGCTAGTATAACGTCAATGCCTACATTCGCTGAACATTTCTGACCGCATGTATTGCCATGGTTTGCACTTACTGCCTCCACAACTTCTACTGCACGTTGTCTAACTTCCCCACTATATATACCGTCATTTGACAGAGTACAATGTAAGATTAAACTAATTAAACCTGTATTCTCTAGAGCAGCAGAGAATAAGAGGGGATCTCCTATTAATGAATAGCATTTCTTCTGACAGAGAACTAATGTCAGAGATGGGTATGTCCCATAGCATTAGGGATTGTGATCTTGTTTGGTTTTTTTTTTGTTTTTTTTATTACAACTAGGATTACAAGTACCTTTGAGCCAGGCTCTTTTACAGAGGTTCCGCGTCAGAGAACAAATGCAATACAAGTTACAGAAATAGGAACAAAACAATAAATAGGTCAGCATATTAGGTTACAATGGTAGATCAATACAGTAGCTAGAATAAGTAGAATGTATACATGGGAACATAGAGTAACAGAGGGATAAATAGGAGAGAGAGAGGGTTAAGATGAAGATAAACGTGAGGAGTGAAGTTGGAGAGAGCAGGAATTGCAGCCAAAGGGCATGGTCATCAACTGGGAGCAAGGTGAAACTAGTCAACAAAAAGGGAAAGATCATTGAGGGCTCAAACGAGGTGGGGGTGAAGAGGGGACAGCCAAGAGTGGTGAAAAGAAAAAAATAAAGTAACAGAGGAAAAGGAGGGGGTGGAGATGTGGTAGGTGATAGTTGGAGGGAACAAAAAAACGACAGGGCTGAGGAGATTAAAAGTAGCATTCACAGGAGCTAGAGTTAGTAAGGTGGAGGTGGTTTATGTTTCCAATGAGCCAAGGGTGGTAGTGGAGGAGATGTCAGGACTGGCGCATTTAACCAGCTAAGCTCTGAAGGCAAGGATCTTTGGCCCGAGAGGTGTGATGGCAGGAAACCTGAAGGGCTGGTATTCAGAACCCCTGGTGTTACATGGCTTTAGTCTAGAAATAAGCAGTGCTTGGACTCCCAGTGGAGGCGAGGCCTATGGTTACTTTCTTGCCAAAATGCAGGTTTGATATTTTATGCGATTTGAAAGTTGAATCCAGCCAGGTCGGGCATACAGGTCACATGTGTGTGTGAGATGATGAACACCAGAGATAAGCCTGCAGGCCTTGTTAAGTGATGTTGAAATTCATCTCAGGGCAGTGGCAGAGGCAGAGCCATAGATTATAAGACCATAACCAATGATGGAGACTGCCGAGCTTTGGATGGCAATCTTCAGTGCTTCTGCAGTAAGGTGTTGTCTACGTCGGTAAAGTGAGCCTAGGTGCATATTTGCTGATTTGGCAACATTGTCTGTGTGTGCCCCATAGGAGATTTGAGTCGAGGATAAACCTAGGTATCTGAATGACTGCTTACGAACATACAAACATACGAAATTTGCCAGCAGATAAGGCCTAGAGGTCTATCAAGTCTGCTGAATGTGCAGCTAACACCCTTATTCTGCAGCTGCCCCTCCTTCCACCCTTCCTTCATTAACCCTCCCTTGTCCTCTCCCATCCTCATTTGAAGCAGTCCACTGTTCTACTGCATACCACTTCAGCAGGTAACGCATTCCACCCAGCCACCACCCTCTCTGTAAAAAGTGTCTTCTCATTTCCTCCTGAACCTTCCTCGCTTCAGTCTCATATCATGGCCCTGGTGGCCCTCCCTCCTTATTTTTGAACAGCCCCTCTGTACCCATCTTGTTCATTCCTTTCATGTATTTAAAGGTTTCAATCATGTCATCCCTGTCTCTCCTCTCTCAGTGAGTACATGTTCAACTCCTTCAACCTCCTCTCGTGTGATAAGCCCCAGCCCCTTGATCATGGTTGTGGCTCTCGCTGCATCCCCTCCAGTAACTTAATGTCCCTCTTCAGATACCGGACGCCAGTACTGCACGCAGTACTCCAGGTGTGGTCTAACTAATGACCTATACAGTGGCAGAATCACCTTCTCCTCCACGAGGCTATACCCTTGCAATACAACCCAGCATTTTGTTGGCCTTTGCAGCTGCCTTCACATTGTGCAGAGTTGTTCATTGACCCTGTAATAAGCACACCAGATCCTTCTCCTCTGTCTGGGCTAGCTGCACTCCCCTAGCTGGTAACTCCTCCTTGGGTTCTTCATCCCAAAATGCAGCACCTTGCACTTTTTGGCATTAAAGCCCAGTTGCCAGGTGTCTTACCAGGTTTCAAGCTTTGCCAGATCATCCTGCAACCCCTGCCATCCCCCTAGGTCATCCACCACCGCACCTACCTTGGTATCATCAGCAAACAGACTGATCCTGCTTTTGATGTCCCATGATATGTCTGCAATGAATATCCCAAACAACACTGGTCCCAACACTGAGCCCTGTGGAACACCGCTCGTCACTGCCCTTGGGTGTGAGCTCCCCACCCACCACCACCCTCTGTTGCCTTCCTGCAGCCAGTTTCCTACCATCTCACCAGCTTGCACCGCCCTGTGCCTACTAACTTCCTTCCCAGCCTTCCATGTGGCACTGAGTCGAATGCCTTACTGAAGTCAGATCGGACATCCACTGCATGGCCCCTGTCCAGTTGCCTAGTTACCCAGTCATAGAACTCAACCAGGTTGGTTTGGCAGGATCTGCCACGCAGCAAACCATGCTGTCTGCTGTCCTGTAGTCCTTTGGCCTCTAGGAGGGCCACCAGCCTCTCCTTCAGGATAGTCTCCATTAGCTCACCCACGATGGATGTGAGGCTCACTGGTCTGTAGTTTCCCGGTTCATCCTTGGGGCCACTCTTGTGGAGGGCACCACAAAACCATCCTCCAGTCCGAGGTACACACCCAGATGTAGTGAGGCATTAAATAGGTCTGCCAAGGTCCTGCAAGGACCTCTGCCAGCTCCTTCAGTACCCTGGAGTGGATGCCATCTGGGCCTGGCGCCTTGTCCACCCTCAGTGCCTTCAAACCCTCTCGAACTCTGCTCTCCATGATTTCCCCATCTGTCACCACTTCCCCCCTGCTTCTGCCATTTCTCCCATCTTGGGTGTCACCCCCCTTTTCTCTTTAGTAAATACTGAGCAGAAGTACTCATTTAGTGCTTCCACCTTATCATACCCTGCTTCCACCCAACCCCCCTCCTTCCTAATCCTTACTATGTGGTCCTTACAGCTCATTTCTCTCCTGATGTACTTAAAGAAGTCCTTCTTCCCTTCTTAATGCCTTGTGCTAGCCTGAGATCCGTAGATGCTTTGGCTCCACTTACTGCCCTTGTCACCTCCTTCGATTCTGTCAAGTACTCCTCCCTGTCCTCCCCCCTCCCTGTTTTCTTGTACTTCCTAAAGGCAGCTCTTTTCCTCCTTACCTTTTCCATGACCTCCTTGCTCAACCAGATCGGTTTCTTAGCCCTAGCCTTCTTGCTCTGGGCTTTGCAGCAGGTTTTGGTTGCCTCCACTATCCCCACCTTTATGAGCTCCCACCTCTGGTTAGTGTCCATACTAGATTGAATTCTGGCCAGGCACCCTTTCATCACTTCCCCCATCCTCCCAAAGTCGTCCCTCCTGAAGTCCAGCACTACTGTGCCAGATTCCACTCCATCCTTGCCCATATCCAATGTGAGCCATACTGAGCGGTGGTCACTCCCCTGACAGCGGTTTCCTCCACTGTAAGTTCTCTCACAGTCCCCATTTGCCAGCACAAGGTCATGGGTATTTCCCAACATGGTTGGTTCACTGACCATTTGCAGCAGGAAGCTGTCCTGGAAGGCATCCAGCAGTACCTGCTCCCGTCGGTTCCTGGTTGTTGGGGTGCTCAGTCACTCCTGTGCATGTTGAAGTCCCCAAATCACCACACTACCCTTCTCGCAGGTCCTCCTGATCTGTCCCGCTAGTTCCCTGTCTAACTCTTCCGTCTGAGATGGTGGCCTGTACACCACTCCCATTCTAAGAATCCTATTCTTGGAATCCCAGTTTGCATCCAAAGTGACTCCATACTACCTCCCTCTCCTTCCTCCCTTACACTTCAGTCCTTCCTTCACACATAGTGCCACCCCCCTTTCCCAATCACCCTGTCCCTACGAAATAATCTGCACCCTGGTACAGACAGGTCCCAGTCATTGTATTGAGTGGCCCATGTTTCCGTGATGACTGCAATGTCCACCTCTCCCTCTGCCATGAGAACCTGTAACTCTGCAGTTTTCCTCCCAAGGCTCCTAGCATTAAGGGTAACCACCTTCCACCCTTCCCACCCCTCCCATCCTGCCCTCCTTTCCTAGCATCACCAACAGTACTTGCCATTTTGTCCTTTGTCACTGTTATGGTGGGGTAAGCTCATATGGTTTCCCAACCTGTGGTCTCTGCATATCTCTTCCCCAACTGCCACCCCCACTCCTAGTTTAAATTCCCAACTTCCTCGATGTACTCCTCCATCCTCTGTTCCCACTTTCTTTCCTCCTCACTCAAGTGTAGTCTGTCCTTGGCATAGAGACTACTGTCCTCCCAGGTCCCCTCAACAGCCCACACCCTTTAGCACAACACCAGGTTCTTAGCCATCCATTAAATTCCTCTATTCTCAGTTTTCTTGTTGTGCTTGCCTTTGCTGAAGTATCTCTAAAAAGTTACTGATCTTCCTGCTCCCTCACATAATTGTGCTAGTTCCTCAAACCTCCTCTGGACTGTATCTACTGTCTTGTCAGCCAGGTCGTTTGTCCCAAGATGTATAATTAAATGAGGCTTGTCCCTACCCCTTCTAGCATAATTCAGAACAGACTGTCCCACCCTTTCCGCTGTCATTCCTGGCATGGCCTCCACCCAAATGCGACTATGCCTCTCCCCCTTGCTACCCCACCTAACTCCTCTTAGTATTGAGTCCCCCAGCACTAAGATTCCACCCCTCTTACTCCCTGCTTGCTTCCATTCATCTCCCTCTCTCATTTCCAGCTCCTCTTCTTCCTCCTGCACATTATTTCCCCCTTTTACCCTGTTGCAATTCTCCCAGCAGAACTTCCCCCCCGCTCCAGTTTGGTCCAGGCATTTATCAATTACTCCTCTAATTTCATCATTTCCCTCCTCCACCTTCTTCCTCTCTAGCAGTGCACAACTATTTTCTGAAGGCCCTTCACAAATGCCCGCTCCCTCTCTCTTCATAGTAACCTGTTCTCTCCTTTCCACTCCATGACTTTTGCCACTTCTTCGCCTCCCCTCACAAGTCCCTATCTCCTCCTTCCATTTGTCTTTTGTCTCCTGACCTGGTTTCCCCGGCAATTGTTCTTCCTGGCCTGGGCCCCTTTGTCTCTGCTTCCCTTCTTCTGACCCTCTCCTCACCACTGTTGGCTTAAATCGCCCTCCCTCATCTCCCCTTCTTCCTCCCTCCAGTATTGGGCTAAACCCACCCCCAATCTGCCTTGCCTGTCTTAGTTCCTCCTGCAGACCCTCAATCTCCTTTCTAAGTTTTCCTATGTGGTTGCACACTAAACATCCTCCCACACTCCGGGCAATTTTTAGAAAGATTGGTGCACCGCAGTTGCTGCAGCATACCACCCTACCCATTGCTGTCGCTGTCCACCAGCGACCCCCCTCCTTCAGATGCAGGATGCCAAACTACTCCCCAGTCTCCTCCCTCCTCCTATCAGTGCAAAACATTTTCTTTATTTCCTTACCTCCTTTGTTGCACCACGTTTAGATATATTAGCAACTGCTTTTTATATTCCTATCCTTCCTATCCACACTCAAACAGACTTTAAGTAGCCATTGCACAGCCTTCTTCAAACTCCTACTCCTCCTTTCCCCAATGCAATATCAATGCGAAGAAGTAATAATGAAAACTCCTAGATTTGCATTTACTTCCCTTCCACTGAGAGAGCAGTCACCTCTTCACTTGCTGCTGTTCCTTTCCTGGATGTCTGCTTTTGCTATGACAGGTGCATATCCTTTGCCTGTTTGAGAAAGTGATGTCAGAACCCATGGTATAAAAGGAAATAATATACCAAGGGTGGGACCAGCCCAAGTTTTCCAGAAACAATCAGGTAGCTGAGGCCTCTGGTCAGACCATTAGCACCCTTCCCCCACTCTGCACTCAAACTTTGCAGCTAGTGAAGCCAGCAACAATGAATCACAATTCTACTCAAAGCCCCCAAAATAGGTTTGCTACCCAAAGAAACAGGACTCCAATTCAAACAGCTTCACCAACAACACATCAAAATAGGCTTGGAGTTAGAAGATATATGTCTCCAATTCAAAGAAACAGACCCAGTTAAATCACACCAATTATGTTTTAAAACAGAAGAAATAGGTCTCTACAAATGCAGCCTGCCACACAGTGAATCAAACAAATGAGCCCACTTATAGCTCGCAAAACAGGTTTCAAAATTCCAACAGCCCCAAACAATACCTACAGAAGCCCCTAGTAGTAAGAAAAGAAAGAAATAACCTTCTACCAAGTAGAATCCACAAGAAACAATGTAAAACAACAAGAAGCTACTGTACTGTAGATCTGATCTTGTCCTCTTCTAGTTCCTTCTGAGAAGCCAAAGCTTCTTGCTCAAGGGTGTTGCCATTGCTGGTAGAGATAGCTAGGGGTGAGATCTATGCCTGTTTGAGAGTTTTTAAAGAGCATTACTTTGTTTTTGTTTTTATGATTGAGGACAAGCTTATGATGAATGAACCAGTTTTCCACTGCAGCAAAGCCTTGCTGAAGATTGTTCTGCAGGAGCATAGGGTCCTTGTGGGAGAAGAAGATAACAGCATCATCAACATAGAGGATAATCTGTTCAGTGCAAGATTTCGGAGCGTGTTAAGAAAAGGCCAAGAGTAACAGACCCAGGATGGATCCCTGAGAGACTCCAGATTGGACCAGTCAGCGGTCAAGAGTGACCCAGCAATTTTGACTCATTGAGATGTGTTTTGCAGATAGCTGCTGAACTATGAGACAGTGTCTTAGAAGCCATAAACATCAGCTGTCACTATTATCCTAGAACCAACAAAAGGCATTCTTATTATATCCAAAGAATTATACCCTTTGGGATTCACTTTCCAGTTCAATAATTGAATCTCCTAATTTCACCAAATTTACACAAAATCTGAACTGCCCTTTACTATAAATGTTGGGATGTTGTACCAGCTTGGCTGGAGGCGCATATATATAGGCGGACTTCTGTATGTCTACCTTTCCTAATAGGACTCTAGCATTTGGTTGTTCATATTGCCAGTGCAATGTTATCATTTATACTGACTGTACTTTTCCTTTGAATGTACTGATCCTTCTTAAAGGGTGCTCTTACAGTAGGCAACACCATTGGGACTAAGCCGCCATGTGCTGGGACCACACGGAAAACTTCAGCTAGCAGTCTACAGCAGAGGACTGCCCCCCAACATCGGCATGCAGACGTCCCCATATGGTATAAAGGGGTCAGTCCCCTTCCCCCGCCGTCGACCTGCACTCATCGGACACAGCAGAATGTTGCTTCACTCAACCGCCTTTCCTACTTACCTTTTTCAATTATTTTCTTTTATTTCTGATAGTATTTAGTAGTTTTTACCATTGGCTGCATGTCTTTGCCAACTTCTTCACTTGAGTCCTGCAAATCCAAGTGTGCCCGAGGTAAAAAGATTCCAGACAAGGATGGCCATTCCTCCTGAGTCATCTGCCTAGACCCAGATCTGCCTGAAATTTAACCAGGTCACATGGAGATGATGCCAGAGGGTCCTGGAAGCCTCTCTCTTTCAGCAGAAACTGGCCACCACGGAAAAAGAGCTGCAGGCCCGAAATTCATCTTCCTCCCCGGGAGCTTCGTCAGAGACCTCCGCTACTTCTAAGAAGAAGCACAAGTGGGACAAGCATCAGTCCGCCTCTAAGCCGCAGTTGCCTCAGGGGGCCGTGGCCGATATTGGGTTCAGCACCTCTGGCCCCACCGCCCACTCTGATTACAGTGTTTGGTGATGCCTCTGTGGGTTCGGGGGACTCTTTCTCCGTCCTGCCGCCCTGTCACTCAGGCCCTTCACCCCTCAGGATCTTCAGCCAGAAATCTCAGCCAGTTTTCAGGACGTCAGTACTTCTACTGATGCCCGCCTGGCCCCATCGCCAGATCTCCTTTAGGGATGACTATGGTCCTTCAGACCAGTGCCAGCTGTCACCCACTCCTATGCAGTCACAGCCTTCATCTGGATATCCACCCCATGGGTGCCTCCTGCCTCTCAGCCGCTGCCGGTGGGTCCCGCTCTGGGAACTTCCCACCCGGCACCGGCAGGGCCGCTGCTTGACAGTCCTCCATCCTGGGACCCAACATCAGGCTGCGCAACGCAGGGAGCCGACGGTCCTCTTCCTTCAGACTCAGCGTCTCTGACCCTGCCGAGACTAGACTCCCCTATAGGTCTCCAGGTGTCACCTTCAGGAACTCCCTCCAGCCTACCGGGCCCTCACCCAGCTCTCAGCTGCCCGTCCGGGCCTGGCTCCTGGACACCTTTGGATCCACCACCTGCCCTCCACCTCCATTGGGGCAACTCCAGGCTGCCAATCAGCGCCCTTTCAGCAGTCACCTGGTCCCTCAGGACTGCCGCTGGGTCCTTCCTTGGTTACCTGACACAACCCACTGTCCTACTCAATGCTGGAGCCCTCTCATCTGCTGACATCTCCTCTGTCATCACCGGCCAATTATGGCCCTTTATTTTACTCCTGGTAGGCATACACCCAGCGCCTGATGCCAGCCCCGACAGCACACCCATCAGTCAATGCACCGATGCGTGATCCTCCTCAGCCTGCTCCTAGGGCTCCTCCTCCTCTGCCGGAGGCACCATCAAATGCAAAGGTGGGCACCGTTACTGACCCATGCCCAGCTCAACACCCAGCATCCGGCTCGGACTACTTGGAGGATTCTGAGTTGGACTCCATTGAGTCACCAGGCTCCCCCTCTCACTTCTCTCCCAAGGAGATGTGGATCAGGGAGACTTCTAAATCCCCCCCCCCCCGGAATACCCATCCTTTCTGGATGTGATGAGGCTCATTCAGTCATCGCAAGCTTGGCAAGGACAGGAACAGGACCCTAAGCGACGCCATTTGGCGGAGCACCTGTGCCTCCCAGAGGTCACCTTGGTGGTGATCCTTCCCCTTGTGGCACCTCACAATGATATTACCACCACTATATGGCAGCAGTTGGCATCAGTTCTTCCCTTGTCTAAGAAAGTAGATCGGCTGAACCATGCCCCAGATGGTCAGCCCCGTTTTGGGACCTACCCTAAGGCTGACCCTGCTGTACTGACTGCAGCCCATGTCAGGACAATGAATCCTAAATGCCTTGGTGACTTCCCTCCGAATAAGGAGTCTAAGCAATTGACCACTTGGTCAAGGGTGTATGCTTCTTCCACCTCGCCTGCATGCCCAAAATTACTTGTGCAAGGTGATCCATCAACAGTCCCTCCTGGGCCAGGCTACCAGCATTCTAGAAGCCCTCCCAGACTCCTCCTCTAAGGCTCAATTGGTATGGTATGGTAACATTTTATTCATCTATAATATGAACAGGATCAACCTCCACTGAGTAACAAAAATTCATTTACAAGGAGGTCCATAAACAGTTGTTCCACATATAAAATAGACATAATAGTTTACATACAAGTAAAATACAATTTGATCTCAACATAACCAGATGCATTAGAAACATAGACTTTGACAGCAGATAAAGACCACCTGGACCATCTAGTCTGCCCACTTCCCTACCTACTGGATAAGCTGCAAATCCTAGTTACCCAATGGCCTATTTCTTCCAGCCCCCACAAGAATAGCCATATATTTGTCCCATGAATTATTGAATTCTCCCACAGTTTTAGACCCCACAACCTCCTCAGGAAGGTGGTTCCATGTATTCACCTCTCTGTGAAAAATACTTCCTCACATTGCCCTGAGCCGCCCTCCCTCCATCTTCAAATTGTGTCCCCTTGTTCTTGCACATCTCTTTCTGAAAGATGCTACCTTCTTGGACTTTGTTGATTCCACTGAGGTACTTTCCTCAAGGGTATACATATTAAGCTCCTTTAGTCTCTCCTTGTATAGCTTCTCTTGCAGACCCTGCACCACTTCAGTTGCCCTCCTCTGGACTGCCTCCATCCTGTCCATGTCCTTGTCAAGACTGGGTCTCCAGAATTGGACGCAGTACTCCAGATGGGGTCTCAACAGCTGTCTGTAAAATGGGATAACAACTTCCTGTTTTCTACTGGTGATGCCACTCCCTATACATCCCAGTATCCCCCCAGCCCTCCCTACTGCCTTCTCACATTGCCTGCTAACCTTAAGGTCATCTGATATGATTACCTCCAGGTCTCTTTCCATTTTGTTGTTACTACCCCCACCCCACCCATTGTGTATTCTTCCCTGGGTTTCTGTTTCCCAGGTGCATTATTTTGCACTTCTTTGCACTGAATCAAGCTGCCATACTTCTGACCATTCCTCCAACCTTGCCAAGTCCTTCTCATCCTTTCCACCCCACCCCCGTGTATCAACCCTGTTGCAGATCTTTGTGTCATCTGCAAAGAGGCATACTTTTCCTTCCAGTCCCTCTGCAATGTCACTTATCAAGGCATTAAAAAAAAGGACTGGACCCAGTACTGAACCTTGCAGTACCCCACTAGTAAATCCCCCTTTCTTCAGTGGACTCAGTTTTCTGTTACCTTCTGTGTCCTGTTGTCCAGCCAATTATTTACTCAGGCTACCACCCTGGGACCCACTCCCAGGCTGGCTAATTTGTTTATTAATTTTTTGTGTGGGACTGTGTCAAATGCCTTGCTAAAGTCTAGGTAGGCCATGTCCACAGCCCCTCCTTTTTTTTTTTTATTGCAAATGACAATATAAAAACTTAGATTCTACAGTTGTACTTCCTCCTAAAATAAGTGTAACCCCTAGGTGGCGCTATCCCAAGGGCTACTACCCCTGCCTGCTTGGCTAGTTGCAGGTTAAGGGGCCTAGGTTCTGATATGAGTGCCTCCACTTGGAGGTCAGGGTTGGTAGTGGTCAAACTGACCTGGGCATGGCCCTCCAGGACACTGTAACCCCCCTTTTCTCCTTCTAGTGGCCTGAACAGTACACAATAATCACTTTCACAAAGATCCTTATTCACCAGGCAATTACCCACACTGTTTGCACTTACCACTAGGGTTAATTCTTCTAGCTTGACCCTGGGGACCTCCTATAAAACAAGGTTAAGAACAGCAAACAACAACAACAGTACAATACTCTTGGCACAAACTGGAACCACAGTCAGTGTTAAATGCAAACAAAGTTAAATCTGATTTATTCAGGGACTTGAACAAGGGAGGGCGTAATCAGGTTGATTTGCTTAAAAGCTATATCGATCAGACAGTTATGCATGCAGTTCAGAGTCCCTACACAGTCACACACTCTGGGTACCCAGGTAGAAAAACAGCGGGCTAGCCAGGAACATTGCAGCTGATTGGGGCCCTGTGATGGAAGAAAGCAACATGCACAACACACACTATTTGTAATCTGGAGCCAGAGGGCTCAGCTTGTGAAAGAAAAGGCAACAAGACAATCAGATGACAACACTTCTAGATTTAGCTGTTGTTGCAGGGAGCTACTCTGATGTTTACTTATAATACCCAATACTGAACACAGGCAGGACTAAATTGAGACTGCAGGCTGTTGAGCTGGAGTGCCCGGAGAAGCAGGGCCCTCAAGGCATTGAGCAGGGGGCTGATCCCCAGGCCGGTCTCTCGTCAATGACTTTCTCTGCGTAGCAGGTATTCTGGCTGGGCCAGTGTAGCAGGTTCCAGGCAAACGGAAATGGATACGGATTCAGTCCGCGGAGCTGGATACAGCCGCTAGCAAGCAAAACACAGTTCAGACACACAGTGGGGAACCAAATCACGACCCACTATAAGCACACAGCACATTCACTTGTAAGGAAATTCCACTGTACCAGGCAAATGGCTCTCCGGTCACAATTACAGAGTCTCGAGCACGGGCAAGCTGACAGACGTACAACAACTTTCTGCCCATAATTAACATGCAAGAAATGGTAAAACTTGATAATTTGTATTAATTCTAATCATCAATTCTTATTATGATGAAAGCATACTTGTGTTTTTATCGATTTCAGTCCATGTAGCCACCATTTTTAATACAGCCATAATACACTGAAACAGAACTAAAACACTGCTGCCAGGAGTGCTACTAAAACCACACTGTACACTGACGTGCACTAGAGGCATTGATGCAATGTTAATTAACATAATTCGCACATGATGAAAAAGCAATGCAACACTGCTTCAGGCAGTGTTGCTGCACCAACACTGCTTCAGGCAGTGCTGATGACAAAATACTGCTAATTGCAGTACTTTCACAGTGTAATTGCAGTGCTAATTAACATAATTCGCACACACTGTGTCAGAACTGCATGCACACCAACAGAAACCTGCAAGTGCACTAATTAAACACTGAAGCACTGCACTATGGAATGAAGTGTGCAGGAAGTGTACACTGCTACTGTAACACTGAAATACTGTAGCACCATATAATTACTATTTGAGCACTTCACTTCCTCTGGGGAGTTCAGAGTAGCTGGAAGTCCTGACAGGCCGATCACATTCAGCAAATCTTGATCTTCTTCTGGTTAAAGCCTGGTCACAATTCAGTGGCTTAATTAGGCTCTCAGTTCAGATTCAGTCAAAAAAAAAAAAAAAACACAAGTTCCTTCTCAGGAACAGCAGGCACAAATACAGGCCAAACTCGGGCCTTTCCACAGTTCTCCCGTGTGAATCCACTATGGATTGCTGCTTGAACTATCTCGAGCTGTTATTACTTCACTTCCCAACTCAGTTCTAACTGAAACTGCAAGCAGTGTGGGACTTTCCCAAAAGATCCAAAAGGATCGGTTGGCTGATCTGTCAGTCACAACAAGGGCTCCCCCCTCCAGGTTATTTTAGGCACCAAATGCCCAAAACTACAATTCCACAAGTTTTGGCCCACCAAGCCCCTGTAGGCAGGCTCCATTTTAGAGTCCAAATGTACTGATTGGCCCATTCTGCAGTCCAGGACCAAATGATAGAAACAAACAGAACTGCCCATGCTGCAAAGAAGGCAGGTTAGAAAAAAAATGCAATATTATCACTACTCTAATAAATGATCAGCAAACAAGTACATCTTCTAACAAAGCTCCCTCTCAGAGTAATTATGACTGCAATCCAGATAGCTTTTAAAGAGACAGTACACAGAGGCTATATAGGCACTCTCTGGCAATACATTTAAACTGCTAAAACGCAGGACACCAGCCTGGCAGTGAGCATTTAGGCAAGCTCAAGGAAAACTTTTCGGGGAACCCCCATTTGTAGGGGGGTTACATAAGGACAACCCCAATAAATACACAGTCTATGACTCCCTGTCACATTATACCCAAAATAGATATTTGTTTAAATACATGATTGTAAATACTGGAGTGTGCAACATATTCTTAGCTCTTGTACAAGCTTAAAGTGCAAGATTTACAGTACAAGCTTTAAAGTGCAAAATTAGAATACTAATGTGTGCAACATACTCTTGGCTCATGTACTAACTTTAAAAACCATTTTATTTATTTTTTTGTTATTAAATTTAGGTTTGTAGGGCTGTCCACATACCTCAGATCTAAAGGTAAGGTGTTCCATAGTTTGGGACCCCTATAGAGGGGAGCTGACATACCCAACCCCAAACTGCACCTGGGAACAACATACTCTACACCCAGAGAGGATATTAAGCCCTTCTTTAGAGTTCCCTAACCTCAAATTCACTCAAGGTGTAACTAGCAAGTTGTTGCCTTCTTATTTTACCCATAAATGTTGCTAGATGCCAATTTCTCCTGTCTTCAAGGCACCACCAATTCAGGATGGCTCTATATAAAATCGCAGTGGTGAGTATTTCTGGGGGCACCTAGGATGAAGCAGGCAAACCTATTATATACAACATCTAGTCCTGCCAGGTCAGTCCCCGAGGCCTCCCCCATACACCACATCACCATAGTCTAATACAGGTAGAACCATGGTGTCCACAATCCTACGCCACAGCTCCAATGTCATATAAGGCTTCAGTCTGTAAAGCATACCTAATTTTCTACTAAGATTAGACAACACATTTTACAAACGTATATCCCATTTTAGTCTATGGTACAGCCAAACTCCTAAGTATTTGTAATGAGTTACCTGTTGGACTCCCTCCCCCCACCCTTTGACCTAATGTCCATTGGCTAATATACCCTTGTGGTAAACTGAAGATGCACCACTTGTGTCTTTTTTACATTTAAGGTCGGATTAAGTGAAATAAAAAATGATTGTAACTCAGAAAAAGCTGATTGTAATTTAATAGTAATGCATTCCAGGGTACTGCCCTCCATCTATATCAAGGTATCATCTGCATAAATGTGATACCTTATATCAGGGTCTTTGGATTCTATAGCATTGACGTATATGTTAAAAAGTATAGGGCATGGGCTAGAACCCCGGGGCACCCCGACTTTATTGGAAGTGCAGATGATCGGTGGGCACCAATTTCCACCAACTGCTCACAACCTGAAAGATAAGAACTGAACCATTTCTGTTCCAACCCCTTGACCCCTATATCTCAGAGCCTGGACAGGAGGATCTTGTGGTTTAAGGTGTCAAACGCCTTGGATAGAACAATAAGCATGGCTCCCAACGAGTTCCTCCTGTCCAGGCCCATCTGGGTATCTCCTACAACCTTCAACAACGCTGTCCGAGTACTATGCTCTGAACAAAAACCAGACTAGTATATATTCAACAGGTCTCCCTACTCCAGATAATTCTTCAACCATCTGGAGACCACCCTTTCCATAATTTTGGAGGTTTGAGAGAGCAGGGAAATTGGTCTAAAATGATCCATCTCCAGCCTCAAACCCCTTATGGACAGGCACCATCTTAGCCAGTTTCCACCCCCTCTGGGTATTCCTGTTAAGAGGAATGATTAAATAGATAAGCAAGTGGATAAGCCATAAAAGGAGCTGCATATTTTAACAATTTAGTGGGAATATTATCAGGGCCGCTGCCTTTGTAAGATATACAGTCAGAAATCCAGTAACTGATAGCCTAATGGTCAGAGTAGTTGGGCAAATATGTTAGCCAGACTGGTTCGCTGTCGGGACTCCCAGTCTGGGAGGAATCTAAGATGCTTAGGTTTCTTGGAGAGTGCACGCATCCTTTTGCCTGAGGAAGATGGCAAGACATCTTTCTGGGTCTTGCTTTCCACTTCCCAACCCTGATGGACAGTATGTCGCACATACCATCCATAAAAGTGGGATCATCGGGGGGGGGGGGAGGACTTGGGTACCTCCTCAGGTTGGTCTTCTCCCGCTGCAGACTCCTCTTGAGAAGAGGAGGGCTCTGAAGAAAAAGAGTCAGTTTCATAGTTTGATACAAGTTCAGTAGGCTGATGTCTTTTAGGGAACTCACCACCCTAACATTATAGGTGGAATGCCAGTTTCTTTTCTCCCATACACTTATCCAGTCTAGCTTTGAATGTAGACATATTATTACTCTCAACTATGTATTCTGGCAAAGTGTTCCAGATTGTTATTCTCTCTGTATAATATTTATTTCTTTTCATGGTATTGTTTTTCCCTATTAATTTGTGCTCATGTGCCCTCGTTTTCAGTTTTTTTTTTTGTTTTTACCTACAAGGCCAATTGTTTCATAGGTAATGGGTCATGAATAGCTTTAGAAGTCAAGCACAAGTCCCCTGTAATTTGTCTATATTTCATAGAGTACAGACCGAGCTATGTAATCTGTTTTTGTAGCTACGATTGTCTGTACCTCTTATTTTTTGTAATCTTTCTTTGTACCCTTCAGTCAACTTTTACTGTGAACAGCTGAGGTGCACAGAACTGTATACTGTACTCTAAGTGTGGTCTAATCAGGAGGAGTATAAAGGAAGTAGAACATCAGATTTCCTACTTTTATATTTTTAAGAATACAACCTATTATTTTGTGACTTTTTTGCAGTCTCCCTGGTATGTCTATCAAAGGAGAAATTGTCTGTTATAAGTATCCCCAAATCTGTTTCTGCAGTGGTAGTCTCAAGTACATTATTTACTGTATATTGAAACTTGGGGTTTTGTGCCCAAGATGCATCACCTTGCACTTTTGTTCATTGAATTTCATTTTGTTTACCTTGCCCAATGTGCCAAATGATTAATTTTCCTTGAATTGCATAGCATCTGCCTGATCTTTAATTAAACCTCCAATTTACAATCGCCAGCATATTTGCAAAGCCATGCTGAGCCAGATGTTTGCACTGAATTTACCATGATGTTAAACAAAGTCAGCCCAGGCACCGATCCCTGTGGAACCCCACTTGACACCAGTCCCCATGTGGATAAATAACCTTTTATGGCTACTCTCTGTTTGTGTTGGTCAAGCCAGGAAATAATCCATGTTATTATATCGGAGGGTATTTTGATTTTAATAAGTTGTTCTGTTAGTACCCTATGAGATTGTGTTGAATGCCTTTGAGTAGTCTATGCCTTGCAGGGGCTTAACTGCACTGAGAGAAGTGGTCTGTTTGCATTTCTAAATTTGTTCCTAGTTGCAGGATTGTGCAACACACTGGAGAAAGGAATGTGTGGATTTAAGGAAGTTCCTCAGGCACTCTGACCATTGTGAGCCTGTAGCTCAATGGCTAGAGTGCTGGAATGGCATACCAGAGGTCTCAGGTTCAATTCCCACTGGGCCACATTTCTCCTTTCTCATTTCCATCCTTGATTTAAAATATGCCTTGAAGGGCTTAACTGCACTGAGAAAAGTGATTGGTTGTATTTATAAATCTGAGTAGTCTAAAAGACTACTTGACAGGTATCCCATATCCAATGCTGCGCCACTGGTTCAAAGAATTGATTGATCAAGCAGGATCTACCAGATAGAAATCCATGTTGGGTTAGGTCAACTAATCCTTCCTGTTTAATATGTTGTGTAATGCGATATTGCAATGGTTTCTCCACGAGTTTACCTATGACAGAGGTTAAACTTACAGGTCTGTAGTTGATGTCTGTTCTCAATCCACTTTTATATATAGGGGTAATCACTGCTTCCCGCCATTCTATTATATAGAAACATAGAAACATAGATTTTGACAGCAGAAAAGGACCGCTTGGCCCACCCAGTCTGCCCATTTCCCTACCTAATGGATAAGCTGCAGATCCTAGTTAACCAGCAGCCTACTACTTCCTACCCCCACCCCCTAGAATTGCCTTATGACTGTCCCATGCATGCTTGAATTCCACCACTGTTTTTGACTACACAACCTCCTCGGAAGGCCGTTTGTATCCACAACCCTCTCTGTGAAAAAATACTTCCTTTAAATTGCCTCTGAGCCGCCTTCTATCTTCAAATTGTGCGCCCCTTGTTCTTGCACACCTCTTTTTGAAAGATGCTACCTCTTGGACTTTGTTGATTCCCTTGAGATACTTGAAAGTTTCTATCCATGTCCCCCCCTCTCCCTCCTTTCCTCGAGGCTATACATATTTAGCTCCTTAAGTCTCTTCATATGTCTTCCAGTGCAGACCCTGCACCATTTTAGTTGCCCTCCTCTGGACAGCTTCCATCCTGTCTATGTCTTTGCGTAGATTGGGTCTCCAGAACTGCATGCAGTACTCCAGATGGGGTCTCACCAACTGTCTGTACAGAGGGATAATAACTTCCTGTTTTCTACTGGTGATACCTCTCCCTATGCATCCCAGTATCCCCCCAGCCCTCCTTGCTGCCCTCTCACATTGCTTGCCCACCTTTAGGTCATCTGATATGACTACCCCCAGGTCCCTTTCCATTTTTGTTGTTGTTAGTATCTCACCCCCATTGTGTACTCTTCCCCTGGATTTTTGTTTCCCAGGTGCATTACCTTGCACTTCTTAGCATTGAATCTAAGCTGCCATATATTTGACCATTCCTCTAACCTTGCCAAGTCCCTTCTCATCCTTTCCACCCCAACTTGTGCATCAACTCTGTTGCAGATCTTTGTGTCATCTGCAAAGAGACATACTTTCCTTCGAGTCCCTCTGCAATGTCGCTATAAAGACATTGAGCGGACAAGTCTAATACTGAACCTGTGGTACCCCACTAGTAACCCCATTTCTTCAGAGTGGACTCCATTTACTATTACTCTCTGTGTCCTATTCTCCAGCCAATTCTTTACCCAGGCTGTCATCTTGGGACCCACTCCCAGGCTGGCTAACTTGTATATTAATCTTTGTGTGGGACTGTGTCAAATGCCTTGCTAAAGTCTAGGTAGGCCATGTCACAGCCCCTCCTGATCTACTACTTTGGTCACCCAGTCAAAGAAATCGATCAGATTTGTCTGGCATGACCTTCCGCTGTGAATCCATGCTGCCTTGGGTCCTGTGCCCTCTGGCCTCTAGATACTCAACAATTCTTTCCTTCAGAGTGATTCCATCATGTTCCCTACCACTGAGGTTAAACTAACAGGTCTGTAGTTTCCTGCTTCTGCCTTGCTCCCACTTTTGTGAAGGGGAATCACATCTGCCCTCCTCCAGTCCTCGGGTACCACCCCATCCTCCCATGATTTGTTAAAGAGGGTAGTTAGTGGTGTCACTAGTTCTACCCTTAGTTCCTTCAGAATTCTGGGATGAATCCCATCAGGCCCCATTGCTTTGTCCACCTTCAGTTTTAAGAGTTCTTTCAGAACCCTTTCTTCTGTAAATGGGCTGGTATCAACTTCTGTATCCAGAGTGTTTCTGCTGTTTGTTTTAGGTACCTCCCCCTCTTCCTTTGTAAATACTGAGCAAAAATATTTGTTTAGTATCTCTGCCTTTTCACAGTCACCCTCTGCCCACCCTCCCTCCCTTTATTAGCCTCACTAACCCTCCTTGGTCTTCCTTCGCTCCCTGATGTACCTATAAAGGTTTTATCCCCCTTCTTAACTGAGTTGGCTCTCTTTTTCCTCGGTTTGGGCCTTTGCTGTTCTGACTGCCTTCCCAGCATCCTTTTGCTTTAACTGATACAGTTCTCTGTCCTGCTCCTTCTGTGATTCCTTGTACTTCCTGAATGCTTTCTTTTTCTCTTGAACCTTCGCTGCCACTTCCTTTGAGAACCACAGTGGTTTCTTACATCGTTTTGTTTTATTTATTTGCTTCACACAAAGGCTCGTTACCTCTGTGATGGCAGTTTTTATTATTCCCCATTGTTCTTCCACCTCCTTCCTGCCCATTTGCTAGTGCATTCCTTCGGCACTCACCCATTTTGGCAAAGTCAGCCCTCCTAAAGTCCAGTACTTTTGCCTTTGTATAGCTTGACTCTATTGCTGAGTTTATTGTGAACCATACTGTTCGATGGTTGCTAGTTCCCAGATGGCTACCCACTTCTACATCTGTGATCCTCTTCATCTCCATTTGAGAGTACCAGGTCTAAGATTGCTCCCTCTCGTGGGCTCAATACTAGTTGTCAAGGCATGCCCCTGTAGGGCATCTAGAATAACTACACTCTTCGAAGTGGCTGCTGCAACTGCACTCCAGTTAACATCTGGCATATTCAGATCACCCATCAGCAATATCTCCCCTTTTTCTGCCATTCTAAATATTCTTTCTATCATTTCCTTATCCATTTCCTCCCCCTGAGAAGGGGGTCTGTACACAACCCCTGCGCAGATTGTGGTGCCATTGCCGGTCTCCAAATTTACCCACAGAACTTCTTCTCCTCCCTGTTTTCCCTTTTGTTCTGTTGCTTTGATTCCTTTCCTTATGTAAAGAGCTACTCCTCCCTCTTTTACCCTCCCTGTCCCTCCTGTAGATAGTGTATCCTGGTATGTTTACGTCCCAGTCATGGTTTTGTGTGTACCATGTTTCTGTGACTGCCACGATATCCAGATGTTCCTCCTCCATCAAGGCCACTAATTCAGGAAGCTTGTTACTCAGACTACGAGCATTGGTACTCATTGCTCTCCATTTTTTGATGGCTTTACCTTCTTTTGCAGCATCCCCCACTGACCTTTCTACCTCAGTCTTTTTTCATTTAGTACCCTGTTTTGTAGGGAGGCTGGGATTTTCCTGCTGCTTATCAGTGCCTCCCCTTGACTAGTTTAAAAGCTTGCCAATGATGCATTTAAACCGATTGCTCAAAAGACTTGTTCTCTTCCTGGACAGATGCAGACCATCCTGCCAGTATAGGCTGGTGTCCCTCCAGGTGGAACCCCAGTCCCCAATGAAGCCAAACCCCTGTGCTCCACACCATTTTTCCAACCATTCATTAAACTGCATGGTGCAAAGTACCCTCGCCTCACTCATGCCATTGACAGGCTGCACCTCAGAGAAGGATACTGTGTGTGCTACTTATCGTAGGCCCCTCCCCAATTCCACAAAGTCCTTCTGCACTGCTCTAATCTCATGATGAGTGAAGTCATTTGTCCCTAGGTGGATAAAGACGTCCAGCTCAGACTCCCGTGCAGCTGTTCTTGTGATCCCGAGGATGCGCTTCCTGTCTCTCCAAGCCATGGCACCAGGCAGGCACCTTACTTCAGTTTTCCCTGCACCCCCCAGTTCTATCCCCTAATTGAGTCCCCACCAGCAGCTGCTTCCTTCCTTGTGGTGTCCTCTGCCTCCTTCCTGTGGGCCTCCCTTGTGACAGTTGTCCTCAGCCTCCTTAGTCTCCTCTGCAGGGTGCATCCATAGGGGAGCTATGCTCCCCCAGAATGGTGTATGGATTGTGGTGTGGAACAACTGACTGTGCGTGCCTCTGTTCCACCATCCTCACCCTCCTTGAGCCCACTGTGGTCCAACTGCTGTGCTTTCTTCGCAACCTCTGAGGTAGTGGTGGTGGCTCTGATGCTCCCTGGATAGGGGAGGTTCCCTTCCTACCATCCATTGTGGCCTGGGAGAAGGTTCCCTTACTACTCTCCAGAGTGGCCTTAAGACAGGCAACTTCCTCCCTCAGGGCAGAGAGTTGTCTGCAAATAGGGCAGCATCTCAGCCTCCAGAAAGACTCCCAGAAGACTGCTGCCCCACAGCCATTACATTGCACTACTCCCCACATTTTATTTTTTGTTTGTGTGTGTGTGTGTGTGTGGTTTGTTATATCGTTATATATATATATATATATATATATATATATATATATATATATATGTATATTATACAATGTGTATGCTTATATTGTCAGTGCAGTGTGCTAGAGAGGATATGACAGTGATAAGCACCTTGCACTCTTGACACTCTTGAGGAAATGATGTCAGAACCCAGGTATAAAGGAACTATTTCAGGGGTGGGTGAGGGGTGGGAAGGGGTTGGGCCTAAACTGTGCCCTCACAAAACAATCAGTTAAAAGCTCTTACCCACAGCTGCGATGATTGCCTTCCTGTCAGCAAGATGCCCTACCCAACAATTTGACAAGAGAAAATACCCTGCTAATCAAACAGAGAAAAATCCACACATCCAAGTCAGACACAGGTAAACCTCCCCAGCCCCAAAACAGACCTGGTGGTTTGTGCTCTGAAAGCTGTCAGCCCCCAAATAAGTCAGCTGTGCTTTAAACTCTTCCTGCACTGAAAATGTTAAGAATTGTAACAAACAAACGTAAACCTAGATCCACCTCCCTCTGTTGCTTGAAAGACTGTCTTTTCCTGTTTCACACTGCAGGTTTTGCTATGACAACTCCTTAACCACAGTAACTTATTTAAAAATAGTTTAGCTATCAAACTCCTACGCACCAGTAAATTATTTAAAAATAGTTTCTGTCCCAAAATCCTAGTAGTCAATCCAGCTACCCCCAAGGGACAACCAAAATGCAGTATTCCAACACTTGTGAAGTTACTTCCAAGATAAGCAGAGTTTGCAAGCTCCTTTTTCAACTCCTCAGCCACCTGTAAGTTATTTAAAAACAGTTTAACTGTCAGAAAATCCTAGCAGACAATCTAGCTACCTTCAAGGATCTACCCAAATGCAGTATTTAAATCCTTCTGAAGTTACTAACAAGATAAACAGATTTTGCAAGCCCCTTCTTGGTTAAACACTAAATAAATATGTGAATAAAAAGCAATTACCAAGGGTAGTTAGTTTCACCTCCCACAGAATTAAGCAAAAGTGCTCGTTGTTGCAGATATCAAGTACAATATAGAATTTCTCACACAGCTCACAGCTGAATAAAGAAGTAGTGTCCTTCCAGGTCAAGAAAATGTGCTTTGTGTCTCTAATTATTGTAGCCTCCAGTAATTTATAGTAATCTGATCTAGTCTGGATGTCTCCACCCAGGGCAATTTGTTGACAATGGTTATGATGTAGCCTTTCCTGTTCCAATACAACACTTTGTGGTCTGAAACAATTTCTTGCACCTAAGGCTGTCTGTGTTTCAATTCACACTGCAGGTTTTGCTATGACAACTCCTAACCACAGTAACTTATTTAAAATAGTTAAAATAGTTTTGCCTTCCCTAGAGAGCACTGAAATAAGCTTGTTAGAGGACTTTTGAGTTCATTAGCTAGCTCTTTAAAGAAATCCAGGAGTGATGCCATCTGGTCCTGCTGAACTATTTTGTTTGAGGGTTATTATAATCTGATAAACCCCTCCTCCACGTGAATGGTTCAATATCGCTCGTGGTTATATTACTATCAATATTTTCTTTAGGCTCATAGGTACTCAAAAAGTATTTATTCACGTCTCAGATTACAACCTTTGAGCTTGAAGCTCATTTGCAAAGGTTCCATGTCAAAAGGTACAACACAGTAAACTTTAAACAACATTAAATAACACTATATTTTCTAGCAACAAATATGTTAATAGTTAGAAGAGGCATCAGAGGTACGAGTTGCCCAAATGATGGTGTAGGGTAGATTGAGTATAGTCATAGGGCACTGTTATGCTGCATTAGGAGCTAGAGAAACAGAAGAGAGCAGAGTGAGGGAAGAGTGGGGGAATGCCAGGCAGGGAATCGGGTAAGCCTTAGATTCCCACCGTCAGTGAAAGGGTTGTATGGGAGTGTTGCAAGGAGTTTGAATCAAGGTGAAGAAGGGGGGGGCAGAGAGAGGGGAGGAAGGGAAGTGGAAAGGGATGTGGCAACGGTAGGTGATGGAGTAAGGTGAGGTAAGGATCAGGGTAGTAGAATTGGGGAGGGGTGGAATGGAGGGGTGGGTGGGAGTGAAGAGGTCGAGGGTTGTTAGAAGTAAAGGAGAGGAAGAACATCAGGCAGAGGGCTTGGTAAAGAGTGCAGGAGGGATAGGTTCAAGTTCTAGTCCACGTGCAATGGTTACTGGGGGCATGAGCAGTACGACTGGCTGGTGAGGAGGGAGCGCAGTTTCGGTTTGAATAGACCTCATTTAGGTTCAGCCAGGAGGTCACCAGGTAGTGAGTTGAGCCACTTTGGGGCACGATATCCAAATGACCACTTCAGTGGCTATTTCTGTTTCGTCTGATGCCATCCCATATGGTGTATGAATTGGTCCTACCCCCTTCTGATTTCCCTTCATGGCGCCTACATAATTATAAAATAGTTTTTTATTGTCTTTTACTAGGGTCACAAGTTTGGATTCTAAATGTTCTTTAGCTTTTCTAATCATACTTTTCGTAGTGTTAGCAGATGTTTTAAATTTTAGCCAGTTACAGGTTGACGGATGTTTCTTGTATTTTTGATATAGTTTCTTTTTCTTACTAATTTGATTTTGTATCTTGCTGTTCCACCAAGGGGGAACTCTTCTGTTTTTCATAGATTTCCTTCTTTCAGGTACCCAATGTTGTAAACAGTGTGCAGTTTGGGATTTTAATTTGTCCCACACTATTTCTAGGGTTTTGTTTTTTAAGATCTTGTTCCCAATTCCATGAGGTCAAAAAGCCTTTTATTTTAGAATAGTTAGCTTTAGTATACTTCCTTACTTTTGTCTGCCTCACAGAAGACTCACTATCTGGGGCAGGCGTTAAAGGCTGGCGATCATCCCTCCGGGCACCAGTGCCCACATCCGGACAGGTGCCTGTGGACCCTGCCATGTTGGGTTCACTCAGGCCAGCCCCCCAGTGTCTTTAGATGGGGGATCCCAGGGAGGAGGAAGGGGGGACGGAGGCCAGCCCTGGGGGACAGAGACCCATTTCTGGAGTAGCGACCACCACATCAAAAAAAGGGCATAGTAATCTACCTGTGGCATGATACTGTAAACAGGTTGGAAAGGCAGGCATGGCGCTGTGTTAGTGAATGAGGGCTGAAGACCTGGAGAAGAATATCCAGGTGTAGGCTCATTTGGCACCAGCAAGGGATCCACGATTTTTTGTCAGGTGTCGGCTACGGCATTGGGCCTGCGACAGCAGTGTTGGGCCCACAGGCTGGAGCGTCAGCCGCACAGGTGGCAGTCCAACAGGCGACGGCCTGGAGGACCCTAGTGAAGGGGCATGTGACGTCAGGCCCCTCGGGGAGGCCAGCATCAGTGGGGAAGGGAGGTCTCCTTGGTAGAGCAAGGGCAACGCTGGGGAGGAGGAAACTGCCGTCGCTTGCCTCAGGTGCTGCATATCAGAACTGGTGTCAGCCCCCAAAGTGGGAGGTGACTAAGGCAGAGCCATGGCCGGTGGGACAATGGAGGGAAGTCCACCACCAGAGTGCCCAGAACCGGCCACGCCACCTGGCTGAGAGCCCATCGAAGTTAAGAGCCTAAGCTACAAGGGCTGAGGAGCAGGAGACAAGTCCCCTGCCCCGAAGAGCCACCGCCTGAAATGGAGATGAAAGTGGGCAGCGGAGCCACCAGGATCCTAAAGGAAGTGAGGGCTGATGGGGCTGGAGACGCACTCACGACTCACCACAGGAGAATGACGCTGCAGTGGTCACAGGTTTGTGGGGCCACTGTGACCGGGAAGCTGACCGGGTCCTGTCTCGTTGTTTATCCCGGTGGTTGTGCGTGCCCAGACTTCTCCTTCTGAGAAGAAGAAAGAGGTCCCAGAAGATTGTGCCAGTGAGGCGAGCTCCTAGCCTGCAACTCTTTTTCCATAGCGAGGCAGCTTCAGTTCAGAGAGGTGGCTCTCCAGCATCTTCAATCGACATCTCAAGTGGCCTGGTTGAACTTTTGGCATTGCTGGCAGGCTTTGGTGTTGTGGCTGGGGCTATGCAGATCAGGCACAAAGAGTGACCATCCGTCTCAGGAATCACTTTGCCGCAGGTACACTTTGTGGAGTGGTTGGAAGATGAAGCGGGAGCAGAAGACCTAAACCTGATGAAGGTAACAGAAAAATCTATGTTTAAACTGTAAGAAAATAGAAAATAAAAAGAGGGCGTGAAAGCGCGGAAATGGCGATCGACTGTAGTTGCGACGTTCACAGAGGTCCAACGTGCATGGGTGTGGCGAGAAAAGAGCGGAGGTGGTGTGGGACCACCCTCCTATATATCCTATGCCGAGTCAGATGACTGGTGTTGGCGGGGGATGGTCCCCCATGGTAGACTGCGAGCTAGACGTTTTCCATGTGGTCCTAGTGCTTCGTGACATAGTCCTACCTGTGGGGCCTGCTGCAAGAGCCTTCCTTGAAGTAAGATCTCCTGGACACAAAATTTTAAGGTAAATACAGTACTGACAGGTGCATTTCAGTGGGGTGCTCCATTACATGTGCTGTATTCGAACACTTTAGCATGTTTTTTCATTGGGTGGTAACTCAGCTGCAGGAACAGGGGAGGTCCACTACTTGAGTGAGTTGTTTGTGGGCCCATCGGGTTGCCCAGAAAGCATGAAACTTCTATGCTCCTTTAGGAGGCGTGTTGAGAATTTAGGATTCCCTGGCTGGCGGGCTTAGAGGGCCCACAGACCACCATCTCCTTTCTAGGACATAGACAGGGTGGAGGCTGTCCAGAGGAGGGCAAATAAAATATTGCGAGACTGCATCATAAGCCCAATAAGGAGAGTCTGAAGGATCTCAAATATATACCACCCAAGAGAAGGGGGGACAGAGACCTATAAGTACCTCATGTGGGTAAATAAGGAACAGAAGAGAGTATTTTTCAGAAGAGAAGTTGCCACGAGAACAAAGGGGCATGCAATAAAGCTGGAGGGAGGAATTTAGGAGGAATGTGAGAAAGTACTTCTCACCAAAAGTACTAGATACTTGGAACAATCTTCCAGTAGAAGTTGTGGTTGTGAAAACAGTGGTGGACTTCATGCATGCATGGGATAGGCAAAAAGGAATCTTGGTAGGAAAGCAGAGGGAGGCAGCCGAGATCAGACAGGGTCTGCAGGGACAGTCTAGGCAAGGACAAAATGGTCAGACCTGGTAGGCCAAGTGGTCCTCATCTGCTGACAATTTACATGTTTTGATGGGTCTATGATTCTAGAGACAAGCTCTGTTAAATTCGACAGTCACCTCCTAGGGAACAAAGTGATGGTATTGTGGGATCTCTTGGAAAGGACATGGCAAGCCAAAAAAGTCAGAGCTGCTTTTAGTGTATTTAAATGTTGCCTGCAATGTCACATCCATGGGGCAGACTTTCCTCCGCAGGCTGAGGAAAGCCAAGTCAAGGGTGTGGTAACAGTAACATAAGAGTCAGGTGAGGGAGAACAGTATAAGAGTGACCTCATGTTACAGCACAGGTTTTTGATGCACTTCAATGGTATTTCAGCCTGGCCCACCACAGTGAGCAGTACAGAGGTTACACTCTATATGGATGCTTCAAGTGGTTTAGTGTTCGAGGCATATTTGCAGGTCAACTGCGTGTGCCTTATGGAGATTAGCATGGCTTCATAATGGCATCACAAAAGATCACCCTGTAGGAATTCTTTCTCATAATGGTAGCCTTGGTCATCTGCTGAGGAACTGAGGTGACTGGGCTTGGTCTCTCTCCCGTGGTCAGCTGTGAGGACCAGAGAATTCACCTTGGGTTGCTCCGCCAGGAATGGCTCTGATCTGGGAGGCTCATATAACCTATCCGCCTTCCTTGGAACAGCGGGAACCGGGGAAGGAGTCCTCCAGGTAAGGCGAGTGACGTCCTGGAAGGGCTCAATAAATGAAGGAATGACCAGCGGCTTAGGCTCCTTCTCTCCTAGGGACTTAGTCAACCGCTGGCGCTCCAGGTCGAGAGCCTCCGTCTCCACTGGTAAATAGTCTGGATATGCCTCATTATATCGAGGAATGAAGGGTCGTCTGGGGGGAGCATGGCGAGTCCCTGGGCTGTGGGGATGGTGGCAGAAAACCATCTCCTGAGTAATCAGAGTCCGAACCTGCATCATCAGCGGAAGAGGACGATCGGGGAGATGACAGAGATGGTGAAGGAGACCTTTTTCTGGGCTTCTGCTTAGGGGTGGAGAAGGGTGATCCCCCGACTGATCTTTGTCTGGAGTGGGAGAAGACCCATGGGTGGTGGTGTGGGGACCTTATCTGGCGGCCTATAAAGGAGGTCCCCTTTCACCGTATTCCACCAAGAGGTGGACAAATTCCCGATATCCGCCACCAGAATCACAGCCGGGGCCAGGGCCAGCGCCAGGTTAGATGGCTCGGATGCCTGACCATCAGGGACGGACATCTGGGGATCGGGCGCCCCATCCGGAGTGTCTGGCATCGGGTCCGGAAGACCAGTATCTGAAGACCAGCATCCGGTACTCGACAGCCGATATCCAGCTGGTGACTAGCATCTGGAGGGATGTCAGCTTGCGTCTGACCCTTTAGGAGAGAGCACAGATGGCTGATCGTCATTCGGCGACCTTCCCGTATCTGGTGTCGGGGGATGTGTCATCGGGATAGGCAACCGTCTGGTAGTCTGGTGTCAGGAGTAGGACGTACCTTTGCCAGTGGAGGGAGAGTCCGAGCCCAGGCGTCCCCATGCCTACCAGAACTTTTCTCAGAGCGTTTTCTCTTTTGGAGGAACTAGGCCTGTCCAGGGCTCTGGGCAGGCCTTCCTGGGCCGACCCTGTAGATTTGTGAGGTCGGTGAGCCAGGGAAGAGGATCGATGTCCCTTCGAGGCCGACTCCTTTTGGGCACCCTGAGGAGAGGTGTGAGTGGCCTTGGAAGAGCAGGAAGACTCAGCAGCCGTAGGAACTGAGCCTGACCTCTGCAAGGAAGACGACGACGGCGCCGGTTTGGCAGGCGAATGATGGCAGGATTCAGATCTGGCCCTATCCTTCTGTTTGTGATGCCTTTCACCCAAGGTCTTAGCTCTGGATGAGGACTCTCTGGCAGGAGAGGAGAAGCTGGCTCTGGAACCTCTCTGCATCACTGCAAGCTGCTTCTCTAACAAGAAGGTTTTAAGGGCGTGAGCTCTCCTGGTGTGCGTCTTTTGATTGACGCATTGGCAGTGTCTGCAGGAATCCGGCTGGTAGTCTGGGCCTAGACAGATGAGGCAGACCGCATGGCCATCTTTGGCCGGGATCTGCTTCCTGCAGGAACACTCAGACTTACGTCGCGGTGGAGAGGGCGAGGACATAAACATGGTGTTAGATTAGATCATAAAAAAAAAATAAACAAAGTGACTTATCTTGGCGTTCGATGCTGTCAACTGCAAGCGAACCATCTATGGAGCTGAACTACGCAGGTCGACAGCGGGAAAAGAACTGGGGTGGTGCCTGGGACCTCCCTCTTTATACCACGTCTGATGTCAGGCGGAGCCGACGTCAGCGGCCCCGCCTCACATTGGTTAGCTGGGCAAGTTTTCTGTGCGTCCTGATGCCTGACAGCTTCAGTCCTAATGGTATTACCTGCTGCAAGAGCTCCACCCTCAAAAACAGATCAAGAGGGTCCAGTTGAGAACAGAAAACATGGACATGGTCCACTTGATCACTGGGCAGCTGGAAAAAAGGCCCCGGGGACAAAATGCCTTTTGTTAAACATTCATTCTGGATGAAGCATGTCCCAATGACGCATTGTCTTGCTCGTCACAGTGGGAAGAAGTTCAGAGAACTGGAGTCAACAGTGGAGGATCGACCATGGCAGGTCCCTCAGCTGTCATGGGATCTACTGACCCAGAGACTTGGGAATGGACTGGCACCTCCATTGCTCCCAGCACAAGAAGGGCCTACAGGAGAGCAGTGGATTATTTCATGAATGACAGGGCATTACACTGCTGACCAGAGCTTTGGCATATACTGGAGGATCAACTGTGCTAGTACATCTTAGCGGTGAAATAGGCACCGAGAGGCAGAGGAATAACACTTAGTGGGTGTAGCATGGTTCTCTAGAGCTTTAAGGCTAATGGACCATTCACAGGTGTTTTAGATATGGTAAGCACTGGAAGGGTGGCGCCAGTTGGTGCCTCACCAGCCAGACTGTAGGCACCCCTTGCGCCCAGCAGCTCTCAGGCTAATTTGGGCTACCTTCCTTCCTAGAAGCACAGAAATATTGAAAATGTTGGCAGAAAAAGACCATTGGTCCATCCAGTCTGCTCTTTTTTACCCTATCCTACCCTGGGACCTAATGTCTCACCAGGGTTATTGCCCTCACCTCCCCCCCTTGTTCCCTGCCTTACTGCATCCCCCCCCCCGTGTAACTACTAAGTATTTCATTTAGTTCCAGCAGTGTTTGAAACCAGTAATAGTTCTTGCACCCACCACCTCTGCTGCTTTGCCATTCTACAGCTCAGCCACTCTCTCTGTCAAATAAAACTTTTTTACATCCCTCCTAAATCTCCCACCTGTTAGCTTCCACTCATGCCCCCTGTTTTTCATTTGTCAGTCCTGCTGAATATTTATTTAGTGTTTGGTGACTGGGTAAGGTGCACTAGGCAGCCACTTGCCTATTTTCAGGCATGACCCGGGAAGTTACAACAGCAATGATAATACAAGATTGACAAGGATAAGGCGAGTTTACAAAGACAAACAGAGTAGTGGTAATCACGGAGTTATAAGGAAGGGCACAAAGATGCATACAAATAACAATGCGTAAGAGAGGTACAATATATTTTTACAGAAATTTCACTGAGGAGCAAGCAAAGTAGTCATTGTAGAGTCTGACAAGTAGTAGCACAGTGTTAAGGGTTAGGACAGGCACACTGGGAGCGCTGAAGCAGATAATCACAGAGATGTCGACTAAAGGTGCTAGCCGCTTGATCCTGTCACACAGACGGAGGTAAACTATTCCACAGCTTAGGACAGTGGAGAGGATATCTCACCATACCTGGGATGAGACCTGGGGTAGTCAGCTAGTCAGTGTCAGAGGATCTAAGGGAGTAGTGACTAGTGCAGGATGAAACGTATGAGGTGAGGGATAGAGGCTTTCTGTTATTTAATATATTATGGACAATTTTCCCTAAAGCAAGGTCCATAGGAGGCAGTATAGCAGAGTGGTTTAGGGCTACGAGCTGCAAACCTAGAGACCTGGGTTTGAATCCCACAGCTCCCAAATGCATACTGTGTGACCCTGAGCAGGTCACTTAACTTACTTGTGCTCCCAGGTCACACCTAGAAACCAGCTTCGGCTTCGTGTGCCTTTCCTGGTTAAACAATTTCCCCTTTCCCTTTCTCATTAGGGCTGAAGGGGAGGGCCAGCCTAGTTTGCTGTACAGCAGACAATGATGAGTAAGGCGATTACATACAAGAGCGAAGCGGCATATATTGTTGTAACCCACTGTCCATTTATGCATAAGGGTGTTAGAAGTGTTGACAAAAGACTGGAAGGATGTATGAAAGTTTAGGGAGTAACAGAGTACACAACAGATTCTCTACAATCTACCTTCTTAATTCCTTTTAAACACTTGAAGGTCTCTTTCATATCTCCCTCCAGGCCATGTGCCACTTGCCTTATGAGGTGCGCTCTTTCCCACAGCCTTCCCCTCACTGTCTGTGTGGCCTTCCAAGACTCAGAGTTGGTTGTGAAAAGCAAGGCAAGGGATACGATGGGGATCCGGGTGGAGGATGTAGTATTAACAGGATCTGGGATGAGTGTGTGGCTCTGCAGGTCCAAAACAGACCACAGGATGTGCGGGTGCTGAGCCATGCTACGGATCCCCCAGGCATTATTTACATGTTTAATTTACCAACATCTTTTTAAATTTACTCTCCTGGCAAGCCGGTGACCAGCACAGAGTCAAGAGGGTGCGGATTTGCAGGCATTCCTTTGTGCACTGTGCAGTTGAGAAGGTTGGGCATCGAGCAGGGGCAGGAACCTGCACTGCCAATCAAACGTGGCCCAGCTGACCTGACTGAGGCACAACAGGGGATGCTATGGCAGGTCCCACTTCCCATGCTTGATGCCAAGGAATGAAAGGCGATGCTGCTTGACATCCTGGTGTTATCTTTGGGGGACAATGAACTGAGATGGGGAACTTCACTCAACCTGCTGCAGGGCAACAAGGAGGGCCTGCACACAGTTCAGTACTGCTGGACATCCTGCTCTTACCTTCGGGGGACATCGAGCTGGGATAGGGAACTTCAATCAAGCTGCTGCAGGGCAACAAGGACGGCCTGCACACAGTTTAGTACTGCTGGCGTAAGATGGCACAAATTTGATCACGCATAATCCAGAGATTACACTGGCACCATGTTGGGGGATCACTGTGTCAGACACAAAGCTCAAAAAGGTGGATTATTATTAAGATGGGTTGCTTTCTCAAATGTTCAGCTTGGCTAGTCAATCAGCTCTGAAAGTGTGGTTGGCATGATGTGCTTGTGAGGAGACAGATGGGATCTCTCTGGTGGTGGTATGGGAGTGTCATGCAGGGAAACTGACACAGTAAGTAGGGGACCAGTGCCTTATTCAGACTGGTCCTACCCAATGGCTGGCATGAGAAGCAGAAATAAAGGCAACACCCATCCCAAACTGGACACATGCATCCTCCATAGGGAATGTCCCACGGGCAGAGTAAGAGAAGACTTGGTTTGCTGGCCAAGGCACCTAGCTTCACCTGAGCTCTTTCCTTCTAAGACTGCTTGAAAGGCAGAGTAGAAAAACTTACCAGAGCAAGGGAGAAGGATTAAGACTTAGTTTGGCTAAGCAGATTTACTGTGTGGTGGTGTTTTTATTTTTTACTCACAGGGATTAGTACTGTTTGTTGCTAACATTTCATTGCTTTATTTTTCTCTGATTCAAATTGTTGTTGCTGGTATACCTTCTTCTGCATTATTACAAGGTGTGCCTACAGGTGTGTGCTAACAGATTACTGCTGTAATCTTCTGATTCAAATTGTCTTTTGCAAGGTATATCTTCTGTTACTGCTTTATTTTTCTCTGAGCAAAGTGTTTCTTACAGGTATATCTTCTCTGAAATTACTGTATTACAGGTGGAGCTTACATTTTTGTGACTTTTATCATTGGGCTAAGAAAATTACTGTTTGACACTGGTTTTATTTTATTCTTGTTTGTTGAAAGGTTTGTTGTCTCAGAGGTGTTTCAGTCTCCTTCTCACATTGAAGGAGCTAATTGCTTTTCCTCCCACAGCTCTTCCAAAGGATTAGGTGTGTATGTGGGTGGAGCTGGCAAACTGTCAGTAATTTCAACAGAAAGAAGGGTTAAAAGTCAGGTTAGTTGATATCTTGGAGGTAGAAGACTTGGTTTGCTGGCCAAGGCACCTAGCTTCACCTGAGCTCTTTCCTTCTAAGACTGCTTGAAAGGCAGAGTAGAAAACTACCAGAGCAAGGGAGAAGGATTAAGACTTAGTTTGGCTAAGCAGATTTACTGTGTGGTGGTGTTTTTATTTTTACTCACAGGATTGCTACTGTTTGTTGCTAACATTTCATTGCTTTATTTTTCTCTGATTCAAATTGTTGTTGCTGGTATACCTTCTTCTGCATTATTACAAGGTGTGCCTACAGGTGTGTGCTAACAGATTACTGCTGTAATCTTCTGATTCAAATTGTCTTTGCAAGGTATATCTTCTGTTACTGCTTTATTTTTCTCTGGAGCAAAGTGTTTCTTACAGGGTATATCTTCTGAAATTACTGTATTACAGGTGGAGCTTACATTTTTGTGACTTTTTATCATTGGGCTAAGCAAAATTACTGTTTGACACTGGTTTTATTTTATTCTTGTTTGTTGAAAGGTTTGTTGTCTCAGAGGTGTTTCAGTCTCCTTCTCACATTGAAGGAGCTAATTGCTTTCCTCCCACAGCTCTTCCAAAGGATTAGGTGTGTATGTGGAGAGTGGAGCTGGCAAACTGTCAGTAATTTCCAACAGAAAGAAGGGTTAAAAGAGTCAGGTTAGTTGATATCTTGGAGGTAGAAGACTTGGTTTGCTGGCCCAGGCACCTAGCTTCACCTGAGCTCTTTCCTTCTAAGACTGCTTGAAAGGCAGAGTAGAAAAACTTACCAGAGCAAGGGAGAAGGATTAAGACTTAGTTTGGCTAAGCAGATTTACTGTGTGGTGGTGTTTTTATTTTTACTCACGGGATTGCTACTGTTTGTTGCTAACATTTCATTGCTTTATTTTTTCTCTGATTCAAATTGTTGTTGCTGGTATACCTTCTTCTGCATTATTACAAGGTGTGCCTACAGGTGTGCTAACAGATTACTGCTGTAATCTTCTGATTCAAATTGTCTTTTGCAAGGTATATCTTCTGTTACTGCTTTATTTTTCTGGAGCAAAGTGTTTCTTACAGGGTATATCTTCTCTGAAATTACTGTATTACAGGTGGAGCTTACATTTTTGTGACTTTTTTATCATTGGGCTAAGCAAAATTACTGTTTGACACTGGTTTTATTTTATTCTTGTTTGTTGAAAGGTTTGTTGTCTCAGAGGTGTTTCAGTCTCCTTCTCACATTGAAGGAGCTAATTGCTTTTCCTCCCACAGCTCTTCCAAAGGATTAGGTGTGTATGTGGGGGTGGAGCTGGCAAACTGTCAGTAATTTCCAACAGAAAGAAGGGTTAAAAAGTCAGGTTAGTTGATATCTTGGAGGTAGAAGACTTGGTTTGCTGGCCAAGGCACCTAGCTTCACCTGAGCTCTTTCCTTCTAAGACTGCTTGAAAGGCAGAGTAGAAAACTTACCAGAGCAAGGGAGAAGGATTAAGACTTAGTTTGGCTAAGCAGATTTACTGTGTGGTGGTGTTTTATTTTTTACTCACAGGGATTGCTACTGTTTGTTGCTAACATTTCATTGCTTTATTTTTCTCTGATTCAAATTGTTGTTGCTGGTATACCTTCTTCTGCATTATTACAAGGTGTGCCTACAGGTGTGTGCTAACAGATTACTGCTGTAATCTTCTGATTCAAATTGTCTTTGCAAGGTATATCTTCTGTTACTGCTTTATTTTCTCTGGAGCAAAGTGTTTCTTACAGGGATATCTTCTCTGAAATTACTGTATTACAGGTGGAGCTTACATTTTGTGACTTTTTTATCATTGGGCTAAGCAAAATTACTGTTTGACACTGGTTTTATTTTATTCTTGTTTGTTGAAAGGTTTGTTGTCTCAGAGGTGTTTCAGTCTCCTTCTCACATTGAAGGAGCTAATTGCTTTTCCTCCCACAGCTCTTCCAAAGGATTAGGTGTGTATGTGGGGTGGAGCTGGCAAACTGTCAGTAATTTCCAACAGAAAGAAGGTTAAAAGTCAGGTTAGTTGATATCTTGGAGGTAGAAGACTTGGTTTGCTGGCTAAGGCACCTAGCTTCACCTGAGCTCTTTCCTTCTAAGACTGCTTGAAAGGCAGAGTAGAAAAACTTACCAGAGCAAGGAGAAGGATTAAGACTTAGTTTGGCTAAGCAGATTTACTGTGTGGTGGTGTTTTATTTTTTACTCACAGGGATTGCTACTGTTTGTTGCTAACATTTCATTGCTTTATTTTTTTCTGATTCAAATTGTTGTTGCTGGTATACCTTCTTCTGCATTATTACAAGGTGTGCCTACAGGTGTGTGCTAACAGATTACTGCTGTAATCTTCTGATTCAAATTGTCTTTGCAAGGTATATCTTCTGTTACTGCTTTATTTTCTCTGGAGCAAAGTGTTTCTTACAGGGTATATCTTCTCTGAAATTACTGTATTACAGGTGGAGCTTACATTTTGTGACTTTTTATCATTGGGCTAAGCAAAATTACTGTTTGACACTGGTTTTATTTTATTCTTGTTTGTTGAAAGGTTTGTTGTCTCAGAGGTGTTTCAGTCTCCTTCTCACATTGAAGGAGCTAATTGCTTTTCCTCCCACAGCTCTTCCAAAGGATTAGGTGTGTATGTGGGGTGGAGCTGGCAAACTGTCAGTAATTTCCAACAGAAAGAAGGGTTAAAAGTCAGGTTAGTTGATATCTTGGAGGTAGAAGACTTGGTTTGCTGGCCAAGGCACCTAAGCTTCACCTCGAGCTCTTTCCTTCTAAGACTGCTTGAAAGGCAGAGTAGAAAAACTTACCAGAGCAAGGAGAAGGATTAAGACTTAGTTTGGCTAAGCAGATTTACTGTGTGGTGGTGTTTTTATTTTTACTCACAGGGATTGCTACTGTTTGTTGCTAACATTTCATTGCTTTATTTTTTCTCTGATTCAAATTGTTGTTGCTGGTATACCTTCTTCTGCATTATTACAAGGTGTGCCTACAGGTGTGTGCTAACAGATTACTGCTGTAATCTTCTGATTCAAATTGTCTTTGCAAGGTATATCTTCTGTTACTGCTTTATTTTCTCTGGAGCAAAGTGTTTCTTGGTATATCTTCTCTGAAATTATTACAGGTGGTGCTTTACAGGTTTACAGTTTTATCTAACATTAGGATAAGCTTTCAGGGTTACTGCATTTGTTGTTGACTGATTGTTTCTGCTCTTACCTCCTTGTTCTTTCGTCCGTGGTTCTTCTTTTTGGCAGGGGAAGGGCCCAGCCACCCCCATCCCCAACCACCCCACACTACACTCTTATAGGGTACCACAGTTGTAACATTTCCTGTGGCAGAACAGGAAGAGGCGGATCAGTGGGGCCTCCACAAGGTGATCTCATTTACAGGGCACTAGTAATTTAACTTGTTATAACAAGTTAAACAAAGCACAATTAAACCATTACTTGCATTTTTTTCCTTCTAATTACTCTGACTAGGTTACAAACCCAGCAACTTATTTGGAATGGTTTCATTAACTGCAGGTACTTGGAACAATTTTCAGAAGGACAGTCTTACAGGATTTAGGACACTCTACCTATGCTGGGCCTTTGGAGATCTTGAGGTCTCAGCTCCGGCAGCATGGGCAGAGATTGCACGCCTCAAATTTATATTGAAGAGAAATACATTATAAGAACCACCCGCCATTTCCCAGCATCCAACAGAAAACCTAGACCGGAGGGTAGTTGGTCCAGGAGGTTGGCAGGTGGTTAGGAGGAGCAAATCAGGTGCCCCATCACTCTGCTCCTCCAACACATTACCCAAAAACCATATAAACACTACAAACAGGTATCTGCCTCTATCTCTGAAATCAAATAAAGAGGCAGAAGACACTGCAGAGCAGGACACCGCGGCACAGGAGCTAGCACAACAATACTCACCCAAATCAGGAACCAAACTAAACAAGCAGAAAGGAAATCCAAAAACTTCTGATCATAGGAGACTCCATGATTCGGGAGTTGATACCCATCTCCAGCCAGGGTGATGGTCAGATGTCTCAGGTACATCAGCATGGAGACACTGACCGCATTGCTAAAATTGTTCACAAAGCAGGAGAAAACATTGATGTCCTAGTACACATAGGGACTAATGATCTCGCCAGCCGGTCAGTTGTGGGAGACCAAGGAACACCTGATCGTAGCTGGGTGACAAACTATCATCTATTTCGATCGGCATCTCTTCTCTGAGATCCTGCCAGTCTGGGAGAAGGAGCAGATGGACGGAAGGTCAGAGAAGGGGAGATAGGAGCTAAAACGTGGCTCAGGGACTGGTGCCAGGAAAAAGGACACAGATTTGTGGAACTGGCAACAGTTCTGGGAGCGAAAGTCTTTAAATTTGATGGACTGCATCTGACTAAAGAGTGAGTCAGCATTGGGGCAGAAGTTTGACGTCTTTGCAGAATATTTAAACTAGCAAATGGGAGGGGGTGCAGCACCCATACGTCGAATGGGAAGAACACCTCTCCCCCTCACTGGTGGTCAAACAGGAATTCAGCGTGTTGCCATTCATTTGCATCACCAGGTAAGAAAAAGGTTTGTCTCCACACGATGCACAGGGGTAATGCCAAACTTCACCCAACAACTCATACACCAAAATCTGGCCAATGGAAAATCATGTACACAAATGCTCACAGCCTGGAAATAAGATCCCAGACCTGCAGGCAATAATGTCAGAGGCTAAACTGGACATAGTAGCAATTAGTGAGATGGTTTACCAGTAACCACACTTGGGAGACTTCAGTACCTGGATATGTATTGTTCAGAAGAGACCGAGGTGCAAGGGGGAGGTGGCCCTGTATGTTAATGAAAATATCAAAGCTACAGAAATTCAGAATACACATAAGGAGCCAGAAGAACTGTGGGTCACCCTGGAAACAGGTAATGGGACAGCCATAAGAACTGGGGTTGTCTACAGGCCCCCAGACCAGAGGGAGGACATAGACACATTACTGTTGAAGATATACAAAACATGACAGCTAAAGGGAGGTTCTGATAATGGGAGACTTCAACATGCAGATACAGATTGGTCAATACCAGCAGGAACATCTGCCAGAACTAGACTCATAGTGGATTCCTGCAGGGGAGGGCCTCAAACAACTGGTACAGCAACCCACAAGAGAGAGACTATCTCCTAGATCTAGTACTGACTAACAAAGAAGGATCACAGATCTCCAGGTAGAAGGTCACCTGGGGGCCAGTGACCATCACATGGTATGGTTCAATTTGGCTACTACATCTAAATCATCCCATTCCAAGGCAAAAATATGGGACTTCAGAGGGCTGACTTTGATAAGATGGCCAACAGAGTTAAGCTAGCCCTGGCAAAGAAACACAGGTGAGGAAGTACAGCAAAGTGGGCAAGCATTAAGGATACAATACTTGAAGCAACATCCCATTGTGTTAGACAGAAAAGGAAGTGCAAAGAAGAAGGAAACCACTTTGGTTCTCAAATATAGTAGCAGAAAGGTCAGAGCCAAAGGCTGGCCTTCAGAAAATATAGAGAACACAGCAGGATGAAGATGGGAGGCATACCAAACTGCCTAAGGAAGCAGGTAGGCAGTAAGGCAGGCAAAAGTCCCGAAACTGAGGAAACACTAGCACGAACAGTAAAGAAGGTGATGACTTTCTATAGATACATTAGCTAAAAGGAGAAAGTCCAGAGGGGTATTGCTAAGCTTAATGGAGAAAAGGAGCATGTGAGGAGGAGGACCTTGTAAAGGCATCTATCCTAAATAGATACTTTTGCTCAGTATTTACTGAAGAGAAGGTAGGCAGGGCCCACAGCTCAGCATCATGGACACAGGGGGAGGGAGGTGAGCATACTCCCTTCACAAAAGAAAGGGTCCTACAAGAGCTTGCTAAGCTCAGGGTGGATAAGGCAATGGGACCTGATGGCATACATCCCAGGGTACTTAGGAGCTAAAGGAGGAACTAGCAGAGCCATTAGCAGAATTGTTTAGTGAGTCTCTGAGCACAGGAGAGGTCCCAGAAGACTGGAGAAAGGCTCATGTGATCCCACTCCACAAGAGTGGTAGCAGGGAGGAGGCGGGAACTACAGACCGTCAGTCTTACCTCAGTAGTGGGCAAGATTATGGAGGCACTCCTTAGGGAAAGGATAGTGCAACACCTGAATCCATAGGGGCACAGGATCCAAGACAGCATGGGTTTACAAAGGAAGGTCCTGTCAAACTAATCTCATAGATTTCTTTGACTGGGTAACCAGAGTGGTGGACCAGGGGAGCAGTTGATGTCGCCTACCTTGACTTCAGCAAAGCTTTGACACTGTTCCACATAGAAGATTGATAAATAAGCTAGAGGCTCAAGGGTGGGTCAGAAGTTGGTCAACTGGGTGGCAAACTGGTTGACTGGCAGAAAACAGAGAGTGGTGGTAAATGGTATACAGTCAGAAGAGATGCAAGTCACAAGTGGGGTACCTCGGGGATCAGTCCTGGGGCCAGTCCTATTCAACATCTTCATTAGTGACCCTTGAGATGGACTAGAGGTAAGGCTTGTCTGTTTGCAGATGACACCAAGATCTGCAACAGAGTAGATGATCCAGATGGGTGGGCAGAATGAGAAGAGATCTGGATAAACTAGCAGAATGGTCAGAAGAGTAGCAACTGGATTTAATGCAAAGAAGTGCAAATCATGCACATAGGGAAGAGAAACCCTGAAGCCACTTATAGGCTGGGAGGAGTTGCTAGCAGTCACAAAGGAAGAAAGAGACTTGGGCATCATCATCACTGATGACCTAAAATCATCCAAGCAGACCTCTAAAGCAGTAGGTAAGGCTGAGGGGTGTTAGGGTGTATTAGTAGGGGTATCTACAAGTCGTAAGATGGAGGTAATAATCCCTCTGTACAAGACATTGGTTAGGCCCATCTGGAGTACTGCGTGCAGTATTGGAGGCCACACTTCTACAAGGACATTAACCAAATTGAGGCAGTCCAGAGAAGGGCAACCAAAATGGTGCAGGGACTGCATCAGAAGACATATAAGGACAGATTAACGGAGCTCAATATGTATACCCTTGAGCAAAGGAGGGAGAGAGGTGATATGATCGAGACATTTAAACACCTTAAGGGCATAAACAAGGTGAAAGAGTCTAACATGTTTAAATATAAGAAAAATAGCAGGACAAGAGGACACAGCATGAGATTAGAGGAGGCCGATTAAGGGGAATGAGGAAATTCTTTCACAGAAAGGGTGGTAGATGCATGGAATGGCTTACCACAAGAAGTGGTGGCTATGAATACAGTGCAGGGCTTCAAACAGGCATGGATAGGCATAAGGGAGCAATACAAATGACTATGAATAGATAGGTCACTGACAGAGCAAAGGCCGATGGTACATTTATAAGGTAGAAAGAAATGGGCAGACTGGATGGGCCTTGCGGTCCTTATCTGCCGTCAACTTCTATGTTTCTATGTTTCTATGTTCTATGTAAGCCGGCAGGCAAAAGCAAGGCCATTTTATACTGGGCCAGATGGCCTCCCCTCCGGAAAAAAGGACTGAGCTTTCTGATGGCAACAGCTGCAACCCCGGTGGTCTGGGTGAGTATCCTTCCATGGACAGCGTGGAATGAACAAAATGTGGAAAAGGTGGCTGGGGTTGTGAGTCCCTTGCAGCACAGATCACCTGTGGTCGTAAAGACTGTGAATGTCTGAATAATAATGGCTACTGCCATTCAACTCCTAGGCTGGTTCTGTAGTGGTATTCTGGTGGGGGCAGGGGGGAGGAAAATGGGGCATGTCAATCCAAGAGGTATCCCCTGAATATCTCACTAAACCTTACTTTTTGGTTTCCTCACTTTTAAGGCTGTGAATTTGTGCCAACCTTACATTTTAATTACCTCTTTTAATAATAAATAATAAATAACAAATGTACACATATGCCAGGCAATTTACAGAGCATGACTCAGATTCATGCTGAATGCTTAATTTTACTAGAAAGTTGCACAGAAACTAACAACAACATGTACCACTTAAAATTATATGCATGGGCTGAGTCTGTCTTGTTTTGCTAGAGTGTGGCTATGGTATGTCAGAGGATGACAACATTATTAATAAAGGAACCAGTTAACTACTATTTATTAAGACTGCCAACACACTGTACACCGTTACCACAGTGTTCATACAAACCCCTACAGAGTTCATTTATAGTGTCTTGAGCTAATGACCTAAAGAGATTATTTTGCTCTGTTTTTTTTTTTTTTTTAAACTGTACACCATCAGATGTGTGAAATGGTCCTTGTGTTTAAAAGAGGACTTTTATTAACTGTTTGAGTCAGAAATTGTTTGCTAGCGTCTTAAACACTGCCACATGAAGACAAAGGCAAAACAGGTGACAAACCTGCTTCAAGAGACAGTCAGTTTTAAAGAGGCAAACTGAAAAAAAGTATTTCTACAGTATGTAGCTGTAGAGGGGGCTCTGTCCCTCTGCTCACCAGCAAAAAAAACCCAAACCAGGGCTAGCAAGCAGTGCCAAAGTTCAATGGCTAGAAATGCACCAACTATAAAGCCAGAGTTGGTTCCAGCCTACAACAGCCGCTTTGCATTTTGTTGGGAAACGCAGAATGTTGTTTGCTAACGGGAGGTAACAAGTTATTTTAGTATTTGTTCTTTTCTAACCAAATCTAGTAATTTAGCAAGTATAGTAAAACCCTGCTCATCCGAATCCTGGTTTTCCAAAACTCTCAGTTATCCGAAACGGAGTCTTGTCCCCCACATGTAGCACGCATCTCTTAACAGCTGCAGCGTGATTATTACTATGCCAGAGCTAGTTGTTAGCACCTCATTAATGTAATAACTAATTCTCCCTACCTGCTGTTAAACATTCTCACCTGCTAAGATTTTGGTGCTCTACACCCCACCCACCCCACCCCATTATAGGCACTGTTGTTGCTCGACAGAAGCAGATAAAAAAAGACAGGATCAAAACTGAGCCCCTTTTGTGTTGGTGAGTCATCAAAAATAAAACAATTGGTTAGTACAAACATACAGGTTTGTTGATTGGTGGTTCAGAGGTTCAGTCTGTGATGGCATTCAATACTTAATCCCACCCCTCTTCTTAAAAAAAAGAAAACTGTTAAAGCAGCAGTGCAAGATAAAAAAAAATCTGCGCTTTTGCAACAGTTAATTCCCTCGTAATCTTTCTCGCCGGCACTGTACTATGGCCCTGTAATCTGCTCAGTTGTCCTTTGTTTTTGTTTACATTTCTGCCACCCACTATGTTCAAAGCAATAATACTAGATATGCAACCAGGCAGCTGCCATATTTACTGTGGCGCTACAAACCTGTAAACTGATCACTTCCTGGTTAGGTAGTACTGCTGCTTTAAATTCGTCTGACTTAAATTTATAATCTGTTGCCCACACTCATAACAAAACCAATTCAGAGTTCCCCTATAGGGCTGAAACCTTTGGACCCGCAGGCAGACACAGCTAAAACAGTGCAACAGAAGTAGTCGGTAAGTAAAATACGGTCCCAATTTAAAGCTGCAAGTATGAGTAGAGCAGAGGCACTGAAGCGAGTTAAGAATGAGGTTTTTTTTTTTTTCAAGTTTAGTTTTTTTTTAAAATCTGGGAGAGTTACAAATTAAAAAGTTTGCACCCCTGCTCTTCTGCTCCCCCTTTCCATTTCCATCTCAGTAGAAGAATCAGTGGGTTGAGGCACAAGTGTTCCAGCGTTCACAGTCGCTACCGGGATGAAGTCACAGTCAGCTGCAATGATAAGTACAAGACCCTCATTTATCTGAAACCCTGTTTATCCGAAAGGTTTTCTGATCTCCCATGACATTCGCATAAACAGGGTTTCACTGTACATGAAATGATATACAACAGTGTGGTTGCAATATACATGAAGTCAGGGCTCCAGGTAAGATTTTTTGGGGTGTGAGTATTGTACTCCTCATTTTTAAACTGAGGTGAGAAAATCCAATTTCAGAGGAGTACAGATGACTCTACGCCTTTGGGTGATGAGTACATTTTTGGAAATTAGCGCATTTGTTATACATTATTATGATATACATTTAATGCAAAGAAGTGCAAAATCATGCACATAGGGAAGAGAAACCCTGAAGCCACTTATAGGCTGGAAGGGGAGTTGCTAGCAGTCACAAAGGAAGAAAGAGACTTGGGCATCATCATCACTGATGACCTGAAATCATCCAAGCAGACCTCTAAAAGCAGTAGGTAAGGCTAGGGGGTGTTAGGGTGTATTAGTAGGGGTATCACAAGTCGTAAGGAGGTAATAATCCCTCTGTACAAGACATTAGTTAGAGCCCCATCTGGAGTACTAGGTGCAGTATTGAGCCACACCTTCACAAGGACATTAACCAAATTGAGGCAGTCCAGAGAAGGGCAGCCAAAATGGTGCAGGGACTGCATCAGAAGACATATGAGGACAGATTAACGGAGCTCAATATGTATACCCTTGAGCAAAGGAGGAGAGGGTGATGAGTCGAGACATTTAAACACCTTAAGGGCATAAACAAGGTGAAAAGAGTCTAACATGTTTAAATATAAGAAAAATAGCAGGACAAGAGGACACAGCATGAGATTAGAGGGCCCGATTAAGGGGAATGTGAGGAAATTCTTTTCAGAAAGGGTGGTAGATGCATGGAATAGATCACCACAAGAAGTAGTGGCTATGAATACAGTGCAGGGCTTCAAACAGGCATGGGATAGGCATAAGGGAGCAATACAAATGACTATGAATAGATAGGTCACTGACATAGCAAAGGCCGATGGCACATTTATAAGGTGGAAAAAGAAATGGGCAGACTGGATGGGCCTTGCGGTCCTTATCTGCCGTCAACTTCTATGTTTCTATGTTTCTATATGGTGTTTATGTTTACAAAGAGTTGTTGAACTTACCAGTTGTAGTGTAACCCAGTGTTTTTCTTCTCATGCTAAATTGCCAACACAAGACTATGGACTCCTTCCGATATGTACTCTCTGTACCTAAAGAAATGACAGCAACTCTTCCCCTTGCAAGAACATTAGGATGACAAAAACACAATAAGACCGCACAACAGTAAGTGCATAGCTGGCTATTTAATAAATCTCTAGAGCTACACAACATGCACACTAAGCAAACAAATAAAGGGCAGCACAAACGTACACTTTGGGATACCCTGGTTTTCATTTTGATTTTTTTCTGATTCATATTTTATTGAAAAGGTCATAATTACATATCTATTGAACTACGTTCCTCCAATCTAGGCCCCCATTCACTGCCCTACGAAGCAAGTTAAGCTGCATTCTTAAAACAACTGCGCCTGCAGTGCAGCCAGAAACCATCATCAGCGTACACACAGATACGCACACACGCGCGCACACACACACACACACACACACACACACACACACACAGGCCCATTCCTTCATTGCTGACTCTCACCTGTACACGCTGCTGCGTTTCAGTTTCAAAAACTTACATTTTCCACAATACATCCCGTGACCTGTCTGCTTCCCAATTTAAATTACTATTCTAGAGCTCCCAGAAAAATAATGTAACCCTACTACTAGACAGGTGAGCTGAGTAGAGCTAGAGTCAGGACAACGACTGGCTTATGTGGCTTTCTTGTCATCGACAGAAAGACTAATTGGGAGGGAGCACAAGCAGCAGTAATGGAGTGGAGGAATAGAGCAGCATAATTATTTAATAAAAGAAACAAACTGACCAGGCAAAAATGATCATCTTTGTATCAGTCTACATAGCAGTTCATAACAACTCAACAGCCGCTGACAGAACACAACTGTACCCAGCCACCTCACTCTGCTGCGTTTCTGGTTACCAAATCTGCAGATAGCCAACTTCTAAAGAAATAACTTTTACCCCGATCACATACATTTCTCAGACAATCATAACAGGCAGGCACCATCTGAAAACAAAAAACAAGTAATACATTTTAGAACACCAACAACAGAAACTTAAACAGAGCAGTTGACCATTGTCATCTTTTTAATCATATTTACACAGTATTTCCTAAAAATCAACTGCCGCCCACCAAGAGAACTAACATAACCGTATACCCTACCTAGCCTAACCAAATAAAATCCACAAAGCAAAAAATGAGATCTCCTTGTGTGAAAAGTGCACTTTAGCAGCAATCAGCTTTGTACAATCGAGATCCTTACCTTACCATGTTAAATTCAACAGCTGGGTGCTTTGGGGCGCCATAGCCTATGACCCACACTGCCTACACCTAGTGCTGCCTGCTGTGCTCTTAGAGGAGCTCTCACCCAATCACCCCGTGACAAAGAAACATCTGATTCAGCAGCCAACAGCAGGACAGAATCTGGGTGAGGGGTGCTGCAAATGCGAACAGGAAACACATGTTTCTTTGCAACACACGACTGACTTACTGACTTTGTATAGGTAGAGGTTGAGCAGAGCCAAAGAACTTTTTTTTTCCCCAGAGTGGAACTATGTCTTTGGAGGCTGTTAGTTGGGGGGAACCAAAACAAAATGGCACACGCAATACTGATCAATGTAGATGTGTATCTGATACACCAATGAGCCGCAGAAACAACCATAAATGCCATTTCTGGAAGCATAATTAGACTCTGTACACACCTTATCTGGAGCCCTGTATAAAGTTATTTTTAAATCAAGTTTTATTCAAAGAAATGTTCAAGTTGTAGCAGTAACTGTACAGAAATACAGAAAATATACAGTACAGCTGGTGGCAATGTAAAACGAGTTCATTCATGAGCTGGGTTAGACACATTGTTAATGAAATGAAATAGGAAACCATCCCACCAGTATTCTAGGAAAATTACTCCTAGTCTGTATTGACTGTCCACATTAGCTCACGTCCATGCCTACGTACTTTGAGTATTATGTTGCTGCAATAAATGGAGAAATCAATTGAAATGCTAACATTTAGATCAATAAAGTGAAATGTGCCGACACTCATATTTCAATGTTTCCTACAGAATAAACTCATGGTCAGTTTCCTCCAGCCGGAGTTGCGGAAGAGGAGGCCTTCTTCCGGTGCCTTTCTTTGTCCCGCTTCTTGTGTCCTTCTGGGGAGGTCGCCGCCTGCCTAAGCTTCTTCAACTCCTTCTCCATTGCAGACATCTTCTTTTCAAGGAGATGGGCTTCCAAAGACTGCTGGCATCATCTGCGGGTGGCCGCGTTGAAATGCAGGCAATGCGGGCACTTGTCCACCATGTGGTCGGGGCCCAAACAAAAAAAGGCAGAGGGAGTGACCATCTTTGTAGGGCAGTTGGGCGCCGCATGAGTCGCACTTATTTTTTGAAGGGGACGACATAAACCGATGTTCACCTGCTGAATAAACTGCAAAATACTGATACTTTCAGTAAAAAAACGACGAAGCAACAGGGCTGAGCACGAACTTCACTGTGAGGCGCGCAGCTGACAGTGGGGAAAGAACTGGAAGGCGGCCGTCCGGGACACGCCCCTTATCAGACGCCGTCTGGACGGGTCACCTGACGAGGGCTGTCCTCTGCCAGGGACTGCTAGCTAGAAATTTTTCCGGTGGTCCTGCCGCCTCGCTGACGCAGTCCTATATGTAATTACCTATTGCAACAGCCTCTCTCGAAGTAAGATCTCATGGTCAGTTTCCAGTTGATATATGACCTTGAGGTCATCTCTGATGACCTCAAGGTAGGGAAACAGTGTGACAAGGCAGCAGGTAAAGCAAATAGGATGCTGGGATGCATAGGCAGGGGCATCACCAGCAGGAAAAGGGAGGTCATAATTCCACTATACAAGACACTAGTGAGGCCCCACCTGGAGTACAGTGTACAGTTCTGGAGACCTTACCTACGTAAGGACATAGACAGGGTAGCGAAAGTTCAGAGGAGGGCAACAAAGATGGTGCATGGATTGCATCACAAGTCCTATGAAGACAGGTTGAAGGAACTGAACATGCACTCCCTGGAGGAGAGGAGGGAGAGAGGGGATATGATAGAGACATACAAGTATCTTACAGGGAGGAACAGGGTGCAGGAATACACTATTTTTAAGCGAAAAATATGTACCAGGACTAGAGGGCATGGGATGAAGTTGGAGGGAGGACGATTCAGAGACATGAGGAAGAATGTCTTCACAGAACAGGTGGTGGACAAGTGGAACACCCTGCCAGAGGAAATGGTGGGGGCTGAAACAATCACAGGATTCAAGAATGCATGGGATAGACAAAGGAATTCTGGAGGTCAGGGGTAAGGGGCAACAGACTTCTAGGAAAACAAACTGAACTTACAAGCTCAAATGGGCAGACTGGGTGGTCCATAGGCCCTTATCTGCCGACACTGTCTATGTATCTATGTAATGGTGCCAGAACTCCTCCTTGCCCCTCGACTGGTGCCCCTCATGTTAAAAGTAATATTTCCATTCTATATATGGAATTAACCACCCAAGCCAAATTTACTTTGTAGGTATTTTGACAACCACATACAGATAATGTTTTTATGGCTAGTACTAACAAGTAGCAGTAATTTAAGGGTTTTGTCCCTAACACCCTCCTTTGGGATAGACATCAGTGCCTGTAATGAGGTAAGCAAGTTTTGGTCTGTAAATACCTGGTTCAAAGCTACGTTGGTGTGCTTCTAATAATCTTCTAAATAAGGGCAAGACCAAAAATATGAGTATGGTTTGCCTTGGTTTCACCGCACCCTCTCCAGTATAAGCCCAGAACAGGTTGCATAAAAGCTGTCTGGATGGCTGCAGTGCAAAAGAGCCTGCATTTCCAAGAGGAATCACTCCACTGAACAGATGCAGTAATTCAATAACTTGGAATACAGAATTTCAGCCAAGTGTTCAAAGTGGAAGTCATTTGATGCTCCCATTCCACCTAGTGAGTACATCTAAGGTAGAGTCTGGGAGAAGTTCCATTAGTCCTCCATATAGGGACCCTATCAAATGATTCCACTTGATCCCAGTTTGATAATCCATAATAATATACTTCATAAAGAAACAGGTTTTGGGGGAGTTTAAAAGAGGGTCCAAGACCATTTATATAAGAGCATTTCAGGATATAGAGAATTCCTGCTGCAACTCCAGAAAGGGACGAATACCCTGTGTAGTAAATAACTTTTTTAGCCCACATGCCCCCCCCCCAACACACACACACACACACACACACACACACACACACACACACACACATATTAGTGCAGCATATTGTCCAGTGTGTTATGAGGAAATGCCAAGTCGGGGGCCACAGACCACCACCACACAACAGAATCTTGGGGTAGATATTTTGAGCAACATACTCTCCAATACTTAAATTAGATCCGTCATCAACAGGGTTTATTAATATCTTTAAGTAAATAAAAAGCTACTCTGAGTGAGTCATTGTATTTATGTGGGAGTCTTTGCAGTCCAGAGTTATTCATATGTAAATCAGCCTGCAATTAAGGGCTGGGGCAGCCATGTGTTTCAGGCTCCTGACAGGAAATTATGTCGCCAAGGATCTTGGCCCTCCATTTACTGCAGGTTAAATAGGAAATCATCCATTTTAAGTGTGTTTTAAGGTGTTATTACAACACTTTCTACATTTATAATAATTGTTTTGTATGCACATTGAAACTAGTAAGTTATCACCTTTACATTTCAAACTGTTAGTAGTAATAATCCATCTTTAGGATTGCTTTAACCTCTAGGCAATACTGCCAGCTGATCATTAAAACTACACACATTTCAAGGCTGGCTCTGTGGTGTCAACAGGTATGGGAGGCCCCATATCAGGATTTCTAAACCATGGCTGTGTTCATGTCAGTACAGATTTCTGGGGCTGCCACAGCACCGACTTCTGTCTTATTCCATTCGCTCTCTTACAGCCTTTTCTCTTACAATTTCAGGTGTGAACTAGGGTCTACAAGCTGCAAATGTTGCTACTTACCTACTGGCCTGGCATCATGGGGCCAGCCTTGAAATGTGTAGTTTTTGATTTACAGCTGGCAGTACAGCCTAGAGATTAAAACCAAGAGCTGTGAACAAGCTTCTTTCATCCAGCAGAATGGGGTTTTATTCCAGCATACTCTTCTTGTATACTGTGTGACCCGAACAAGTCACTAAACCTCCCTGTGGACCACAAAAACACACCTAGAAATAAACTGTAGTTGTGTGCCTTTCCTGGACAAAGACAGTAAAAACTATATGAGCATGTGTTATGATTCTAAAAATATTATGCTCTTTCTATCCAGATTTGACTTAAAAAGAAACAAAAAATAGGACACCATTAATAGTTCATTGATTGCAAAAACACACAGGTGGACACCATTGTTAAAACATGCATAATCGGAACTGCATTATTAAAATATAGAATAATATATGGGTGGGTGTAACCAGAATTTTACACACACATACACACACACACACACACACACACACTATGGGATGTTACATTAACCCCAAGGGCAAAGTCAAAGGGTTTATAAAAACATCCCACACCAAGGGTGTGTGCAAAATCCTGTTTTTTACACCCACCCACATATTACTTTATTTAATTAATGGCGATACATTTTTTTCCTTTCAGCACAGTTCAGTTAGTGCAGCACTTCTCTCAGAGATAGACACACACACACACACACACACACACACACACACACATACATACATACATATATACTGTATATATATATATATATACACACACACCCTGCTGCATATATTTCACACATAGACACGCACGGCCACAACACACACACACACACACACACACGCTGCATACACATACACACACACACACACACACACACACACACACACACACACACACACACTGCCCCTCTCCTTTTTTTTTGTTTTTACATTACAATGGGAATGGCATTCTGGAAGGCTACAGTCCACTGGCAGAGCTGCAGCGTGTAAGACACGCTCGAAGGGCATGAGCGGCAGGATCAACCCGATTCGTTTGTTTCCTTTATGGTAGAAAATCCCATTCCATCCAAAGTATTTCAATAAGAAACTGTCGTACTTTTAACTTCATCAAAAAAAGTAAAATACTCTTAATAATGCATTTTAGGTTATGTATGTTATAACAATGTTGTCAGTCTATGTGATTTTGCAATTAAACAATTAATGGTGTCCTAATTTTTTTCTTTTCAAGTCAATGTGCTCAGATTGTTTTCACTGTCTTTGTCCGGGAAAGGCACACAACTACAGCACAACTTGTTTCTGGGTGTGTTTTGGGACCACAGGGAGGATAAGTGACCTGCTCTGGTCACACAATATACAAGTAGAGCATGTTGGAATCAAACCCCATTCTGCTGGATGAACAAAGCTTGTTCACAGCTCTTTGCTTTAACCTCTAGGCTATGCTGTCAGCTGTTAATCAAAAACTACACATTTCAAGGCTGGCCCCATGATGTCAGGCCAGTAGGTATGTAGCCACATTTGCATCTTGTAGACCTGAGTTCACATCCGAAATTGTAAGAGAGAGAATGGAATAAGACAGAAATAAGTGCTGTGGCAGTCCCAGAAATCTGCACTGACATGAGCACAGCCAGGGTTTAGACATCCCGATACAATATGGTACCCCAGTACCTGTTGACAACACAGAGTCAGCCTTGAGATGTGTAGTTTTTAATGATCAGCTGGCAGCATAGCCTACAGGTTAAAGCAATCCTAAAGATGGATTATTTTTACTAACAGTTTGAAAAGTAAAGGTGATAATTCACTAGTTGCAATCCACATACAATACAATTATAAATGTAGACAGTGTTGTAATAACATCTTAAAACACACTTAATAAAACCAATGATTTCCTATTTAACCTACGGTAAATGGAGGGCCAAGTTCCTCGGCAACATCATTTCCTTTCAGGAGCATAAAACACATGGCTGCCCCAGCCCTTAATTACAGGCTGATTTACATATGAATAACTCTGGACTGCAAAGACTCACACATAAATACAATGGCTCACAGAGATTAGCTTTTTATGGACTTTCAGACATTAAGAAATCCTGTCGATGATAGTTCCCCTTTAAGAAGGATAGCATTAAACTTCATGATGTCAGTTATAGGGGTATTTACCACAGGGTTGGAGAACAAATACTTGTCAATACAGAATAAATTATTTAACATAAATTTACTCAGTTTTCCAATGGGCTTGGTAAAACTGGGAGAGTCAACAGCATATTATCTGTAATTGAGCTGCTAATGCATCTAAAATAAATTAGGTATATTTAAGGCCCCCTGGTCTTTAGGTAATTGCAATGTGGAATATTTTATATTGGGGTGGGCCAAACTCCATAGAAATCTAGAGATGACCTTGTTCCAGTGTTGGACCAATGTTGGATGTAATTTTTCGCTGGGACCAATGGCAAAGTCTGTAAGAAATACAGAATGCAAGATAAGACATTTTGGTGGATGGCCTCAATGTTAGACAAAAAGGGAAGGGGTAAATGGATCCAAGCTTGGAGATCTGCCATTGTCTTCTGTGTGACAGGTTAATAATTTAATAATTCTAAATGAGAAATGTCTCTCGTGATACTATTGCCCACATATTTAATGGTCCCTCATTCTACAGAGCTCTGGGTAGGATTTTTTTGTTTGGGGGAGGGTCCTGGACTTTCTTAAAAAAAAAAAAATGGGTGTCCTCGGCTAAAATGTGGGAGAACCCCTGAAATTTTTTTGGGTCCCCATTAGAATGAAGTTTGACTGAGAAGTCCCGTGCCTGCTGCTTTAAGAAGCAAAAACAAAAGCAGCACCAGTCTCAGCCCAAAAAAACTTTACCTGGATACACCAGGGAGAAAATACAATGTGTATTCATGTGAAACGAGCTGCAACAAGTTACACTCGCCCACTGTAACAGAGGCAGCACAAGGGCCGAGACTGGTGTTGGTTTGATTTTCATTGTCTGTGACCCCATTCTGATGCAATACTAGATTTATTGGACTCTACTGTACCTACAGCTATGCATTTATCTGCTGTACTCCTCTGAAAGTGGTCACTGTAGGACATGTAATACTGGTACACATTCTGTAAATGTAACACGCTGGTGTTCATGCTGACTGGATAGTCAATAAAAGTAAAAAAAAAAAAAAAGTATTACCTCCTCAAGTCCTCAAGTACAAGCCAGCACAGCCAGTTGTATATTTTAATAGCACAAAAAATCTTATCAGCTTTTGGACCAGTAACAATTTCAGACCCTATCCAGGGGGCAAGCGTGTCTACAGCCTTACCTTCTAATCTGAAAAAAAGTCTACTTCCTAACGCCACCTCATAACACTGAATGCTAGTGGCAATTTTATTTGGTCAAGAAAACAAAGGGGAAGACCCTGCTAATAGCATTGAAAAAATCAACTGGACACCAACTCCAATGGAAGCGCAATGCCTGGAAATCTAAATATGGAACAGAGGTTTTTTCCCCCCCTCAGAAACAGCATGTCGTAAAATCATCCCGGAAGGCAGCTCTATTGTGCAGTGTTCAGAGGAGGGACATGTCACAGCAGCTGAGCCGAGTGACTGAAACGCAGAATCGGAGCCATAGCAGAAGAGAACGAGCATGAAGTATGTCATTTGCATACTTCACACCCCCTTCTCTTCTGCTATGGCTCAGATTTCAGTTCTTTCAATCACTCGTTTTGAAGTTCCAACATGCCCCTCCTCTGAACACTGCACAACAGAGCTGCCTTCCAGGAGAATTTCGTGGTATGCAGTTTATTAAAGCAACAGCCACGGGACTCCAGGTCCTAATAGTGCGAGTGTCTCTGGACTTGCTGCCGAAATATCGGCACGTCCCAAGGTCCCAAATGTGCTTAAAAGACGTGGGTACCCGTGTTACTGAGAGCCCTGATTCCACTTGATGGGGAATCTAGATTTCAGAGTAGATGAAGGAGAAAAGTATAAGCTACCAATTCTGTTTTCAGTACACTGGGCCTGAATCCTGAGAGTTTACAAAGAATCTTCAATTATCTGCCAGGTCTGTAATAGAGAGGTCTCTGGGAAGGACAATGTACCGATGACATTGTTCACAAACAATACTACTTTACACGACTGGCCTCCCAGAGGGATGCCTTCCGCCCCCTCGGCTTGATGAACAGCTGCAGCCAATGGCTCAGTATAAAGCACAAGTAAAGGGGGAAGGGGGCAGTCCTGTTGGATGCCTTTCATCAGGGGAATAGATAGGGAAACAGCCCCATTAGCCCTGATGTAATCTTGTGATGAATTGCAGAGGGATTGAAGGATGGCTATGAATTCTTACTGGTGGACAGGATGTCCCACAGAAAGGCCCCAGACACCCTGTCAATCTCATTTTCAGCATTGAAACTCACCACAACCAGTGAGATGGAGCACTGAACTGCACAGTCCACTAAAAGCAGAGTGCGGCACACTGTCATGAATCTGCAGCATCCATGAAGGTATTCATTTTAACTTTTTATTTATAGATTTTCAGATGACAGTGTATCTTATGAAATGAATGGTCTGATTGGCCAAGACTGCAATCAGCCAGCATGATCCAGTACATAATCCCAGTCACAAATAAGTCATGCCATAGGTCAACAATATCAAAATGGATCCACTTTATAACTGTGATAATACACTCCAAGATGTGCAATATAAGATATCACCCCCTCTCAAGTGGCTGAAGTCACTCAGCCTATGGCCTCATACTTTGCAATGCACCTGAAGCAGGGCAATATCTCATATTATACCATGGACTCCAAGCTAAAGCCAAAATCCTGTATTCTGACTGGCTGGCTGGCACCTTTCTGCCATGGTAAATCCTACGATAACTCACGCAAAAGGTGCCAGCCAGCTGCATGTTCAAAAAAAAAAAAAAAATCCAATCCTAAAATGACAAAACGGCAACCACCATGTTGTTTCCCTGCTAAACTGGGAGTACGGAAAAATACCTCTGTACATCGGGAAAATAATATAAAGAAAACAGTGTGCAAGCCTGAACCAGATATAATAAGCAGGGTTTTTAAACCATTTCCCGGTAACCACTTCCACCCGCTCACCTCAATCATTTTCTGTGTCTGCTCAGCTCCGTTGCCACTTTCCCAACCATCACACTTGGCATACTCCCTCTCTGGGACAGTCCCGCTCTCTCTCTCTCCCCGTTAGTATCTCTCTCTGTTTAAATCCCTCACCTGGTGTGTCAATGGCAGCAAAAAAAAAAAAAAAAAACAGTAAACAAATTCCCCTAGACTGCAAGAAATCACCCCGAGTCCATTTCCACTATGCAGACTGTAACCCGAAGCTGTATGATGGCAAGCCATTATGGGTCACAACATGCCACACAGTCACTGTAGCTCAGGGAAAAAAAAAAAAATAAAATTACTCCACCACAAATCGCAGCCCACTCTTGAAATGGGGAAAAAAGAAAACAGGCTGCATTACCATACATGACACCCATGGCAACAGCCCTAGCAACCAAGGACAGCCCTAGCAACAGAGAACTATTTTTTTGTAGTGCACTAGTAAATACAGTAAAATTAAAATGAAAGAAACCAGTTTTATTTTATTGTATCTAAAAAAAAAAAACAGACCATGGTATAATCGCATAAACACTACCTGGTATGGGGGATTTACCATGGCTGGTGAGGATTGAGCCACTCAGCCTGCAGCCTCACTGGCTAAACCATGACAGCCGTAGTAAATCCTCGATAATCCACACTCGTGGTTTATTGCTTAAATATTGCACATCTTGTGTATTACTGCTTAAATATACTGCAGAAAACACCATGTAGCCAATCAGAATGCAGAACTACTGTACTTCCCATTATTCAGCCACAGCTGGAAAGTGGACTACACACTGTGACTGTATGTTGCTGTAATACAGCATTCCGACTTGTCGTTACTCAAAAAACTGCTGTTAGCAGGCAACATTCCATCACTCACTTTCACTAAGAAAAATAGCAATAGAAACCTCTCATTTCCAGAAGATAACTGCACTTTTACTGGACCACTCTATGTAATTATGGCATTCATTAAATTAAATTCACACAGTAAAAGATTTTGTTCAATCTGTGTCCATTTGCATCTATTACATGCAATGCTTCTGTAGTGTGGTTTTCTACCATGGTGTTTTCTGCAGTATAAAAGCATTAATGGTAACAGTGAGCTGGGTTAACGGGGGGAGTAAGTGTCCTGAGATATAATAAACACCTTGATGTTTACTGGCATCCCAGTACAGTTATCCTCCATAAACTTATTATGCCATTATTTCTTAATTATACTGGAAAAGATCCCTGTTAGCCTAGCCAATCGGAATGCAGTTACTGTACAGTTATTCTGCAATAACTGGCCCATAGACTGAATAATAGCATAGTGGCTCTGCACTTTGACTGGCTAAGTACAACATGCAGCCGCCAATCAGAGACAGCAAGCCCAGTATTTATACAGTTTGCAAGTACCAAACACAGAAGGAAGAACAAAAACAGCTCAGGGTACTCTACGTCCTTTAGTAGATTACAGCTCCATCATTACAGAGGCTGCTCAGAGTACAGTTTTAGTAAAAAAGCGAAACCTTTATTTGAAAGTGGCTAGATTTGTAACATCTTTGGCAACATAATCACACCAATGCCATAACCTATCCACACTAAACTAGCTTCTGTCTGAAAACAAAGCCTACTGGATCCCTGCCAAATTATTTTTTTAAATCTTACAAAGAAAATGCCACTTTGTTTGTCTAAGCAATTAAGTTAATTTGACATTCTCTCATTCATCAACTAATAATGCACGGACTATTCCCATGATTGTACTAATGTGGGACACAAATCCTTCGGCTGTCAGGTTGTTTCCTTATAAAACACTATTCCACATTCAATTGGATCACTACCAACTCTCAGTACTTTTTTCTACCAAAGATCATTTGCTGAATTCTAATAGCTGTATTTGTTTTACTTACGTTTTTTTCTGGGTATCTTGTACGTCTACTGGATAAACAATTTCCCCTCCCCACCTTTCCCCTATTTGTTGCTGCTATTATATATTATTGTTGTCCGATTGTTCTTCGTGTTATGTATGAAGTGTCATACTACATGCCATTGTAATACTTGGGTCATGCTGAAAAAAAAAACATGTTTTTTTGCCAGTGTACCTACCCAGTCAACAAATAAAAACGTAATGATTTCATGGATCCATATACTGCTTTCGCTACAAATGGAATCTCTGCTATTGCTCACTCTAAGTCTTCTAAATGTTGCTAGCATTGGGGTTCTGGCATTGTTCCTGTTAGAGATGGTGGGGGTGTATTTTCAGAGGGCTTGGTCTTTCCAGCATCTGTTGCCATTTTCAATTGCTAACCTATGTGGACGACGGAGTGGAAACCTACATCCAATTCGTATTTTCACAGCCTGGCTGGATGAATGTTTGGCACAATACCCTGCCCGTGGCACACATGCACCCTGCAGTGGCAAGCACGGCACAGGTCTGCATGATGTAAATGGATCTCCGGTGCTGCACTGCAACCCAACCACCATCACCAACGGTGCCCACCCAAACCGGCTGTCACAAGAAGCTCTGTACTTGTCAGGGTAAGCCAGCACAGGGTGGCACAATGAGAGTGCAAGCCACGCTCACACCCACAGCATGGTGAGTGGGTATGACGGATGGTCACCTGGAGGATGGAGCAACACATCAAGGCAACATGAGACAGGGGTGGGGACCGGGATGCACAGTCCATACAGCAGCCATTGCCGGGGGGGGGCTGAAACGCTTGAGATGACTAACTGGCATGCCCTACCAGGGGTGCGCATGAGCCAGAAGGAGAAGGAAGGAAACATTCAATTCAGTGCTTTAGAATAACTGGTAATTGCTATTTTTCTTTTAAACTTAGATTGAGGGCTTTTAGTGACACTATAATTTCTTGTTGTCTTTACTTATAATTGTTTTTGGGCTGTTGAAAATTTAAAACATAGTGGTGGTGTAATTCTGTGCTGTCTAATTGCTGCAAATTTTCACCCCCTCTCCCTCCCCTTCCCCCACCTCTTAATTACATGCCCTGATAAATCTGATTGACAGGAGCTAAACACAGGGTATAGTAAGGGGTGTGAAGTAGGAGGGGCATAAGGGGGAAGAAGCCCACCCTCAGCACGACAAGTGTTTTGATTCATTTATTTATTTATTTTCTTTTTCTTTAAAAAAAAAAATTATCTGAGGATCAGTGGCAGGATTTTTAGGACAGTAAATTAATAAAAAGGGAACTAGGAGAGCTTCAGTAGCAGACAAGTAGTGGAATTGCAGTATAATGTGGGGAGGTGGTCAATGCAGTGGCTGTGGGGCAGCCATATTCAGGCAGACCTTCTGGACACTGAGGTGCTGCCCTATCTGCATGCATCTCTCTGGACTGCGGGAGGAGGTAGCCAGACTCAGAGCTGAAGTAAACTGGGTCAGGAGTACCATCATCCCTATCCAGGGACCACCCAGTCCAATACAACTGCCTCAAAGGATGCCGAGAACGAGGAGCACTTGGATGACAGTGGGCTCAGGGAGGGTTAGAGCGGTCAGGCAGAGGCACATCCCAGATCCTATTCCACTCAAGAACTCATATGCCACACTGGCGAATGAGGACAACCAAATAGAGGTACCCAGAGAAGTGGAAGGAAAGGATGTGGAGGTTAGCTAAGGAGGTGACCTCAGCGGGAAAGCAGTGGACCCCAGAGGAGGAGGAAGCGAATCCTGGTGGGGACTCCATCATAAGAGGGATCCAGCTAGGGACACAGGAGGGGAGGACAGGGAGGTGAGGTGGCTCACCAGGTGCCACGCATGGAGGGATGGAAGAAAGATCCTGGGGATCACTGGGAAGGCAAGACGGGAGGGTGAGCTGGATGTCATTATCCACCTAGGTACTAATGACCTGGCAAATGGGGAGCCAAAGGAAGTTCCAAGAGTTTAGGAAACTGGGGAGGGTCTCAGCAAGTAGCTACTTCTGTCACTTTCTCAGAAGTACTACCTGTGAGAGGCAAGGGAGAGATAGGAGTGCATGCACCAGGAACTTTAACTCATGGTTGAAGAACTGGTGCTGTGAGGAAGGGTTTGATTCATTGGTGACTGGGGACCCACCTGGAGGGATGGAGGTCTGTCATGCTCGAGCGCCTGCATCCATCCTGGAGGGAATCCAAGACTCAATGATAAGTTTAAATGCTACATTGACAAGCATTTAAACTAGCAAAGGGGTGGCAGGCCAGCAAGGAGGGTACCTACTTGCTCACCCCCACAGCTAGCAGTGGAACCAATGAACCAGGGGAGTGGCTATCTCTGCAAAGCAGTGTGCAAAAGATGGAGATTAGTGCCCAAGAGGTGGATAAGCAGAAAAGGGGCAAAATTCAGCAGAAGGGCAGACAGCAAGGAGAACCAGAGATAAATGACAACCAAGGAAGGGGCTGGAGTAGAACTATGAAACAGCCTAGGGAGGTCAAATCATGGAAAGCCATGTGTGCAAATGCCAGGAGCCTTAGCAACAAGATGGAAGATCTGGAGGCTGTCATGGTGCAGTCAGACCTGGACATTGTGGCCATCACTGAAACCTGGTGTAATGATAACCACGACTGGGAGATGGCCATACCTGGCCACAACATATTCAGAAGAGACAGAGCAGGCAGGAAGGGAGGAGGAGTGGCACTGTATGTGAAAATGACATAAGGGCCACAGAGATCCAGGAGGAACAAAATGGGGAGAGATACTGTGGGTTAGCTGGAAAGGAAAATGGAGACAGACATCCGACAGGTGTGGTCTATAGACCACCAGCACAGGAGGAAGAAACAGATAGAGTTGATGCTAGCCATCCAAAGGATGGCAGACAAGGGTGAGGTAGTACTGGTTGGAGACTTCAATATTCCAGACGTGGACTGGAGCATCCAGCAGCAGCATCAACTAGGAGCAGATTTATCCTGGACTCTTCTAGCGTGCCTTCCTCAAGCAACTGGTCATGGAACCAACTCGGCAGAAGGCAATACTGGACCTTGTGCTCACAAACAGGGACAGTGTGATGGGGGTAACAGTGGGGAGCACCTGGGAAACAGTGACCACCAGTCATTGTGGTTTGAAATCACAGAAAGAGCAGAACCAAACCACACAAAAACACGATCCTGGATTTTAGGGGGCAGACTTTGGGAAAATGGGGAGATACTTGAAAGAGGCATTAAGGGAATGGGACAGGAATCAGGGGTTGAGGAACAGTGGGCAGTATTTAAAATGGGGATTACAAGAACAACAGAATTATCTATTAAGCAGGTTAGCAAGAGGAAAAGGAAGAGGAGAGACATTATGGTTTTCCAAAGAGGTAGCAAGAAAGTGAAAGCCAAAAAGATTGCATTCAGGCAAACAAAAGACAAAGGCAGAAGGGATAGGGAGAAGTACCAGGAGAAGCAAAGGGAGGCAGGGAGGTCAGTAAGGAAGCCAAAGCTCAGACAGAAGAGCACATTGCAAAATCAGTGGGTAGAGGGGACAAAACCTTTTACAGGTACATAAGTGAAAAAAGAAAGACAAAGGGAGGGATAGTGAGACTGAAGGGGGAGGATGGGGGCCACGTGGAGGATGACAGCAGTAAAGCTGACATATTGAACAGGTATTTCTGCTCAGTCTTTACTGAGGAAGAGGAGGGTAATGGGTCTGAAGGGAGTACAAGGGGTGAGAATGGTGCAGAAATGGACACAAGTCCCTTTACACGAGAAAGGGTCCTGAAGGAACTGGAAGTGTCAAGAGTTGATAAACAATGGGGCCAGATGGGGTGCACCCCAGGGTCCTTAAAGAACTAAGAGAGGTGGTGGCTGAACCTCTGGCTATCCTGTTTAGCCGATCACTGGAAACAGGCGAGGTACCCAAAGACTGGAGGACAGCAGATGTAGTCCCCTTATACAAAAGTGGGAACAAAGAGGAAGCAGGAAACTACAGACCAGTCAGCCTCACCTCGGTAGTGGGGAAGATCATGGAAGCACTACTGAAGGGGGATTAGTCAGAACATCTGGTTGTCAATGGACTACAGGACCCAAGGCAGCATGGTTTCACCAGGGAGTCATGTCAGACCAACCTCGTTGAATTTTTGACTAGGTGACTAGGGAGGTGGATCAGGGGAGGGCGGTGGACATGGCCTATCTGGACTTCAGCAAGGCCTTGACACTGTGCCACATAAAAGACTATTACACAAACTGGGGAATATGGGTGTGGGCAGGACAGTGGTGTGGTGGGTAGGTAACTGGCTGGGTGGCAGGACACAGAGGGTGGTGGTAAATGGCTGTCACTCCACAGAGGGAAGAGTGACCAGTGGGGTACCACAGGGATCAGTGCTGGGACCGGTCCTATTCCAATATCTTCATCAGTGACATTGCGCGAGGACCTAGAAGGCAGAATTTCACTGTTTGCTGATGACACAAAGCTCTGTAACAGAGTAGACACACCAGAAGGTGTAGACAGAATGAGAAGGACCTGCAGAAACTTAAGAATGGTCAGGGGTTTGGCAGTTGAAATTCAATGCAAAGAAGTGCAAGATAATGCATATGGGCACAAACCTGGCACAATATATCAGTTGGGGGTGAGTATATGGCATGCACCAAGCAGGAAAGGGATCTGGGGTTATCATCCTGATGACCTCAAGGTAGGGAAACAGTGTGACAAGGCAGCAGGTAAAGCAAATAGGATGCTGGGATGTATAGGCAGGGGCATCACCAGCAGGAAAAGGAGGTCATAATTCCGCTATACAAGACACTAGTGAGGCCCCACCTGGAGTACAGTGTACAGTTCTGGAGACCATACCTACGTAAGGAAATAGACAGGTAGAGAAGGTTCAGAGGAGGGCAACAAAGATGGTGCATGGATTGCATCACAAGTGCTATGAAGACAGGTTGAAGGAACTGAACATGTACTCCTGGAGGAGAGGAGGGAGAGGGGATATGACAGAGACATACAAGTATCTTACAGGGAGGAACAGGGTGCAGGAAAACACTATTTTAAGCGAAAAAGATGTTCCAGGACTAGAGGCATGGGATGAAGTTGGAGGGAGGACGATTCAGAGGAAACATGAGAAAGAATTTCTTCACAGAACGGGTGGTGGACAAGTGGAACACCCTGCCAGAGGAAGTGGTGGGGGCTGAAACAATCACGGGATTTAAGAATGCATGGGATAGACATAAAGGAATTCTGGAGGTCAGGGGTAACCGGGCAACAGACTTCTAGGAAAACAAACTGAACTTACAGGCTCAAATGGGCAGACTGGGTGGGCCATAGGCCCTTATCTGCCGACACTGTCTATGTATCTATGTATCTATGTATCTATGCGTACATCATACCTGAATGAACTGAAACTTTACAGACAGTGCAGATCCTTGGTTGCTGTGTCCATTACACCGGTTAGCTGCCGTTACAGGTCCACTGACTGTCGCCACTGTGCTGGCTGTGATTACTTTACCGGTAATGTACCCATGCTAGACCATCAATTAGGTGGTCTAGCACTTACATCCTAACAGCTGGCACGTTTGGACGCGACCGTCAGCTGCGTCTAGAATGTGCCGTGAACCACACTCAGTGGTCAATTTGAAAATAGGACAGGGATCCTAAGGACGCATTTGCGATGCCACAGGCGCAGACAGATCACACAACTGTGCCTGTGGTCAGCCCTTTGAAAATGCCACCCCAGGACTATAATACACTGAAGTCCCAAAGAGAATGAAATAGGTCGGCACTGTGTAATACTCAACTAACCAATTAAATCCCATCCAGACATGTGAATGAAACCATGATAGCTCTAAAGCATTTTAAAAATGGTTTTAAGCCTAGGTACCCAGCAGAGTTTAAAAACATTCTTCTTAAAATGTTTTAAGGGGCCTGGGTGGATGCAAACAGTGCTGGGGGATTTAAAACAGTTTAAGGCACTTAAACCATTTTAAGATCCACAGTCTGTACAAGGCCTGAGAGGGCTGGGAAGGACAGAGGTGAGAATCTGTAACTTTCACAAAATGTTGTTTTTGTTTGCACATGGGTCATAGTAGTCCAAAAGGACTGCCATATTCCACATTCCCTGCTTATGTGAAGCAGAGGATCCAGCCAGTGGCCAACTAGGTCTTCCTATCATAGGCACAGTGTGCGGCTAGCTATGCACTTCCAAAATGCCCCCTGCCCCATGCGATGGCCCTTGCATGCAGACAGCATCTGAGGGTCTCGCCACATGCTGAGCAGGATCAGGATGTGAGGCTCTGTGGCCAGCTACATCAACTCATGACTATCTCTGCATTTCTGTGCAGCAGGCACTCAGGTTTCCAGCAGCTAAAGAACCAGAAGTAGAAATATATCAGCTGGTCTGCACCCAGGGTATTTACTGTTCTCTCAGTAACTGTCCTTTTGTTGTGCCACCTAAAATAATGATTAGTGGAAGCTCGGACAGGTCAGTACCATTAAAATGTTATTGTAGTGGCTTAGCACTGCTAGGAGTCAAACTCTGAAATACAGCCCTTGGTGACTGCTGTACAGCCATGTATAAAAGTAGCGCAGTGTCTCCTTACTGGTTACTAAAGTGGGACTTGCATGTACTGAGAGATTTGGGTAAACGTCTCAAAACCCAGTCGAGGAAGTATACAGCCAATCAGCAGGAGAATATCCTGCTGATCGTCTAAAAAAAAAAAAAAGGTGAGTAATAGCCGGCCCCGTGGCACAGAGGGGTGAGGCACTGGATACCACACCTCGCGCCACCCAGGTGACCCATGTTCGGAGGCAAGTGTGGGACACCAGGGGTCGGCAGCAGGGGGAGGGCTGGAAGAGGATTGTAGCGGCCACTGGGCTGCTCTCCTCTCCCGGATCGGGGAAGCTAGTCACCTCACTCTCGACCGACACCCAGTGGAGGCTAGATGTCAGGTCAAGGGCAGGGGTGTTCAAATCAAAACTTTCAGGACTTGCCCACCCATTACTGTAGCTGAATTTTCACTTGCCTCCATTCATTACAATGAAATTAGCTCTCTTTTTATACTTGCCCTTCAGGGAAATTTACTTTCCTCAGACAGGGGGCAATAGGATTTGCACACCCCTGGTCAAGGGAGGTCTGGGGGGCTTGACAACATTGGTGGGTGGAAGGAGCATGTGGTTTCGGGGATTACGGCGTGGAGTCTCCATGTATGCATGCTCACCTATGCCGCCACTGCTCTGGGAGGGAGGGAGAAAACCAACAAAATCCATGTCTCCCCATGGCCATATGTGATGGCCCCTCAGCTCTCAGACCCCGCTCCTTGTAGATCCCCATCAGCAAGACAGTGGGCGGAAGAGGCCGACGAGGCTGCGGGCGGAAGGGTCCTGATGACAGGAGTAGGTGGCCATGGGGAGCAAACAACTATATATATATACATATATATATATAAAAAAATGGTGAGTAATGATGAGCAGAACATAGAAACATAGAATTTGATGGCAGATAAGGACCGCTTGGCCCACCCAGTCTGCCCATTTCCCTACCTACTGGATAAGCTGCAGATCCTAGTTAACCAGCAGCCTACTTCTTCCTACCCCAACCCCCCAGAACTGCCTTATGACTATCCCATGCATGCTTGAATTCCACCACTGATTTTTCCTCCACAACCTCCTCCAGAAGGCCGTTCCATGCATCCACAACCTCTCTCTGAAAAATACTTCCTTAAATTACCTCTGAGCCGCCCCCTCTATCTTCAAATTGTGCCCCTTGTTCTTGCACACCTCTTTTTGAAAGATGCTACCCTCTTGGACTTTGTTGATTCCCTTGAGGTGCCTGAAAGTTTCTATCATGTCCCCCTCTCCTCCTTTCCTCGAGGCTACATATTAAGCTCCTTAAGTCTCTCTTCATATGTCTTCCGGTGCAGACTCTGCACCATTTTAGTTGCCCTCCTCTGGACAGCTTCCATCCTGTCTATGTCTTTGCGGAAGTTGGGTCTCCAGAACTGCACACACAGTACTCCAGATGGGGTCTCACCAGCTGTCTGTACAGAAGGGATAATAACTTCCTGTTTTCTACTGGTGATGCCTCTCCTATGCATCCCAGTATCCCCCAGCCCTCCTTGCTGCCCTCTCACATTGCTTGCCCATCTTTAGGTCATCTGATATGACTACCCCAGGTCCCTCTCCATTTTTGTTGTTGTTAGTATCTCACCCCAATTGTGTACTCTTCCTGGGTTTTGTTCCCAGGTGCATTACCTTGCACTTCTTAGCATTGAATCTAAGCTGCCATACATTTGACCATTCCTCTAACCTTGCCAAGTCCTTCTCATCCTTTCCACCCCACCCTGTGCATCAACTCTGTTGCAGATCTTAGTGTCATCTGCAAAGAGACATACTTTTCCTTCCAGTCCTTCTGCAATGTCACTTATAAAGACATTGAAGAGGACCAGTCCATACTGAACCTCATCGGTACCCCACTAGTAACCCTCCTTTCTTCTGAGTGGACTCCATTTACTATTACCTCTCTGTCCTATTCTCCAGCCAATTCTTTACCCAGGCTGTCATCTTGGGACTCACTCCCAGGCTGGCTAACTTGTATATTAATCTTTTGTGTGGGACTGTGTCAAATGCCTTGCTAAAGTCTAGGTAGGCCATGTCCACAGCCCCTCCCTGATCTACTACTTTGGTCACCCAGTCAAAGAAATCTATCAGATACATAGACAGTGTCGGCAGATAAGGGCCTATGGCCCACCCAGTCTGTCCATTTGAGCTTGTAAGTTCAGTTTGTTTTCCTAGAAGTCTGTTTCCCCTTACCCCTGACCTCTAGAATTCCTTTATGTCTATCCCATGCATTCTTAAATCCCGTGATTGTTTCAGCCCCCACCACTTCCTCTGGCAGGGTGTTCCACTTGTCCACCACCCGTTCAGTGAAGAAAATCTTTCTCATGTTTCCTCTGAATCGTCCTCCTCCAACTTCATCCCATGCCCTCTAGTCCTGGAACATCTTTTTAGCAAAATAGTGTTTTCCTGCACCCTGTTTCTCCCTGTAAGATACTTGTATGTCTCTATCATATCCCCGCTCTCCTCCTCTCCTCCAGGAGTACATGTTCAGTTCCTTCAACCTGTCTTCATAGGACTTGTGATGCAATCCATGCACCATCTTTGTTGCCCTCCTCTGAACCTTCTCTACCCTGTCTATGTCCTTACATAGGTATGGTCTCAGAACTGTACACTGTACTCCAGGAGGGGCCCACTAGTGTCTTGTATAGCGGAATTATGACCTCTTTTCCTGCTGGTGATGCCCTGCCTATACATCCCAGCATCCTATTTGTTTTACCTGATGCCTTGTCACACTGTTTCCTACCTTGAGGTCATCAGAGATGACAACCCCAAGATCCCTTTCCTGCTTGGTGCATGCTATATCCTCACCCCCAACTGATATATTGTGCAAGGGTTTTGTGCCCCATATGCATTATCTTGCACTTCTTTGCATTGAATTTCAACTGCCAAACCCTTGACCATTCTTCAAGTTTCTGCAGGTCCCTTCTCATTCTGTCTATACCCTCTGGTGTGTCTACTCTGTTACAGAGCTTTGTGTCATCAGCGAACAGTGAAATTCTGCCTTCTAGATCCTGCGCAATGTCACTGATGAAGATGCTGAATAGGACCGGTCCCAGCACTGATCCCTGTGGTACCCCACTGGTCACTCTTCCCTCTGTGGAGTGACAGCCATTTACCACCACCCTCTGTGTCCAACCACCCAGCCAGTTACCTACCCACCACACTACTGTCCTGCCCACACCCATGTTCCCCAGTTTGTGTAATAGTCTTCTATGTGGCACAGTGTTAAAGGCCTTGCTGAAGTCCAGACAGGCCATGTCTACTGCCCTCCCTGATCCACCTCCCTAGTCACCCAGTCAAAACTTCAATGAGGTTGGTCTGACATGACCTCCCTGGTGAAACCATGCTGCCTTGGGTCCTGTAGTCCATTGACAACCAGATGTTCCACCATCTCTCCTTCAGTAGTGCTTCCATGATCTTCCCACTACCGAGGTGAGGCTGACTGGTCTGTAGTTCCCTGCTTCCTCTTTGTTCCCACTTTGTATAAGGGGACTACATCTGCTGTCCTCAGTCTTTGGGTACCTCCCTATTTCCAGTGATTGGCTAAACAGGATAGCCAGAGGTTCAGCCACCACCTCCTCTTAGTTCTTTAAGGACCCTGGGTGCACCCCATCTGGCCCCATTGCTTTGTCAACTCTTATTACTTCCAGTTCCTTCAGGACCCTTTCTCGTGTAAAGGACTTGTGTCCATTTCTGCACCATTCTCACCCTTGTACTCCCTTCAGACCCATTACCCCCCTCTTCCTCAGTAAAGACTGAGCAGAAATACCTGTTCAATATGTCAGCTTTACTGTTGTCATCCTCCACACGACTCCCATCCTCCCCCTTCAGTCTCACTATCCCTCCCTTTGTCTTTCTTTTTTCACTTATGTACCTGTAAAAGGTTTTGTCCCCTTTAACCACTGATTTTGCAATGTGTTCTTCTGTCTGATCATCTGATTCATCTGGCATGACCTTCCCGCTGTGAATCCATGCTGCCTAGGGTCCTGTGCCCCTCTGGCCTCTAGATACTCGACAATTCTTTCCTTTAGAAGTGATTCCATCATTTTCCCTATCACTGAGGTTAAACTAACAGGTCTATAGTTTCCTGCTTCTGCCTTGCTCCCACTTTTGTGAAGGGAATCACATCTGCCCTCCTCAGTCCTCGGGTACCACCCCATCCTCCCATGATTTGTTAAAAGGGTAGTCAGTGGTGTCACTAGTTCTACCCTTAGTTCTTTTAAATTCTGGGATGAATCCCATCAGGCCCGTTGCTTTGTCCACCTTCAGTTTTAAGAGTTCTTTCAGAACACTTTCTTCTGTAAATGGGCGGTATCAACTTCCGTATCCAGCGTGTTACTACTGTTTGTTTTGTACCTCCCCTCTTCCTTTGTAAATACTGAGCAAAAATATTTGTTTAGTATCTCTGCCTTTCACAGTCTCCCTCTGCCCACCCTCCCTCCCTTTATTAAGCCTCACTATCCCTCCCTTGGTCTTCCTTTGCTCCTGATGTACCTATAAAAGGTTTTATCCTCTTCTTAACTGAGTTGGCTCTCTTTTCCTCGGTTTGGGCCTTTGCTGTTCTGACTGCCTTCCCAGCCTCCTTTGCTTTAACTGATACAGTTCTCTGTCCTGTTCCTTCCTGCGATTCCTTGTACTTCCTGAATGCTTTTCTCTTGAACCTTCACTGCCACTTCCTTTGAGAACCATAGTGGTTTCTTACATCGTCTTGTTTTGTTTATTTGCTTCACACAAAGGCTCAGTACTCTGTGATGGCAGTTTTATTATTCCCATTGTTCTTCCACCTCCTTCCTGCCCATTTGCTAGTGCATTCCTTAGGCACTCACCCATTTTGGCAAAGTCAGCCCTCCTAAAGTCCAGTACTTTTGTCTTTGTATGGCTTGACTCTATTGCTGTGTTTATTGTGAACCATACTGTTCGATGGTCGCTAGTTCCCAGATGGCTACCCACTTCTACATCTGTAATCTCTCTCCATCTCCATTTGAGAGAATCAAGTCTAATATTGCTCCCTCTCGAGTGGGCTCAGTACTAGTTGTCTCAGGCATGCCCCTGTGGGCATCTAGAATAACTACACTCTTCAGTGGCAGCTGCAACTGCACTCCAGTTAACATCTGGCATATTCAGATCACCCATCAGCAATATTTCCCTTTTCTGCCATTCTAAGTATACTTCCATCATCTCCCTGTCCATTTCCTCCCGAGAAGGGGTTCTGTCCACCACCCTGTGCGTATTGTGGTGCCATTGCCTGTCTCCAAATTTACCCACAGTGCTTCTTCTCCTCCCTGTTTACCCTTTTGTTCTGTTGCTTTTATTCCTTCCCTTATGTAAAGAACTACTCCTCTTCCTCTTTTACCCTCCCTGTCCCTCCTGTAGACAGTGTATCCTGGTATGTTTATGTCCCAGTCATGGTTTTGTGTACCATGTTTCTGTGACTGCCACGATATCCAGATGTTCCTCCTCCATCAAGGCCACTAATTCAGGAAGCTTGTTACCCAGACTACGGGCATTAGTACTCATTGCTCTCCATTTTTTGATGGCTTTACCTTCTGTTGCAGCATCCCCCACTGACCGTTCTACCTCAGTCTTTTTCTCATTTAGTACCCTGTTTTGTAGGGAGAAGCTGGGATTTTCCTGCTGCTTGTCAGTGCCTCCCCCTTTGACTAGTTTAAAAGCTTGCCAATGAAGCATTTAAACCGATTGCTCAACAGACTTGTTCCTTCCTGGACAGATGCAGACCATCCTGCCAGTATAGGCTGGTGTCCCTCCAGGTGGAACCCCAGTCCCCAATGAAGCCAAACCCCTGTGCTCCGCACCATTTTTTCAACCATTCATTAAACTGCATGGTGCCAATTGCCGCGCCTCCCCCATGCTTCTGACAGGCAGCACCTCTGACAAGGATACTGTGTGTGCTACTCGTCTTAGGTCCCTCCCCAACTCTGCAATGTCCTCCTGCACTGCTCTAATCTCATGATGAGCCAAGTCATTTGTCCCTAGGTGGACAATTACGTCCAGCTCGGAATCCTTGCAGCTGTTCTCGTGATCCTGAGGATCGCTTCCTGTCCCTCCAAGCCATGGCACCAGGCAGGCACCTTACTTCATTTTCCCAGCTCCCCCAGTTCTATACCCTAATAATTGAGTCCCCACCAGGGCGCTTCTTTTTCCTTTGGTGCCCTCTGCCTCCTTTCTGTGGGCCTCCTTGTGACAGATATCATCAGTCTTCTCTCGGGTGCATCCATGGGGGAGCTATGCCCCCCAGAATGGTGTATGGATTGTGGAGTGGAACAATTGACTGGGTGTGCCTCTGTTCCACCCTCCTCACCCTCCCTGAGCCCACTGTGGTCCAACTGCTGTGCTTTCGTAACCTCTGGAGGTAGTGGTGGTGGTGCTAGTGCTCCCTGGATGGGGAGGTTCCCTTCTACTGTCCAGTGGCCTGGGGAAGGTTTCCTTACTACTGTCCAGTGCGGCCTGAAGACGGGCAACTTCCTCCCTCAGGGCAGATAGTTGTCTGCAAATGGGCAGCATCTCAGCATCCAGAAAGACTCCCGGAGACTGCTGCCCCACAGCCATTACATTGCACTACTCCCACATGTTTATCTAGTTGGTTTTTTTTTTTTTTGTTGTATGTGTGTGTGTGTGTGTGTGTGTGTGTGTGTGTGCGAAGTTCTTTAAATTTGATGGACTGCATCTGACTAAAGAGGAGTCAGTGCATTGGGGCAGAAGTTTGACGCCTTTGCAGAATATTTAAACTAGCAAATGGGGAGAGGGTGCAGCACCCCATACGTCGAATGGGAAGAACACCCTCCCCTCAGCTAGTGGTCAAACAGGAATTCAGTGTGTTTGCCGTTCATTTGCATCACTAGGTAAGAAAAAGGTTTGTCTCCCATACGATGCACAGGGTAATGCCAAACCTCACCCAACAACTAACACACAAAATCTGGCCAATGGAAAATCATGTACACAAATGCTCACAGCTTGGGAAATAAGATCCCAGACCTGCAGGCAATAATGTCAGAGGCTAAACTGGACATAGTAGCAATTAGTGAGACGTGGTTTACCAGTAACCACACTTGGGAGACTTCAGTACCTGGCTATGTATTGTTCAGAAGAGACCGAGGTGCAAAAGGGGGAGGGCCCATGTCAATGAAAATATCAAAGCTACAGAAATTCAGAATACACATAAGGAGCCAGAAGAACTGTGGGTCACCCTGGAAACAGGAAATGGGACAGCCATAAGAACTGGGGTTGTCTACAGGCCCCAGACCAGAGGAGGACATAGACACATTACTGTTAGAAGATATACAAAACATGACAGCTAAAGGGAGGTTCTGATAATGGGAGACTTCAACATGCCGATACAGATTGGTCAATACCAGCAGGAACATCTGCCAGAACTAGACTCATAGTGGATTCCCTGCAGGGAGGGCTCAAAATACAGGTTACTCACCTGTAACAGGAGTTATAGGAATGGTATATGTTGTTCATCCACACTCATTGGCAGGTTCCTTGCCGCTTTAAATCTTGCCGGAAGGTCTTCAAGCTAGCTCCTCCCACCCACCCGGGTGGTAAAACTCTCGGCTCCGCCCCATGACGCCAGATCTGGCCCGCTGGAAGCTCAGGTTGTGCGTCGAAGCCGGGGAGGTCGGGTGGGTCGTGTGGATGAACAACATATACCATTCCTAGAACTCCTGTTACAGGTGAGTAACCTGTATTTCTAGGGACATGGATATGTTGTTCATCCACACTATCTGGCAGACTCCTAGCAGTTCTCCGGGAGGAGGGAGGCAAGACGCACACCCCGAATACTTACTTGGGAAAGAGAGACTGGAGAACCGAGGCCCCAAAACCAGCATCCCGGCGTGACTCAAGGTCGATGTGGTAATGGGTAATGAAGGTGTTTGCTGACTTCCAGGTAGCAGCCCTGCAGATTTCCTGGATAGGGACATCCCTGGAAGCAGCCACTCGATGCAGCAGTATGGCGGTAGAATGAGCTCTTATCCTCTGGGAGGCTCCATGCCCGCCAACTCATAGCAGAGATTTATGCAGGAGGTGACCCATCTGCCTATCGTCCGCTTGGCTGCAGGTCTGCCAGATGCGGCTTAAGCGTAGGTGACAAACAGCTGGCGAACCTCTCCCCGCTTTCAGCCGTGGCACCTTTGTAATAGGCGTAGCCTCTAGGGTCCAGAGTATGGAGCCGATATTCGGCCTCCGAGGTGTGATTGGGGTAGAACACCGGCAGAGTCAACACCTGGTTAAGGTGAAACTCCGACACCACCTTCGGAAGGAATTTCGGGTGGGGGCGTAGGACAACCTTGTCCCTGTGGAAGACCAGGTAAGGAGACTCGATGCTGAGCGCCTGGAGTTCTCCCATCCTTCTGGCTGACGTGATAGCCACCAAGAAGGCGGTCTTCCACGACAGGTGGGGGAGACCACACCTGTGCATTGGTTCAATGGCTTGCCCATGAGCTTTCCAGTACCAGCAGTAGATCCCACGGAGGTGGGGTTCCCTGACTGGAGGGAAATGTGATCAAGGCCTTTGAAAAAGCGCCAGACCACCTCTCTCATACACTGACTGCTTCCCGCCCGCGCCCGGTAAGCAGAGAATGGCTGCCAGGTGCACCTCTTAGGTCGCCGACCAAGCCTCTGATTAGAAAGGACCATAAATAGTCCAAGATGCTTACAAGGAACAGGAGGAAGGGTCCAAGCCTTCGTTCTGACACCAAATGGAGAACCTTTTCCATTTGAAGGCATAGCATTTTCTGGTTGACTCACGGGACGCCTCAACTACTGGAGGACCTCGTCGGAAAGACCCAAGGCCTGGAACTCTAGCTGCTCAGGAACCAGGCGTCAGGTGCAGGATTGAAGGTCCGGATGGAACACCTTCCCTGATTGATCTGAGAGCAGGTCCGGGCGAGCTGGAAGCTGCCGCGGAGTCCTGGAGCTGAGACTGAGGAGATCTGGTACCAGAACTGGCGAGGCCAGTCTGGGGCTATCAGAATCACCTGCGCCTTGTCCCTCCTCGCTTTGCAGAAGCACCTGTGTAAGGAAATGGGGAAGGCGAAAGAGGCCCGGGGTCCACTGCTCGAGAAGGCATCCCTGCAGCGAACCCTGCTGAGGGAGGCGGCATGGAACAGACCAGCTTTTGCTTCCCTGAGGCAAACAGGATCCACCAGAGGTGTGACCCAACGGGAGAACAGGTCCTGTACTATCTCCGCAGGAGAGACCACTGCGGCAATGCAGCCCCTATCCGCCCAGGGCATCGGCCAGGGTGTTGGAGGCCCTGCCACATGAATGGCTAGGAGATCAGCCTCCAGGCTGCACCGACAGTGACCAAATGCGGAGAGCTTCCTTGCATAGGAGCATGGAGCGTCCCCGCCTGTCGGTTTAGATAGCACATAGTCGTGGTATTGTCCGCCTGGACCGGACCACTTGACCCCGGAGAAATGGAGCAAAGGCGGTGAGAGCTAGGCGGACCGCACGGAGCTCCAGCAGGTTGATATGGCATCAGGACTCCCACGGGACCAGAGGCTGGTGCTCGTGTTCCCCAGATGGGCACCCTAATCCATCAAAGAGGCCTGTTAGAGAGAGACCGCCGCTCGGGCGGACAAACGGGATACCCTCCTGCAGATGGGACGGAACGGTCCACCACTGAGAGCTGCCCACATCTCCTGGGTCAGTCCACACGCGCTGGTCCAGAGGACGCAGCGCTGGACCACTGGCCGGCCAGACCCCACTGAGGGGGCGCTGTGCCAGCGTGCCAACTGGACTACGCTTGGTACAGGCCGCCATAAGACCCAGGAGTCGAGGAAGTCCCGGTAGCGATTGCCCAACCAGAAATGATTGGGCAAAGGAGGTAAGAACTCGACCCTGTCCGCCGAGCCGTGCTCTGGCTCGAAGAGAGTCGAGCTCTGCCTCGGATGAAGGATCATCACCTGCTCTGCTCGAGTTCGACTTTGGCCCCATTGACCAGGAGGCCCAGTTGAGAGCAAACCCCGAGGGCCAGATTTCTGACCGCCCACCTCCAACCTGAGGGGCTGCTATCAGCCAATCGTCCAGGTAAGGGTACACCCGGACCCCTCGGCGCCGCAGGAAAGCTGTCACCGCTGCAATGCATTTGGTGAAGACCCTGGGAGCTGAAGAAAGGCCGAAGGGCATGGCCTGGAACTCGAAGAGGGATCCCTCCGCTCTGAAGCGGAGGAATCTCTGATGAGACGGATGGATAGGGACGTGAAAGAACGCGTCCTGGAAGTCCAGAGAACAGAACCACACGCCGTGTTCCAGAGATGGTATTATCTGAGCCAGAGTGACCATTCTGAAGGTTCGAGACCTTAGGAACTTGTTCAGGTCGTGTAGGTCTAAGATGGGGCGCCAGCCCCCCGTCCGTTTTGGGACCAGGAAGTACCTGGACACTAACCCTGGTTCTGATGGAGGGTCCTCATCTCTTTATCACCCCCCTTTCTGAAGGAGGAGGGCAATGTCGGCTCGACGGCCTGTAGAGATTCTGGGAACCCCCAAAGTCTCATGGGCGAGACGCTCTGAAGGGTGAGCCTGCTCGAATTCCAGAGGCAGGCTCTTCCCACCACCTCCAAAACCCACCTGTCCATGGTAACAGCGACCAGCGGAAAGGAAGTGTGAGCCGTCTCCACGGGGAACCAGGGACGGGGTGACGGGATGGGGTGACACCCTCAGCCCATCACTTAGCAGGCTTGGAGGAAGGACCGCCTGGGGACCACCACGCTCTTTTCCTCCTCGCCTATTAGAGGAAGCTGATGGCTTGGGCTTGGAATACTGGCTCTAGCCTGCTGGCCCTGACGCTGATGTTGTTGGGTCGGGCGTGCTTGCGAGGTAGAGGGACGAAGGGCTTAGGCTGGGGCTTATGACCCTTGTCCCTCTGGCGCGGACGAGACCGAATCAAGGTGGCATTGGATTTTTCGATCTCTGGAGGTGGCCTTCCACTCCAGGGTCAAGAGGTCTGTTCCCAGGAAGGAACGTCCATGCAAGCTGTGCTGGGTATCCGAGGTAAAGGTGGATATCTCGCAGCCACGCCCGATTCGACGCATGTGGCCAGGGCGGCCGCCACTGACCCGGGACATGAGTCTCCTATATCCAGAGCAGTCTGGAGCTGCTGGCTGGCTGCTGCCCTGCTCTGATCCCGCACCTGCTTGACCGTAGTGCAGGTCGGGCGGAAGATGAGGGACAACCTCATCCAGGGAACCCAACAGGCATGGGAGAAATGTGCCATGAGGACGGCTTGAACTGGCCTGGCGGAAGGCCGAGAGAGGGCAGCATACACTTTTCCTGGTGGTTCAATTTCTTGGATTCTTTGTGGGCGGTTTGTCCACTCTCTGGCATTACCAGCCGCGGGGAAAACACTGTCCGTGACCAGCCCTTCAGCCAGGGGTGTTCAGAAATCCGGACAGAGAGCCAGTAGGGACCATGCTACTTCCTGGCCATCCTGGCCGGCGAGGACAGGAAGCCGGATCTGCCAAAGTTCCAGGGCCGGCCCGACAATGGCTTCGGCCACTGGAAAGGCCTCGTTGAGAATCCCTCTGTCCAGAATCTCGGTGAGGGGATATCTGGCCCGCTTGATACGGGATCCAGCTTCATCCCAGTGGATTCTGGAGATGAGCCTAAGAAGTCCCAGGAAGGACTTAAGGGCTATCGTCCACTGACTGCCCCCAGAGGACTCCAAGTCAAACGCCTGGAGAACAGGGAGGAATCATCCGACCACGAGTTGTCGAATAGCTGCCTGGAGCCTGAGCCACCCTCCACTTGCCGAGGCTTGTCAGGCGGAGAGTGACCGACAGCCTCACGGGAAGGCCCTGGGCCAACCGCGACTCTTTTCGTCGGTGCCCCAGCTGTCGGCTTGAGGTGGGAGGCGGTTCCACCACAATTGGTGGGGCAGCTGGAATAGGTCGAACAACTGGCCTGGAAACAGGCTCCTCGACCACTACCCGGTCCGTGGCAACCACCATTAATGGCGGGGAAGAGGCCTGAGCTGGCTTATTGGCCAGAAAAATTTGTTGCCACATGAGGTCCTTCGACGACGCAGTTTACGGAGCCTTCCCTCTCGTCCGAGGAGGAAGAAGAAGAGGAAGAGCGTGATCGCCATTGCCGCGTGCCGAGACCGAGACCGCCTATGTCGACGGGAGCGGCTGGACCGCGAAGATGTCCGAGACCGAGAATCTCGGCTAGGCCGAGGTCGGTGAGGCGGGGAGCCGAGGATCGGCAATCTCCTCGGTTCGGTCGACAAAACCAACGGCCCTGGGTCACAGGTACGGATGAGCCGACGATATCCGCAGTCCTCACCGGGGGGAACCGGGGAGGAGGGATTCTTGGCTTCTCCAGCCGACAACCCATCTAACGGGTCGAGAAAATCTCAGACTCACGCCGGGCGGGAGTCTCAGTCACCTGGCCTGACGGGGCACCGTGGAAGCCAGTGGTCGAAGCAAAAAATCGACCAAAGTCGATTGCTCGACAAGGGAGGGGATCTTTCCGGCCCCAGAGCGTCGTCGATGGGACTTCACCTTAGACTTCTTTGACCGATGAAACGGACTGAAGAAGTAGGACCCTCGCCTTTAGTTGAGAGGGTCAAGCAAAGCTCCTTAAAGGAAGCTGAATATGAGGTCCCGAGCGAGAGGAACGAGCGCAGAAGAGGAAACGCGGCCTGGGCCGCCCTGTCTCGAGGCCACCAGCCTCTAGTTGTTCAGCGGATCCGCAGCCGCGGGAAAACCGCCAGTCGGGCCTCTTTGGATTTGACCGGAGGAAATCTTCTCGCCCAAGTTGTAACGGGCAGCGCGTCCCCGAGGACGGACCGAGAAGGAGGAACACAGGTCGCAAGCCTGCGGGTCGTGCTCCTGGCCAAGGCAATAAACGCACGTGGAGTGCGGGTCCGTCCGAGACATCTTCTGCCCACATTTGTCCATCGCAGCCGCGAAGGAAGAAGACCGAGAAGGTAAAGTTATAATTTTTTAAACTTTTTTAAACCGAAGGATTTTAGGCCCAAAACTTAATCGCAGAGCGTTAAGGAGGGAACCTGAGCTTCCAAGCGGTAAGGAAGATCTGGCGTCATGGGGCGGAGCCGAGAGTTTTACCACCCGGGTGGGTGGGAGGAGCTAGCTTGAAGACCTTCCGGCAAGATTTAAAGCAGCAAGGAACCTGCCAGATAGTGTGGATGAACAACATATCCATGTCCCTAGAACAACTGGTACAGCAACCCACAAGAGACAGGGCTATCCTAGATCTAGTACTGACTAACAAAGAAGGGATCACAGATCTCCAGGTAGAAGGTCACCTGGGGGCCAGTGACCATCACATGGTATGGTTCAATTTGGCTACTACATCTAAATCATCCCATTCCAAGGCAAAAATATGGGACTTCAGAGGAGCTGACTTTGATAAGATAGCCAGCAGAGTTAAGCTAGCCTGGCAAAAAGAAACACAGGTGGGGGTAACAGGCAAAGTGGGCAAGACGTGGGATGCAATACTTGAAGCAACATCCCATTGTGTTAGACAGAAAAGGAAGTGCAAAAGAAGAAGGAAACCACTCTGGTTCTCAAATACAGTAGCAGAAAAGGTCAGAGCCAAAAGGCTGGCTTCAGGAAATATAAGGAACACAGCGGATGAAGATAGGGAGGCATACCAAACTGCCCTAAGGGAAGCAGGGAAGGCAGTAAGCAGGCAAAGTCCCAAACTGAGGAAAACACTAGCACGAATAGTAAAAGAAGGTGACAAGACTTTCTATAGATACATTAGTGAAAGGAGAAAGTCCAGAGTGGGTATTGCTGTTTAATGGAGAAAAGGGAGCATGTGAGGAGGAGGACCCTAAAGGAATCTATCCTAAATAGATACTTTTGCTCAGTATTTACTGAAGAGAAGGTAGGGCAGGGCCCACAGCCAGCATCATGGACACAGGGGGAGGGAGGTGAGCACTACTCCCTTAACAAAAAGAAAGGGTCCTACAAGAACTTGCTAAGCTCAGGGTGGATAAGGCAAATGGGACCTGATGGCATACATCCCAGGGTACTTAAGGAGCAAGGAGGAACTAGCAGAGCCATTAGGCAGAATCTCTGTTTAGTGAGTCTCTGAGCACAGGAGAGGTCCCAGAAGACTGGAGAAGGGGTCATGTGATCCCGCCTCCACAAGAGTGGTGCAGGAGGAGGCGGGAACTACAGACCAGTCAGTCTTACCCTCAGTAGTGGGGCAAGATTATGAGGCACTTCTTATGAAAGGATAGTGCAACACCTGGAAACTATAGGGGTACAGGATCCAAGTACAGTATGGCTTACAAAAGGAAGGTCCTGTCAACTAATCTCATAGATTTCTTTGACTGGGTAACCAGAGGTGGACCGCGGGGAGCAGTTGATGTCGCTACCTTGACTTCAGCAAAGCTTTTGACACTGTTCCACATAGAAGATTGATAAATAAGCTGGGTAGGCCTGGGTGGGTCAGAAGTTGGTCAACTGGGTGGCAAACTGGTTGACGGGCAGAAATCAGAGAGTGGTGGTAAATGGTATACAGTCAGAAGAGATGCAAGTCACAAGTGGGGTACCTCAGGGATCAGTCCTGGGGCCAGTCCCCTTCAACATCTTCATTAGTGACCTTGCAGATGGACTAGAGGGTAAGGCTTGTCTGTTTGCAGATGACACCAAGATCTGCAACACAGTAGATGATCCAGATGGGGTGGGCAGAATGAGAAGAGATCTAGATAAACTAGCAGAATGGTCAGAAGAGTGGCAGCTGGATTTAATGCAAAGAAGTGCAAAATCATGCACATATGGAAGAGAAACCCTGAAGCCACCTATAGGCTGGGAGGGAGTTGCTAGCAGTCACAAAGGAAGAAAGAGACTTGGGCATTATCATCACTGATGACCTAAAATCATCCAAGCAGACCTCTAAAGCAGTAGGTAAGGCTAGAGAGGTGTTAGGGTGTATTAGTAGGAGGTATCTGAAAGTCGTAAGAGGAGGTAATAATCCCTCTGTACAAGACACTGGTTAGGCCCCATCTGGAGTACTGCGTGCAGTATTGAGGCCACACTTCACAAGGACATTAACCAAATTGAGGCAGTCCAGAGAAGGGCAACCAAAATGGTGCAGGGACTGCATCAGAAGACTTATGAGGACAGATTAACGGAGCTCAATATGTATACCCTTGAGCAAAGGAGAGAGAGGATATGATTGAGGCATTCAAACACCTTATGGGCATAAACAAGGTGAAAGGAGTCTAACTATGTTTAAATATAAGAAAAATAGCAGGACAAGAGGACACAGCATGAGATTAGAGGGAGGCCGATTAAGGGGAATGTGAGGAAATTCCTTTTCACAGAAAGGGTGGTGATGCATGGAATGGCTTACCACAAGAAGTGGTGGCTATGAATACAGTGCAGGACTTCAAACAGGCATGGGATAGGCATAAGGAGCAATACAAATGACTATGGATAGGTCACTGACAGAGCAAAGGCAGATGGCACATTTATAAGGTAGAAAAAGAAATGGGCAGACTGGATGGGCCTTCGGTCCTTATCTGCCAGTCCAACTTCTATGTTTCTATGTGATGCTGTGTGTGTATGGTTATATGATGTATATTATATATGATATATATATATAATATATATATATATATATATATATATATATATATATATATATATATATATATATATATTATACACAAGTATGCTTATATTATCAGTGCAGTGTGCTAGAGAGGATATGACAGTGAAATGCACCTTGCACTCGAGGAAATGATGTCAGAACCTCAGGTATAAAGGAACTATTTCCAGGTGGGTGGGGTGAGGGGGGGGAAGGGGTTGGGCCTAAACTGTGTCCTCCAATACAATCGACTAAAAGCTCTCACCCACCGCTGCGATGAGTGCCTTCCTGTCAGCAAGATACCCTACACAACAATTTGACAGAGAAAGTACCCTGCTAATCAAACAGAGAAACAAGAACATACAACAGAAAACAGAGAACAAAAAATATGTCCCTTCCTCAGGAGTTCTGCAAAGAATTTTGGATGCAATACTGCAGAAATCCACTGGCTCCACCAATTCCATAAGCACATTCCTAACATGGCCAATTAGCTCAGTTGGTTAGAACACATTGCTGGTTAGCTCAGTTGGTTAGAACATGGTGCTAATAATGCCAAAGTTGTAGGTTCAATCCCCATATGGGCCATGGTTAATAACTTTTGCTGGCAGTATAGCCTAAAGGTTAGAGTAATGAGCTGTGAATGAGCTTGGTTCAGCAGACTTGGGTTTGATTCCCCCAACCTCCACTTGCATACTGTGCAACTCTGAGCAAGTCACTTAACCAGCCTAAAACTCCTGGGTCAACCCTGAAAACAGGCAGTTGTGCCTAGCGGAAACAAAGAATTAAAAAAAAAAACAACGAAAAAAAAAACATTTACAGTAAACAATACAGATGATATGTTGTAACACAACAATGAGGAAAACACTACACCTCATCTGAAAAGTTGTAAACACAGATTTTATGTTTTAGAGCCCATCGACCCCAACATTAGTTCAAAGCACCACCATTGTCGAGCGATGGGTTAATAGTATCCCTTTAAGTTTTAGTATAAAAATGTAGAAAACAAAATCACAATCCATATATGTATGATAAAATAGCAAAAATGCATGTTGATTATGTAACCAATATCACACAAACAGGGTGTGCATTAATTAAAATATACAGGTACACTTCAGGTGCGTATATTGTGGCCAGATGGTGGAGGCTGAGTGCATACCAGAGGAATGCATATATATCTTAAGCAACATGGCACACTGGAGTATGTTACTGCAATCACAAAAAGACCCAGTATTAAACGTTTGAGCTGAAACAATGTAGTTCATTGAGCATTTGTGAGTACACACAGGCATGGCAGGTGACCTGGCCCATCCAATTAGAGAGCAGTATTTGAGGTGGCCATCTTGACCAATTTATTGTTGTCCTGACAGATACCCTCATTGTGTCCCAGTTGATTGTCGCTGTGATACATTACTGTTGTCACTGTTGTATTTTGTAGTTTGTACTCTCCCGGGTCGTACCTGAAAATAGGCAGGGTTTTTTTTGCCCAGTGCACTTACCCAGTTACCAAAAGCTACTAAATACATTTTTCAACTGAAATCGTGATGCAATACATCTCTTTTATGCCTAGTTTGTGCTGCACAGTTGTTGGTGATGAGGGTAACAAGTCAAAAAAAACACGCTAAGCAAAACATGTATCCCTACTCTAAATCATAGAAAACCTATACAGTACTTATACAAAACTGCGTTTTCCTCTGCTCAACCAATTACAGTATTTTATTTGGAAAGAATCATGATGTTAAGGTAATTAATTTTAAACAATAACTGGCACTTTACTTACCAAATTCCCTTCTAATGGATGTTGAGGCAAATGCCAGGTGCCCTCATTACAGCCTGGGGTACTGGGATGTCTCATTGGAAATCTGCAAGTACCTCTGATAAAGGTAAGACCTGAAGGTCTAGGAAACGTGGACAGCAACTGTTCAGGGAAAGAAATCGGATCATCAGGCTTCCATTCTGCCAGGAGCCCCAACACACATTTCATTTCATTTTCATTTTCTATATAACTGGTTAAGTACATTAGCTAATTACCAAGCTCTCATGGGGACCAGAATACATATAAAAGAAAATAAGACATCAAACACTTATTATTTGCAATCGCACACACTGTTAGAAAGTGCATTCTTAGTAAACACTTAAAGCTGAAAACAGAAGTAGGCTGAGCAGTCACTGACTGCGAAAAAAAAAATAATAAAAAAAAAAAAAAAAAAAACTTATGGGTCCTTTGGCCAGATGATGTTCACATCCTGGGAACGAAAAAAAACATTGCGGCAACTGTTCTGGTATATAAAACTTGCACTAAATGTGAATGCTGACTTAAAGCAGCATTAGTCAATGCCGAATGTTTGCTTGCTGTGTAACAGGGCTTTAAAGAGCCCCCGATGTTGTTGGGACAACTTTCAAAAATATAATATTTAACCCAATTTAGCTTATATTTCACACCTTTTTCTGTAACTGTTGCCCTCATTTATTATTAAAGACATATGTATGGACCGGATCACTGCCTTGTTTGTTCTGTCACAGTTCTGTTTATGACATCCCAATTTGTTGCATTGGAGATAATTATGATGTCATAAATCGGGCGTTATGATGTCATGTGTAGACAAGCAGCCAAAGCAAATAAAGTCCAGGGGACAGTAATCTTGTTTTTATGTCACTTCCTTCGGTAATAAAGAAAAAGGGCAAAGAAAAGTCTATTTATGGAAGAGAGAGTCCTAAAGGAACTCACAAAACTGAAAATGGACAAGGCAATGGGACCAGATGGGATACATCCTAGAATATTAAGGGAACTATGGGGAGGTGCTGGCAGCACCACTGGCAGCCCTGTTCAGCGAGTCACTCAATACGGGCATGGTTCCAGAGGATTGGAGCAGAGCAGATGTAGTCCCTCTTCACAAAACTGGGAGTAGGGAGGAGGTTGGAAACTATAGACCCGTCAGCCTCACCTCAACAGTGAGAAAAATTATGGAATCATTCATTAAAGAAAGGACTGTGGAACAATTTGAATCCAGTGGAGCACAGGATCCAAGACAGCATGGATTCACAGTGGAAGGTCATGTCAAACAAATCTAATTGATTTCTTTGATTGGGTGACTAGGGAAGTGGATCAGGAGGGAGCAGTGGATGTGGCCTACCTGGATTTCAGCAGTAACGCCTTCAATACCGTTTACATAGAAGGCTTGTGAACAAGCTGGCAGCCTGGGAGTGGGTCACAAGGTGGTAAACTGGGTAAGGAACTGGCTGTTTGATACAAGACAGAGGTTGGTGGTATATGGAGATCAATAGAGGATAGGAGGGTGCCCAGCGAGGTGCCTCAGGGGTCAGTTCTGGGTCTAGTCCTGTTTAATGTCTCAATGTCTGCAGAAGGGCTAGAAGTAAAGGTGTGCCTTTTGCAGACAATACTAAGATCTGCAACAGGGTGGACACTCCAGAAGGGTGGAAAAATGAGGAGGGACCCAAGTAAACTGGAGGAATGGTCTACAGTGTGACAGCTGAAATTCAATGTGAAAAGTGCAAAATCATACATTTGGAGCACAAGAACCCGGGAGAATTATATGATTGGGGGGATTACTGACAGTCACCAAACAGGAATGGGATTTGAGGGTAATCATATCCAATGACTGAAAGGAGGCCACACAATGTGCCAAGGCTGTGGGGAGAGCCAGTGGGTTGCTGGGATGCACAGAGAGAGGTATCACCAGCAGAAGAAAAGAGGTAGTGATGCTACTGTACTGAATATTTTTAATGTTGTTTTAATTATTTATTGTTTTATGTTCTATTGTACAGGCGCCTTGGTTTAAGAAAGGCACCTTATATAAATAAAGAATGATTTGATTTGACAATTGGTGATGTCTCATTTGGAGTACTGTGCCCAGTTCTGGAGGCCACATCTCTGTAAGGGCAGACAGGGTAGAGGCAGTTCAAAGAAAGGCAACAAAGATGGTGTAGGGCCTGCACCAAAAGCCATATGAGGAGAGACTGGCAGACCTCAATATGTACACCCTGGAGGAGAGGAGAGGAGAGACAGGGGAGATATGATAGATACCTACAAATATCTAAAGGGCATAAATAGGGTACCAGAGGGTAGCATCTTTCAGAAAAGGAGATGTTCAGGAATGAAGGGGCATGACATGAAGTTGGAAGGGGGTAGACTAAGGGAGGTATCTAGTGAACATGGCGACTGATTGAGCGACTGCAAAAAGGGCGACTCAATCACGGTGCCCGTGTTCTGGGCTACCTGGCAGGGTAGCAATGGGATAGGGATGGGCAACTATGGTGACAGGATCTACGTATATGCACACGCGTTGGGGGGGGGGGACCACGCCGCATGACGGGCAGAAGAGGAGGAGAATATGTGGGGTGTAGTATGACGTTCGGCTGCCGAGCTGGCTGTGTGGCGTGGTGGGTAGGGTGGCAGAATGGGGTTGGGAGGGTGCCGTGTATGGGTCTGAGGCACTAACGCTTTTGCATTGGGTCAGTTAAAAAAAAAAAATTAAGTTTACACCCCCAACACCTTTAGAGTTGAGAAATCTTTAAGTGGGAGGGAGGTGCGGGTGCCACAGCTCCCAGCAACAGAAAACTGTTGCTGGTTTTGTAGTCACTGTGAGTGTACATCACCGTTATTTATTTTCAGCAATGTACACTTCGCCCAAATGGCGATCGCTGTTATGACATAGAACTGACTAAGGGGTAATGTGAGGAAGTATTTCTTCACAGAAAGGGTGGTGGATGCATGGAATAGACTCCCAGTAGAGGTGGTGGGGAAAATCAGTAGGGGAATTCAAAAATGCATGGGACAGGCACAGGGGAACCCCAGCGATAGGAACGAGAAGGTAAAGCTGGCGATCAAGTAGAGTCTAGCTTTTGTAGCAGCAGACTGTATGGGCTTTTCAACGACTGATGGAGCGTGCAGTGGGGGACATGAATTTATTAGAGTACCTTGTATACCTAGATGATGTTATAGTGTTTGGCAGCTCACTGGAGGAACATGATAGCAGATTGTTCAAGGTGTTGGACCAACTGGAAGACTTTGGCCTGAAACTGTCCATCGATAAATGTCAATTCTTCCAAACATCTGTAAAGTATGTGGGACACATAGTATCCACTGAGGGAATAGAGACCGACCCAAGTAAAGTTGAGGCCCTGACCACCTGGCCACAGCCCCACAATCTGAAAGAACTGCAAAGATTCCTGGGATTCTGTGGCTACTATAGCCGTTTCATCAAGGACTATTCAAGAGTGATCCATCCTTTACTTAATCTTACTCAAGGTTACCCTCCTACCCACAAAAAATACAAGAGGTCAGTTTCTTCTGAGCCTGAGAGAGTGTATTTCTGTCCCAATGAAGTATTTGGAGCCAGAGGGACACTTGAGTGTGAAGCTACTTTTCATGAGATTATATATCAACATACCCACGCTCCTGTCCTTGCCTATGCAGATCCAGTGAAGCCCTATGTCTTGCACACTGATGCTAGCCTGCAAGGCTTGGGGGCTGTATTGTACCAAGAGCATGAGAATGGCCTGAGTCCAGTGGCATTTGCCAGTAGAAGCCTGACCTCATCCGAAAAGAACTATCCTGTACATAAGTTAGAGTTCCTAGCTTTGAAGTAGGCCATTGTTGACCAGTTCCACAAGTACTTGTATGGGGCTAAGATACTAGTAAAAACTGACAATAATCCTTTGACCTATGTGCAGACTTCAGCTAAGTTGGATGCCACTGGCCATAGGTAGCTTTCTGCATTATCTACATACGACTATGCTGTTGAATACAGAGCAGGTCTGAGCCACATACTGTAGATGCTGATGCTCTCTCTCAGAGGTCTGTTCTCCGGAATGACTGGGTCAGACTGTCAGAACCTGATATTCGAGCACTCTGCCAGAAGTTTGACAGGGAGGAACAAATGTCCACAGACGCAGTGGACTGTATGGTGGATTGTTTGGGACCCTCTGAGAATTGCATACCCGCTGCTTATTGCCACTTTTCTGCAATAGACATTGGTGCACTGCCTCAGCTGGACAACTACAGTATTCAGCGGGCTCAATCCCGAGATCCCATGATCAAATCAGCTTTAGAAGCCCTCTATGCAGTTAAAGATGTGTCCAAATTACGCTCCACTGATTTGAGAACTGCATTGTTATACAAGGAAGGTCCTAAATTGAAACTGATCAATAGACTGTTATACAGAGAAACAGTAGACAGAGGGGGGAACAAATAGACAAACAACAACTAGTGCTGCCCACTGCCTTTTGAGACTCAGTACAGAGGTCCTTACACAACCACATGGGGCACCTTGGTATAGACAGAACACTTGACTTGGTGAGATCCAGATTCTATTGGCTTAAGATGGGGCTGATGTTGAGCAACACATTTGAACTTGTAGTTGCTGCTTACAGAGGAAAGCTTTGCCCCAGAGGGCTGGCCCCCTTGTTAACATCACCACCAGTGCACCCATGGAGCTGGTCTGTAGTGATTTTCTGAGTTTGGAGTCAGATCAAAGAAATATTGGTAATGTGCTGGTGGTCACTGACCATTTTACGAGATATGCCCAAGCTTTCCCCACCAAGGACCAGAAGGCATCCACTGTGGCAAAAGTACTTGTAGAAAACATTTTTGTTCACTATGGGGCTCCACAAAGAATCCATTCTGATCAAGGGAGAGACTTTGAGAGTTGTTTGATCAAAGAGATGCTTTCTCTGTGGGGAGTGCGAAAGTCCAGACCACCCCTTACCACCCTCAGGGGGACCCACAGCCTGAACGTTTCAACTGCACTTTGCTAGATATGCTAGGCACCCTCCACCCAAAGGACAAGCCCAGATGGAGCCAACAAATTAGCACCCTGGTACATGCCTACAGCTGCACCAAAAGTGATGCCACAGGGTTCTCCGGCTTCCGCTTGATGTTTGGAAGAGAAGCTCGACTGCCAGTAGATGTCTGTTTTGGAGTTTCTCCTGATGGGGTTCGAGCTGACAACTATTTACAGTATGTGCAAAAGTTAAAGGCCCAGCTAAATCATTCGTACTAACTGACTCAAACCATGTCTGCCAAAAGAAATCTGGCCAACAAAGAAAGGTATGATAAAAATGTGAAAGCACAGGAACTCCAGGAGAGAGATTGGGTATTGCTAAGAAATCTAGGACTGCATGGCAAACATAAGATTGCTGACAGATGGCACCATCTCCCTCACCTTGTAGTGGGCAAATTAGATGATCTGCCTCTGTACAAAGTAAGGCCTGAGAATAATTCAAAAGATGTTAAAACAATGCATAGAAATCATTTACTGCCCATTGGACAAATCTTGATTGAGTCTGAGCCCCCTGAAAATGCCCCCTCTGGACCAGTGACTAGAGCTGCTGCTAAGAAAAAATCAAGAAAGTCTGCAACTACAGAAGCTGAGTTAAAGTGTTCTCCTCCACAAGTCCCAGTTGAACATGACTGTCAGTCCATGTCAGAGGAAAGTGAGTGTGGCTTTGAATACTACCCTTCTTATGAACTGAGTCAATTGTTTTGGGGCAATCCCCTAGTCAATCCTGGAGATGAAGCTGGGCCTTCTGGACTGTCTATGCCCCCAGCTTTATCCCTGGAGTCAATGCTCCCAGAAAGTGAAGTGCAAAGCATCAAGTCAGATGATATGGAATCATTGTGTATGGTTGAACTGTTTGAGCTTTCAGAGGTGGACAATGATGGACTGGGATAGACTGGTGAAATACCAGAACAAGAAGAGTATTTTGAGTGCCCTGACAGTCCACTGCCAGTGTCCAAAAACTCTCCATGTGAGCCAAGTGTTGTGGACTCAGAGATTGTAACTCCTGGAGCTAAACGTGCCCCAAGTTCTAGCCTCTCTATCCCAATGGAGACTCCCCTGACAAGTGAGGACAATGATGAAAATGAGGCTCAGAGTGCAGAGACTGTAACAGTTCCCCCTAGAAAGACTGGTTGAGCTGTAAAGCCTGTGGTGCACCTCAGTTATGATTCCCCTGGGAGGCCTGTGGACTTGCCTTTCAATGTTGTCCATAAAGGAGTGTATGTGTCCCTGAGCTCATTGCCCAAACTGAACATCAGTGCTAACTCCAAGTTACTTGTGTTGCCCTCTAGGTATGGTACTCCTGTGCTGTCCAGCCCCTAGGTAGCTGATAGGGAAGGGCCCCCTCTCTTCAGGTTTCATGTGCAGGAGGTAATAACCTGAGTTATGGTACAATGTGTGTATCATACTGCGTAAAAAGTGATGAACTGAAGTTTCAGAAATGTGTTTCTGGTGAGGTGATATGTTGACTGATAATTACATGTATAAGCCTAATGTGATACTGATGTAAATGTATATGGTTGTATTGAAACTTATGGGAGTACTTACTTGACACGGACGCCAAGTTTTTCCAGGCCAGGAAGGGTGTAACCCCCCTGCAAATGGGGGTTCCCAAAAGTCTTCCAGGAGCTTGCTTGAATGCTCCAAGCCTGGGTGGTGTTCGGTGTCTAAGCTGCTTAACTGTGGTTAGAAGTGAGTGCTATTTGAGCCTCCACGTACTGTCTCTTTAAGAGCTGTCAGCTTGCAGACTTAATTAGTTTGTATGGGAAGACTCTGTATTTAATGCTCAAATCCCGCCTGAGCTGTGGAGTAATCGCTCCATTTAGCAGTCACTGAAGGTGCAAAGGGAGCCCATCTGAAAGCTGTAACTATTTGACTGTAATCATTTAAAGCATTAGCAAAATTGTAGTTTGTTTAACCTGCATTTCTTGCAGCTGGGACTCTGTGTATGTTACCCATCCATTCTGGACCCAAGCTGCTGTGCTGGGCCAATTGGGTTAAGGGAGTCCTAAAATGGAGCCTGTGGACGAATCCGAACTTGGACTCTTAATCTGAGCCAGCCACAAGGGGATTGTATGGACAGTGACTCTGGGAAATGTAGTTTTGACCTTGGCACCTTTTTCTACCAACAGAGGGAGTCTTATTGTGAGTGACAGCTGAACCAGCCAACAGAATAGTGTGGAGCTAAAGGAAATGCCCTGCTGTGTGACTGGAAAGATCAGATCAGTTGTGGCAGTAAAGAAAGAAAGAGGGAGCTGTGTGCTTCAGCGGTGTATAGTTTTGCGCAGGAAGCGTGTGTGATGCCCAGAGTTTCGGTCTACAGCCTTTGTGAGTGCCAGTTGGGACTGAATCTGAGTTGTGAGGAGAAAGAAGCACCAGAAGTGTGGAAACCAGGCTCACCCTATAGAAGACTGGAGAAATTGCTGAATCACGCTCGGCTTGTCAGGAACTGAAGCTACTGTGTGTTCTCCCGGGTATCTTGCAGTAATTGTGGTCGGGATCGAGAAGCAGCCTGCCTGGTGTGGTACTTTCCTTTTGCATGTGGGTGTGCATGGTGCTTGTGGTGAATCGCTGTTTCAAATCCCCTGTGCGGTGGGTTGTGTGCTGGGGCTGGAAGTGGACTCCCAGCTTGGTTCGGACTACATCCATTTGCTATCAACTGCAGTGGGGTCCAGTCACATTGACCTTGTCCTCATGTCCTGTTCTTCTGGCAATCCAGGGGGACATTCTCCATCTGGTCCTCAGCTTGGGTGTTGTGGGTGCCTCTGGTGTATGGTGTGAGCTACTAGAGGGAATAAAAGGGGGTCTCAGTGTCCCAGAGGGCTGTGACCAAGCTAGTCTAACCACTACAAACCCTGACCTCTGGGTGAAGGCACCCGCCATAGGACCTAGGCCCCTCAACCCGTCCGTAGTCAAACAGGCGGGGATAGTAGCCCTTGGGATAGCGCCATCTAGGGGTTACACTGAGATCCTCTCTCTGTCCCTATTTGAGAGTACCAGGTCTAAGATTGCTCTCCCCACAAGTGGGTTCCAACACTAGCTGTCTGAGGCGTGACCCCTGTAGGGCACTGAAAATTACCCTGCTCTTGGATGTGGCTGCAGCAAGTGTGCTTCAGTTAACATCTGGCATATTCAGATCCCCATCAACAATATTGCCCCTTTTTCTGCCATTCTGAGGATGCCTTTTATAATTTCCTTGTCCATTTCCTCCCCCTGAGATGGGGTCTATATACAACCCCCTTGAGGACTGTAGTGCCATTTCCTGTCTCCAAGGTGACTCACAGTGCCTCCTCTCCTTCCTGTTTACCCTTTAGTTCCATTGCTTTGATCCATTCCCTTACATAGACAGCTACTCCTCCTCCTCCTCTTTTACCCTCCCTGTCCCGTCTGTAGATTGTATACCCTGGTATGTTGACATCCCAGTCATGGTTTTCTGTGTACCATGTTTCTGTGACTGCCACGATATCCAGCCGTCCCTCTTCCATCAAGGCCACTAGTTCAGGAAGCTTGTTACCCAGACTACAGCCTTGGTACTTATCGCCCTCAATTTTTTGATGGCCTTACCCCTTTTAGCCCCATCCCTGCCCTTACTGCCTTTGCCCTTTTCTCCATTTACCTCTGTCCTGCTCCCTATTGACCTCTCTACCTTCGTGTTTACCTTGGTAACTATCCTGTTTTGCGGAGGGAGGCTGGGAATTCCCTGTTCCTTTTCAGTGCCCCCCCTTGGCTTGTTTAAAAGCTTGCCAATGAAGCATTTAAATAAATGTGTGTGTACATATATATATATATATATATATATATTTATATTTATATACATATATTTATATATATATACTATAACCAAGACAGCATACAAGCACAAAAAAAACAAGCATTTGTCAATGCCGAATGTTTGCTTGCTGGTATTAACATTGGAAGTGCAAGAATTAGACAGATGCAGAATAGGAATGGCAGTGAAGTATTGAACTTCACGCGAACCCCACCTCCACCCTGCAAAGATGAACAGGCATTGGGGTATGCCTTTGGGTCGTCGCACATAACGATCATGCCGTTTCACCTCACCCTATACAGCAGGTACCGACACGTGTTGAGGTATGCCTTGGGCTGTTCAGCTTTAAAGTCACCTCATTCCATAAGGACTTCCACTGAAATGGGTGCAGTATAGGAGAATAGGGTGAACTCTGGGGCTGAAGAGTCCAAGGCACACCTCAATGCCTGTCAGTCTGCACAGGGCAGGATGTTATGATTGGAAACCGTAACTCCCTGGGCATTTGTTGGTATTTGCACTACAAATTTTCATCACGGCCTTATTGTGACCCCCACCTTATGAAAGCATTTGGTGCATCTGCTCACGAACAGTGGCACTGTGATTTTGTTCATCTGTCTCGAATGTTGCTTTGCTACAGCAACCATGCCATTCCACACCAGATGTGCGAAAACACAGTTTGGGCAGGATATCAAAAATGACAGCTATCCTGTTTGTATGGAGGTGAGAAAAAATGCCAATGTTGAAAATCTGGGGTGAAAATATTAAAAAGTCTAGAAGTTCCACGCGTGCGTGGAAACTGCTCAACATACGCTTGTAATGCAGTCATTTTGTGAAATATTCTCAGCAAATTTTTCACATAGGCATTTTGGGACCTCCACTCATGAACAGTGTCTCTGTGATTTTGTTACTTTGCCCCTAACATTGATTTCCCACAGCGACCGCGCCATTGTTCTACATGTGCACAACCACATTTCGGCAGGATGTGAAAAAATGACAGCTGTAGTGTTCATGAGGAGGTGTGAAACAATGGCAATGCTGGAAATCTGGAGTGAAAATATTAAAAATTATCGGTGTTACGAGCATGCATGGAAACTGCACAATGCCCACTCATAATACAGTCATTTTGTGAAATGTTCTCACCAAATTTTTAACGTAGGTATTTTGTGACCTCTGCTTATGAACACTGTCAGTATGATTTTCATAATCTGTCCCGAACATTGATTTCCCACAGTGACTGCACCATTTGTGCACCAGATGTGCAAACACACATTTCAGGGAGGATGTGAAAAATTACAGCTATACTGTTCATAAGGAGGTGTGAAAAAATGGCAATGTTGAAAATCTGGAGTGAAAATATTATAAATTTGTGAAGTTATGAGGGTGCGTGGAAACTGCTCAATGCACACTCATAACACAGTCATTTTATGGATTTTTTTCACCAAATTTGCAACACAGGCTTTTTGGGAGCCCACCTTATGAACACTGACACTGCCATTTCATTAATTGGTCCCAAAAGGTGATTCCACGCAGTGTCCGCAAAATCACTTTTTGGGACCAAATAAGGAAATGACAGTGACTGAATTCACGAGGTGGGGTCCCAAGAACCCCATGTTGAAACTTTAGAGCAAACATTTGCAAAAAATGGACGAAATATTGACCTAAGTTGAAAAAAAACCCATTTATGCTATTATACAGGTTACCAGCATTTCTTCAGTTCGTGGTTGGCTTTGAAGAGTGCAGACTTGTTCCCGGTCCACTGAAGATCGGTTGCCGGAGGCAAGTATGGGGTGAGAGGGTGTGGGGATGCAGGATGCACAGAGGGTGGTGTGGGCTGGGAGGGACACAACAGTGAGGGACCATTTGCTTTGTTTCAGGTAAAAAAATTAAAAAAATTCACTGTAGACCGTTTTGTTTTCACAGGTTTTAGCCACACTGGGGTGGGCTCCCAGTGTGGCACATTTGTTTGTGGGGGTCATGTTAGCAACACTGAGATGGGCTCCTGGTGCGGCACACAATCGGGTGGGGCAGCACCAGGAAAATGGGGGAGGTTAGTGTGCCGACAGGGGGATTGGGCACCCCCATTGGCAAGCATGTCTGTGTTTGGGGACATGATGCTGAGGGGAATTAGGCACCCCCTTGGCAGACTGCAGCAAAAAAAGGGGACACATATGCCGACAGGGGGATTGGGCACCCCGGAAGTTAGGTTCCTAGGAACTGTGAGTGAGCGGCAAGCAGCGAGCCGCCACCTGCCATGTTTATTGAAATGTTACACCAGGCAAGGCACGCCCTGCAATGACGGGTCACTCCCTCATTGCAGTGGCCAATTCATTTCAATTTGGTGACACGCTTGTTTAACTAGTGTCAGCAGCAGCATGCCACCACATTGGGGAAAACCGGCCATCACAGAATGCTTCTAGCGCATGCATGCTAGCAAACATAAAAAGAAGCTATCCTCTGACCCAAGTCCCAAAAGAAAAGAACCTCCCTCCCAGAAACCCTCCCTCAGCACTCTTTACAAAGAAACAGAATGATTTCAACAGCTATAAATGAAAAAAGAAGAATACAATCACAGCATATGTAGGCTAAGTTGGATGACAAACTAAGCAGTTAAAGAACTCTTCTATTGTTTTCTTTTTTTTTTCATTTCACTCCTACTTGGGTGTCTTATGTCCAAAGGTAATTTTATGTCTCTGACCTTCCCTGCGTGGGGTCCTGTTAGTTACATGTATTATTTTCTACTGTTATGCTCACTGTTATAATTTGCATCGTTGTGTTCTGTACTCTCTCGGGTCATGCTTGAAAATAGGCAGGTCTTTTGCCTAACACATGTACCTGGTCACCAAAAGCTAATAAATAAATAAATAAATCTGGATCTCAAAGGGTCTCTAGACCATCCACCTGATACCCCTTCCCCATAAAAGTTGTAACAAAACAAAAAACACAATAAAGTCCATTCCCATACTAAAACAAAGAAAACTATTGCATCCCACAAGCCAACACATTTGATTATCCTCAGTAAAATAAAAGAGCCCTCTCAAACTGAAAGTCCTACAGATAAGGCCAAAAAATACTGGAGTCCAAGAGAATAAAAATTGTAAAATGTCCCAGGCAGACCAAATGGGTACCAAACATGGAGGAGAACATGAAAGGGTCAGCGCAATGCAAAGTTCAGCCCAACCTCCTCAAAATTCCATACTGACAATAATGATGGTTCAGATCCCAGGCATTACCATCAAAAGCCTGACACAAGCAAAGCAGAGACCAGCAGCCGCTGATGAAGTAGGCTATGCCTGAACTCCAGAGGCAATGAACTTACAACCCACATGGCAGCAGCTGCAGCCCAGTCCAGAACATTACCAGAGGCAATCCTTCCTTCAGAAGCAGGTGAACCCCTTAGAGGGGTGGTGGGAAAAGCAGGAGAAACCAATTGGCACAGGAACAGGATCAGGGTTCAGAGAAGAGCAACCAAGATGGTGCATGGGATGTGGGGAAAAACATATGAACAGAGGTGGAGGGAGCTGAATCTATACCCACTAGAGACTAGAAAGAAGAGGGGGACATGACTGAGAGTTTTAAGTATTGGAAGGGGATCAATAAGGCGAAGGAGGGAAGCGTGGTCAGAAGGAAGGAGGGAGCTAGAACAAGGGGGCGTAGCCTCAGATTGGAAGGAGGGAAATATAGAGGCAATGTGAGGGGGAGGTTCTTCACAGAGAGGGTGGTGGAGGCCTGCAGCAGGCTGCCAGAGGAGGTGGTGGGATCTGAAATGGTGAGGGGATTCAAGAGAGCATGGGACAGACATATGGGGTTGGGAGGAGGGGGAGTTCTGAACCAGTAAAGCATGAGGGGGGAGAGGGGTGTATATAATGGCAGACTGGATGGGCTGGTGTGGTCCTTTTCTGCCATCAAATTTCTGTGAATCTGGATCAACCAGATAATCATGCATGGCTGCTAGAAAGCTGGAGTGGTGAGGGCGAAGGGCAAAAGTACACAAATGTAACCCCTAGGTGGTGCTATCCCAAGGGCTACTACCCCTGCCTGCATAACTGCTAACAGGGTGAGGGGCCTAGGTCCAATGGCGAGTGCGTCCACCCAGAGGTCAGGGTTTGCAGTAGTTATACTAGCTTGGTCACAGCCCTCTGGGACACTGTAACCCCCCTTCTTCCCACTAGTGGCCCACACAATGCATCAGGAATATCTTCACAATGTACACTTACCCCCAGGACTGGCTCCGTCGACTGGACGTTGGGGATCCCCTGTAAAACAAAATGATACAGTGCAAAAACCACAGTACAGTACTTTAACATAAACAAATACCTCAGACAGTGTAACTTTGCTGAAACAAACAGATCTGATTTATTTAAGGAGCTATAACAAGGAAGGGGGAAATCAGGTTAATTAGGTTAAACACATTAATAATCACACCCTCCAGTCCCCATCCTGGTAATTTTATAGACCTTCCATGGTGTCTAGTGGCACTGCGCACCCTCCAGTCCCCATCCTGGTAATTTTATAGGTCTTCCCTGGTGTCTAGTGGCACCCTTTCACACTCTGATCCCTGTCGCCATAATTGCACAGGTCTTCCTTGGTGTCTAATGGTACCCCTTGCCCTCCGATCCCCATCCCCATAATTGAATAGTTATTCCCTGGCTTCTGGCCCCCCCACACTGCCCACATGGAGGAAACCACCCTGCAACCCCCTTACCTCCATCGCTGTGAGAGCCACACAGATCCAATACAGTGACTGGCACAGCCCTCCTCTCACCACCTCTGCTGGCTGCCGTATGGAATGACAGGGAGTGCATGTGCTATAGACAGTGTCGGCACTTCCTGTCATTCCATACAGTGGCTGTACGAGGTAGTGAGAGGAGGACTGTGCCAGTTGCCGCATCAGATCTGCATGGCACCAGCAGTGATCGAGGTGGTATACCCCTCTGACAGTGACATTTCAACAGTGATTGACAGTGACTGACACTACAGCAACTACAGCGCCAGATCACTGTAGTGTTGGCGCTGGACCCTGGAACTGTATTAGAAACATAGAAACATAGACTTTGACAGCAGATAAGGACCGCTAGGCCCATCTAGTCTGCCCATTTCCCTACCTACAGGATAGGCCACAGATCCTAGTTAACCAACAGCCTATTTCTTCCTACCCCCCACAAGAATTGCCTTATGTCTGTCCCATGCATTCTTGAATTCTCCCACAGTTTTAGACCCCACAACCTTCTCAGGAAGGCTGTTCCATGCATCCACTACCCTCTCTGTGAGACAATACTTCCTCACATTGCCCCTGAACCGCCCTCCTTCTATCTTTAAATTGTGTCCCCTTGTTCTTGCAAGTCTCTTTTCTGAAAAATGCTACCCTCTTGGACTTTGTTGATTCCACTGAGGTACTTAAAGTTTCTATCATGTCCCCTTCTCCTTCTTTCCTCAAGGGTATACATATTAAGCTCCTTTAGTCTCTCCTCATACGGCTTCTCTTGCAGACCCTGCACCATTTTAGTTGCCCTCCTCTGGACTGCCTCTATCCTGTCTATGTCCTTGCAGAGATGGGGTCTCCAGAACTGGACACAGTACTCAGATGGGGTCTCACCAACTGTCTGTACAGAGGGATAACAACTTCCTGTTTTCTGCTGCTGATGCCTCTCCCTATACATCCCAGTATACCCCAGCCCTCCCTACTGCCTTCTCACATTGCTTGCTAACCTTAAGGTCATCTGATATGATTACCCCAGGTCCCTTTCCTTTTTGTTGTTGTTACTACCTCCCCACCCATTGTGCATCTTCCCTGGGTTCTTGTTTCCCAGGTGCATTATTTGCACTTCTTTGCATTGAATCCTAGCTGCCATACTTCTGACCATCCCTCCAACCTTGCCAAGTCCCTTTTCATCCTTTCCACGCCTCCTTGTGTATCAACCCTGTTGCAGATTTTTGTGTCATCTGCAAAAAGGCATACTTTTCCTTCCAGTCCCTCTGCAATGTCACTGATGAAGACATTAACATGCATTTGTCAATGCCGAATGTTTGCTTGCTGGCATTAGCAGTGGTAGTGTAGAAGTTACAGAGCTGCGTAATAGGAATGGCAGTGAAGTATTGAACTGAAGCCAACCCCACCACCACCCTGCAGAGAGTGACAGGCATTGGGGTGTGCATTTGGGTCGTCAGGCATAACGGCCACGCCATTTCACCACACCCCACTCTGCAGAGACTGACAAGTGTCACGTGTTCCTTGGGGTCTTTGGCCCTTATGCACACCCCATTTCATTAGGAAATACAGTGAGATGGGTGCGATATAGGAGAATGGGGTGAAGTTTAGGGCCGAAGAGTCCAAGGCATACCTCGATGCCTCTCAGTGACTGCAGGGTGTGGAATGGTATGAGCATCACAGGCAAGAATCCCAAGTCACACCCCTGATTCCTGTCATTCTCTATAGGGTTGGGCGATTTAGTTGAAAAGCCTAATACCTCAGGCATTCGTTGGTATTTTAACTCCAAATTTTCAACATGTTTGTTTTGTGACCCCACCTCATGAACAGGGGGAATATCAGTTTGGTAGCCGAAAGCTGCTTATGCACAGTGACTACGGCATTTAGCACCACAGGTGCAAAAATATTCCGAACAGGATGTAAAAAATGACAGCTGTACTCTTTCATGGGGAGGTGTAAAAATGGCTATGTTGCAAATGTGTAGTAAAAATATTTAAAAAAATGGTGAAGTCACGAGCGTACATAGAAACTGTGCAACACACCTGTTATATAATTAGGTTGGGGATTTTTACAGCAGATTGTCAACTCAGGCATTTTGGTGCCTCAATCATGAACAGTGTCACTGTGATTTTCTTTATCTGTGCCGAACAATGATTTCCCACAGCGACCACGCATCTCTGCACTGAAAGTGTGAAAACACTTCGCCATGTTGTGAAAATGGCAGCTGTACTGTTCATAAGGAAGTGTTGAAAAATGCCACTAGTGAAAATCTGGACTGAAAATATTACAAAGTCATGAACTAACGAGGATGCGTGGAAACTGCACAATGCTCACTCGTAACACAGTCATTTTATGGACTTTTGTCACCAAATTTTCAACATAGCCATTTTAAGACCTCTGCTCATGAACAGTGTAACTGTGATTTTCTTAATCTGTCCTAAACATTGCTTTCTTTCCAACAGCACCATTGTGCGCTACATGTGCGATAAATACATTTTGGTGACATATGAAAAATTGCAGCTGTACTGTTCATAAGGAAGTTAATAAAATGGACGTGTTGAAAATCTAGAGTGAAAATATTAAATTTGCAAACTTATGAGCATGCATAGGAACTGTACAACTACGCTCGTAAAAGTCATTTTAGGAATTTTTTCACCAAATTTTCAACATAGCCATTTTAAGACCTCTGCTCATGAACAGTGTCACTGTGGTTTTGTTAATGTGTCCCATACATTGAGTTTGCACACCGACTGCGCCATTATGCGCTACATGAAGTGAGGCTACGTTTTGGGCAGGATGTGAAAAATGACAGCTGTACTGCTCATAAGGAGGTGTGGAAAAATGGCAATGTTGGAAATCTGGAGTGGAAATATTGAAAATTCGCAAACCTACGAGCGTGCGTGGGAACTGTGCAACGCACACTCGTAAAACAGTCATTTTTAGGAATTCTGTCACCAAATTTTCAACATTGCCATTTTAAGATCTCTGCTCATGAACAGTGACACTGTGATTTTCTTAATGTGTCCCATACACTGAGTTCGCACAACAACTGCGCCATTGTGCGCTACATGGGCGGAAACACGTTTTGGGTGAGATGTGAAAAATGACAGCTGTACTACTCATAAGAAGGTGTGGAAAAATGGCAATGTTGAAAATCTGGAGTGGAAATATTGAAAATTTGCAAACCTATGAGCGTGCGTAGGAACTCCGAACTGCACGCTCGTAAAACAGTCATTTTTAGGAATTTTTTCACCAAATTTTCAACATAGCCATTTCAAGACCTCTGCTCATGAACAGTGTCACTATGATTTTCTTAATTTGTCCCGTACATTGATTTCTCACACTGACTGTGTCATTCTGTGCTACATGGGTGGAAACACATTTTGGGTGAGATGTGAAAAATGACAGCTGTACTGCTCATAAGAAGGTGTGGTGAAATGGCAATGTTGAAAATCTGGAGTGAAAATATTGAAATTTCGTGAACTTACGAGCCTGCGTAGGAACTGCGCAACGCCGCGCTTGTTAAACAGTCATTTTTAATTTTGGCACAAATATTCAACATGGGGTTTTGGGCCCCTACTCATGAATGATGTCACTGTCATGGCGGTATTCGGCCGAAGTGATTTCAGTCACCGCGCAAAATCACCCTTCAGGCCTGAATAACGCCATGAAAGTGACATCATTCATGAGAAGGGGTCCCAAAAACCCCATGTTGAAAATTTGGTTCAAAAATTCCCAAAAATGGCTGAGATATGCAATAAAGTTGAAACCTCCCTATCTAGCCCATTATACAGCTTACCGGCATTTCCTCAGTTCGCGGTCGGCTTTGAAGAGTGCAGACGTGTTCCCGGTCCACCGAAGATCGTCGCGGAGTCCGGAGGTAAGTATGGGGTGAGGGGTGTGGGGAGGCTGGGTGCACAGTGGGTGGAGTGCGGGTTGTGGGGGGTTGGAGGCGCTCCCGCTGGACCGTTTTTCTTACAGGTAAAAAAATAAAAAAGGCGTTGTGGGACCGTTTGCCACGATGGAGTGGGCTCTCAGCGTGGCACAAGGACAGGGGGGCGTTCAGTCGGCGGAGTTGGACACCCCATCGGCAAAAAATTAAAAAACTCGCGGGACCGTTTGCCACGCTGGGGTGGGCTCCCAGCGTGGCTGAAGTTTTGAGGCGTTCAGCTGGCCAGAGTTAGGCACCCCGTCGGCAAAATGACTGATTGCCATGCTGGGGTGGGCTCCAGCGTGGCACCAACTACTGGGGGGTGGAGGAGGCGTGCAGCTCAGCCGGCGGGGATTGGGCACCCGTCGGCTATACACTGCGTCTGCGGGCGCGCATGCGGCTGGGGGGTGCTGGCGTGAGCAGCTTCTTATCGCTGCTCACTCAAGTGTAGCTCCCCTTTCAATCTGTATGCCACTGCATTTTGAGCGTGTCATAGACAGCTCCAAAATGCATTACTTACAGGCAGCACCTGCCAGCACACTGCCTGAATTGGAGGAGGAGGTGACACACCTCAAATCTCCGATGATGGCACTATGTTTCTTGCACATGCATGCAAGCAAACATAAAAAGGACTGGACCCAATACTGAACCCTCCGGTACCCCACTAAGTAACCCCTTTCTTCAGAATGGACTCTATTTACAATTACCTTCTGTGTCCTGTTGTCCAGCCAATGTTTTGCAGGCTACCACCCTGGGTCCCACTCTAGGCTGGTTAATTTGACTATTAATCTTTGTGTGGGACTGTGTCAAATGCCTTGCTAAAGTCTAGGTAGGCCATGTCCACAGCCCTCCCTGATCTACTACTTTGGTCACCCAGTCAAAGAAATCTATTAGATTCGTCTGACATGACCTTCCCGCTGTGAACCCATGCTGCCTTGGGTCCTGTGCTCCACTGGCCTCTAGGTACTCGACTATTCTTTCCTTCAGAAGTGACTCCATCACTTTCCCTACCATAGAGTCAGACTGACAGGTCTGTAGTTTCCTGCCTCTGTCTTGGACCCACTTTTGTGAAGGGAATCACAACCGCCTTCCTCCAGTCCTCGGTACCACCATCCTCCCATGATTTATTAAAAAGAGTAGCCAGTGGTTTCACTAGTTCCTCCCTTAATTCTTTTAGAATTCTGGGGTGAATTCCATCAGGACCCATTGCTTTGTCCACCTTCAGTTTTAGGAGATTCTTGCAGAACCCTTTCTTCTGTGAAAGGACTGGGATCGACCCCCCTATCAAGAGTGCTTCTGTTAATTGGAATAGGCACTTCCCCCTCCTCTTTTGTGAATACTGAGCAGAAATATTCGTTCAGTTTCCTGCTTTTCACTGTCCCCTCTGCCCACCCACTGTTCATTCTATTCAGCCTCACTATCCCTCCTTTGTCTTTTCACGCTGATGTACCTATAAAGGTTTTATCCCCTTCTTAACTGAGTTGGCTATCTTTTCCTCAGTTTGGGCCTTTGCTATTCTGACTTTCCTCCCTGCTTCCTTCTGCCTTAACTGGTACAGCTCTCTGTCCTGCTCCTTCTGTGTTTTCTTATACTTCTGAAGTCTTGCCCCGCCACTAATCAGCTTCAACTCAGAGTTGATTATTTTAGTATGAGGTGCAGGAGCACTGCCCCCTATGGTGGGTTTGGAGCTAAGCCCCTGAAGAAAACATGTCAGTAAGTTAGAAACTGTATGCTGACACAAATGTGGTTGACATGACGGTTTCACTGTATGGTTGTTTGACAAAAGTTTCACTACATTTTCTTCCTCTTTCCAGATAGTGCCCGCAACTGGGCCATTCTACTGCTGCAGCTCGGCTCTGACACGGCCAGCTGCATCTTCCTGCCCACCTTCCAGAAGCAACTCAGGTATGGACACTCAGGTTTCTAGCCTGCTCCAATGATTGACTGGCAGCGCTAAGCTTCTCCGCTACTGGCCGCTTCAACCGGCAGCTGCCTCCGTTGGCTAGTGCTGCCCGAGGCGGGGTCTCTCCTGCCACTGAGGGTGTATGGTTTTAGAACTGGGGCTTGCGGCTGTCTCGGTGTAGCAGGTTGCACTGGGTGTGTGTGGTGCTTTGGAAAATTTGGAAAAGTTTGTGTTAACCTCCAGAAAATAGTAGTGCCTGCTGTATTGTAAGATAGGCTACAGTGGAGACTGCCTTTCCTTTGCTAAAATCCAAAGCCTAAATGTGTGTACTGCACTGTTAATTGGCTGGCAGCGCTTCAAGCTTCCCCGCTACTGGCCACTTCAACCTGGCAGCTGCCTCTGATTGGCTAATTGCTACCCAAGGCAAGGGGTCTCTCTTCTGCCGCTGAAGGTGTGTGGTTTTCAGATTGGGGCTTGCGGCTGTCTCGGTGTAGCACGTTGCACTGGGTGTGTGGGCGCTTTTGGAAAATTTTTGCCCCACCACGGCCCCCCTCCGCCTACCTTAATTAAATATGCTTGAGCCCTCCCACTCTCATCTTCTCCTCCCATTGGTTAACATCTTCAGCTCTCATTGGACTAGCCCACAGCTGCTCCCCTAACAATCAGGTTTGCTCCCAGATCTCTCTTCTCTCGTCTCCAAGTCCAGTTTTGGACATTCTCACCTGCCCCCGATCTTTTGCATTTGATGCACCTCTATCTCCATAAACATTATGCCACCTCAAACCAAACTGGTGCTCCTGCTACTTTAGGTTAGTTGCACATATGGCTAATACACCACCAACAATGGACCCAACTACCCTCAATAGTACAACCCAAAACTGGCAGCACACAGACACCGGAACCTCTTCAGATCCCTACCTGTCCACTACAATGAATCACCTGGCCTTGCCCTATGAACCCCCTTCCACTTGGAGACTCCCTGCTGCTGCTGTCCTGCTGAGCCACCACATGCTCGCAACTGCGCCAACAATGACTAGGGACACAAAGTGAAAATTTGCCACCAGGGTGCCCTGGTCTCGCTACTTTAGAAAGTTTATTCTAATAATGCTGCTTCTATCAGGAAATGTGTACCCCAACCCTGGCCTCCCTGCTTGCCCTATCTCGAAACTGGGCCATCTAAAGATTGCCTCCCTAAACATAGGTAGTCTCCTCCCTAAAATTCCACAATTCCAGGCATGGGTCAAGCAGCATAAGCCAGACATTATCACCCTCACTGAAACCTGGCTATCCCCTAAGGTCACTGATGAGGCTGTAGCCCTGGGAGGATACAAAATGTTCCACCAGGATCGTTTGTCGAAATGAGGGGTGACTGCCTTGTCTATCTTAGATGTCATATTAAAGGACAAGTAATGCCCTGCAGCCACCACACTAAGGAAGCACAAATTCTAACATTAAAACTTACATTAGGCCTACAAAACAAAGTGCTTCTACTCTCCACAGTATACTTACCCCTCAGTACACACCCCAGTACACACCCCGCTGGCTTTGAGCAGTTTATAAATAATCTGGGGCAGCATAACCAAAACTGGGAACAAGTCATTGTCAGGGACTTCAACATTAACTAGTATTCGCAAAATGCCACTGCAGTTAGAAACCAAATAGTCAGCCTCTACTTGATCCAGCTGGTTAATCAACTTACTAGACAGAACTACCACATGGGCACTAACTCCTTCATTCACTGGCTACTTACCTCCTGCCCAGAACACATCACTGAGGTGTTGGTCCTACCTGACTCCCTCAGTGATCATTCCCTGGTACTGTGCACCTGGACTAATAAGTTCACTAAATGCCCACCCCAGATCTCCAGAAATTGAACCTTGAGAACAGGGCTGCTGGATACCTTTAAGCAGTACATGAAGGAGGCAGATTGGTCCCTGCTGGACAGGCTAAGGATGGAAACCAAGCCCTTGACTACTTTTGTAAGATCTTCACCTCTGCATGTGACATCTTCGTGCTGTACAAACCCCAAAACGTCAGAGGATTAACTTGCCCCTGACTAACAGGCTCACTCCTGGAATGTATGCGCCTCAGAGACAACCTTTAGCATAGGGCCATGGCGTCGGAGAAGCAGGCAGACCTCATAGTCTACAAGACAGCCAGAAAGCTCATACGTATTGCTAAGGCAACCTATTACAATGCCCTACTCGGCAGGAACTGGGGCTCTGGAAGGGGGTTTTGGGAATCAGTGAGATCCCTTATGGGAAGTACCTCCAGGGCCCGCCCCCAACCTCATTGTAACCGAATCTGAAACACTGCAGAACCAAAGGGATATCGCAAATGCTTTCAACATCGCCTTCACTGACCTAAGCAATGTGTTACCAAATGACTACCTCACCCATGCACCATCAAACCAGCCCTCCAATCAATTTTCACCCTTCTCTCCCAAAAACAGACCCCCACCCTTCTACTTCAGGGTATTAACTAGAACTGTGACAATAAAATTCGTCAAGCAAGTCATAGGAAAAATCTGGATGGGAAGCGACCTTATTGACATGAAGATGGTTGCACTCACCCTAAATGAAATCGCTGCCCCGCTCACCAAGGTCTTCAATGCCTCCCTAAGATTGGGTATGTTCCCAGACAATTGGAAGGCTCCATCCTGTCTATGTCTTTGCGGAGATTGGATCTCCAGACCTGCATGCAGTACTCCAGATGGGGTCTCACCAACTGTCTGTACAGAGGGATAATAACTTGCTGTTTTCTACTGGTGATGCCTCTCCCTATGCATCCCAGTATCCCCCCAGCCCTCCTTGCTGCCCTCTCACATTGCTTGCCCACCTTTAGGTCATCTGATATGACTACCCCCAGGTCCCTTTCCATTTTGTTGTTGTTAGTATCTCACCCCCCATTGTGTACTCTTCCCCTGGGTTTTTGTTTCCCAGGTGCATTACCTTGCACTTCTTAGCATTGAATCTAAGCTGCCATACATTTGACCATTCCTCTAACCTTGCCAAGTCCTTCTCATCCTTTCCACCCACCTTTGCATCAACTCTGTTGCAGATCTTTGTGTCATCTGCAAAGAGACATACTTTTCCTTCCAGTCCCTCTGCAATGTCCTTATAAAGACATTGAAGAGGACTGATCTAATCTGAACCCTACGGTACCCCACTAGTAACCCTCCTTTCTTCTGGGTGGACTCCATTTACTATGCTCTCTGTGTCCTATTCTCCAGCCAATTCTTTACCCAGGCTGTCATCTTGGGACCCACCCCAGGCTGGCCTAACTTGTATATTACTTGTGGGACTGTGTCAAATGCCTTGCTAAAGTCTAGGTAGGCCATGTCCCCAGCCCCTCCCTGATCTACTACTTTGGTCACCCAGTCAAAGAAATCTATCAGATTTGTCTGGCATGATCTTCCGCTGTGAATCCATGCTGCCTTGGGTCCTGAGCCTCTGGCCTCTAGATACTCAAAATTCTTTCCTTCAGAAGTGATTCCATCATTTCCCTACCACTGAGGTTAAACTAACAGGTCTGTAGTTTCCTGCTTCTGCCTTGCTCCCACTTTTGTGAAGGGGAATCACATCTGCCCTTCTCCAGTCCTCGGGTACCACCCCATCCTCCCACAATTTGCTAAAGATGGTAGTCAGTGGTGTCACTAGTTCTACCCTTAGTTCTTTTAGAATTCTGGGATGAATCCCATCAGGCCCCATTGCTTTGTCCACCTTCAGTTTTAAGAGTTCTTTCAGAACCCTTTCTTCTGTAAATGGGCTGGTATCAACTTCTGTATCCAGAGTGTTTCTACTGTTTGTTTTAGGTACCTACCCCACTTCCTTTGTAAATACTGAGCAAAAAAAATTGTTTAGTATCTCTGCCTTTTCACAGTCACCCTCTGCCCACCCTCCCTCCTCTTTATTAAGCCTCACTAAACCTCCCTTGGTCTTACACAGAGGGTAATAGTAAATGGAGTCCACTCTGAAGAAAGGGGGGTTACTAGTGTGGTACCGCAGGGTTCAGTATTAGGACCGGCCCTCTTCAATGTCTTTATAAGCGCCATTGCAGAGGGACTAGAAGGAAAGTATGTCTTTGCAGATGACACAAAGATCTGCAACAGAGTTGATGCACAAAGTGGGGTGGAAAGGATGAGAAGTGACTTGGTAAGGTTAGAGGAATGGTCAAATGTATGGCAGCTTAGATTTAAGCTAAGTGCAAGGTAATGTACGTGGGAAACACAAACCCAGGGAAGAGTACACAATGGGGGGAGATACTAACAACAACAAAATGGAAAGGACCTGGGGTAGTCATATCAGATGATTTAAAGGTGGCAAGCAATATGAGAGGGGGGGGTTAAGGGATACTGGGATGCATAGGGAGAGGCATCACCAGTAGAAAACAGGAAGTTGTTATCCCTCTGTACAGACAGCTGGTGAGACCCCATCTGAGTACTGTGCAGTTCTGGAGACCCAATCTCCGGCAAGGACATAGACAAGATGGAAGCTGTCCAGAGGAGGGCAACTAAAATGGTGCAGGTCTGCACCAGAAGACATATGAAGAGAGACTAAAGGAGCTTAATATGTATAGCCTCGAGGAAAGGAGGGAGAGGGGGGACATGATACCTCAAGGGTATAAACAAAGTCCAAGAGGGTAGCATCTTTCAAAAAAAGAGGTGTGCAAGAACAAGGGGGCACAATTTGAAGATGGGGGTGGCTCAGAGGTAATGTAAGTATTTTTCACAGAGAGGGTTGTGGATGCATGGAACGGCCTTCTGGAGGAGGTTGTGGAGTCAAAAACAGTGGTTGAATTCAAGCATGCATGGGACAGCCATAAGGCAATTCTAAGGGGTGGGGGTAGAAAGAAGTAGGCTGCTGGTTTACTAGGATCTGCAGCTTATCCATTAGGTAGTGAAATGGGCAGAGTGGATGGGCCAAGCGGTCCTTATCTGCTGTCAAAATCTATGTTTCTATGTTTCTATATGCAACTGCGCTATCTAGCCGAGACGCTATTTCAGTATCTGGTCCTGCACAACCTTAACTACCTACACCTTCCCCTCCCCCAAGCCTCTGGCCTTTGAGGTTCCTCCCCTTCTCACTTCTCTCTACCATCCCCCACTCCCCTCCCACCACCACCACAGTGCAATTGGACAAGGCTATCTCTGGCGGTTTGTACCATCTTTCTGTTCATCCCTCTCTCCCGCCCGTCACCTCTCAACTGGACAAGGCTATTCATTGGCTGCTCCCACCTTACTTCCTGACTGATTCTTTCCCCTCTGGCTGCTAACATGCTGCCTGGCTCCCTCAGCCAGGTTGCCCTAGTACTTCTCAATGCGTTGGGCCCTCTCTCTCCTAGTGTGTCGATTGAGATATTGCTGTGGCTAGCCTGTACTCTTCTGCATGGGAACTGTAATCCTGTAATACTGTTGTTTGCTTGCTGATTATTTTATGTTCACCTGTAGGTACTGTTATGTGTTGCTGTGTACTGTTTGACTATGACTTGGAGCCTTTGTAAATGAACCCTCGGCTCAAAGATATTAATCCTAAACTGAAATAAATAAATAAAAATAAAAATAAATAAATAAAACATTTTGTTGTTGACCAATCGTAGATCCACAGAAGTAAGGGGTGGTGGCAGAGTAGTTTACTTGGTGTGGGCGGTGTAGGGGCTGCTAAATGCCAGGGAATAACTATTCAATTATAGGGATGTGGATCGAAGGGCGGGAGTGCCACTAGACACCAGGGAAGACCTATACAATTACTGGGAAGGGGATTGGAGGACAGGGGTGCCACTAGACAGCAGGGAATAACTCATCTGTTAGGAGGACAGGGATCGCAGGGCAGGGGGTGTCACTTGACAACAGGGAGGTCATGTAACTTGCAGGGATGGGTGTTTGGGGTGTAGAGGGGCCACTCACCACCCTGCGTGCATGGCAGGTGGCCTCTGTAGGGACACAGCATCCCTCCACTTCCTGTGCAGATGAGCCCATGGTGGGCATGCATGTGGCCCCTTAGTGCCGTGAGTGCCGAATGGGCTCATTTGCATGTTGCCAGCAGAATATTATGTGGGCGGCTGCCGGTGCTATCAGGTCCGGGGGTGCTGTTCTCTGTCCATCCCTATGGGCTGCATACAGCCAAGATCCTATCAGGGCATCCCTACTTGCTGTTGCGCTGCTCTGACATGTCCCTGTATTCAGCCAGATAACCTCTGCATACTGCTTTTGCTCCGCTTTCCCCAATATTGGCCCCAGGTGGTAGAATGTAAGCTGAGTTTGGTTTTTCCCCTGCCTTTTAAGTTTTTATCATAAAAGATTTCTGAACTCCCCATCAAAGGCCCCTTTCAAACCAATGAAAGCTAAATGTATCTTCAGCTTTCGCTCCAGTAGATATTTTTCAATTAGAGGCTGCAGAATAAAGCATTGATCCATAGTTGAATAGGGTTTTCTGAACACCCTTTGTTCAGTATCTTGTTTTCCTCCTCTCAAATATTAATTTTGTTCTAAAATAATTACTTTTATTTATACATTTTCAGTTTACAGAGTGGTAAGCACATATCAGTCGCACACAAAACAGTGTCCAGCCATACCTCACTAATAAACTTAAATGATCATAACAGATATGACAAATTAAAATGTTGCCTGTATTTATGCTGGCAACACATATTAGGCATCAACCATGTTCTATACAATTTAGACGGAGTCATGTATGCCTAAGAAATAATTTTTACTGGAACGGTTTTATTATGCATATTAGTGTCAAATTTATTAGCATATCTAAATAAGCTTACCTAAAGGGAAGTAACAGTAACAAATGGTAACTCTGCACCCCACCTAGTTTTAATCTTACCCATACCTGAATCTAAGAAATTGGGGAGAAGCCCAGTATAATAAGGTACCAACCTATTTCCCCTTACATAGAAACATAGAAACGTGACAGCAGATAAGGACCGCTAGGCACATCCAGTCTATCCGTTTACCCTACCTGTATCAGCGGCTTCTGACCCTACTCAATCATCGGCTTTAGCCTCTCCTTCCCACCTCTAGGGTTCCCTTATGCCCATCCAGGAGGGACAGGGAGGGTAAAAGAGGAGGAGGAGTAGCTCTTTACATAAGGGAAGGAATCAAAGCAACAGAACAAAAGGGAAAACAGGGAGGAGAAGAAGCACTGTGGGTAAATTTGGAGACCGGCAATGGCACCACAATCCGAACAGGGGTTGTATCAGACCCCTTCTCAGGGGAGGAAATGGACAAGGAAATGATAGAAAGTATACTTAGAATGGCAGAAAAGGGAGATATTGCTGATGGGTGATCTGAATATGCAGATGTTAACTGGAGTGCAGTTGCAGCAGCCACTTGAAGAGTGGGGTTATTCTAGATGCCCTACAGGGGCATGCCTAGACAACTAGTATTGGAGCCCATTCGAGAGGGAGCAATCTTAGACCTGGTTCTCTCAAATGGAGATGAAGAAGGATCACAGATGTAGAAGTGGGTAGCCATCTGGGAACTAGCGACCATCGAACAGTATGGTTCACAATAAACACAGCAACAGAGTCAAACCGCACATAAAGACAAAAGTACTGGACTTTAGGAGGGCTGACTTTGCCAAAATGGGTGAGTGCCTAAGGAATGCACTAGCAAATAGGCAGGAAGGAGGTGGAAGAACAATGGGGAATAATAAAACTGCCATCACAGAGGTAACAAGCCTTAGTGTGAAGCAAATAAACAAAACGAACGATGTAAGAAACCACTATGGTTCTCAAAGGAAGTGGCGGTGAAGGTTCAAGAGAAAAGAAAGCATTCAGGAAGTACAAGGAATCACAGAAGGAGCAGGACAGAGAACTGTATCAGTTAAAGCAAAAAGAAGCTGGAAGGCAGTTGAACAGCAAAGGCCCAAACCGAGGAAAAGATAGCCAACTCAGTTAAGAGGGGGATAAACCTTTATAGGTACATCAGGGAGCGAAGGAAGACCAAGGAGGGATAGTGAGGCTTAATAAAGGGAGGGAGGAGGGTGGGCAGAGGTGACTGTGAAAAGGCAGAGATACTAAACAAATATTTTGCTCAGTATTTACAAAGGAAGAGGGGAGGTACCTAAAACAAACAGTAGAAACACTCTGGATACAGAAGTTGATACCAGCCCATTTACAGAAGAAAGGGTTCTGAAAGAACTCTTAAAACTGAAGGTGGACAAAGCAATGGGGCCTGATGGGATTCATCCCAGAACTCTAAAAGAACTAAGGGTAGAACTAGTGACACCACTGACTACCCTCTTTAACAAATCATGGGAGGATGGGTGGTACCTGAGGACTGGAGGAGGGCAGATGTGATTCCCCTTCACAAAAGTGGGAGCAAGGCAGAAGCAGGATACTACAGACCTGTTAGTTTAACCTCAGTGATAGGCAAAATGATGGAATCACTTCTGAAGGAAAGAATTGTTGAGTATCTAGAGGCCAGAGGGGCTCAGGACCCAAGGCAGCATGGATTCACAGCGGGAAGGTCATGCCAGACAAATCTGATAGATTTCTTTGACTGGGTGACCAAAGTAGTAGATCAGGGAGGGGCTGTGGACGTGGCCTACCTAGACTTTAGCAAGGCATTTGACACAGTCCCACACAAAAGATTAATATACAAGTTAGCCAGCCTGGGAGTGGGTCCCAAGATGACAGCCTGGGTAAAGAATTGGCTGGAGAATAGGACACAGAGAGTAATAGTAAATGGAGTCCACTCTGAAGAAAGGGGTTACTAGTGAGTAAATCAAGGTTCAGTATTAGACTAGTCCTCTTCAATGTCTTTATAAGCGACATTGCAGAGGGACTGGAAGGAAAAGTATGTCTCTTTGCAGATGACAAAAGATCTGCAACAGAGTTGATGCACAAAGTGGGGTGGAAAGGATGAGAAGGACTTGGCAAGGTTAGAGGAATGGTCAAATGTATAGCAGCTTAGATTCAATGCTAAGAAGTGCAAGGTAATGCACCTGGGAAACAAAACCCAGGGAAGAGTACACAATGGGGTGAGATACTGACAACAACAAAAATGGAAAGGGACCTGGGAGTAGTTATATCAGATGACCTAAAGATGGGCAAGCAATGTGAGAGGGCAGCAAGGAGGGCTGGGGGATACTGGGATGCATAGGAGAGGCATCACCAGTAGAAAACAGGAAGTATTATCCCTCTGTACAGACAGCTGGTGAGACCCCATCTGGAGTACTGCATGCAGTTCTGGAGACCCAATCTCAGAAAGACATAGACAGGATGGAAGCTGTCCAGAGGAGGGCAACTAAAATGGTGCAGGGTCTGCACCGAAGACATATGAAGAGAGACTTAAGGAGCTTAATATGTATAGCCTCGAGGAAAGGAGGAGAGGGGACATGATAGAAACTTTCAAGTACCTCAAGGAATCAACAAAGTCCAAGAGGGTAGCATCTCTCAAAAAGAGGTGTGCAAGAACAAGGGGCACAATTTGAAGATGGGGGCAGCTCAGAGGTAATTTAAGGAAGTATTTTTCACATAGAGGGTTGTGGATGCATGGAACAGCCTTCCAGAGGAGGTTGTGAAGTCAAAAACAGTGGTGGAATTCAAGCATGCATGGGACAGTCATAAGGCAATTCTAGGGGGTGGGGGTAGGAAAAAGTAGGCTGCTGGTTAACTAGGATCTGCAGCTTATCCATTAGGTAGGTAAATGGGCAGACTGGGTGGGCCAAGCGGTCCTTATCTGCCGTCAAATTCTATGTTTCTATCCCATGCATGCTTGAATCCCCCCACTGTGCTGACTCCCACCACCTCCTGGGGTAGGCTATTCCTTGCATCTACCACCTGCCCAGAAAAAAACCTTCCGCACATTTCGCCCTCATCTGCCCTCCAGCCTCATATCATGCCCCTCATTCTTGTACCCCTCCTATACTGAAAGATGTCACCCATCTGCACCTTGTTAATGCCCTTTAGATACTTGAAGGTTTCTATCATATCTTCCTGTTTCCTCCTCTCTTCCAGTGTAAGTGTGAAGAAGCCAGGGATTGAACCCTGGGCCTCACACATGCAAAACATGTGCTCAACCTCTGAGTTGCATCCCTTCTTTTATAGGCCATAATCAATAGATTCAGTTTGAAATCTCTAAAAATTCCTAACTACTGTAAGCTTGAAAAGAAATGAAGTCTCCCTCCCTCCCTGATTAAGTCAGACTAATTACAGAAACCTATAACAGAAAAAGATAACACCAGGACCTTATTTCTTAGCCAGTCCGGTGGTGCTGAGGGTTAAGGCACTGGATGCCACACCTCGTGCCATGCCGGTGACCTGGGTTTGGTGATGGACTCAGGTAGCCGATAGTTGGCAGGGGAGTGAGCGGACTGAGCGTCTGGAGGATAGCTCTCCTGTCCCTGGGGTGGGATCCAGGGTTTCCCTGTGTCCTGGCAGCCCCCGATGGAGAATGGGGTTACAGCAGGTTCACTGGTCGACGTAAGGGGGTGGAGTGCGGCAGATGCCAGCAGGGTAGCCGTGTGGAGGCGTCATTGCATGCCACACTCCTGGGAGGAAACAAGAGAAAATCCCCATCCTTGGGGCTAGGTGAAGGCACCTCTGCCCTGGACCACGCTCCCAACACCGGGCGCTCTCCTCTCCATGCCCCGCTTGCTTGGCCCAACACTCTACACTATAGATAGAGCACCCTGGATGGATAGGGTGGCCCCTCCTTGGGGGGTTCAGAGCCAGGGGATATATTGAGTTGGAGCTAGGGAGAAGGACAGTGTCTCAGGTGGAAGGTAGAGCCCGGAGGACAGAGGATACCAGAGAGAGTTCCCTGAGAGTGGCGCAGAAATAGAATTAAAAAAAAGACCTTCTTTCTTTTTTTTTTTTTTTTGAACTTGCTGTTTTTCCGCCTTCCCTGCCCCCTACGCTCCGCTTCTTCAGGAGTGCCTGGCATCTGCCTCAGTTCCTTCCATGCTTGGAGCCCCACGGCAGTCCCCCCACGTAGCCTTGGATCTACCCCCCAGGCGGGGACAAGGTGGGGGCCAAGCACCCTGAACTAATGTTACTTCGTCGGGGCTGCCGTGTGGAACAGGCAGGGGACCATTGAGATCAGTGCTGGTGCTCCGTCTACCTGGAGCCATTGAAGTGTTTTTCCCCTGTTTCTCTGGGCGTGCCATGTGCCCTGACGTCAAGGTGGAGCTCTGCTGACGTCTGGCATGCCCCAACCCTCCTGAATTGGTCAGGCCCTTGCTGTACCCCAGGCCTCCGCCTGGGGTCAGTCAAGCTCCGGACTTTCTCCCCCCTCCCTCCCTGGAGAAGGCGAGCAGTCCCATGGACGGTCAGTCTTCTCCCCCCGGCCGGCCCTCCAGTTCCTCGGGCTCGTTTCCGAACCCAGGTCACCAGCGTCATGAGCGGTAGCGCTACCACTGCGCCGATGGGCCGGCCAAAAAAAATACCTTATTTCTTTCTCATTTGTTAACATTACTCTCCAAAGATAAACTTGAATCAAGAAAGAGCATAAAACCTTTGCTTCTTCCATAACACTGCTTAACAATTCTTCCTAAGTGTTTAAATAATGCACTATTTAGATTAATAATGGTTCACCATTTTTAGCAGTTCATGAAATAATATTTGATTCCAATCCCTAGACCATATTGACTTATATGCCCATTCTAAAATCTTTTTATATCTTATAGCCGTGTAATAGACATAGGGATCCGAACAACCTAAACCTCCCTTAGACTGGTGAATGATCACAGTATTCCATGAAATCCTGGGAGAGACTCTCTCCATAAAAACTTCTTAAACTGGGCCCTGGCAGTATACCCCAAAGGTTAGGGAAACAAGCTGCATATGTGCTTGGTATATCCAGCAGACCTGGGTTTGATTCCCACAACCTGCAGATGCATATTATGTGACTCTGAACAAGTCACTTAACCTCCTTTTCAGTGCTCCTAGGTCATCCTTGAAAACAGCTCTACCCCACGGGGACAATGGAAATGCCATCCCACATTGTGACAATGAATCATTCTTTGCTTTTATAGATAAGTTTTTTTGTATAATTTTCTCTTGTGTGAAACATACATAAATTCCTAAATATTTGATATGATCTGGAATATTTATATCTCCAAGTAAGACAGTATTTGCCATAAAGAATGGGTTGGGCTGTAAAACAGAAACTTTAGAGGTATTCACCTCATAACCAGATACATTTCCAAAGCAGTGACTTTCTTCCATTAATGCTGGAAACAAACTACTGATTCGAGATAAAATTATAAGTAAATTGTCAACGTATCTGCTTATTTTAATTTCCCCAGCCTAAGTAATAACTCCCTTAATACTTTCATTTGATCTCATATTTATTTAAAACTTTTCTAATTGCAAAATAAACAAATGAGGAGATAGTGGACAACCTTGTCTAGCTCCGTTGAAAATTGGGATGATTTAGATTTACAAAATGTGATCTTAAACATACCACAAGGGTCCAATACAGAAGCTTAATAATATTTAGTATAGATTTTTGAAAGGCCTACTTCTCCAAACACAGACATAAGAAATCACAATCTAACAGGTCAAACACCATAAGGGCATCAAGACAGGTCATAACTGTATCATTTGTCCACTTTTTAACTAAATCCAAGATTAATCGCACTGTTTCTACAGCTTGAAAAACAGTTCTTCCCTTTATCAAACCCTTTACGTTCTCCTTCATTATTCCTGGAATAACTTCTGCTAACCTGGCTGCTATTAATTTAATTACACTTTTATTATCGTAATTTAAAAGGAAGATCAGATGATAGATAATTTAAAATATCAAGAGGGTCTTTATTCTCTTTTGTATAAGAATAACATCTGCTTCTGAAAAACAGGGGGCATCCCAGACCCAGATTTGAATTCAGTTAATAATTTTAGTAACCAAGGGGCCAAATCTTCAAAAAAGGCCATGTAAAATTCAGCTGCAAGGCCATCAGAGCCGACTGCTTTGCTCTTTCTAAATGATAAAACTACTGTTTGTAGTTCCTCTCTATTTTTAAAGGAGGACTGAATACAATTACGTATTGAAAACTGCGACATACCCTAATAATTTATTTCTGCTAATGTTTATTACTAGTTTTAGAATAAAGATTTCCATAAAACCCTAAGGCCCCCATTTTCAAAAGGACTGTGGGGCAGAAAACCGATATGCGAGGACCAAAATGGAAATAATGTGGAGGCGCAATATTCAAAAGGGACAAATGTGCCTCACGTATGCAATAACACAGCAGTGCACAAATAAAGTACGCCATGCAAAAAGGGTGTGTACACCTGCATATGCCACACATAGGTTTATTCAGAGCAATAGTATGATGTGTACATCGCGCAATGCAGAACTGTGCCATGCAAATTAAGATTTATAAGGGGCTGCCCTTAATCAGGCAGACACACATAGTCTGGCTGTGGAACTGCAGGCATGGCAAACATCGCCTTCCATATGAATGCCTGTGAAGGTGCGGGATAAAACAGACACAACAGACCAGAAGTCAGGTGCATAAAAATGTAAACGTGCATTATTTTATTCAAATCAGAAAATAGAAAAAATAAAAATAATAAACATACAGAAAGCAAAAGGTTATTCAATGTCCAGTATCCAGCAAACTTTCTAATTTTGAAAATTCCTGAGGCTTAGCTTCAGCCTTTGCAAATAGAACAGTGTGGAAACAAGCACTCACTTCTGAGGTCCTCTTCACTTGGTAGTCAGTATTCAACTGATTCCCCTGTCTATCTTTGTTACTCCAAGTCATGTTTTTTTTATATCTTTCATGAATGACATCACCATCAGGTGATCCACCCCTTTTTGCTAAAACCAGTATAAACCTCTTATTCTCAGGCATTCCCCATCAAACAGTAAAGACATACATGTTCATACATATACATTTTTCTAGTCTAGACTCAACTCCTCTTTTCTTGGCTAATGGGGATTTTATGTTAAGGGGGGTTTATGTTACCATTTTGTTTCATCTCAAAAGATAGTTCTAATAAGATAGTAAGTCCATGAGGGTTCCACTGGGTTTGCAAGGGGAACGGGAGAATGAGGGTGCACTCCTCTTCTCCCTTCTCCTGCCAACCCTTGGAACTCAGTATATCTTTTTCTTTCCATTAAATCATTAAATGCGACACCCTAAAATAGACAAGCATACAGCAAACATATTTCATTTTCGTTCCCAGTGTGAATGGATGACCCACAGAAACAAACAGCGAAAGGAATGGGGGAGGCCCAGACACCCCACACATGGGCATCCACCCCAGACAGGGTTCACCCTGTCACACACACCCCTGCACAAGAGGGCAACAGTCCTTACTGTTGGCAATCACTCCACCAGAACCCTGGAAGGGTTGGAGCTGCCACCTCTTGCTTACCAGCACAACTGTTGTACATGAGCCCTTCCCTAGAGGCAGGGAACATCTCTATGGCAGACCAACCAGGATTTTAAGTATGCTGACACCTGTCTGTACGCTCCTGGCCAGTAGAAATGTGGTACCAGATTATTCAGCATGCTTTCTTGACTGAGGTGCCCCCAAGTACTGGAATGAGCAGCCTCCATCACCTGTATGCTTCAGGCACCGCTACCTGTGCATCCACTCTTTTTGTATGGGGGTTGGGCCTCATTTTTCTCTTTTGTTTGTCCTGGCTCCCCTACTCCCCGAAGGGAGCTCAGCCCCCACCCGCTCACTGCTCTCCCATCCCCCATGGGGGAACTGGTGAAACCACTGGCTACTCTTTTTAATAAATCATGGGAGGATGGTTTGGTACCTGAGGACTGGAGAAAGGCGGATGTGATTCCTCTTCACAAAAGTGGGACCAAGACAGAGGCAGGAAACTACAGACCTGTCAGTTTGACCTCTGTGGTAGGGAAAGTGATGGAGTCACTTCTGAAGGAAAGAATTGCTGAGTACCTAGAGGCCAGTGGGGCAGAGGACCCAAGACAGCATGGGTTCACAGTGGGAAGGTCATGTCAGATGAATCTAATAGATTTATTTGACTGGGTGACAAAAGTAGTAGACCAGGAAGGGGCTGTGGACGTGGCCTACCTAGACTTTAGCAAGGCATTTGACACAGTCCCACACAAAAGATTAATAGTCAAATTAACCAGCCTGGGAGTGGGTCCCAGGGTGGTAGCCTGGGTAAAATATTGGCTGGACAACAGGACACAAGGTAATTGTAAATGGAGTCCACTCTGAAGAAAGAGGGGTTACTAGTGGGGTACCGCAGGGTTCAGTGCTGGGTCCAGTCCTTTTTAATGTCTTTATAAGTGACATTGCAGAGGGACTAGAAGGAAAAGTATGCCTCTTTGCTGATGACGTAAAGATCTGCAACAGGGTTGATACACAAGGAGGCGTGAAAAGGATGAGAAGGGACTTGACAAGGTTGGAGGAATCGTCAGAAGTATGGCAGCTAGGATTCAATGCAAAGAAGTGCAAAATAATGCACCTGGGAAACAAGAACCCAGGGGAAGAATACACAATGGGGGGGAGGTAGTAACAACAACAAAAAAGGAAAGGGACCTGGGGGTAATCATATCAGATGACCTTAAGGTCAGCAAGCAATGTGAGAAGGCAGTAGGGAGGGCTGGGGGTATACTGGGATGCATAGGGAGAGTCATCACCAGCAGAAAACAGGAGGTTGTTATCCTGCTGTACAGACAGTTGGTGAGACCCCATCTGGAGTACTGCGTCCAGTTCTGGAGATCCCATCTCCGCAAGGACATAGACAGGAAAGAGGCAGTCCAGAGGAGGGCAACTAAAATGGTGCAGGGTCTGCAAGAGAAGCCGTCGAGGAGAGACTTAAGGAGCTTAATATGTATACCCTTGAGGAAAGAAGGAGAGGGGGACATGATAGAAACATTTAAGTACCTCAGTGGAATCAACAAAGTCCAAGAGGGTAGCATCTTTCAGAAAAGAGACATGCAAGAACAAGGGGACACAATTTAAAGATAGAAGTGCGGTTCAGGGCAATGTGAGGAAGTATTTTTCACAGAGAGGGTACTGGATGCATGGAACAGCCTTCCTGAGGAGGTTGTGGGGTCTAAAACTGTGGGAGAATTCAAGAATGCATGGGACAGACATAAGGCAATTCTTGTGGAGGGTAGGAAGAAATAGGCTGTTGATTAACTAGGATCTACGGCCTATCCTGCAGGTAACGAAATGGGCAGACTAGATGGGCCAAGCGGTCCTTATCTGCTGTCAAAGTCTATGTTTCTGTGTTTCTATGTTTCTATGCCCAGGCTTGCCTCCCCTGGGAAGAGCTGCTGGGTGGGCACCCTCTCCCTATAGTCTGTGGTAATGTGCCCTGGGTTACCCCCAGGGTGAAGCCACAGGAGTGGACCCTACCCAGCGGACATTGTTGGCAGCAGGGGCAGTGGCAGAGTGGGGCTTCATGCTCGGGGCCGGATGTTGTGTGAGGCTGTACCTGGGGAAGGGGACATGCAATAATGGCCTGCATCCACCCTATCCCCCACAGATAATGGTGCTGGCACAATGGACTCCCTCCAGCCTCCGCCAGGGGTCCGTGACATGCCAGACACACTGACCCCCCCTCCCCCTATAGAAGGAGAGCATCCCAAGGATGCTCAGTCCTTCTCTCCCCAGCCGGCCCTCTGATGCCCCAAGTCCATTTCTGAACCTGGGTCATCAGTGTTACAGACAGACGCACTGCCTCTGCACTGGCGGGGTGGCTGGGTTGGGCCTCATGTGGCATGAACACCTTTCTGCAGTTCATACCACCAAACTTGTTTTGCTCCAACTCCACCATTAACCTGCCTATCCTCCTTGACCTTTACATACTGCAATAGTTTGGCAACATCAGCATCTTTAGCCTGCAGTTTACCCCAGTCAATACTGCTTTGACCATTGTTACTAGCTACAGATAGATCAATACAAGAAAAATATGTTCAGCCCTACAGGATTCTTCGGGCTTGCTTGTTGTCTTCAACCCTGTTGGTTAACTAGGATCTGCAGCCTATCCATTAGGTAGGGAAATGGGCAGACAAGGTGGGCCACGCAGTCCTTGTCTGCCATCAAATTCAATGTTTCTATGTAACCCCAGCACAATATCACCAGTCATAGTCTCACCTGGGGTCTCACTTTCAAGTTCTATGCTGACATCTCCCATCTCCAATAGGTAACATCCTGGAAACTTGGGCAGTACTGGAATGTCCTGCTCAGGTATGGACTCCTCCTCCTCCATCTGAGTCCAAGAACAATCCTCCTCTGATTCTTTTTCCAAATTCTCCAGCTGGGACCTCTCGAGTAACACCTGGCACCGGTGTTCTGCCTCTCTTCGGAGTCAGTCTGCCTCCAGCCATTGTCCACTCATCCACTGGATCATCTGCATCAGGGTCTCCATCACCCGGGCATTGTCCTGTACTTCCAGTTCACCTTGACCACTTTGCAGTTCCTGGTCCATCTCCTCGAATCCAGCAGACTTTGTCCTTGTCTTTCTTCTGGCTCCAAGATTCAACCCAGTTCGAGTTTCTCTCCAGTCTTCTCTGCCATGGCACAAGTCAATGGATATGTTTTGCCTCAGCACCCTGATAATTTTGCATCTTTCTGGGTATTGGTTCAATGTCCACTGATAACATCTCCCAGGCAGTCTAGATATACCAGAAATCCCACTGCTGACACTACTGTGAAGGTGTGGGATGAAACAGACACAACAAACCAGAAGTCAGGTGCATACAAACGCAAACGTGCGTTGTTATTTTATTCAAATCAGAAAATAAATAAAAATAATAAACATATAGAAAGTAAAAGGTTATTCAAAGTCCAGTATCCAGCAAACTTTCTAATTTCAAGAATTCCTGAGGCTTAGCTTCAACCTTTGCAAATAGAACAGTGTGGAAACAAGCACACACACTTCTGAGGTCCTCCTCACTTGGTAGTCAGTATTCAACTGATTCCCCTATCTATTACTTTTTACTCCAAGTGGTGGGTTTTTATACCTTTCATGGATGACATCACCGTTACGTGATCCACCCTTTTTCGCTAAAACCAGTATAAACCTCTTATTCTCAGGCATTCCCCATCAAACAGTAAAGACATACATGTTCATACATGTTAATTTTTCTAGCCTAGACTCAACTCCTCTTTTCTTGGTTAAGGGGGTTAAGGGGGTTATGTTAAGGAGCTTTATGTTAAAGGGTTTTAAGTTACCATTTTGTTTAATCTCAAAAGATAGTTTTAATAAAATAGTAAGTGCATGAGGGTTTTACTGGGTTTGCAAGTGGAACAGGAGAACAAGGGTGTGCTCCTCTTCCTCCTTCTCCTGCCAACCCATGGAACTCATCATATCTTTTCCTTTTTCTTTCCATCAAATCGTTAAATGTGACATCCTAAAATAGACAAGCATACAGCAAATGTATTTCATTTTCATTCCCAGTGCGAGTGGCCATCCCACAGAAACAAAGAGCGAAAGGAATGGGGGGGCGGTGGACATCCCACACATGGGCATCCACCCCAGACAGGGCTCGCCCTGTCGCAATGCCGTTATGGCTGACATAAGGCGGGGAGGCAAGACAGTGCTCCCCAAGGAGGATGACAATGGGACCACAGGCTTTATGCCCCTCAGAGATGGTACCGTCCACGTGTCATGTTTGAAAACCTCAATGACACCCAAATTGTGGACCAATACCATCTCAACAGGACTATTGTGTGAGCTCAAGAGACCCACACAGAGATGTCACGCCATGATGTCTATCTTGTAAATGAGCTTGCTCAATGATGTTCGCATGGATAAATAAAGATTTTGATTGATTGATTGATTGATTGATTGGTGGAGAAAAAGGTCACAGCAGCACTGTGCCTCCTTGCTACGGGCACCTTTCAGATATCAGTGGGTAACACCACTGGTAATACACAGTCATCCACCTCACGCCTCCTCAGCCAGTTTCTCGATGCTCTGCTACCCCACGCTAGTGAGTTCATAGCAGCTGTGGCATAGTAGCTGTGGCAGTGGAGAATACTGATTGGGGAAAGGAAACAGGGACAGATGGGGAATTGTGTGCAGGAGGAGGAGTCGGGCAGGAGAGAAATAGTGCCAGGGACAAGCGGGGGGAATTATGTGCTGGAGGAGTCAGGCAGGAGACAAACGGCAGCAGGGACAGATGGGGGATTTCTGTGCTGGAGGAGGAGGAGTCAGACAGGAGAGGAATGGAGAAGGGGAAGCAGGCAGATGGAAATATGAGGGAATACTAGTACTTGGGGATTCAATACTAAGGTGGGTAAGGTGGTGTAGCAAGGGGAAGGCATAGTCATATATGGTGGAGGCCATGTCAGGGGATGACAGCTGAAAGAGTGGGACAATCATTCCTGAAATATGCTAGAAGGGTGAGACGGCATTTAATTCTACATCTGGGGACAAATGACCTGGCTGATACTACATTAAAGGTAGTTCAAAAGAGGTTTGAGGAGCTGGGAACTTTTTGTGAGGGGTAGGGCAGATCAGTAACTTTTCTGAGGTATTACCAGTGCCTAAAGTGAGCATGGCTAGAAAACAAAGGAGAAAGGATTTAATTAATTTTTAGGCAATGGCGTCACACCAAAGGGTATGGGTTAGTGGGAGGATGGGGAAAGATCTGGGAGGATAGTAGTCTATACATTAAGGATAGACATCACCTAAATGAAGATGGCAAGAAGGTGCTGAAATGGAAGCTTGGGCAGTATACGGAGGTAGCTGGACATTTAAACTAGGAGAGTGAGGTGGCAGGTGGATGGAGGGCACACAGTGGTCAGGAGATGGGAAGCAAAGCAAACTTACCCCCCAGCACAAGGGCGATGAACTAGGTAGAAGCAATAGAGAGGATGCTGGAAGTGGAGGGCAGAGGGATGGGGAGGGACGGTAAAGGGATGGTAGGAGGTCACCATGAATGCTAGAAGCCTGAAGGATAAAATGAATGACTTACAGGCCCTCATGGCGGAGAGGGAGGTGGCTATGGCAGCCATCATGGAAACATGGGCCACCCAATACCATGACTGGAACCTGGCGGTCCCAGGGTACAGAATATTCTGCTGGGATAGGGAAAACAGGAGGGGGGAGTGGCATTATACGTGAGGGAGGGGCTAAAGTACATTAGGGAGGAGGGGGGAGTAGGGAGAAACAGAGTCATTATGGCTGCTAATCCAGGATTCCAGGAAAAGGACACTCCGGATGGGAGTGGTGTACAGGCCACCCTCATAGACAGAGGAGTTGGACAGGGAACTTGCGAGACAGATTAGAAGGGCATGCGGGAAGGGGAGTATGGTGGTTGTGGGGGACTTCAACCTACTGGGGGTAGACTGGGGAACCCCAGCCACCAGCAATAAAAGGGAGCAGGTACTGCTGGACACCTTTCAGGAAAGCTTCCTGACACAGGTGGTCAGCGAACCAACCAGGGGTGGGGAACACCTGACCTAGTGCTCACAAATGGGGAGTTTGTGAGGGATATCACGTGGACGAACCCCTAGCGGGAGTGACCATCACTCAGTATGGTTCAGGTTGATTATGGGCAAAGAGGGTGTGGCATCCAATACAAAGGTGCTGGATTTCAGTAGGGTGGATTTTGCAAAGGTGGGGGAGGTAGTGAGTGGGTACCTGGCCAGGATCCAGCCTAGTATGGACACAGACCAGAGATGGGAGCTCATTAAGAAGGGTATACTAGAGGCTACCAGTTCCTGTAGCAGGACTCGGAGTAAAAAGGCCAGGGAAAAAGGCCAAGCTGGATGAGCAGGGGGGGTTGTGGAAAAGATGAGGAGAAAAAAGGGTGGCCTTTAGGAGATACAGGAAATCAGGAAGGGGGAAGACTGGGAGGAGTACCTGCAGGAGGCAAGGGAGGTGACAAGGGCAGTAAGAACAGCAAAAGCCACCAAAGAGCTCAGGCTGGTGCAAGGCATTAAGGAGGGGGGTGGAGAAGAGCTTCTTCAGGTACATCAGGGAGAAAAGAAGCTGTAAAGAACAGATAGTAAGGATTAAAAAGGATGGGCAATGGGTAGAGAAGGAGGGAGAAAAGGCAGAAGCACTCAATGACTACTTCTGCTCGGTATTTACAAAAAAGGGGTGGTAGTGCTACCCAAGGGGGTTGGGGGAAGTAAAGGCTGGGGAGGGAGTAACAGATGGGATGATCACAGAAGATAGAGTGCTGGAGGGCTTGAGAGCACTGAGGGTGGACAAGGCACCAGGGCCAGAAATTCATTCACTCCAGGGTACTGAAGGAGCTAGCAGAGATCCTGGTGGGGCCCTTCGCAGGCCTATTCAATGCCTTACTGAATTCAGGATGTGTACCCAAGGATTGGAGTTTAGCTCACATAGTTCCCCTACATAAGAGCGGCCCCAAAGATGAACCAGGGAACTATAGACTGGTGAGCCTTGCGTCCATTGTGGGGTAGCTAATGGAAATGATCCTGAAGGAAAGGCTGGTGTCCCTGCTGGAGTTCAATGGGCTGCAGGACAGTAGACAGCATGGCTTTGTCACAGGCAGATCCTGCCAAACCAACCTGGTAGATTGACTATGACTGTAACTAGCAGATGGACAGGGCCATGCAGCAGATGTCCTGTACCTGGACTTCAGCAAGGCATTTGATTCAGTGCCACATGGGAGACTTGGATTAAAACTTGAAGGCATGGGGTGGGAGCAAAAATGATGGGATGGGTGACAAACTGACTGCAGGGAAGGCAGCAGAGGGTGGTGGTGGAAGGGGAATTCTCTTCCCCAAGGGCAGTAACAAGTGGGGTTCCACAAGGCTCGGTGCTGGGGCCAGTGTTATTTGGGATATTTATTGCAGACATTTCCATGGGCATCAAGAGCAAGATCAGTCTGTTTGCCTATGACACCAAGATAGGGGCGGTAGTGGATGACATAGAGGGGTGGCAGAGTTTGCAGGAAGATCTGAAAAAGCTGGAGACCTGGTCGGACACTTGGCAGCTGGGGTTCAATGCCAAAAAGTGTAAGGTACTGCATTTTGGGGCAAAAAATCCAAGGAGAAACTACCAACTGGGGGGAGTGCAGCTGACGGAGACTGAGGAGGAGAAGGATCTGGGGGTGGTCATCACGGGATCAATGAACAACTCGGCACAGTGCAGGAAGGCAGCAGCAAGGGCCAACAAAATGCTGGGTTGCATCACAAGGGGAATAACGTCGAGGAGTGGGGAGGTGATTCTGCCACTGTATAGATCATTAGTTAGACCTCATCTCAAATACTGTGTGCAGTACTGGTGCCCATACCTGTAAAGGGACATTAAAGTACTGGAAGAGGTGCAGTGCAGAGCAGCTAAGATGATCCAGGAATGGGGACTTACCATATGAGAGTAGGCTAAAGGAGTTGAACTTGTGCTCAGTGGAGGAGAGGAGGGACAGGGATATGATCAAGACATTCAAGTACATGATAGGGATAAACAAGACTGGTAAGGAGGGGCTATTTGGGGTAAGGGTCAGGAGGCACACTCAAGGCCGTGACATGAGATTGGAGGGGGGAAGGTTCAGGAGGGAAATGAGGAGACACTTTTTTACAGAGAGGGTGGTGGCAGGGTGGAACGCGTTACCAGAAGAGGTGGTAGCCTGCAAAACAGTAGGCTGCTTCAAAAGGGGCTGGGACGGGTTAAAATACTTTACTCACATCCCTCCGCCCGGATATTATGCAATGGAGTCCTGTCACCGTGCTTTCCCCTTCAACAGGGCACAAGGCAATGTTGCCCCCTCTCTCCCTATCTATTTAATTTATTCCTAGAACCACTCATTAGGAAGATTAATCAATCCACAGCAATAACCGGTATTTCGATCAACCAGTTTCAATACAAGCTATCGGTGTATGCTGATGATATTATGCTCCACGTTACAAACCCATCCACATCTATACCAGCCACCCTCATCATTATTCAAGAATTTGGGGAACTCTCTAACTATAAATTAAATGTTGCTAAAACAGAAGTAATGCCACTAAATAACTATACCCTAAAAACAGATGTTGATCAACTTGGGCTCACCTGGGTAAGGAATAAAATAAAATACTTGGGCATATACTTGTCTCAATCTAATAGCAAAATGAGGCAACTTAATTTGGATCAGCTATTCATAAATATTAGGTCAGATTTGAGTCATTGGGCACTACTTCCTATTTCCTTGTGGGGACGTATCAGCATTATAAAAATGAATGTTTTGCCCCGCTTGTTATACCCCCTTCAAATGTTAAATCATTCTCTCCCTCAATCATGGTTTCTCCAAGTGCACAGCACCATCTCAAGATTCATTTGGAAAAATAAGTCACCTCGAAGAGCAATTACTAAATTACAGAGACCTAAAGAACGGGGCAGGCTACAGGTCCCCAATTTTTATCACTAACTGGCCATTAACTGTGCCATTACCTCACGATGGCTAATACCTTCAGAAGATCCCCCACTGTGGTTACAAATAGAAAAGTCAATATGTAATGCAGCAGGAGTAGATATTAAGAGTCTTCCCTATCTGAGTACCAATAAAGTTCCCAAACAGTGTAAAAACATGCCTCTATTTGGATACAGGCGCAGATAGACAAAACTTTTGGGATTTTATTAACGAGATATTCCAGCACCTCCTTAAAAGCCTAACTTCAAAATAGGAGGCAAGTTATCACCACATCTACCTGGCGGTGGATGGTGGTATCGGATGGCAGACTTAGTCAAAATCATAAATTACTGGCTTTTTCAGATATCAGGACAAAATATAATTTACCTGCTTCCTTCTGTTTCAAATACCTTCAAATCTCCCATGTTCTAATACAGCATTTTGGCAGTGGTCTTTGGGACAGGTACATGCTTGGCTCTATATTGAACTCGCTCCCAGGAGACCATCGTCCCACTACGTCGCCTTTTATTATAAAGAACTTCAGTCATTAGGGTAGTGAATTAGAAGGTGCTCCTGTTACACGTGGGACAGGTCCCTCCCCTCTATTTCTCAGGTACCCCGCCAATGGGGACAAATCTGGAAAAGACTATATAAAGATATTAGGTGGGATCGGTATAGACTGCTTCAATTCTATGTATTGCATGACCTATATTACACACCTGTTAAGCTGAATAAAATGGGGCACTATCCAACTGAATTGTGTACCAGATGTAGATCCCAGAGAGGTACACTTCTACATATTCTTTGGGAATGTGAGAAAGTTACCCCATTCTGGACTGCCATTCGATCCAAACTGGACCCCATATCGGGGCTACAAAATGCTTTCCCACCAGAAATTTGTATCTTGGGAGACTCAAGAGAAACCCTGATAGGAAACCAAAGGAAACACATGTCTTTGATATCTCTCTGTGCCAGAAATTATACTACCCATTGGTTGGATCAGCAAATTCCACGTACACAGAATGGCACAAAGAAATTCTTTTGCTCTACAAGCAGAATATTTTATAGAAATATATCCAAACATAGTAATAAATATCAGAAGGTGTGGTCACCTACAAACCCTATTATCCATTTAGGGAGCCTAATATAGATTTAGATCTGATATAGTACTGTGCAAGTTAATGATCAAGCTGCCTTTACTCTCTTATTTTCCTTTGCTTGTCTGACTATTCTTCTACTATCTTGGAAGGAAACTACCCTTTAGTTATACATTGTAGTAGGCGATGTGGGAGGGGCGGGGTGGGAAGGAGAATAAAAGATCTCATCAGTACTATTATATTACAGCATGTTTTAGTAGTTAGATACTTTTGTTAGATAATCTAATAGTACCTCAACTTTGCTAGTTAGGGTCATCAATGTTGAAGATGCCATAACCTGTAGTTTCATATACTAATGGATATGCACAGTGTCTCGTTATGTACTACAGTTGTTTGCTTAAGTGTTTGTATAAGAAGAATGTATAATATACTATAAGTGTATCGTGACTCTTAATAACATCATAATAAAGCATATTAAATGGAAAAAAAAAGGGGCTGGGACAGGACAAGAGAGGAGGATAAAGGGAAGGGGTGAGGAGGAGGGCAGCTGCAGAATAGGACTGCTAGCTGCAAAATCGAAACAGACTCGATAGACCAAATGGCCTTTTTCTGCTGGCAAATTTATATGTTTGTATGTTCATTCATATGATTCCCTAGCACACCAGTAGAGCCAATATTAACCATGCAGCAGTTCTACAGGGTTTCACACCTACCAGCAGTGCTAGGTGCCATTGACTGCACCCATGTGGCCATCAGGGCATCACCTGGAGGAGATAAAGACATTTATGTGAATCGGAAGGGTTAACACTCTAACAGCTGCCAGGTGGTGTGCAATACCACAGGGTGCATCATAAACATCCTGGCATGTTACCCTGGAAGTGCATATAATGCATACATCTGGCACCAGTCATCCCAGTGCCAGCGGTGTGAGTACGGGGAGATACCCAGTGGTCACCTTGTCGGTGAGTGTGATCACAGCCACAAACAAGGTGCACACATGTGATAACATTGCACATTCTCATCCATATAGGTACAAATGACATGGCCAGATGGTCAGTTGGAGAGACTAAGCAGCATCTAACGACTCTAGGAGAAAAACTCACTTCCCTTTCGTCCAAAGTCTCCTATTCAGAAATTCTGCCTGTGTGGGGCAAGGGGGCTAGCAGGCAGAAGATCAGAGAAAGGAACATCGTTGAACTTAATACTTGGCTCAAAAACTGATGTCAGGAAAATGTTTATGGCTATGTAGGAAAATGGCAGAACTTCTGGGAGAGGGAGTTCTTTAGATTCGATAGCCTACACCTTACAAAAGAGGAAACATGTGCTCTTGGCCAACTATTTGACATCTTCGTCAACCATTTCAACTAGAGGGAGGAAGGGGCATCAGCAACGGTTGCACCATATGAGCTTATGAATGCACCTTCCCATCTAAGGAAAATCGATCGGAACAAAAAGGGCATCACAAGCACCACATGCATCACAACTCCACACGGGCATTACAAACATGATAGGGATGTTCAAAACATTAGGGACACAAACCACAAGTGGAAAAATTGTGCAGCAAGCTGGACAAACCAAAACTGGAAGGCAATGTGTGTCTTTCCCGTAGCTTTCAAACAAAATCACAGATCTCATAGCAATGATGGCGAGGCCAGCTCAACTGGGTTGCTGTCATGGAGACTTGGTTCACAGAGAACCATACCTGGGATGTCGCCATCCCTGGTTACACTCTCTAAGGAGAGACCACATAGGTAAGAAAGGAGGGGGTCACTATTTATATTAGGGAAGGATAAATGCTACTGAGACCCAGGGAATACAAGGCGAGACAGAGGCCCTATGGATCACTCTGGGAGCTGGAAACAGGGACCCTATCAGGGTTGGAGTTATCTATAGTCCTCCAAACCAGGAGATCAAAAGGACAAGGTTCTCCTGGAAGACATAATGAGGATGGCCAACAAAGGTGAGCTATTGCTAGTCAGGGACTTCAATCTACCAGTTGTAGAATGGTCCACCTTCACAGCCTCCTCAGAGAGGAGTAGAGACTTCCTCATGGCTTTGAGGGGGTCAGGACTGAATCAAATGGTGATTTCTCCCACCAGAGAATCATCTATCCTGGACCTGGTACTCACTAACAGTGCCAGGGTAGCAGACGTACAAGTGGTGATCAATCAGGGTACCAGTGACCACAGGTCAATCTAGTTCTCCATTAGCAAGACTGAGGACCCCTGCCATTCCAGAATCAGGGTGCTCGATTTCAAGAAAACAGATTTCCTGAAAATAAGGGAAAGGATCAAGCCACTGCTAGGAACAGATACCACATGGAATGTGGAGGACAAATGGACAAAGCTGAAAGATGCTATAGCGTCAGTCACAGCGCTATGCACAAAACAAATCAGCAAGTCCAAAAGGGCAAGGAACCCCCTCTGGTTCTCCAAAGAGGTAGCTACTATAGTTAGGGAAAAGAGAAAAGCTTTATGGGACTACAAGAAGACCAAGTCTGAAAAGGATAGAGAAGCTTACAGAGAGAAACTCAAGGAAGCCAGGAAAGCTATTGGGGTGGCAAAGCCCCAGACCGAAGAAAAACTGGCTCAAGAAGTGAAAAGGGGGGGCCAAAATTTTTATCAATACATTCGAGAAAAAAGAAAGAGAAAAGGAGGAATAGCACGGCTACCAAACAAGGAAGGACACCTGGTGGAAAACGACAAAGACAAGGCAGAAGTTCTCAACAAATTCTTCTGCTCAGTCTTCATACAGGAAGACATTGGTAATGGTCCAGCACCAGCCAGGACACTTTCCCATACCAGAGGAGCTGACATATCCCCTTTACAAAAGAAAGGATATGAGTTGTCTAAAAGAAAAGAAAGGAGGAGTTGTCTAAAATAAGGGTGCACAAGGCAATGGGCCCTGACAGAATACATCCAAGAGTTCTTAAAGAACTTAGAGATGAACTTGCCACCCACCTGCTGAACTGTTTAACAGTTCACTGGAGCAGGGATAGTACATAGGACTGGAAAATGGCCACAGTTGTGCCAATTGCACAAGAGTGGTAGCAGGGAGGTAGTAGGAAACTACTGCCCAGTAAGTTTGACCTCAGTGGTGGGCAAAATAATGGAGACATTGCTTAAGGAAAGGGTAATGAACTACCTGAAAGCAAGTGGGCAATTTGACCCAAAGCAGCATGGCTTCACATCAGAAAGCTCATGCCAAACAAATTTGATAGAAGTCTTTGACTGGGTTACAAGAGAAGTAGACCAGGGGGCAGCAGTGGACATGGTGTATCTGGACTTTAGTAAAGCCTTTGACACAGTCCCACACAGAAGGCTAGCCAACAAACTGGAGCAAGCTGGCATCGGTCACAAAGTAGTTAAATGGATCACAAGCTGGCTGCAAGGCAGGACACAGAGGGTTATGGTAAATGGCACCTTGTCCCAAGAGGGGAAGATGTCGAGTGGTGTGCCTCAGGAGTCAGTACTAGGCCTCATCCTTTTCAACATATTCATCAGTGACATCGCTGAAGAACTGAAAGGAAAAGTCTGCCTCTTTGCAGACGATATGAAGCTCTGCAACAGGGTGGACACACAGGAAAGGATCGCAGAAATGGAGGCAGATCTCAGGATGCTAGAGGAATGGTTCAGGAACTGGCAGCTGAGATTCAATGCCAAAAAATGTAAAGTCATGCACTTGGGTAGAAGGAACCCATGCATGAAGTATGTCCTGGAGGGGTAGCTACTAGAAGAAATAAAGCTGGAACGGAATCTTGGTGTCATGATCTCAAACAATTTAAAGCAGCATCCTCGGATGTATTGGTAGGGGTATTACCAGTATGAAGCTTGATGTAATCCTCCTGCTGTACAGGTCCCTGGTAAGACCTCACTTGGAGTACTGTGTGCAGTTCTGGAGACCTCACCTAAAAAAGGACATAGACCATCTGGAAACCGTGCAGAAACGGGCCACCAAAATGGTGCAAGGTCTGCACCACGAGACATACAAAGCTAGGCTCAGCCAGCAAAATTTATTCTCCCTCGAGCAGAGGAGGAACAGATGAGACATGACTGAGACATTTAAGTTTGTTAAAGGGATCAACACAGGACAAACCAGGAACCTCTTCTGGGAAACACGGCTGCACGTACTAGAGGACACAACATGCGCCTGGTGGGAGGTAAATTCAAAACAAATGTTAGGAAGTACTTTTTCACGGAGAGGGTGGTGGACCCTTGAAAGAGCCTGCCACCGGAGGTAGTGGCAGCCAAGACGATCAGTGAATTAAAACAGGCAATGGGATAGACAGTATAGTCACCTTAGCAAGACAAATTGATAGTGGGGGGTAGAAAACTCGGGCAGACTAGATGGACCACATGGTCTCCTTCTGCTGGAAAATGCTTATGTTCTTATATTCTTATTGCAGTGATGGTGAAAGTACAGAAATCACCACCAAGAGAAAGGATGTTGGAATAACAGGAGACCATGAGACATACTGGAGGGCAGGAGGGATTGGGGGATGTGAGACAGACTGTGAAATACCACAAGGGTATTGAGATGGCAAGAGGGAAGTCATGTGACAGAGAAAAGGATGCACAAGACCCAGGGTCATGCAAGGAAGCTGGAGGTGTAGAATCATGGGAAAGGTGAGGAAACATGTTTTCAAAGAAAGTGTGGTGCATGTCTGGAACCACCTAGGGAGGTGTTGTGAGAGCAAAACTAGAATGGTATGTAAGAGGGCAGGGGAATGGAAAACAGAACCATACAAGCAAGGACAGGGGTAGTAAACGGGAGGGCAAGAATGTACCACAGTGTCAGTGTGAATGGGAAACATTGGTCAGAAGATGTGGCCCATGTGGTCCATATCTGCTGAGAGTGTAGAGTGCTATGTTACTACAATGTGCACTAATGTGTCACCTTCCTCTACACAGGAGACAGCGCATACCCCCTGTGGCTGTGGATGCTCACTCCAATACTTAGGCCCATGTCCGAGGCAGAGGAAAGATACAATGAGGCACACATGGCCACACATTACATCACAGAGCACATGTTCAACATGCTGCAAATGCTGTTTAGATGTCTAGCTAGGTCCGGGGTGCCCTAAAGTATAGCCAGACAAGGCCTGTGGCATATTTCTGCATGTATCCTACACAACATGGCACTAGACAGTGCAATAGTTGTCCAGGATCAGGAGGGTGACAGTATGAGAGGATGTGGGCCACCAGACAAGGGGTGAGCATCAGCGGCTTGACTAAGCGGGGCATAAGTCTGGCCCGAGGGACAGCGGCACAGGGAACAGATAGTGCAGGAAAACTTTGGAACACAAAGGTGAGTATAACCAGCATGTGTGACATGACATGTATGCACATAGGTACACTGTTGGGGAATGCGGGCGGCCATACGGTAAGGATGAGTGGCTACAAGGCATGCCCTGCACGCGGCGCATGTGTGTGCTAGGGGATGCATCTAAAATACATCTGAGACAACAATGGAAAGGATCCACACAGGTACTGGTGGTGTTAGGACGTGGATCAGAGACAGACCATGGCACATACCCACAGCGGTAAACCACAGGTGCACTTGTCACACCCATGCCAATCCCAGGCCAGCAGGAACCATATCCATGTTTGAAATGCCAGCCATGCAATGCGCCTATGCCACAGGGGCTGTGAGGTGAACTGCTGTGGCTGTGGGGGATGTGGACACTGCATAACCGTAGGCAACACAGGGCACATGGAGCTCCACTTGCGGCCTGGAGGTGTCACAATCATGCCGCATACAACCTGGACCCTTCAGGTGGTGTGCGTGCGGATGCCGCAGACACGCACCATGCATTGACTGGCTGATGCATCCTGATGCAGTGGGGACAGCAAGCCCGTCTGGGTGGAGTCACCCACCCTGGAGGCAGTAAGCACATGTGTCTGTGCATGACCACTGGGTGTGGTCATTGTGGCAAAGCGAACACCACAAACCGGCGTGGGGGAAGTGCAAGCACATGGGAAAAGGTGCGGGGGTGCGGAAAGTGCAAGGGGTATGGACAGTAGCATGGCTACCACACCCAGCATGTGCTGTGGTGCAGTCCCATATTTATTTATTTTATTTGTTTGTTTAATTTTGTTGATCGGGTAAGCCCACTGAGACCAGTACAGGTCCCTTTTCAGGGAGACCTGGGATTAGTTACATACATACAGAGAATTACAGAATGAAACACAATGAAGGGCAGCATAGTGTGAGATATATAGAGTGCCAGGGACAGCAGTTACATTGAACTCTAGGTACAAGATTGGCAATCAGACAAACAGAAGCATTTCTGAATATAACATTAAAATACTTCATTCGACATGGCAGAGGTGTTTATCCATTAACGCACCTAACAAATGTTAATTACAACGTTGAGACTAAGACAGACATTTTTCCATTATAGAACATTATATTTATCATGTAACATGGCAGGAGGGAGACTCTTAAGGGCACGGTCAAAAGACAATTTTATGGTTGCTGTGATTCCTGTTAACCCTGCACCAATGTTCACCCAGATGCTGAGAGAACCTCACAAGTTCCGATGGTAGACTGCAGCCTCTCCTCCTGGAGGCGATATGTGCACGCAACCCTGTACTGCCTCATGGAGTGACTCTTGGCCCTCCATGGTGGCTCTCAGAAACCGTGTGTGGTCGGCAAGCTGTGGGCCTTGGGTTACGTATTCTGGGCTGGTGTTAGCCTGCCACTGGGGAGGTGGTGCCTGTGCAGCCAGACGTGGAGGCGTCACAGTGTGTGACACCCCCATGTCTGCTGGCTTGGGTGGTGGGGATGAGGCATGTGCAGGTCCCGCACATGAAGGGGGTGCCTGATCCCGCACATGGTCAGGCTGTGGCTGGGATGGTGCTATGGAGAGAAAAGGTAGGAAAAGGTCAGAAATGCATGTTCATTGACACAATACCATCACATACATAGTTAGGTGCACTTGCTTGAACTGTCCATGCATGGGTCACCAGACACAGGCAAGACAGAGCAACAGGGTTGCAGACTAGGCATGCTAAATAAACAAAACATGCTGTAGTATGCTCACACATATAGCAACAGGACAATGTTGTCCACACATTTCCATACAACAGTGTGACTGTAAACACCACATACACAATGCACAACCTGCACAACACGTAAAATGCAACATATCTACTTACATTGCTGGGATGTGCCAACCTGTGTCTCATAGCCCCCTCCAGGTACACCCTGCATGGCCACCTGTCTGAACATTGTAGCCATCAGCTCCTCCTTTGGTGTCATATTCTGTGTCCTGTCTGTGGCCTGGCATTTGGCATGTGCCTGTGCCAGCAGATCTTACCTGTGTCAATCTTCACCTGCTCAGAGGTTGAGAGGGAGCACAAGATGAAAGGAGATTGTGCCAAAGAGTTCAGGGAGAGGCCACCTCTCAGGCTTAATCCCAACAGATTGAGGACTGTCACATTTCTCACTCCCCCTACCCTCAGAAACACCAAAGGGTTCATGGGGGGGAGGAGAAAATGACATATGGAGGAAGGGTAAGGGCATCCTAGGAGGCCCGAGGTACCTACCCTAGCCCAGCAAACCCAGAGAGTGGGTCAAGCAAGGAGTCCGGAAGAGAAGGGGCCTCCTGGAGACCCAGGAAGTAGAACCCCAAAGAGTTTGAGACTTGCTCGAACCTAGACCCCGCCCCACAGACCCCTTCCCCCTGACGATGTCGGGAGAACTCCAGGAGGAAGATGGGGGCGGGGGCTTGGGGTAGAAGGGAGGCGGACATCTCAGGGACTGAGGCCTCAAGGGGGAAGGTGGGAGGGATTCAGTGATGAATGGTGAAGATACACAGGAAGATCAAGAATTATGGTAGGTGTGTCATTTTCATATCTTACCTGTGTCAGTCTTCACCATTCATCACTGGTAGGTGAGTACCGAGCACCTCCGAAGGGGGCCCAATAACCCTGAGGGAAAACATCCCTCAGCCCCCCCCCAGGGAGGGGGACCCTCCACTAGCCAGTTCAAGGCTGGGAATTATCACAGTGAGATGGGGTCCCCTGAACCTTAAGGGAAGGAAGGCATCCCTGAAGCTCCCATCTCACTCTGCAGGAAATCAGATGGGTCCCCTGGAAGGGGGAGGCCAATAACCTGCACCGGACCAAAGGTGACAACCTCGACAGGCAAAGCCATGCCATCCACCTAATGCAGATCGCTGTCCCTGCAAGCCATGAAGTGACCTCACTGGCGTTATATGACGCCCAGATTAGTGCTCTCGCCAGCTCAGGCCTATAGTGGCGAGGGCTATGGCTTGCGGGTAGCCTCCGAATCAGGCAGCAATGCTAGGTCTGTCCCAGCATTGCCCACAGATGCCTGCTGTAGGCAGCATGGTGCACCTGATGTGAGATAATTGCCAACAGGCTCAGCGCTGAAAGAAGACTCTTCACCCCATCGATCCAACTCTCGAGAATCGGTCTTGGGGGCCTATTACGGACCAGGCGTCCGAAGCGAAAGGGTGTCCAGCTGTGTCAGTCCAGAAGGTGGATGAGGCAAGGCACATCTGGAGACCCAGAAGTTGCACAGTACCTCCAACGGCAGTCCATGGGGCTGGTTCCTGGGAATATGGATGCTGCCAGGCACTGTCGATGCTTGCGGAAGGAACCGGCCAGGACAGGACTACCAAATGGTGCGCCCCATATTCATCTAGGAAGGCTGCATCCACATTGGTGTGTCCCCAGTGTAGCGGGAGATGTGCAAATCTCTAACCAGCCTTGACAGAAAGCGCTGATACTGGGCTTGATCAGTATCTGAGGACAGGTGGACTGAAGGTTCCTCTTCCTCAGTAGAGGAAGATGAGGAGGTCGAGGAGCTTGATGAATCAGACTCTAGGGGAACTGGTTGGAAAGCCTGCTCATCCATGGCCCTAACGTACTGAGGGAATGCTGCTGCTTGAGACTGGAACTTGATCCCAGGTCAAAGGTCCCAAAGGCCCAATGTGGCCTGGGAAAAGGGGAGCTGGGCGCAGAGGCACAGGCAAGCCTGTCATAAGATGTGACGTGTCTCGGCCAGGGCTAGCAGAATCCACAGGAGAGCCTGGCATCAGAGGAAAACTGTAGGTCTGTAGATTCACCATCCTATTCTGTAAACCAAAATGGTGAGGGCTTAACCCTGGGTGAGCTACCCTATGAGGGAACCGGGGCCACATGGATCCAGAAGGGTGGACCTCAGCCCCACCTAGCGGGACCTCCGTAGGTGTACATAAAGGGAGAACAAAGGGCTCAGCACTATGGCTCCTCCCCCTACCTGAAGGGTCATGGAAGTATGCCGTGGTCCCTTGCCCCTCATCCTCAACCCTGAGGACTCAGAGGAAGCCCTCTTCCTTGACCCCTGTGCCAAGGGCTCCCTCGACTCCACAGGTCCCCCGGAGAGGGCCTCAGGAAGAGGGGCCCGGGGATGGCAGCCACTCCTTACTCAGGAACCTGATTGCCACCCCAGCAGCAGAGGGCCTGAAGGTCGCAGCTGGCCTCCCGAGCCAGGGGTGGCTGGAAGATCTGCATGAACCCCAGTCACCTGAGCAGCCGGAGGGGGCACCTGGGGAGATGCAGGGTGCTGGGTCGTGGGAACCCTCTGATCCAAGAGTCAGGCAGTCAATCCAGATCCAACTCAGAATCATCTTCCTCTGAAGAGGAGACAATTATGAAAGGGTCTGGATCGGCAGCCCCAAAGGGATCCCCCAGCCTGGCACCATGAACGGTGCCACGACCCAGCCCCACACCCCTCATGGCACCACCCCAATCACTGGTGCCGCACGTGACTCCGGGAACTGAGATGGTGGCAATGGGCAGTGCTGAGGAACACCCCGCACCAGGACCCGCAGATGTGGGCTCCAATGGGGTAGCCTACACCTCTGAGGAGGTGATTGCCAAGGCGGTGTTCCTGGCCTTCTGGCATTGCAGTAGGGACCTCCTCCATGGCAAGGCTGGAAGAGGACGAGGTCCCCTCTTCATTGGATCATATAGGCTCATGAAGGGACCCAGGGGTAGGGCAGAGAGTCCTGTGCTTGGACCAGCAAGAGTGACGCTGCCCCCCAAAAATTGACGGGGCCCTGATGACCTTTAGCGCATGGTGCTCCAAAACGTGACGGTCCATCAAGAAGCAGGCATCGCAAGCATCCATACCATGCTGGGGACCGAGACAGGCGAGACGCACGTCATGTCAGTCAGTCATGGACATCCGTCAGCCACAGGGACACTGACGCATAGGGGATGACCCATTTTTAGATCACTCTTGTCCCGATGACCAGACATGACGGAGCGGTAACAAAACTTAAATTCAGAAAGACTCGATGCCGCACACAAAATAAAAAGGAGCAGTCTTACCGGTGTCAAGTAACAGACGCTGGTGTCCAAACAGCATGAAACGGCATAGAAGCGGCATTGAGCGGCATAGAAACGGCATTGAAACGGCATTGAAGCGGCATAAACGGCATTGAACAGCATAGAACGGCATAGACAGCATTGAACGGCATCGAACTTGGTGTCACAGAAACACTAGGCTGCAGAAGTCTCTAGTCAGCTGGAGTGCTGTCTCGATGATGGGAGAAGCAGAACTGAGGTGGAGGAGGACACAACTGCCGTTACTGGCCAACCAGCGAGCACCATGTATTATGTTGGCCTCATGGGTGGTGCTGACATCGGCCCTCCTCAAAAACAAAAAAGTCTCTCACGGGTTGCCTGTCTCTGGCAAGCACCCACCAGTGATGAATGGTGAAGATACACAGGAAGATAAACAATTATGGTAGGTACGTAATTCATTTCTTTAGTACTGACGTGGAGGCCACTTGCTCACTTGTTGCACTCCTGGAACATGCAGCACTTCTGCCCCTAGGCATTCACTGCCTCAGCTACCCCTTCCAGGCAGGCTACTGCTCCTGGAGTATACCCTCACTTGCATAGATCCTCTATTACAACAAAGGCCTCAGTAAGGGTCAGTAGTCTCTTGGAGAACTTCATCCATCTCTGTCCTCCCAAGACATGTCTGGTGCTTGGGACAAACAGATGGACACAGACCCTGTTACATTGACAGTAACATTAATGATGCCAAGATAAAAACAAAATAACACCCCCCCCACACACACGCAGACATGACACAACACCTACCTTCAAGGATGCAGTACCTTTTTGTCACCTGTGTGGGGTGGTGGTGCTGCCCTGCTTTTATGGTAATGTGCATGCAAATGAGCTGAATACATTCCAGTAATGAGATGCAATTGTGCTGTTAGGGCACAGACTGTGCATTGAGGCTATTTGCATAAGCTGGCTGAATATTGCTAAATTGCGCACAGCGCAGTCGGCATCCTAGCACATTATTCTGGTTGCTCTGCAGAATGCAACAGTGCACAGTCATAGATGTCAGCACAATAGATGTTACGCGTCATAATGCCACACAGGACACACACACAGCACTATGCCATAACGTCACACAATTTGCAATCGTGCATGTGCCACTTTCTGTAACCCCTGCATGATAGAGGCCTGCTGTGCATGTCTTTTGTATAGCATGGTATGGGTGGTGCAATTCTTGGTCATTGACATCCTTCCCAATATGGCGCAGTGTGAGTGCTGCACATGTGCAGTAACAAGGCGCGCAACCCCCCCATGTTGCTGCATAGGTACATGCTATTGCACATGCACAGTGACACACTTTCAATGCTCTAGCATGCATTTGCATGGTACGAAGGTATATAGCGTGAACAAAACACTTTTCACAATCACGCTAAATAAGCTATTAACACAACTGCAAAAATGTGACAGGGTGTTTGAGAGGGCCTCAAATTGTGCAACTTGTCACTGACCAGGAGAGTGCAGGCACATGCCCAAGGGACCAAAATGTAGGCGAAATAGAGCTTGCCAGCCTGGTAGACCTAGTGAGCCCCAGGAAGTTCCTTCTGTTCAGGACTGAGGACCTGGACAAGCTTAGCTCTCAGGTATGGGCCACAATTGCCCGCAACCTATCAAGGAGGACAAGGGTGGTGTGCACTGGTGAACAATGCCACCATAGATATGGAGACCTCCAGAGGAGAGACAGGGACCGTCTGCAGTGCCCGAGAAATATGGTCCATGATGGAAACGTGCCACACCCAGGTATGTACACCTTTCGCATGTGTTCCATTTCCATTGGCTCAGAATGTCAGGATTACATCTGTGTGGTACGGTGACCTGTGTGCCACATGGCACATGCATCTGGTACCACAGGGGTGCAACATGCACAGGCTTGCCACGCAAAACAGCATACCGTACAGCTGTGGGTTGTACAGCCATGAGCAACATACCATATAATAGTCAGCAGGGGAGCTTACCTTGTATACGCTGTGAAACTGTGCAACAGTACTGTAACGGTCAACTTCACATTATGTGACTGGTCCTGGTGATGTACATCCACATGACCCGGATTTGATTCCCACAACCGCAACCTGACTGCTGTGTGGCTCCAGACGCTCACATATTCGCAGCATGTGTGTGCAATTTCTGCACGTGGTCACATATGTCTGGTGGGCATTATATAGTTCTTACTGTATTGTGGTTGCACTGTACATGTGTACCACCCACTATAACACATGTTGGCATACTGCCACACATACAGTTGCTGACAGTCATTTCCGACATACAGTGTGTATGTCAGCTTATGGTACTGGTTCTGTCATGTGTCATACAGCCACCCATTGCACAGGTGCATCTATGTATCCCCCCCCCGCCCGGTACAAGTGTTACACATCCTATTATGTCCAACACCATCAACTGTGACTGTTGACACGCTACATTATGTGTAGCGGCCACACCTGTACTCCATGGCTCATGTATATCTGTACTGTCATGAACAATGTACCCTAACACCGTGCCGCTTTCACTGTGGCATATGTCAATGTGCATTGTGATACATATCACTGACATCTGTGTATCAGGGTGCCTGTACCTGTGCAGCACTGTGACATACCCGATGTGCGAGTGTGCATCATGAGTCCACTTTTGAACATGTGGGGAGGGTGGTCTGGGTATACACGTTGCCGTGGCATGGGCATCACACATTGGCATGTCATCAGTGCCTCAGTGCCTCATGTGCTGATGGCCAAGCCTGCCCTCATGATGTCATCAGACAGTGTTGTGTGGTGTGCAACACACCACAATAAATAATGTAGGGTTGTGCTATGTGCTTGTGTATGTGAGCAAGGTACACCGCTCCACTATGTGGTTCCTATCAGGTCATACCAGTCAGACGTCACATACATGTCCACCAATATACAACTTCCACAGAGTTCCATCCGTGGCTTGGGTGGTGTCTTGTTTGGGGGGGGGCTGTGTCCGTCACTGCGCACAGCATGCGCATGTTAGAACTGCTGTTCTACAACTGATTTGTGGGCATCTGTCAACACATGGGTGTCTGTTGGCCATCAGGCATTATACTGTGTAGCACTGTGGGTCTTGGGGAGACGTCTCCTGCTGCATGACAATGACAGTTTCCCTTTCTTTGTTTTTATGTTACAGCCAGAGGGGCCAGTAAAGAGCATGGGGGCGTATCGAGGAGGAGGAGGCCTGACGGATCAGAGGATGGCAGACCTCGGAATGTTGGGGGGCCACGGGTGCAATGCTACGTGAGTGCGTGAGTATGCCTGTGCCACACACCGTGTTTTATCTAACCCATTGTGCTCTTGCACCACGCTGCATCCACTATGTCATCTTGTTCTCCACATGCAGGTTTGCTGACTCACGCCACACATGTTGCACATTTCACCTGTGAGTCATGGCTTCACCAGTGCATTCTTGGCCATGTTGGATGACTGGCTAGTTAATACCCTACCCTATGGTTCCCTGCAAGGCAGGATTTCTTCATTTCTCTTATGTCATGCACAATGCCGCTGTGTCCTTCCTGTTCTTCTTGCATACACATCCACTGCATGCACACCCGGCACATTGTGTGCTGGCATGCATTGCAGATAGTGCTGACCCTTTGTGTTCATGTCATGCTACATGGCCCCTCTGACTGTAACAGAAAAACAAAGAAAGGGAAACTGTCATCGTCATGCAGCAGGAGACATCTCCCAAGACCCACAGAGGGCATGGGATGAAGTTGGAAGAGGCGATTCTGGGGAAGCGTGAGGAAGAATTTCTTCTAGAACGGATGGTGGACAAGTGGAACACCCTGCCAGAGGAAGTGGTGGGGGCTGAAACAATCACGGGATTTAAGAATGCATGGGATAGACAAAGGAATTTTGGAGGTCAGGGTTAAGGGGCAACAGACTTCTAGAAAAACAAACTGAACTTACAAGCTCAAATGGGCAGACTGGGTGGGCCATAGGCCCTTATCTGCCGACACTGTCTATGTATCTATGTGGCCAATGATTGTGCCATCTGCACACTTCCCTGTCGGTGTTGCACCTGGGCATAGGGTGGCTTCCCCACCTGTCTTGGTTTTTGATGACCTGCGCATCAGAGATGTGTCCTTCTGACAATGTGTGCTGGCGCATGTGATGGTATGACTGTGCGGTCACAACACTGCAGCACTGTCTGCTTCAGAGGGCACTGCACAGTACAGGGTGGGCAGACTAGATGGGCCTAGCGGTCCTTATCTGACGTCAAAGTCTATGTTTCTATGTTTCTAGGGTGTCTCACATGCTCTACAGACAGTCACAGCTGCCGTGTCCTGCCTGTGCCTGTGTGGTGTTCGACACATCCATGCACCTGTGCACACCTGTTGGTCTTGTCCCACACATGTGTATTATTACACCCTTGTCACAATACTCTTTATGTCACACATGTGTGCACATCATGAAGCCATTGTCTTGTGTCTTTTGCCCTTGTCCCCCTCTGACATCACTCTTATGCTGTTGTTCATACTGTTCAGCTGGTATGCCATTATACTCTGCTGGTACAGTGTTTACATGTCATTGTTTATTACTGTGTTGTGGCCATTTCTGCTCTTCATGGCTACTAGACTACTTACCGATGGTGCCTGTGTGTGCTTCACTACTTGGTTATGCCCCGTGTGAGGTCTGTGCCACCCATGTCAGGGGTGGGTTAATTTGACCATCCCACATATACCAGTGGTTGTTGTGGCAACACAACACACAACTGTGGGCATGCTCCCTGCATAATGGAGAACATACATGGTGATTGGTGTGTACTGTGTGTTTCCGTGTCCTTGCTCACATCCTGTGTGAATGGCATACGGTCACATGGCATGCTGGGGCCTGTGTGTAGCACACATTGTCTAGCCCATCCACCTACTGCCCATCTGCTACATGCCCCCATGCACATGGTGCACTGTATGCAACACTCCCCTTCTCTCGGCTCAGGCCAAGGAAGAAAACCTCCTTCTCACATAGTTGTGCCTTGGAGGGATTGCACTTGAAGCCTGCTCTCTTGAGGAGAGACAGAAGCCCCATCCTGGACAAATGCACTCCCCAGTCCATTAGGACTTTCAGTGGTACATGGTGGTCATGGCCAGTGTGACGTGCTGTGCCCAATACCATGCACACTGTGCCCCAAACATGTTCCGTCAACATTGTGTGCCACCTCTGCCCAGTGACTTCTGTCATCACCACAGGGCACTTATGTTGGTGGGACACAAATATATGCCACATTCCAGCACATGCTCCTTTGGAATGTGTGGTTTGTGCACATTATCCACCCTGTATTGGCATACCAATGTGTCCTATTGTGTTGCACATGGCGGATATGCACCTCCGCCTGCCATTGTGTGCTGTACATTATGTTGTGCTGTTGCGGGACTCACACACACACATATGACCATAATGCAGTCTGCGTGGAACACTGTTGGCTTCACATCTGCCAGTTGTGTACCAAGCCATCACACCTGGGACACGTGTGTAGCGCCTCATGGCACACATCTGTTCCACACTGTTATCCATGGTCCAGCACCCTGATGGTACCCCCACCTCATGGGAAGCAACTTTTGTAGGTATATGTACTAACCTTCGGCTAAGACACTTAGCACATAATCATATGTCAGGATCTGTGTTCTGTTGTGCTTCATTATGTTTTACTGATATATTATAGCCATGAGATGCTTTTTGCTCTGTTTTTACTGTATCTTTATATGTAAAACAACAGTGCCATCTTTAGTACTTGTACACTACTACAAATGACCTTGTACTACAGAGGTTCATTGTATTATGTTATCTCTGCAAGCTCTGCAAGTTTTACACTAGTTAGGACAGTTGCTTAGACCACCTGTTTCTGTCCAATTATATACATTTTATGTATCTTCTTTAGCTGTTGCCATAGTAATTATCAGGGTATAAGACTCTTTGTAGCACATAGCTTCTCTGAGAATAGACGAGAGACTGCATTTACTCATGTAAAGAAAACTGGTGTTCTCCAGTAATCACACTGTAATGGTAGTAAGCCTGTATTAGTGCTCTGTAATAAATTCCATTTATTACATGAGTACCACTTGTCTGTTGTCTCGTCCTTCTGTGCAGTTCCAACAAGAACCTGAGAGAGTGATTTATCACTCCAGTTACATTTTGGTGACCATGTGCAGGTTGGAATGTACAAAAAGAAGATTCATATTCAATTTATTTTGAATGTTGAGTAGTGTAGTGCACTTTTAGCCTACTTGGACCTACTCGTGCTTACTGTGGTAGAGGTTGTGGCAGACCCACACTGTCTTGGTCTTGGGCGTTGCAGACCCTCACCAGACCCCTTTACACTCCCTCTGTGAGTGACAGCATACCCTCTTGGCATCACCGTTAACCCACCGGGGGACTGGAAAGAGGATGGTGATGACACTGAGGCATTTTTACTAGTTTTCCAACTGCTTTATTGTTTGTCTACTCCTTATTTGTTATGTCTGATCTGTGCACAGAACTGAGACTCGATGTCTCAAATTACCTCACATCCCATGGTGGATGGACAGATTTTGTGCTGGATGCGAAAGCTGCAGACAAACCATTGCTGATAATTTCTGATCATTACTTAAGGGTCCAAACAACCAACCAAGAAATACAACCTTAAAGGTCTTTGGTTGCGGCTCTACATACCGCTGTTGAGAGTCTCACAGTGAGGTGTGCCTCCCTTGAGCTGCAAAATGCGCTCTAAAAAAACATGGGCTTGCAAGCATCGGAGTTACAGAAAAGGAACAGAAACTAGCGGAGGAGACACAGTCACCCCGTGATGCTAATTCCAGACTGATGCACTGCACTGCTCAAGACACTGAGCGAGAGATATGTTTATTATGAGATGATTGTGAAAGGTTGAAATGTGATAAGAAACAGCACATTTAAATGATATTTTGAGTGATACAAATGAAGCATTGAGAGACGAGAATGCTGAGTTGAAAGAGGATTACAAGCGTGCGAGTTGTGAGTTGGATAAACAGCTTAGGGAAACGTTGAATTGGGTTGAGAGAGGTACTGAGCAGAGCACTGCAAAAGTCTGTCACAAGAAGTGTAGATAAAAGATGGCAAAGTTGCGCCATCAATGGGAGGCTCTTGCTGGCCATGTTAAGGCCATGAATGGGTTTCAGTATATGCCCTGAGATTACGTCATCCAGTGATGACGAATCTGACTTGATGCGAGGGCTGCCACGTCACATGCAAGTTCAACCTCGTGGTGCAGCAACTTCCGCTGGCCATCCACAAGACAATGTCGACATTGGCAACACACTTTATCACCATGTTCAGCAAACATGGCAGACGCCACATACAACACCAAGATGACGGCCCCATGACACAGGCAGGGGGCCTGTTTTCTGTGATGCACCTCTGCTAGCTTCTCTCACCAGGGTAGATGAGTCAGAGATTCACAGCATGATTAAAGAAGTGATCAGTAGGATCACCATCCCGGAGGACCAAAAAAAGGCCATCCAGGATCAAACTGACAAAATACTAAGAAATTCTGTTACTTTGGATCACACGTACAAGGCAATCGCTGATGCAGCAGCGGAGGCTGCCCTTTGTGGAGCCCTGTTCCATACCGAATTGGGTGTAACTTTGCATCCTTCCAACCCCCTACAAGTCGCTCACTCTGTCCAGCAAATTGCACTGAGCATCAGACAGATGGGCCCAACTGACAATCTCAGTTGTCACTTGGAGAAAGTGTGTGAGAAGCTCTCTCTCTCTCTCTCCAACCCGAGTACCAGGTTCAAGTCTTGCGACAGACAATTGAACTCACACAGTGGGCCAAGCTGCCAGAGGCCACAAGGAACACTGGTACTGCCACCTTTGACCAGATCACTGCTGCACTTATATGTGCAAATTCCCTGGGAACTGTGGGATCGCATTTGGCCTACAAGGTCAAGCAAGGCATAAAGAAAAGCCCAGCTGCCTACCATCAATGGTTGTGGCTGGCATACAGAATTGGGAAGTCCCTCGCAAACAAGGACTACAATATGAACCAAATTGAGTACTAGGATTTGTACATCCGGAACTTGACTACGGCCTTGCGAGAAAAGGTTGAGCTTAATGTTTACCCAGACACTGACAAGTTTGTCGTTATTCTAGCCAAGACAGAATGGACCTATCAGGTCTACCTCCGTACCCTTTCTTCTGGCAACTCCAACAGGGTAGCTTCAATACAACCTACTCCTGAGGCCCCCACCCACTATTTGGTGGAGGGAAACAACCAGAAAAATGATGGTCCTTCTGATGACAAGCAGTCACACAGAAGGGGGGGAGGCCAGAACAACAGAAACAACCGGAACAATAGGGACAACATAGGCAGCTGGAAAAATCCAAATGCCCAACAAAATAGCCAGAATTGATACCAAAATGATCCGAGCTATCACCAAATCAGAGAAGAGAACAAAACCCTCCGCAAGTTGCTGGAGGAAATTTCTGCCGAGGGAGTACAGCTACAAGAATTATAGCTGTCTTAGCCCTGGCTGTCAAACAATCTTGTGGCTGAGGGAGGTTGTGTCGGTTACTGGTTGGGGCCAACGTGATATCCAAGGCAGAACCACCTATGCAGGCCGTCGCTGCACCTGTGATGTCACAAGTACACTTGTACCCATTGCAAGACATACAGAAGGCCTTAGAAGATCCTGCAGGCCTTCGATTTCAGGAACAGACAGACGATCCGATTCTGAACCATTGGATTGACAATTACAGGCCCCAGTTCGGATTGTGAGTAACCTGATTATTGACACAATGGATAGCCTTGTGTAAAGGCCATGGTTGGGGATCGCCAACTCATCATACTTCTGAACATTGGAGCAGCCATGTCAGTCTTCCATGATGAGGACCCAGCCTCATCTGACTGGTCTACTGGCTGGTAGACCAGTGCACAGGGTGTAGATGGTACCCAGCTACACACCTACCAATCTATTCCTCTACCTGTGGTGGTAGGCCACCTCAGAACTGATTTTGCTTTTGACCTTGTGGTTCTATGTCATCACCCCAGCATACTGGGTATTGATTTCTTAGCATTACATGGCTGTATAGTGGATCTAGCCAACAGGCTACTCATTCAGATCAAAGGACAATGTCATGCTGTCACCATCCCAGACTCACATGTGGTGGCAGCTATCTCCTATAACAACAAGGAGTATGACGTCATGGCCTTGTTCTAAACTTATGACCTGTTTTCAGAGCTTGCACCTTTGCTGCAAAAATGCCTTGACATGCTTGCCACCAACAAACATGACTGTGGTAGGATATACACTACCATTGAAATCACAGGGTCTAACCCTGTGAGGCAGAAACACTATCCATTTCCTGTTGAAGCCTTGCCATCACTTAGAGAAACTATCCAATCACTACTTCAACAAGAAGTGATTAGGACATGTGCTTCCACTGTCAGGTCACCTATTTAGCCTGTGAAAAAGCCAAATGGGGCCAGGAGACTTACAACTGATTACAGAAAACTTAATCAGGTTACTCCTAGCTGCACACCAACCATAGCATCAGCACCTAATGTACTCAAGCTGTTGACACCTGACAAAAAGTGGTTCACAGCTCTTGACATTTCTAATGGGTTTTGGTCACTCCCATTAGCACAGGGAAGCCAATACAAATTTGCCTTCACCTTTGATAGACGCCAGTACATCTGGCCCTGTCTTCCCCAGGGATTTCACAACAGTCCCTCCCTCTTCCATCTCTACATGATGGATGCTCTGCAGGGATTCTCCACACCCCAGTGACTCCTGCAGTACGTGGATGACTTGCTTCTAGCAGCCACCACAAAAGAGAACCATTTGGTCCTTCTAGACAAACTTCTGTCTCTCCTCAAGACAGCAGGCCTCAATTGCAGCCCCTCCAAGGCACAACTATGTGAGAAGGAGGTCATCTTCCTTGGCCTGACCATTACAGACCAAGGCAGAAGCCCAGCTGTTGAAAAGATCCAGGGCTTGAAAGACTTGCCACTTCCTACTAGCCTGGCAACACTTAGATGCTTCTTAGGAATGGTAAACTACTCCAGGGATTTTATCCCTGACTTTGCTTTGAAGTCTGCTCCCCTGTATGAACTTTTGAAAAAGGACATCCCATGGACATGGGACCCCACTCACATTGATGCTGTGACACAGTTCAAACAGGCCTTAGCCTGAACCTCAGCACTGATCAATCCTAATCCAAATCTTCCATTCCATTTGGAAACTGCCACATCTGATGTGGCCATGTCTGCAGTGCTGGCACAAAAGTACAGTGGGTACCACAGGCCCCTTGCCTATGCATCTCAGATGCTATCCCCAGTAGAGAGAAAGTATAGTCTCTGTGAAAGAACCCTCTTGGCAATCTACTGGGCTGTCAAACATTTAATGTACATCATTGGTTATGCACCTATTGTCTTGCATACCTGTCACACCCCAACCAACTTCTTACTTTCTGACAAAGTAAAAGATGGTTCAGTTTCCAATACCAGACTCATCCACTGGTCTTTACTTTTGCAGCGAAGGGATGTCAAAGTACTACCTGCAGAATTGCCATCCATCTTGGTTCTTACTCACTCTACACAGGTAAGCCCCCAACTGTGCACTTCAGCCTCCTGACATACCTGAGCCAGGACCATTCTTACCGGCTACACCTGATGTTTTAGAAGATACTAGCATGTATTGTGTCTTCACAGATGGCTTCACCTCCTATGTGGAGGGGAGCAGGTAGCAGATTCGTGTGCTCAAACTAGATCCTGAGGGCGATTTTAGGCATAATTGCTAGGAAACATACTGTCATTTCCTCACAGTATGCCGAATTGACACCTGTGGCCTGTGCCCTAGAGGTCATGACCCATGGTACTAGGTAAGCTATCATCTTTGCAGACTCCACTTGGGTCTGCTCCTCCCTCACTGAATTTTTACCATTCTGGGAGAGAAATAACTTCACATCCTCTGATGGCACACCTATCAAATACAGAGATTTGTTTGTGTATATATACACACAGTGACACAACAGTTTACTCATAAGCTGTACATCCACAAGGTAAAGACTGACTGCAAAACTGACCCTTACCATGAATTCAATGATAGAGTGGACTCGCTTGCCGAAGCAGGCGTTCGGGGGGGAGGGACATGGTCAATGACTCACCCAGTAGCTCTGGCAGCCATTTTCTTAGCTGATGGACCTTCTGCTGCACAGAAATCTGATCCAGAGCTAAAGATGTGTTCAAATACCTAGATAAAGGAATTGAACGGGAACTACCTACTGGTAGTCCACAAAAGACATTCTGACAGTATACACTATCTCATGATCAGAAATTGATCTGGTATAGGAAGGACGATAGGTCACAAACTGTGGATTGTGCTACAATCCTATGAATCAAATTCATCCATATGGTTCATGACACCCCCACTGGTGGACACCAGGGGCAGATAACACCATCCAGAGACTTAAAACCGTTGTCTGGTGGCCTGGTATGATAAAGGACATGGAACACTATGGACAACTGCACAGTGTGTGCCCAGAACAATCAATTTCAGTGAAACAAAACACCACATTATCTCCACAAAGGCAATCTGGACCATGGAATGTGATACAACTTGATTTCTTTGGCCTCTTGACTAACTCCAGCAAGAACAACAAGTATGCGCTTGTTGTCATAGACTTGTTTTCCTAGTGGGTTTAGGCATTCCACTAAAAATAACATGGCAAAGACAACTGCCAAGATCCTAGTGGATCAATTGTTCTCCAGGTGGGGCCTACCCTTAAGGCAGACTCAGACCAGAGAACCAGTTTATAGCTGAGCTGATGAAGGAGACACTCCAAATGCTGGGAGTAGATCAGAAATTTCACATCCCATACCATCCTCAATCCTCAGGTCAGGTAGAAAGAGCAAACTGAAGAATCAAACAGATGTTATGCAAATTCATCAATGACAATCCCAAGGATTGGGATTCCCTCTTGCCACTACTGCTGATGGCAATCAGGGGCACCCCTGCAGCCGCTACTCAGTGCACACCATATGAAGTCATGACTGGTACAGCCATGAGATTACCTGAGCACCTGTTGATTGACCTCCACACCCCTACTGCAGATGGGGTATCTGTGGACAAATATGTTGAAAAACTTTGTGATGACCTCATAAAAACACATTTGTTCACTGCAAATCAGATGGGCAAAGCTCAACAAGCAAAAGCTCATTTTGATAAACATGCCAGAGAAGTCGACTGCCAAGTTGGAGATCAAGTCAAGCTTCTCCCATACAGACCACCGGCTCACTCATTTACCAGCAAATGGGAAAGCTCATACCCCATTGTCAACAAACTCAGCCCTGCTGTTTATTAGGTGAAAGTTCAACATCAGAAACAGACCACCGACAAATGGTTCTATGCTAATCAGCTCAAGTTGTATAAAGGTGACCAATTACTTTTCCCAACCCTTTTAGGGTGGAATAGTACCCCTCACTTAACAATCCTTTTCTGATTCTTTCAGATATACTGGCAAGATGGCTATCTTGCACATCCTCATCCTGGTGGGACTACTTTCTTTGACTTACTCTGAAGACAAACCCCTCATGACTAAACACAGACAATGTATTGCACATTTGCTTAACAAACTTGGAACATCTCCATCCTCCCCAAAGCTCTCGAAAAATAGTATCTGCTCAACTTGCAGCTTATCTATCCAGCCACAACATTCTGTGCCCTGAACAGCATGGCTTCATAGGTCACAGCACCGCCACAGCTCTACTGGAATTCTCCCACCTTATACACTCTCATGTTAGATTCCAGAGAGTTGGCTGGGGCAGTGTTCATTGACCTGTCCAAGGCCTTCGACACTGTGAACCACCCACTATTGCTAGACACCCTCTGTAAAATGGGGCTATCAGCTGGCCCATTAGCCTGGTTCTCCAGCTACCTCTGTGGTAGATCCCAACACGTCAAGCTAACTGGTGGCCTATCCTCAGCGCTGCCTGTACGCTCGGGAGTTCCACAAGGCTCCATCCTGGGCCCCACATTATTCAGTCTCTTCCTGAACACCCTTTCCAGCTCTTGTACCGGAAAGCTGCTATTATATGCAGACGATGCTGTCCTACTCTCCTCGCACCCCGACCCGGTCATTTTCCAGAACAGCCTGCAGTCCTCCTTCAGCCAAGCTGAAAAATGGTTCCTCGACCACCGCCTGGTCCTGAATCTCAAGAAAACAAAGTCAATGATCTTTGCACACCACCAAAGTAGCTCCAAAAATGCCCCTCTCTCCATCCTCCCCAGCACCACCCATCCCCTTGAGCAGGTATCAACATACAAATACCTGGGCATCACCTTTGATTCGGCTTTCTCCTTCCATGCCCATGTCAGTGCCCTATCCACTGCCATGAAAACCCAGATTGGGCTCCTCTATTGACACAAAGACTGCCTCCCTGGCTTCGCCCTGCGGTTGGCCATCACTTCCTCCATCCTGTCACTAGTTGACTACGGCCTCCCCATCTACGCAGCCGCTGGCCCCACTGTCCTCACCAAAATCCAGACCTCCATCAACAAAGCCTGCAGGCTCCTGGCTGGTGCCCCAAGTGGAACCCACACATGTCAGCTCTATACCACCACAAACATACTCAATCTGGAAGAACGACTGCGTTATCACACTGGTATACTAGCAAGAAAGACTCTTCTTGGACTGTGTCCCCCTGGTGTCACTGCACAGCTCCAGCTTGCTTCCCACTTGGCCGCCACCCATACCACCTGCAAAGCCACCTTCCTGGTGCCTAGAACCAGGACCTCCCTTGCCCAAAGGTCCTTCCATTACAGAGCACCGTCCTGGTATAACTCCCTCCCCACGCACATCTCAAGCACCCCTAAAATTGGCCAGTTCAAAGCTGCCCTGTGCAACCACCTTCTTAGCACTCGGAAGTGTACGTGCCTACGGTACGGCCTGTCATTGCCCCCCAGGCTCATTAGCCTACCCCACTCCATTTTCCACTGACCATTGCCTGCATGGCCTGCTAGGACCTACCAATGAATTTTGTTCTGTACTATGGAAAACTACCTATGTTTTAAACTATGTATAGGCCTTTGCCTGCATGACCTGCTAGGACCTACCAATGATTTTGCCCTGTACTATGAGAAACTACCCATGTTTAGGCTATGTATAATGTATGTATCGCACCTGTTTTGTTCCACCCTGTCTTACCACACTGTTGTTGTTACCCCTCCCTGTGACGAGGTGCCTTTGTAAATGAGTCTATGACTCAAAGGTTGTAAATCCGATTCATGAACAAAATAAATAAAAAAAATAAATAAATAAACATTCAGCTAGAGATGCCCCCATCTCCAGCCCCCAGGGAGCTCACATTGATATCCCCAACAAATTGATTACTGTAAAGGAAGGCTCAGATGCCTATCCTAATGCCATGGTTGTATCTCCTGACAAATCCACATTGCAGACACAATGGGAAACTGATTTTAATGGTTACACACTTCCTGTAACACGTTTATGTAAAGGAACCTTTCATGGATGGCCCAACACAGGGATTGCACCAAATGGTACACTCTGTATTCGACAAGCTTCTTCTAGACATACTGGTCTCTACAACTTAGCTGCCTTAATAGATCCTACCTTCTGTGATGTCTCACCTCTGAGGAGTCACAAGCTTTCTGTCTTCACAACTATATGGCTACTGAAGCTATGTTCCTTTCTGTGGTCCCACCCACTGAAGAAGAACTGACTGAATGCCCTCCTCAGGAGCCTGGTCCTCCTAGTGGTTTGACCGCCACTTCCCTTCCAGGAGCTTTGATTAATAATGTACAATTTATGCATGTTTCAGTTATTTTTAATCTTATACACTGGAATATGGTCGAGTTTGGTCTCTGTCACATGACCAATACTTCTAAATTTTTCAGTATGGTGCTTCTAGACATTGTAGCTGCTTACCAAACTTGCACAAATGATCCAGTTAGTGGACCACATGTTACGCAACATGCAGGAGTTATTAGACCTGCACCTAATGCTAAAAGTAAATCACATACTAGGCATGATACTACATATGTTACTGGTGCAGCAGGCACCGTTTCTGGCCTTTTTAGTTCAGGCATGTCTATTTGGAATAGAGCAGATATAGCTGCTATTAAAGCACTAACACTTAACTTTTAACAAGCTATTACAAATGATACATTACCATCACTGTTTCACTGTTACATGGTGTGGATGGTTTAAGTAAGGAAGAGAGTTTTACTGTTTACAACATACAGGAAATCTCTACAGGGATCTGTGATACTAAAAACAGAATTAGTGAATTGATTTTTCAAAATAACAAGGAGGCAGACAACCAATATATTGCCCGTGAACTTTTATGCTGTGCTTATGGTTCTTATGTAATTGCCACTGTTAACAGTCTCTTCAGGGACTTGGAAACAGGACGCATTCCAGATATTATTCATGATAGGAGACTATCTAAATGGTATTGTCCTCACTGCAAATCTATGTCATGCATTACATTGTGTATGTCAAATTCTGTCAATGTTTCATTGTCTACTGCTAGAAATCTTGGGTATATTTCACGTTATCCAAATCAAGCACCATGCTGTTTCATTAAGAAATGCTCAATTCATGACAACATGTTTGTTACTTTTACTGTGTCACTACCTTGCCTCGATCCACAAACTTCTGTCTTTGACAAACTGGCTGCTATTAATTCCATTGGACATCTTAGCCAGCCCAGTGGCACTTAGGGTTGAGGCTGGACACCACACTTGCGCCATGCCGGTGATCCAGGTTTGGGAGCGAGCCAGGGGCGCGGGGGGTCGGCAGGGAAGGGAGAAGATTGAGCGTCCGGACTACTCCTCTTCCCAGCAGTGGGTACAGGAAGCGCTTCGCTCCTGGTGTGACCTCTGGTGGGGCTGGAGGATCGCCAGTGTAGCAGCGCGGCATAATGCCTGGGGGCGGAGCCACGACACTACATTGCCTTGCTGGCCGGGCTCTGCAGGGAAGGAGGGGGTAGAAATAAGCAGAAAAAAACTTCCGCTCATCGGTGAGATGACGGTGGCCCCGGGGGGACTTCACCCACATTCCAACTGCCAGCCCAACGCACCCCGGATCTTCCTCCAAGTCGACCTGATGACACCAAGGTAGGCACTTCACACTTAGGCGGTTACCACCACGGGAGGGTAGAATCAGCCCCGGAGATGGTACTGGGGGTTGAGCCTGCCTGGGGTCATTCGGAGGAGGAGATCGAGGGGGAGATGCGAGGGTTCAGGCTGGGAGTAGGGTGGACTCCATGTGGGCACTCCTGAAGGATGCCTGGTGGGTGGATGCAGAAATAAAGTTAAAAAAAAAAACAAATTCCATCGGACATCTTGATAAGAACATTTACAGAGAGTGAACTGACCTGCCTTCTTTGCTTCTTTATCACGCTGTTCTACAAGCTTGAGTTGCACCGCGCACCAACTGCTGCACCAAGAAGGGATATTATGACTTGTGCATTGTGACATATTTGACATTGTCAAACCTGTCTGTGGATACTCCAGAACATCTCGACTGGTCTTCTTCTTGGATGATGATCTGCTGTCTAACCTGACTGAGCAATCTTCTCAAATTGCATCTTCAGCACCCGCCGCAGAAACAGCTGCATCCCGAAGCTACCTGGAGGAGGTATATCACTTTACATCATGGCTCACCAACCAGTCCTTTGCTTGTCCCATACATCTACAACAATGGAGGGTTCCAACTGTAAGAGTTACCTATAATTCTGATTGGCAGTATTGTGTAGTGACAGATCATAAATCTTTTGTTTATGGTGCCAAATCTTGTGCTATTATTGCTCCTAAATTCTGTTTTACTCCACAGCAGAAAACAATAATTGGTCACACAGTTATTACTCCTGTTCCTTTCCTTGAACCAGATGTTATTGATACTGATCCACAATACTTGCTTGCCTTGCTCACTATTTGCCTATTTTAACATTCACATTGACCCTTTGACACTTTCACTGAAATCCCTTTTAGCTAGAAATGATTCACATCTTATCTATATTAGCAATAATATTTCTAAGGCTGGTGATGCTCTCAATATTCTTATTCATGATGGTAATTTTAGCACTGCTGTATCCATTATTTGGTTAGAATTAACTGTTAAAGCTTTTGTTATTATCCAAGCATTTTTGATTGTTTTTGTGATACTAACCTTTGCTGTCTGTGACATACAGTACTCTTAGACAACATCACGAACAACTGAAATTCCGTTACAGGCTTGTGCCTTGGGCATGTAAATGACGGCTTCTGTAGCTTCATCTCACTACTTTCTTGTGGTTGCGCTTTTCTTTGAAGACAACAAGGGGGGGAATGTTATCCATGGTCTAGAACCCCTGATGGTGCCCCCACCTTGCAAGCAGCAACTTATGTAGGTATATGTACTAACCTTAGGGCAAAGACACTTATCATATAAGCATAAGTGTCAGGATACGTGTTCTATTGTACTTCATTATATTTTACTGATATATTCTAGCCATGAGAAATGCTTTTTGCTCTATTTTTACTGTATCTTTAAATGTGAGACAACAGTGCCATCTTTAGTACTTGTACACTACTACACATGACCTTGTACTACAGAGGTTCATTGTATTGTTGTTATCTCTGCAAGCTATGGAAGTTTTACACTAGTTAGGACAGTTGCTCAAATCACCTGTTTATGTCCAGTTATGTGCATTTTATGTATCTTCTTTAGCTGTTGCCATGGTAATTATGAAAGCTATAAGACACGACAGGGTGTGGATTGTTGATTGATAACAGCACGCCCCCAGGTGCGTTGTTAGGTACGAGGAGCTTACGCCGAGTGACTACAGCAGCTGGGTAGTGCTCTTATCAATCAACAACCCACACCCTGAAGTGTCTTATCACTCTTATAAAATGGGTAACAACTATTTCTATAACAATTAAACAAAACTCTGGACACATTATTAAAGATTTAATAATAGTATGTTATTTTATTTGAATATGGTGAAAAATAGTCCCCAAATTTGGGCAGAGGAGTGGTAACATTGATTGAATAGCAGCTCACTGAAAATGCTAAACTATTGAGTTGGAAAGACAGCAATGTATTATTTGAGCAGTTTGGGTTACACTCTACCTATGTAATTGTGTTTTCCCACCTTTTCTCTTTGTTTATAAAGTATTACTGTACTGCCTACTTTCTTTATACTGTTTTTTTTTTCTGTTTTTTCCCTCATTCAAGACATAGAATGTTTATCATGGAATACAGGGATTCAAAATTCTGCTCAGTTCTGCTGATAGAATGTTACTCTCCTAACATACTGTACACACAGACAACAAAGGCCTGTTTTAGAGCCAGTGACTCAACTATTTCACTGTCAGTGCAAGCAGAAGAGATTTCCATGATGAGCAGGTAAAGACAGAAGGGGGATTTTTCACTATTAGTAAAGAAACAGTTGTAATGAAAACTATAAACAATACTTAATGTTTCTAACTTGTTTATGTGTGTAAGGAGAGTGTGATGATCAGGGAAACAACATTTAATTAATTGGTTTTATTTTTTATTTAAGGTAGTTTTATTTTTAGGGCCCAGTTGAAGGTTTTTACAGTGCAAAGGTAGCAGCCATGTTTGTGGTGGAAGATCAGTTCTGGTTGCAGAGGGACTGATGGAAGATAGTTCTGGTTGTAGGAGGACTGATTTGCTCATTGTGTAATGTGGTTTAGGACTAGGATGACTGTGTGTATATAGAGATATAATTAATGGGTCTCCCCTTTTTCCCATTGGAAGACTGTGCTGTAATTTGCTGTTATAAAGGAGCGTTTATAATGGCAAATACGCCGCAACTTCCTGGTTTCTTGTCGCCCGCTAGTTTGTCCCCTCACGCCCACTTGCCTCTTCGCCGCTTTCATCTTCGGGCGAACTCAGCCTCCACGCCATAGGAATTTGGCAGTAGGTTAGTTCTTTTTAAAAGTGGTATTTTTCCAAATACAGAGGGACACCAGAACAACTGAAAACAAAAAAAATCTGCCAGGCTACTGACAAAAACGGACCAGGCGTGGCAGCACCAGAACGTCTGGGGAACATCCTGTATTTTATATAATTACTGTGGTGAAAAGGGAGACCAGCAATTATATAAAATAAAATATGAGTGCTGTGTATAAACTCAAAGTTTACACACACCCTTGAGTTAGATGCTTTCTATAAACCCTTGAGCTTCACTCTTGGGGTTTATGTAGCATCTAACCCTTAGTGTGTGTAAACCTTTGTTACACACAGCACCCCATACTTTATTCTATATTTAATGTACAGTCAGTGATGCCTCTTGGCCAATGAGATTTCTAGATTTTTTCTTGCCATTTTATAACAGGGTATAAGACCCTTTGTAGCATCTATCTCTGAGAATAGACGAGAGACTGCATTTACCTAGGTAAGGAAAACTGATGTTCACTCAGTGATCACACTGTAATGGTAGTAAGCCTGTATTACTGATCTGTAATAAATTGCATTTATTACATGAGTACCACTTGTCTGTTGTCTCTTCCTTCTGTGCAGTTCCAACAAGAACCTGAGAGAGTGATTTATCACTCCAGTTACAACACATACCTGGCCACTGTGTCTTGCAGTGGTGTTTCGCTGCCTGTTTGCTAAGCCCATTGGGCAACACACTTCTCCACCATCTTATATTGTCTTGCTGGTTGTGTGTGCATGGGGGGGGGTGCTTCTTTACATGCACATCACTACACTGGCGTTGCTGCTGTACCGAGTCTTCATTTTCTCCCCTTAGGTATTGTTCCCAGTGCTATATCTTTGGCTCAGGCAAGACACATCATTACCCAGAGGTCAGCCAGGATGCTGTGGATGATACAGCAGCAGGACCAGATGACAGCCCTCCTGGGCGATATCCTTGGGGAGCAACGGTGGATGGCAGAGGCAGTGGAGGACATCTGTGCAAACATTCATGCAATGTTGCAGCAGCAGGCAGAACCTCCCCCCACCCCAGCCGCACCATATATATTGTGGTTACTTTTGTTGTTTCTTTTTCCTTTGTCCAGCAACATCCCCACCACCCATACCCATCCTAACGTTGTAAACGATTAATTCCAGTGTTTCCGCTCCTGAGCCCACCCCAGTCCCCTTTACTGTTCACATTAATATTGTTGGTCTCGACATTTTTGTTGTATTTTGATACATTTTCTATTTAACATAAATATTTTCAGATCTAACATGACCTGTGTCCTGTGTATTTATTATCTTTCTTAACATTCCATCCCTGGCAGTTGTCACCTGTGCCCACCATCCACAGGTTCACATTGTGTTGGAGGGGGTGTTGGATATTGACATCTCACATTGCAACCTGTCTACCTACTGGATACATCTATTGTATGTTCCTCTGTCTCCCACTCCACAGGTTGCAAGACGTGTCTGTGACATGTATCTCTTGCCAGTTCCCTGTGGTGACTGTGCCCACAGACAATGATTTGGCACAGCTGCCTGTGTCACGCACTCTGACATACTCTACTCATGGTGTTCAGGACTGTCTCCAGCCATGACATGCCACTGCGGTGCCCCGCCCCATTTATGTCCATTGGGTTCACGTGTTGTATTGGTTGTGTCCTGGTGGCACTGCTGGACATACCCCAAAATAGCTTGCATGCTGCTGCCTCCAGCGTATCTCACCATCTGAAGGTATCCATGGGTACCAGCCACTATAGTGCTGTACTGTGACACTGTGTGTTACACCTGGGGTATCTGCACGGCTGTGAGCAGTGATGGGCATGCATGTGCATTGTGCTGTACTGTCCCATGGCACTTCTTCCAGTGTTTAATGGGCAGACTAGATGGACCTAGTGGTCTACTTCTGCCATCAACTTCTATATTTCTATGTTTCTTGCTTCTAAATCAGATGGCCCCTGTGTTGGGCAACTGTGCTACACCTTTGCAGTGGGATGCATTCAGTGGCACAACTGCTGCTGTTTCAGCTTCGCACTTGGCCCTGTGCACGGTTCTCCTTATTCAGACGGAGCCATTTAGCCACACATATGCCCTCGTGATTGCGCATTTTTGGGATATTCAGTCTGGTTTGAGTGGTTGCTGTTGATTGCACTATTTCTTAATATCCCACTTTTTTGTGCCAGCGCTATTCGTTGTGCGATGCTATTGACTGTGCGGCACACACAGCCACCTCTATATATGGGGCCCTAAGATAATATGCATTACCTCTGAATCTCATCTTAATGATACCAAAATGATCTTTTAAAAAGCTAGTGGATCTAAAACAAGCTGCCAAGAAAGTGTTACAAATTTTAAAAAGTAGTCAGTTGTAACTTTTTATTTCTGAAGTATTTTTCTTTTTCCTCTTGCTCATCAGAAAGTCTTCATTTATTTATTTATTTTAAAATTGGTAACTGGGAGAAGCACACTGAGCCAAGGCTCATTTTCAGGTGCGACTGGGGGGGGTGGGGAAGAAGAGGTACAAATTACAGTGCAAAATACAAATTACAATGCAAAACACGGACTTTGGTACTTAAGTGCTCAAAATACAGGTTGGTAATGGGTAAAATACATGGGCCCAGATATTCAAAAGGGTTGCGCATGGCGCAACCCACTGATGCACCCTGGCATGATATTTAAACGGGAATTGCGCCTGGCACAAATGCCGATGTGTCGCGCGCATCAGTAATGTATGCAGGCGCAGGTGGGGGGGGCATGCCCATGCATACTCTGCACATACTGATATTCAGCCCGGGATGTGCTGAGCCATGCATGCGCAACCCCTACATGCGCCGCACAAAGTTGATCCAAAAAAAAAGGAGCAATGGACAGCCACCCACAGGTGAGCTGCCATATTGCAGGGCGCAACACAGCAGCTGCCACCTGTGGGTGGCCACCCAAGCTCCAGCTGCACCTCTGTGGTGGCGCCACCCCATGCCCGATCACGGGCATTGGTATTAAAAATATAGAATCCTACATCCTGGTGGTCCAGTGGACTGCTGTCCAGCCTGATCGCGGGCTTCAGTAAAACAATAAATATCTTTTCTTTGGTCCAGTGATCGCTGTCAAAGATGATCGCCAAGGTTTCAGTAATAAAGATTCTTTCTTCGAATCAGTGGGATCGCTGTCAGCCCAATCATATTCAGTAAAGTATACGATTTCTATATCTCGGTGGTCCAGCGTTTCTCCTCACCACTTCCGATCTTTTCGCTCTATTCTCTCGTCGTTGGCGGGTGGAGAGCTCATTTCACTGCCGCTTCCGCCGCCAGCCGACTGACACTTCGGCCTTATGGAATGGATCCATTCTGATATCTGGAATGTGTAGTACGGTATGGGCTGCACGCTGATTGGCCTCATGCTGTCGACCAATGGGCGACAGCCCTACCAGTGGTGTCAGGCTGGCAGGCGCAAGGGCGCAGGTGGGTGGTGCTGCCACCCACCGCTGACCGAGGAGGGGGAGGGCGGGGATCAGTGGGGGTGGGAAGGGGAACCGCTGGAGCACCAGGGATATAGGAATCATTATACGCTTACCGAAGCCCACTATCAGGCTGACAGCGGTCCACTGGACCACCAGGGATATAGGAATCTTTTATTTTACTGAAGCCCGCGATCAGGCTGACAGCAGTCCACTGGACCACCAGGGATATAGGATTCTTCTTTTATTTTACTTAAGCCCGTGATTGGGCTGACAGTGGTCCACTGGACCACCAGGGATATAGGATTATTTTTTTATTTTACAAATGCCTGCGATCGGGCTGTGGGGAACATTTTTGCGCTGCAGGGGGCATCGGTCCCCGAATGGTACTGCCTGGCAGGGCGCCAGGCGCAAGTCGCTGGGGATCGGCGACTTGCATGCAAATAGGGTCATAATGACATGTAAATGGCCCCATTTGTGCCTTGCATACATTATGGCTCCATTTGCATGTGCACTTTTGAATATCGCAGTTGTTGCACCTAGCGCAAAGAAACCTGCACTAACGCATCCCCCTGCTCCACTCTGGCCACTTGTGCTGGCGCAGTGCCACTGCGCCATGCGCACTGCGGGTGGCCAGGGTGCAATATTCACTGAAGCTGAGCCATGGCGCAGCTCCGTTGAATATCGCCCAGTCCACGCCCCTGCGCAGCTAAGTTGCGCTGCGCCCAGGCTTGCGCTACAGCCTGGTGCAGTTTGAATATGTGGGCCATGGTGTTCAAGGGTACAGGCAGGTATAAAAATTGCACACAACAGGTACAGTAATACAGCATATATGCGGTGATTACAGGCAGGTATAAAATTACACAAGACATAGGCTCCCATATTCAAAGGCTGGGGCATTCTGGTGCATCTAGATGCACTGCCCAAATAAATGGGCCAGCGCAATAAAGTGCTATATTTAAACGAGATGCACGATCGTGCATCCTGTCTAAATATAGCAATGGTTGCATGCTGCATAAATGAGGACCGCCGACAATGTGCCAGCGCATCCCCCTGAATGGCCTGAATACCTGGAATGGGGATGTGTGGCGCAACTGCCTCTGTGGGTGGAGCTCCCCTCCATGGCACGGTCACCCCCCCCATGGGCGCACTACTTAACTGCAGCACTTTTGGCAGAACCACGCACACGCATGAGTGTCACGCCTGCACTGTTCTGTTGTTGCCGCCATCTTGTGGATGGCATACCACTGCCACTCTAATGTCTGTGCCAGCTACTCTGAAACCACTGCCACCATGGCAGGTAAAAGCTCAGCACAGCCATATCGGCTCTGACCAGAGTTTGTTTACTGAGGATTCCGATTGCTCACAATCAGCCCCATCAATGAATGGGGTCTTGTTTTGTCCCTGACTTTATGAAAAGGACAGATGCTTAATGTCCTCAGTACACTGTGAGTCATTCCTCCCCAAACAGGAATCTGAGCATGAGGTGAGCCATCATAGCAGGGCATAGTCATCTGTAAAAAAAATTATTTTTGTTTTTCATTTGACATCATATTCTTTTCAACACTTACACACCTTGCTGTTTGTCTGCAGTTCCCAAACTGAAACTTTTTAAATTAGTCGAAATGGTAGTTAATAGATAAGAAGCAACACCAGAATCACTCCTTGGTTCCACCAACAGCCCAGCTTGTCCCATGGTATTGTTTGTGCTTGTTGACTGTGGTAGAGCTGACTTAGCAGGCCCTAGCAGAGAGCAATGAAAACGGACTTGGGTAATGGCAAATGGCAGGAGGTTGTGCTTCTGCCCACGTTCCTGTCGAGCTTGCAGGTAAATGGAGTCTACAAGTCCTGTGCCTTTGTAATAACGCCACACCAACAGTAATTTTCTTTTGGATTTTCTCAGATTTATTAAATTCACAGCATTTCACCTAAGGTATATAAACTTTTTCAAGGGGAAATATTTTATTTCTATAAAACATATTAAGTATTCATACTGATTGCATTTTCAAAATTATTCAAATTCTTCACAGAAAGTAACTTCACATAACTTACTGGCAGAAATATTTTGATATCTTTACTCATGATGGAGCATGATGCTGGGCATCACTGTCACAGGAGTGTTGGAGGGCATTGCAGGGCCATGATGCTAGTGCAGGTAAGGTGATTCATGATGGAGCATGATACTGGGCATCACAGTCACAGGAATGTTGGAGGGGCATTGCAGGGCCATGATGCTATTGCAGGTAAGGTGATTCATGATGGAGCATGATGCTGGGCATCACTGTCACAGGAGTGTTGGAGGGGCATTGCAGGGCCATGATGCTAGTGCAGGTAAGGTGTTTCATGATGGAGCATGATGCTGGGCATCACTGTCACTGGAGTGTTGGAGGGGCATTGCAGGGCCATGATGCTAGTGCAGGTAAGGTGATTCATGATGGAGCATGATGCTGGGCATCACTGTCGCAGGAGTGTTGGAGGGCATTGCAGGGCCATGATGCTAGTGCAGGTAAGGTGATTCATGATGGAGCATGATGCTGGGAATCACTGTCACAGGAGTGTTGGAGGGCATTGCAGGCCATGATGCTAGTGCAGGTAAGGGGATTCATGATGGAGCATGATGCTGGCATCACTGTCACAGGAGTGTTGGCAGGGCATCGAGGGCCATGATGCTAGTGCAGGTAAGGGATTCATGATGGAGTATGATGCTGGGCATCACTGTCACAGGAGTGTTGGAGGAGCATTGCAGGGCCATGATGCTAGTGCAGGTAAGGTGATTCATGATGGAGCATGATGCTGAGCATCACAGTCACAGGAGTGTTGGAGGGGCATTGCAGGGCCATGATGTTAGTGCAGGTAAGGTGATTCATGATGGAGCAGGATGCTGGGCATCAGTATCACAGGAGTGTTGGAGGGGCATTGCAGGGCCATGATGTTAGTGCAGGTAAGGTGATTCATGATGGAGCAGGATGCTGGGCATCAGTATCACAGGAGTGTTGGAGGAGCATTGCAGGGCCATGATGCTAGTGCAGGTAAGGTGATTCATGATGAAGCATGATGCTGGGAATCACTGTCACAGGAGTGTTGGAGGGGCATTGCAGGGCCATGATGCTAGTGCAGGTAAGGGGATTCATGATGGAGCATGATGCTGGCATCACTGTCACAGGAGTGTTGGCGGGGCATCGCAGGGCCATGATGCTAGTGCAGGTAAGGGGATTCATGATGGAGTATGATGCTGGGTATCACTGTCACAGGAGTGTTGGAGGGGCATTGCAGGGCCATGATGCTAGTGCAGGTAAGGTGATTCAGCGGCGATAAGTGCTTTATGAAAGTTACACTTCACAAGTGGAATTCTAGTGGCATTACCTATTATGCATCCATGAATTTTTGAGCAAATTTTACAATTAGTAAGTGTCCACAATAAATTTTATCCTACTAAACCACATTTATCCAGCTCCATTATATTCCAGGACACATTTACACTGGATGTGCATGCCAAATCTTGAGTGTATATCTGCAATAGCAGTGGAGCTATAAACATCCAAATATTTTGAACATTTTCACAATTTAATAAATAATTAAACTGTGAAAGGTTGAAGTCCTGTAGCTTACAATTTACACAGCCATTTCCTCTCAATTTAACAGTTTCTATGACTCTTCCAAGAAATTGTTTAGCTCCAAGGGTGGCAAAATTGTAAGCACAAAAATATATTCAGAAATTTTCACATGAATAATAAACTGCGAGGGCAGGACTCACAAAGCAGATGCGCTGGGTGCAAATGAGATGCACCGGAACAATCTGGATGCGCCTACCTCAGACAATGCGATTCACAGAAGGATGTGCCGCAATATGCCCTGTGCGCATCCCCACTGTGAATCACACAGATGCAGAATGGCACAACGTGAGATGCCCCAGGGCAACAGGGATGCGCCAAAGCACCTAGGGCAGCATAACAGTGAATATGGAGCAAGTCAGCAAGGGACTTGATACTTGGTACTTGGTAGTTTGGACAAAAGAAGGCCGAAGCCCATCGAGGATGTCCTCCACACAGTGTGGATCATTGATGGATTATATTCTGTCCAGAAGCCATTTATCGAGTTTGAGTTTGAATGTATTAATATTCTGGCAGTCTACAATTTCCTGTGGCAGAGAGTTCCAGATTTTTGGTGCTCTGACAGTAAAAAACTGCTGTCTTCTGTTTATTTTTGTTTTCTCAATTTCAATTTATTTGTTGTGTATTCTAGCTACTATTTTTCTAGATGTAAAAGATAATCCACATGAACTCATTAATGTAGCAGATTGTAAGATTTTGAATAACTGAAGGAGATCTCCCCTTAGTCTTCTAAATTCAAGTGAATATAACTTTGTTTTTTGAAGCCTAGTTTCGTAATTGAAGCGAGAAAGATGAGGTATGATTTTAGTAGCCCTTCTTTGAACTCTCTCTATTTGTGTGATGTCCTTAACTAAATAGGGGCTCCACAAAGATGAACCATAGTCCAAGTGAGGTCTGACATGGGTCTTATATAGAGTCATTATGCATTCTTCAGTTTTGAGAATGAAAGTGTTATTAATCCTCCGTAGAAGAGCATTGGCATGATTAGCAACCTTGTTAAAGTGATTGGAAAAAGACAACCTATTATCAACCAATATACCCAAATCTTTTTCGACAAGTGAATCCCTGAGTATTGTATTATTAACATGGTATGTTTGTTTGAGATTTTTTTTTTTACCAATGTGTAACACAGAGCATTTGGACACGTTAAATGACATCTTATTAGTTACTGCCCAAGATTAAATTTTTTTAAGATCATTTATTAGAGTGCTCCTGTTAGTTTCGTTATCGACAGGTCCTCCTAATTTAGTATCATCTGCGAATTTAGATAAGGTATTCTGTGATGAGATAATAAGTTCACTGATGAAAATGCTGAACAGAGTGGGACCCAACACAGAACCCTGAGGGACTCCACTTGACACAGATTTTTCGTCCGATAATTCCCCATTAACCCTGACAGTTTGGGTTCTTTTGTAGAGCCAGCTATTAACCCAAGACTCAATACCTTTAGAGAAACCTAAAGCTACTAGTTTCTTCATTAGTATGGAATGAGAGACCTTGTCAAATGCCTTACTATAATCAAGTAGAATAACATCCACTGGGATATTTAAATCAAGATAACTACTGACTAAATTGTAAAAGGATAACAGGTTTGTTGTGCAGGAATGGCCGGATTTAAATCCGTGATGTGTGACATTGTTTAGTTTTAATACCAGCATTTCTTCTTCGATTAAATATTTAATATGCTTTTCTAATAGTTTGCATGGAATAGAAGTAAGGCTGATAGGTCTGTAATTTTCTGCCTTATGATGCGCCCCTTTTTTAAAAATTGGTGTAACAATGGCTGTTTTCCAGTCTAGGGGGACATTAGACTCTCTAAGAGATTTGTTAAAGATAATGGTAAGTGGAATAGCGATGTTATTACATGTTCCCATAAGAAATTTGGGGGTGATATTGTCAGGGCCTGGGCTTGTTGTTAACTTCAAGGTATTTAAAAGTTTCAGGGTATCGGAAATGGTGACAATATAGCTCGAAGATGTATTAACATTAGCATATGATATGGGTTCCTTGTCCTGTTCAAAACAGAGCAAAAGTATTTATTAAACTCAATTGCAGTAACCTTATCTGAAAGTATGGTATATTGTCAATGATTAATGGACCTATTTTATTTGTGTCTCCCTTTTGTTATTTAAATATGAATGAAGACTTTGTATGAATCCTTAGTGTGAGCGATTTTAAATTCAAGGTTCCGTTTGGCCAAGATAATTGATGTTTTAGATCCTTAAGTGCTTTCTTATACTTAATAAGTATTCCCTCTACTTGTTCAGGTTGGCACTTTTTTAAAGATGTAAATAATTTTTGTTTATGAATGCTAAGTTTTTTAATATTGTTGTTGTACCAGGCGGGAACCTTGCCTTTATTATTGTACTTCTTCCTTTCTGGTACATAATTTTTTTCTAGATTGTGTACAATTTCTTTGAAGATGCTCCATGCGTCATTAATTGTAAGAGATGAAAGTAAAGAGTCCCATGGTATAGCTATAAGATGTTCATTAATTTTTGAGAAATTTGCCTTCTCATATTGTTTAATCATACCATTATTAATAGGATTTTTATGAGCCAGAGGAATAGAGAATTGGATTGTCATATGGTTGCTATTACCCAGAGGGTCTAATACCCTCAGATTAGACAAGGAGGCCTTCATGTTAGTCAATACTAAGTCCAGAATATTATTCCCACGTGTGGGTTCTCTGACTTGTTGGGTAAGGCCAAGATCAGTGATGGTTGAGATTAACTGTAAATCATACTGATTAAGTCCAGAAAGTGTATCCCAGTTAATAGATGGGAGATTAAAATCCCCTAGAATTATTACTGACCCTTTATCTGCTATTTGGGTAATTTCAAAAGATAGTTGATTGAGATATGCGAAGTCTGAGGAAGGGGGGCGGTAACAGTTGCCAACCAAAATCTGGGGATGTCCTTTAGGTTGCAAATGGACCCAAATACTTTCTGTTAGTATTGGTAAGGAGGATTCAAAAGATGGAATGTTGTTTGTAACATAAAGACTAACTCCTCCGCCTTTTTGTTCATTAGCTCTATTTTTATAGTAGAGCTTAAACCCAGGGATGTTCATTATCCATTGTTTATCCAGGTTCCCCCATGTTTCAGTAATAGCGATCAGTCCTATGTTGTTTTCCTGAATCTTCAACTCTAATTCTGCCATTTTGACTTTGTTAAGTGATCTTGCATTAAGAGATAAGACATTCAGCATATGTAAAGTATTAAGAGATGGCTTTTTAAGCCTAATCTCCCCCTTAAGTTTTAGTTTAAATATTTATTAATAAATGTCAAGAACTGATGGCCAAGAAGAGAACTTCCCCTACGGCTGAGATGCAGGCCGTCCCAGCAGAAGAGGGAAGGGTTGTTATTGAATTCCTCCCAGTGTGTAAGACATGCTATACCCTGTTTAAAGCACCATTTTCGGAGCCACTCATTTAGTGATTTAATTTTTTTTTGGATGTAGTGTGAGGCTCGGGGTACAGGGAGAATTTCAGATATACCGATTTTACATCCCCTTTCGTTTAATAAGATTCAAAGAGCAACTATATCTTGTTTGAGTTGCTGTAGTGGGGTTTTGGTGATATCATTAGTCCCAGCATGAACTATAACTAATGGATTACTGCCTGCTGCACGTAAGGCAGTTTTGGTCATAACAGTTATGTCCGAAACCCTAGCTCCCCTATAGCTTGAACATGTCCTGTTTACTTTATCAGGGTTACAGATGGTTCGATCCATAAATTTGATCATGGAATCACCCAGTACAAAGACCTGTAGGAGTAATATTATGGGGGGTTATCAGCCTGGGTGTTTGTTAATTCCAGGTTCTGGTTACAAGTATCATCAGCTGAGAGAGAAACAAGTGGTTCATAAGAATTATGCAGCATTATAGAAGGAGGAATATTAATCCCTTGTATCTGTGGGTCAATTCTTTTATTGGATTTTGAGGGTGCAATAGTAGACCAAGTGGTGGCGTCAGGAAATGACAAGGGTTCTGAAGGAAAGTAAGAGCACTGGGGGGTTGATGCAGTGTTATGTACTTCATCATGGGTAGTTTTTATTCTTGAGATACCCTGGGGAGTTAGAACAATCTTATGTACCTCGTTAAGAGGAGAGTTTATTCTTGGTGTACTCTGGAGTACATTATCATGGGGGGAGGTTATGTTATTGGCTTCCAGTAGGAGAGGCATATGGTCAATATATTCCTCTAAAGCTTCTATTTCTGGGTCAACAACATGTTGAGTAACATCAGGAGTTGTTTCCGCTTTATTGAGTAGTCTAGTTCCTTCTTCCTGTAGTGATTTAACTAGTATACACCTGTCACAGGTGTAATTGGCTGTTTGTTTGCCTATAGCGTACATCTGACAGGACATACAATATTTGTTTGCTTTTCATTACAAAGGAGCAACAGGGGAACCTGCAGTGGCACAAAGAATGCAGAGGAACACACCTGCAGGGACTGACCAGGAGTGCCAAAGGGCCAGAGAGAGGCCACAGCAGAAGATGTGAACAGACCGAGCACACAGGGAACTCCCAGAAACACCTGACACCCCATTAGGGAGCCCAACTGGCACATATGACAAGCCCATGGTGCCCATCAAGGTGTGCCACAGCTGCTGGGGCACCATGCAGCATGGAAGTGTCACCAGAACATGGCCTTCTGCACAGGAACCCAGTGGTGTGGAGAAGAGCGCTGCCACAGGGCACACAAGTGGACAGGCACAATGGTGGGCAGGCCAAGTGCCACGCACCACACAGGTGTAACAAGCCCACAAACAATGTGGAGCACTCGCAGAGCCTCACAACGTGGCAGCAGCACAACAGATGCATGCTACATGCACCACACACATAACAGGGGCACTGAGAAAGGCAGCATGACACAACGCCCACCCACATGCCACAAGCAATAAGGAGGGCACACAGTGAGGCCACCATGTCAGGGGGCAGGATGCATGTGTGTGCAGTAACACAGGTGCACACATGTGTAAGGCGACAAAGAGACAGCAGACAGCAGCAGACAAATACGAAAAAACATGCACAATGTACAGTGAATGACCACAGACACTGGTTGCAATAGGAAATGGTTTAGTAACAGCAATGGAACACAATAAACTATTTACAATAACAACTGCCAGTAGGAACAGGAAGGTGAGGTTGGGGACTGTACTAGTATAAAACAGGTATGCAGGAGGGTGAAGGGGCATGTGTGTGTATGTGTGTGTGTGTGTGAACAGGGTACAGCAACATATAATGTGGACGGGGAAGGCATGTGAGGCAAAACAGAAAGGGGCAAAACACAAATGTCCATGTCCCTAATGTACGGGATGTGCCACAGCATGATGCCCACACCTACGACCCCTGGCACACATCACTCTGACCAGCCTGGTCACTGCCTGCAGCAGCTGTCCCTGACACTTGTAGAGTGGCTGAAGTGTCCTCTGTAAAGACCTCTGGAGCTGGAGTCCTGCTAGCTGCAGTAGTCCCTGAAACCACCGATGAATGGGGACACATGGCCATACACCTCTTGGATCTACAGTGGGGACACAGACAGCACTAAGTGCCATGTGCCACATGGCCCCCCCACTCACCATGCAAGTGTGCTGGAGACATCCACCACACAAATGGCCAGAGAGTCTGCCAGGCGCACTGCCGCCAGCAACAGGCTGGCACACAGTGCCAAACTGTGATCATGCAATGTTGCTAAAGAGCACATGGCCCACATGTGCATGCAGGGGTTTGCACAGAGGGCATGTTGCTATGCCCCACACAGCATGTGCACATGCCAGCAGGCAGCACAAGCATGCAGGCCCTGTCCGGACACCACTAGGGCACTACAGGGTGCCCACAGTGCAAATGAAATGCACACACAGTGGATGTACACACAGGGGCCATGTGCACTGTGGCCCAAGTACATGCCGCCATGCCCACACCCCACGTGCACATGCAACCAGCGCACACGGACATGTACAATGGACTAGCAACGACCAGCTGAGGGCACCCCCCCGAACACACAGAGGATACACAAGACAGACACTCACCTGCACCAGCATGTCCCTGTCCACGGGCGCTGACATCGGCCCTATTGTACCTGGCCTCCACCGTAGCCATGGCCCACTGCCGGCCTGCCTGCCAGCCCTGCAAGAGGAACAAAAGCAGAGAACACCGTGAGGAGACTGGAGGTGTGACATGCCTATCACCCCCCCCAGAAACAACACCAGTGCCAGCATACAGTGATGGCAACACCCCACAATGCCCCAGTGACAGTACCCCTGGCTGCGTGCATCCACACACATCACCCCTGCCCGTGCCCTCCATGTATGCATCTGGACACATGCAATACTAATGGCCATGCCACACCACACATGCCACAGTGGCCCTGCCCTCCATGCTCCATGCTACACACTCCTACTCCCTGTGGTCATGCGGGCACTGCCCACACTGTGTGTGGCCTGCGGTCCACAGGGTGTGTGTGTGTGTGTGTGTGTGTGTAGTGGTGTGCAGTATACCAGCCCCCCCAAACCTCATGCTGTCTCTGTACATGCCCATTCCTGTGACTTACCTGGGTGTGGCACTGCACCCCTGCATGCACGGTCCCGTAGGCTCCTCAGCCTGTCCGGGTCCCTGCACTACAGATCATCGTAACGGTGCCTGCATTGCTCCCCACTGTGGGCAACCTCTGTCCTACTCACCATTTGCACAGCAATCCTGGCCCACACCGCAGAACATGGCTCAGTGAGGTCATCAGACCCAAACAGCTGTCCCGCAACCTGCAGCACCAGTGCCACAAGGTTGAGGAGCTCCGCTTCACCCCAGTTCATGGCCCTTGAGCCTGTCCTCTGTGCACGTGGCATGATCCCCCTCAGTGTCAGCAGGTCAGGTGTGCACAGATAATGCTGCTGGTGTGCCATGGCACATTAGCGCCACATGCGCAATTGGACATTGTGCGACGCACCATAGACAGCCTGGCAATGCGCAATTGCTGCCAATAGCACATCATTGCGCATGCACACAGTGCACTGCATGGGCAGGGACACAGGGTCATGGGGCATGACCGGGTCGTGCATGCGCACTCTGTGCGGAGCCGCCATCTTGTGAGTGACAAGCAATGCCATGCACAGTGCAGCGTCGCCACACACATTGCTGGTGTTGTGCTGTAATCCACAGGTGCACAATACCATCCCGTTATGTGATAAACACACACAATGTGACAGGCGGCACCGCAGTCATCACGCGTAATGGTGTATGCGCCAGCTGGATGTGATTGCTCAGTCAGTAATACCAGACTGTAGCGCTGTACTTGTCAAGCCACTGACCTGGCATCACGCATGTGGCACTATGCCATGGCAGTTGCGCTTGTAATCAGGAAATGCCCTATGTCTCACGACATGTGCTGGAAATGCACCGTATGGAGATGCGCTCAATGCAGCAGATGTGCTCCACTGATTGGGATGATCTGGGCGCAGTCATGAAATTCACAGACACTGCACCAAAATCACCTCATTGCCAGATTCAGGGGCATTGCACCGGATTAGCATCTCATTACAGATGCTCCCAATCTCATTTGCATGCCCTGAGCCATAAATGCTCCTGAACGTGCCTCCACAGAGCTCAGGTGACTGAGAGGAATTGCATCCTTGAAGGTAGGTTTGTTTACATTCTTCCAAAGGCAGCATGGCAGCACAAAAGGACAGTGTGAGGCCTAGGACACAGAGCCATGGTCCACACCTGTTCCTGGTCAACAGGCACATCCAGCTGAGTGCCCCACAGTGTCCCGCTGTTCATACGAGGTCTGGCTTGTGTGGAGGGGGATGTTGCTGGTGTGTGGTGTAGCATGGGACCACAGAATGATGACATGTGTGTCACAGTCCGGACCACCATCCACTGGTGCATGGCAAGCAATGCCATTCACTTGTGCAGAACATGTCAGCTACATGTACCACTGCTACAGAACTGATCCTGCCAATGCCCTGCTGTCCTGACAGTCACAGATCCTGTTCCAGTAATGCATGGCAGGTGGGTATGTGGTCTGCAGACAGGGTGCTATGACCCTGCAGCAGCCAGACACCATGCCTGCACATATACGGTGCTAACTGTCGTGTGCTATTGGCTGCGTATTCTCACCCACAGAAGCCAACATGTCTGGAAAGGACACAGCTGCTGGATACAGACATCCCAATTCCATTAGTGATGAAGACAGGGCACTAATCGAGGCATACCTGCTGCGCAAGGACATCCTGTGTGGCAGGGGTGGCAGCTGACAGCTGTGGGGTGAGGGCTGGGAGACTGTGGCATGGCATGTCAATGCCATCAAGAAGTTTAACAGGATGCTCCAGGAGTGCAGAAAGGACCTGTACAGTGAGAAGAGGAGAGCCAAGGAGAAGGTGGTGCACATAGATGCCTCCCCAAGTAGGACAGGGGGTGGGCTGCAGACAGGTGTGCACCTTTCACCCATGCAGGAGCTGCTGGTGGCCTGCATAGGCTGGGAGGCTGTGCAGAGTGTTCCTGGAGGGGGCTTCCAGATTGGTGGCAGTTCATTGCAGCACTGTGAGTATACATGCCCAGGACATGTGCCTGTCCGTGTATGTGTGTCATGTGTGCCCTGACAGCCCTGCTGTGTGTGACTATCTGACCATGTACCTGTGTGCACCAACCATGGTTCTGCATGACCTGTCCATGGACCAACATGCACAGCTGCATGACAGACCAGGCAAGTGCTGGGGGGGGCACCCATGGTGTTGTTTTCCACTGCACACCATTGCTGTCATCCCAGTGGGTGGTGGCCAGGGTGTTGTCATGGTCCCACACATGAATAAGGGGGCACGTACAGGTACTGGGCCTGTCCAGCTGTAGCTAGTGCATGGCTGAATCAGCAGAATGGGTGTTGACTGTCTACTGCATGGCATGTCAGGTGCGCCACTGGCACATGTGTATGTCCACCATATATGCCTGTCTGAACACTACTGTCACCCATGTTTGTAACCATGTATCCCTTCTTTCTGTTACAGCTCCATCACACCTCATGGGTGCTGCTGTGTCTGGCGCACCGTAGAGTGCCACTGCAGAGGATGATGCCAGTCCATCTCACTGGGCAGCAGCCAGGTCTGGGGGTGGTGCTGTCCCGGGCCCATCACACACCACAGCTGCCCCAGACGCATTGCCGGTGGTGGCAGGGCTTTCCAACACCTTGGCAACTGGTGCCATGGCTGGCGACCAGGACGGCACTTGACTGGAGGAGTTCCTCGGTTTAGCAAATGATGACCCAGGGGACGTAGTGGACATCACCGACACCCTGCTGATGCTGGCATCTGCTACACGGGGCATGCAGCGATGTTGATGATGATGCAGATGCCACACAACTTTGGGGGGACATGGCCAACAGTAGAGTGCAGAACGCACAGGTGCATGCACAGGTGGCACCAGCAGGTGTTGGTGGTCCAGCAGCCCCTGGCACACCCGCAGGGCCTGCATAGCCTCCCATGGTGGTGGTTGCTGTTGTCTCTGTGCCTGGTGCTGCTGTGGTGGTGTGGACTGCCAGCACGGGTCAGCAGGGTGTGTGGTTCTGCCACAGGTGGCGGTGGAGCGTGATGCAGTCATCCCTGAATGCATAGTGGTTGCACAAGCCCAATCCCCACCCATATCATGGCCTGCTGTGGTGTGTCCACCTACAGTGGATGCGTAACAGCAGGCCGGCATGCCACCTGCCCATCAGCACCGTCCCTGTGAGCCTTTACCTCCCGACGAGATTGAGGGCTATGCACGCCTCCTGCGGGCCACCGTGGAGGGGCAGGCATCCCTAAGGGTGGAGCTCAGGGTCTTGGACACTGTTGGCCATTGAACATGAGTCATCGCCGCATGGCATGCCCAGATGTTGGCAGAGAGGCACGCCTACTACAGGTGGGCATGACCGCAGAACTGGAGCGGATTGCGATGCTGCCAAGGCCTAACCTCCTAGGAGTGTCTCATGCATGCCCAGGCAGTGACGTCAGGTGGACCCATTGCTGCTGATGCCATAATGACACTCTCCATCCCCATAATCCCCATATCCAACCTGGATCACGGGGCCAACACACCAGTGAGCACCCATTCATGGTCTCACTGCAGTACCCTCCAGGGCATTGGCTACCCCTGTGGCCAGTGGTGCTGCATCAGTGACCACTGGTCATGGGCGTGGCTGCCCTCGTGTCTATGGCAGTTGTGGTGCCTCCCATTGATGCCTGGGTAACAGCTCACGTGGCTCCATTGCCTGCATCCTTTGCAACCCACTCACCTGGCTACCTGTGCCTGTGGTGGCGTGGTGGCATGGGCCTGCTGTATGGATCACCTGTGTGGTGCTACATGTGTGTCCAGGTGTGCCATTGTTGTGCTGTGTGGCATGCACATGATGAGGGGTCCTGTGTCTGCTGTGCATGTGTGCAGAAGCAGGACACTGATCGATGCCATCCTCAGTACATACACTGTGCCCCTGGAGATGTGGATCCTGCTGTGTGTGCATGCGTGTGTGTGTGTGTGTGTGTGTGTGATGCATTTGTGTGCAGCATTGTTGCCCCTCACAGGTGCGAAAGAACACTGCAAGCACTGTCACGTAGAGTGCCTGTGTGTGTATGTGGCTGTTTGGGTGTGTGTGTGGGGCGGTGCCAGCCGCAGTATTACCCACCTGTGCTACTCACCAGCAGTCCCTGAAGTACTTCCCCATGATGGTGTCCCTGTGCCACTGGGACCTGGTGACCAGCTGTGGGTCTCATCATGGCAGAGGTGGTCCATCACGCTGCCCCTGGACCGCTGCATCCTTGTCCCCCTCCTCATCCTCCTCTCCAGAACTGTCGGTCTCCTCAGCCTAGACAGCTATTCCACAGTCAATGACCATACTGTGCAGTATACAACAGTCCAGGAATAAGCCACAAGCCTTCTCTGGGCTATACTGTAGGGCATCACCTGACCTATTCATACACTGGAAGCACATCTTCAGCATGCCAAAGACATGCTTGATGATGGCATGCGTAGCGATGTGTGCCTCGTTGTACTGCTCTTCCACCTCTGCCAGGTCGGCAGAAGGGTGTCAGTAGCCAGGGTCAGAGGGGGTATGCCCCATCACCTGTGGAGAGCAAGAGCAGTCCGTTATTCACTGCATGCCTGTGCATAGTGCCCTCCCCCTTGCACCATGGCACACTGGTGTGTCTGCCAACTCTACACCCCGGTCCCTGTGGCGACTGTCTCTGGCCGCCTACATCCCCCTCATGACTGTTACAACCTGGCCAGGCTACACATGTCTGCCTGTACCTGCCCATGCTTGCAGCCATGAATGCCCGCACATGTTCCCATCCCCATTGTCTGCCCACAACTGCCCAGCGTTCAACCATACATGACAGCGTGTGGTGTGGTCTGCCCTGCCACTTGTGCCAGCCATTGCACTGCACCCCACCTCCCATGCTTTGCTTCTCTGCTGCACTGTCCCCCCTGTGTGCGTGGTTCCATCGGTGTCCCCTATCCATTGTCCTGCCTGTGCATATCCCCCTGTGCATTTTGTATCATGGCACTCGCACACCTGCTCTCTCTCCCTTCATTTGTTGTGCCATGGTGGCCTGATCATGGTCATTTCTGCTTGCCCCACCCACCCACCTACAAGATGGCCACTGGGTATGTTCCCAGTCTCAAACCAGTGGCAAAGGGTGGACTAGTGCCATATGAAGGCATCGTGTGTACTACCAGGGTGTGTGGCGCAGATATTCATCGCCAGGTGGTGCGCGGATTGCCACATGGGTGCAGTCAATGGCCCCTATGATGCCTGGCAAGTTTGCCACCCTGTGAAACTGCTGCATGGCTTCTGTCCGCTCAGCCTGTGTGCTTGGGAAATGGATGAATTCCGAAGCATGTGGAAGCAGTGTGGTGATGAACTGTGTGAGGAGATGGGATGTGGACTGCTGGGATATGCCAGTGGTGTCTCCGGCTGGCCTCTGGAAGGTTCCCGCAGTGAGCAGGCACATTGCTGTTGTCACCTTGGTCTCCACTGATATGGCATGACCTCTTCCAGTAGGTGCCTGCATTTTGTCATGGCACAGCTCACAGAGCTGCTTCAGAATAGCCCTGTTCAGGCAGCATCGGACGGCTGTTTCAGTGTCCATCAACTGTTCAAACATCAGTCTAGCATGATGCCGCCACGGGGCTGGCTGCCTACGGTGCCTTCCGCCACCACGTTGCTGGTTCGCCCCTCTCCTCATCTCCATTAACATTCCCACCATCAGGAATGGTGCTCCATCCATTGTGCTATTCTGCTGTTGCTCTCCTCCTGCTCGCTGCTGCCATCCTGTGGTCAACCTGCTGGGGGCTTGCGCGTACGTATATTTCTATGTTTATCTCCACATGCGGCATTTGGTACTTGCGCTGCGGATGCTCCACGTGTGCGCATTCATTTTGCTCTGAGAATGACTCTGCGCTGTATATGCAGTTACACACTCCCTCAAGATGTGCCGTATACCATTACTTTATGCCTGCAGCAGATCCTGTTTGGCGCAACACATCCGAGTTGCGCCGGGGCATCTGTGCTATCTGTGAATGGCTACATGGCGCATTTCCCAGTTGCGCCGGCACATCTCATTTGCACCCAGCAAATCTGCTTTGTGAATCCTGCCCCAAGATTTTGAGCCCCTATAACTTTCTCAACTCCCATCCAAATTTCATGACACTTGACATCCTTTTAGGACCTCTGCCAAACAATATGCATGCCAAATGTTAGCTCTTTCTCTACAATATGGAGCGCGATATGAGCGATTAAAGAATTTCAGAAAATTCATAGGAATAGAAGCATGAAACATAGAAGTTGTCAGCAGATAAGTACATCTTGGCTCACGTAATCTGCCTATATTCCCTTCCTGCTGTGCCACCGAACCCTACTCGATCTCAGTCTTCTCCTCCGACTCTACTCAATCTCTGGTCTTCTCCCTCCTTTGCTTTATTTCTAAGGTTCTCTTTTGTATATCCATGCATGCTTGAATCCTGTTACCCTTTAGCACCCACCATCTCTGCTGGGAGGCTGTTCCAGACATCCACAACCCTCTCCATGAAGAAGTATTTCCTCATGTCCTCTGAGCCTCCTCCTTCCAACTTCATAGTGTCACCCTTGTCGCGAGCTGCCTTTTTCTATGAAAATGCTACCTTCCTGTACCTTATTAATACCTATTAAGTATCTGAATGTTTTATCATATCCCCCTTTCCTCCTCTCCTCCAGAGAGTACATATTCAGTTCCTTGAGTCTCTCCTCATAGGTCTTTTGATGCAGGCCCTGCACCATTTTGTAGCCTTCTTTTGTACTGCCTCCACCTTTCAATATCCTGCTGGGGTGGGGCCTCCAGAACAGGACACAGTACTCAAGTTGGGGTCTTCCCAGTGAACTGTACAGGGGTAATATTACCTCCTTCTTCCTACTGGTGATACCCCTCCCTATGTACCCAAGCATCCTTCTAGTCTTCCCCACTGCCTTATCACACTGCTTGGCTTTTGCTACCTTTAGGTCATCAGAAATTATTACCCCCAGGTCCCTTTCCTGTTTGGTGGTTGCCAGTACTTCCCCTCCCAATTGATACATAGCCCCTAGGTTTCTGTGCCCCAAGTGCATAATTTTGCACTTTTTTGCATTGAAACCCAGCTGACAAACCCTTAACAATTTTTACAACTTTTTCAAATCATCCCTCATTTTTTCCATCCCCACGGTGTATCCACTCTGTTGCAGATTTTTGTGTTGTGCACGAACAGACATATTTTCCCTTCTAGCCCTTCTGCAATGTCGCTAATAAAGAGATTGAAGAGGCCCGGCCTAGTACTGAGCCCTGAGGCACCCCACTGGCCACCTTGCCTTTTCCAGAGTGGACACCGTTTACCACCACCCTCTGACTCCTGTAGCTTGACCAAATTCTTACTCAGTTTATAACATTTTTGACCCATTCCCAGACAGGACAGCTTGTTCACCAGTCTTCTATGTGGAATGGTGTCAAAGGCCTTACTGAAATCTAGGTAGGCCACATCTACCACTCCTGATCCACTACCCTGGTCACCCAGTCGAAGAACTCGATCAGGTTTGTCTGGCAAGACCTCCCCCCTGTGAAAGCCTGTTGCCTTGGATCCTGTAATCCACTGATTACAAGGTATTCCACTATCCTTTCCTTCAGTAGTGTTTCCATTATTTTGCCCACTACCGAAGTCAGGCTGATAGGTCTGTAACTTCCTGCCTCCTCCCTGTTCCCACTTTTGTGAAGTGGGACAACATCTGCCCTCCTCCAGTCCCTCAAAACCTCCCCTATTTCTAATGATAAGGTGAACAGAGGTTGTCAGAGGTGCAGCCAGCACCTCTTTGAGTTCCCTCAGTATCCTGGGGTGCACTCCATCAGGTTCCATTGCCTTGTCTACTTTTACTTGTGCTAGTACCTTGAGGACTTTCTCTGTAAAAGGACTGGTGTCCACCTCCCCCATTTATGCCCTTGTCCCTTTCTTTTGCCCCATCATCTAACCCTTTCTTCTGTAAATACTGAACAAAAGTATGTGTTCAGTATGTCTGCCTTTCTTTTGGTCCTCCTCTCGTAAACCCCTTCTTCCCTTTTATCCTTATCCTTACTATCCCCCCTTGGTCTTCCTCTTCTCGCTTATATATCTATAGAAAGTTTTATTCCTTCTTTTACTGATTGGGCTTTTACTCTGTTTGTGCCTTTGCGTGTCTAACTTCCTTCACTGCCTCCCTTTGTTTCTCCTGATAGTTTAGCTACCCTCTTCCTTCTGTATCTTTTGTACTTTCAAAACCTAGTTTTTGTTCTTACTTTTCTGCTATGTCTTTAGGCGCCAATAGCAGTCTCTTTCTCTTTCCTTGCTAACCTGCCTGACACCGAGATTTATTGCTTTTTCAATGCCCCCTTTATTTTTGCCCATAACTCCTTGATTCCCCAGATCCTCTGTGCCTGGCAGGGGCATTCCCGAGGATTCTTCCATTTTCCTGAAATTAGCCTTTCTGAAACTCAGGACCCTTGTCTTGAGTGTGGCTTGGTACTGGCCCAGTCCTATTATTGAGCCACACTGTGGTGATTGCTGGAACCCAAGTTGTCACCCACTGTGCTGTCAGCAACACTGTCCCCATTTGTCAGTACCAGGTCCAGTATTGCTCCCCACACAGTGGGCTTCTTAACTAGTTGCCTGAGGCAGCCCCTTACAGGGAGTCCAGGATGTCCCTACATCTGACTGTTGCTGCAGTTGGCAGGCTCAATCAGCGTCTGGTAGATTGCGTCCCCATTATCAACACCTCTCCCTTGCATGCCATCCTTTGGATGGCTTCCATCATGTCCTTATCCACCTCTCCCCCCTGTGTGGAGATCTGTAAATCACTCCTATGTGAACAGTGGCCCCTTGTGTGTTTCCAGGGTGACCCACAGTACCTCAGCTCCTCCCTGCTCTCCCTGTATTTCCATGGCATTTATTTTGTCCCTAATATAAAGAGCCACTCCTCCCCTTTTTTTTACCTACCCTTGTCTTTTCTGAACAGAGTATACCCTGGTATGGCTACACCCCAATCCTGGTTTTCATTGCACTAGGACTCAGTAATTGCAACCATATCCAGGTCTGCTTCTGACATGGTGGCCTCTAGGTCTGCAGTCTTGTTGCATAGACTTCGAGCATTTACACACATGGATCTCCAGATTGTGCTGCCAGCCTCCTCTTGTTTCCCATTTGTCCCCCTTTGTTTCCACCACTGTCTATCTCATTATCACTCTTGCCTTCTATCCCCTGGATTCCTTTGTTATATGGTTCTTTTGGGGTTTCATCCCTCAAGATTCCCCTTGCTGATCTCATTTGCCTGTGGGGGGGGGAGTTTGTGTCTCCCTTCATCTTTCTGTTCCCCCCCCTTGGCTAGTTTAAATTCTGGTCAATCAGGCCGGCCCAGTGATGCTGAGGGTTGAGGCGCTGGATGCCACACCTCGCGTCACGCTGGGGACCCGGGTTCAGACGCGAGCCCGGGTTGTCAGGGGTCGGTAGGGGAGGATAGGATTGAGTGTCCAGAGGACTGCTCTCCTATCCTGGGGAGGGCTGTGGGACTTCACCACTCTGCAGCCGCCCCTGGGGTCGCCCGGAGGCACTGCTAGAGTTGGTGCAATGGAGGGAGGAGTGCAGCGGATGTCAGCACATCAGTGCTAGATGTCATTGCACATCTGCACTCCTGGGGGCAATAATCAGAGGAAAATATGGCAGCACTGTCTGCGGCAGTTTGATGGCCGCACTTCCAGAGCCCAGCGGCCTCCTGAACCGGGGCCGGCATTGGTTCCTGGCCTGGCATGGGGACCGGGGGTCCCTCTTGCAGGTACAGCTGCATTTGCTAGCTGGCTCAGGTGGATGTGTCTCTGTGTCGTTGGGAAGTGGAGCCGGAGTCTGGAGATAAGGCTAGTCAGTGGCTGCACAGGAGTGTAAAAATAGAAATATGATAAAAAAAATAAATTCTAGCCAATGTAGCATTTAAACTGATCACTGGGGACCACAGTTCCCCACCTGGATGGATGCAGGCAATTGCCCTGTACAGGCCCTTATCCCTCCATGTGGGGCCCCAGTCCAAATGAAGCTGAAACCCTTCTCTCTGCACCCTTCCTTCAACCATGCATTGAAGTTCCTGGTGCGGAGAATCCTGTCCTCCCCTGTTGTTGTGACAGGGAGCTCCTGCCACACTTGAGGACTGACCTTTTCTTAAATCTGTTACAACAGTTCTTCTATTCCTTAGCCTAATCTACAATTTCTAATCCATAAGGTTGGCCACCTATTGGCACCCCCTTCCCTTTCTTGACTATGCTATAGTGTCCTCTTTAATTTTCCTTTTCCCTCTCAGGTCCTCATACAGGGAGGTTATTGCTGTGCCCTCCAAGCGTATGTAAAACAGGTTGTGTTTATCATTGTTGGATTTAGTATGTAATAGCACTATGTCATAAAATACCTTGATGTAGATACCTTATGTTTATGAAACCTGTAAATGTTGAAAATACCATGGCAGTAGGTGTTTTTGATAATGGTAGAAAGTACTAGGTGACTATTAAAGAAATTAAGTTAGTTGTGCTATTTAAAATGCTTGTAAAAATGCTGTAAACTGAGCAAGTCTGAAATTTCATGGTGATCTGCATATATCGCATGATGCTTTGCTCTATGGAAGTATGTATGATGTTGTATTTCTTTAAAACTTAATTTGTTGCCAATACCCTTTGGGGTGACCTTTCTTTCAGTGATTCTGCATTGAGATTCTTTGTCTTTAGCTAGTTTTTGTATTTTTTGAGCCCCCACTACCCAAGCAAACAGGGCCCACATAGGGATGAAGGGTTTTCACTGAAAAGTGGTTAGATCAGAGATCAGTGTCAGTAGGTGCTGACTAAGAACAGAGAAAGGACATACATAGTCTGTTGCTGCAAACTGATGTACTGAAGAAGGAATATGGCATTGTAGAAGCTTATTTCCTGTATTTTGAATAAACATCACACAGAAATTGTGTGTTGAACCTGAAGTTCGGTGTCTGGTCCATCTGTTATCCCACAACCCCTCCACAGTCGTAGACAGGAAGCACTTCTGAGAAGGTCACAGATTGCGCCACCTGCCTATGACTCCTCCCCAATTCCCTGAACTCCTTCTGACCTATTGCTGGCTCATCCCTAGCCAGGTCATTGGTCCCCAGATGAACAAGGATGTCTAGCTTGCCCCCCCCTTCCTGCTACTCCAGCGATCCTTTGGATCTTCTTTCCATCTCTGTGAGCTGTGGTGCCTGAAAGGCACCAAATCTCCCTCTCCTCATCTTTACCTGTCCCCAACTCTGTCTCCTTTCCTATGGAGTCCCTCACTAGGATTCACTTCCTTCTCCTCTGGGATCCTCTGTCACCCCATTGGGGTCCCACTATGGAGCACCCCCACATCCACCCAGGTCACTATTTCAGATGCCTTTGTGGGACGTTCCCACTCTGCCAATGCAGCATAGGAGTTTTGCAGTGGAACCAAGTATAGGATGTGCCTATGCTCCACCACCCTAACCCTCCCCTAGCCAACTGTTGTCCAGCTGCTGCTCCTTCTGGGCAATCACTGAGGTAGCAGCGGTAGACTAGGTGGTCCCTGGGTGGCGGAGAAGGTCCTCTGAGCCCAAACCAACTCGGTCTTGAGTCTGGCAATCTCCTCCCTCAGCCCAGAGGTGCACACAGATTGGGCAGCAACGCAGCTTCCAGAAAGTCTCCCTGAAGACTGCCACCCCACAACCACTGCACTGCACCACTCCCATTATCCTATCCTACTTGCTTTCTCTGTTATTTTACCCTTTTTAAATTCCCTTTAGTACCCTACCCTATATAGGGAGTTTCAATTACCCCTAGGTTTTAGTGTAGTCTAGCCCTGTATAGGGTGCTACACCTTTTTTCCTTCCTGATGCCTTGTGACTGTAGATACTTGCTTACACTATTTACCTACTTACGGTTTGGGGGGCAGAGTGTACAGCCACTGGCTGTCTCTCCCCTGGCTGATTCTCTCCTGGCAGACTCCCCTGTGTTGTTCTTTGTGCTGCTGTCCTTCATGTGGAGGTCCGCTTGATGGATACTTCCTTATATATCAGGTACTGGCTGACTGGTTCACTTGAGAGCCCGATTGACTGCTGTGAGTGAGTCTTTATATAACAATCCAAAATCAACCTGCAATCAGATATGTTACTCACTCAGCCCCTCCTCCTCTTATCACCTAGCTGAGGCCCCACAGCAAACAATTCTCACCCAGCTCCAAAACTACAGTGCAAGACACGCTCTTTATTTATGGCCCTTAAATTTGGGCTACTGTGGCTGGTCTCAGTCTACCCTACAGACAATAACAAAGACTATTTCAACATGTTTCCCACAACTTACCCCTTTATGTTGTTTCAAAAGTATATTCTATTTCTGTCTGTGTCCTTTTTGCACATTTAGTATAGTCTTTTATAGGTTCACAAAGTTTTTCACGGTATACCTCCCCGACAGCGACACCAATACAGTAAACTGCGTCGATGCTGACAAAATTGACAGTTCACTGTATTGGTGCAACAGAGACCCAGGCACACTGTCTCCCGGGCCTGCACCCCTTCCCCAAATCAACTCCGGCTCGGGGTTGATTATATTTAGAATGGGGGTGTGGGGGGCAGAGCCCCTCACATGGGGGGTTTCAGGGGGGTGAAGCCCCTTGACAGAAACACAGACTGGAAGTCCTTTGGGATTCATGTCAACCGCAACTTAAGGGTGACATAAATTCCATCACTGTGATGCCAGTCGATAAAAATTGTTGTCGAACTGGCATCGTAGAGTCGTTTTTCACATGCCTTGCAGAGTCTTATTGGTATGCAGAAAATGGTACTTTTCTAACTCACAATATAAATATACTTGGCTTATAAACGCTATGGTTTATTTGCATATTGTAATAATTAGTATGACATTTTTTCCCAATAAATTAATGACTGACCTGAACATAACTACAGTACTTGGAGTGTTAAAGGCTTGGATTCTACTGTCAAAAGAGCTAGTGTTTTCCCAGGTAAAATCTTTGAAAGTAGATAGTGTCTTGTTACAAGAAACACCCTTGGCACCTGCTGAGGCAAACAAGTTACACAAGGGAACGTTGTTTAACCAGGAGTAGCACACTAAGCCGAAGCCTGTTTCCAGATGTGACCTGGGAGCACAAGGAAGTTAAGTGACTTGCTCAGGATCACACAGTATGCACCTAGACAGCTGTGGGATTCAAACTCAGGTCTCTGGATCTGCAGTTCAGAGCCTTAACAAACTGTGCTATACTGCTTCCCACAGATCATGGGTAGGCAGCGTCTTCCACAATGTCCTTAATAGTAGTAGAATAAGAGCAATGGCAATATTAATTAGAAAAGGGGCCAGATTCTAGAAGGGTTACGCCTGGCGTAACAGCAGTTGCGCCAAGCAGAATGGCACACGTAGCAACTTATGCCAGCAGTTGCGACATGCGCGATTCTACAAAGTGGTCTGTGACATGTCGCAGCCCACTTGCACCGCACAGCTGTTACGCCACATAAACCCCCTGCGACATGGCACTAGGGGGCTTACGGCAGCAGTTGCACCCCATTCTAGAAGGGCAGCCACAAAGTGCCCACATTGGGATTCTACAAGAACCCCCCGGAGGAGATCCAGCAACGTAAGTTATACCAGCATTTAGCTGGTATAACTTACAGATGTCCCCGGGGGTCCTGTAGACCCGTCGGCTGTCCAGCGGACAGTGCACAGTTCCCTTCCCCATGCCCAGCTCATCCCAGCAGGGTCCCACAGGGCTACCCATACCCCAGCCCCTGAAACACTCGGTAGCAGAAGCCCCATGGGGCGGCACTGCCATCCTCATCCATGCCACAAACTGCAGTGCGCCAGCTGCAGATGTGGCAAAAGCCAACTCTGGTAGTCTAGTGGCCCCGAACTGTATAGCAAATATACAGAGATCCCATTTCCTTGGTAGTCTAGTGGCCTCCACCCCCACCCAGCTGTGCCAGCTCACTTAGCACCCCCACCCGTCCCCAGGCAGCAACTGGCACAGACCACCTCTCACCTCCATGGCCAGCCATGAGCTGAGTACAGTATTAGTGCTACTGCAAAGACATGCTCAGAAATGTGAGAGGCATGTGGGAGGGGGATGCATTCCCTGCTAGTCACTGCCACCTGTGTAACTGCAGGTGGTGGTGGGTATGCAGTGGGAGAGGCATATGGGGGGATGCATCCCCTGCTAGCAGACTGCCACCTGTGTAACTGCAGGTGCGGGGGTTGTATACAGACCCCTGTCTCAGTGGGAAGAAATGGACAAGGATATGATAGAAGGCATCCTTAGGATGGCAGAGAAAGGGGAGATACTGTTGATGGGGGACCTGAATATGCCAGATGTTAACTGGAGCACTTCTGCTGCAGCCACATCCAAGAGCAAAGTCATTCTCAATGCCCTACAGGTGGCATGCCACAGACAGCTAGTGTTGCAACCAACTCGGGAGGGAGCAATCTTGGACCTGGTACTCTCAAATGGGGATGGAGAGAGGATCTCTGATCTTGAAGTGGGTAGCCATCTGGGAACAAGCGATCACCAAACAATGTGGTTCACGATAAGCACAGCCATGAGTCCAAGCCACACAAAGGGAGAGTACTGGACTTTAGGAGAGCTGACTTTGGCAAAATGGGAGAGTACCTCAGAAAAGCACTAGCAAATGGACAAGAAGGAGGGATGGAGGAACAATGGGGAAAAATCAAAACTGCCATCACAGAGGTAACACGCCTTCATGTGAAGCAAATAAACAAAATGAAATGAAGGAAATAACCACTATGGTTCTCAAAAGAGGTGGCAGGGAAGGTTAGGGAGACAAAATAGCATTCAGGAAGTACAAGGAAACACAGAAGGAGAAGGACAGAGAACTATACCACTTAAAGCAGAAGGAAGTGGGGAAGGCAGTCAGAATAGCAAAGACCCAAACCGAGGAAAAGATAGCCAACTCAGTTAAGAAGGGGGCTAAAGCCTTTTATAGGTGCGTTAGGGAGTGAAGGAAAATCAAGGGAGGGATAGTGAGGCTTAATAAGGAGGGAGGGAGGGTGGACAGAGGGTGACAGTGAAAAAGCAGTGATGCTGAATGAATATTTCTGCTCAGTATTCACAAAAGAAGATGAGGGGGAGGTACTTACACCAAACAATAGAAGCACTCTGGATAGGGGGGTTGATACCAGTCCATTCACAGAAGAAAGGGTCCTGAAAGAACCCTAAAACTGAAGGTGGACAAAGCAATGGGGCCTGTCAGGATTCACCTCAGAATTCTAAAAGAATTAAGGGGAGAACTAGTTATACCACTGACTACCCTTTGCAGTAACTGCTCATTGCTGCCACTGCCCTACTCCTACCCCTGCCCCCACTCTTAATTATATGCCCTGTTAAATCTGATTGACAGGAGCTAAGCACATGGAATAGCAGGGGTTGTGGGGTAGATGGGGCATAAGGGAGAAGAAGCCTGCCCTCGGCATGACAATTATTTATTTATTTATTTATTTTTTCCTTCTTTAAAGAAAAGTATCTAATGATCGGTGACAGGATTTTTAGGACAGTAAATTAATAAAAAGGGAACCAGGAGAGCTTCAGTAACAGACAAGTACTGGAATAGCAGTATACGTGCTGTATAATGTGGGGAGTGGTGCAATGCAGTGGCTGCGGGGCAGCCATATTCAGGCAGACCTTCTGAACACTGAGGTGCTGCCTATCTGCATGCATCTCTCTGGACTGTGGGATGAGGTAGCCAGACTCAGAGTGGAAGTAAACTGGGTCAGAAGTACCTTCACCCCTATCTAGAGACCACCCAGTCCAATGCCGCTGCCTCAAAGGATGCCGAGAACGAGGAGCACTTGGATGATGGTGGGCTCGGGGAAACATAGAAACATAGAATTTGACGGCAGATAAGGACCGCTTGGCCCACCCAGTCTGCCCATTTCCCTGCCTACTGGATAAGCTGCAGATCCTAGTTAACACAGCCTACTTCTTCCTACCCCATTCCTAGAATAGCCTTATGACTGTCCCATGCATGCTTGAATTCCACCACTGTTTTTGACTCCGACCTCCTCGAGAGGCGTTTCCAGCATCCACAACCCTCTCTGTGAAAAATACTTCCTTAAATTACCTCTGAGCCGCCCTCCTCTATCTTCAAATTGTGCCCCTTGTTCTTGCACCTCTTTTTGAAAGATGCTACCCTCTTGGACTTTGTTGATTCCCTTGAGGTACTTGAAAGTTTCTATCATGTCCCCCTCTCCCTCCTTTCCTCGAGGCTATACATATTAAGCTCCTTTAGTCTCTCTTCATATGTCTTCCGGTGCAGACCCTGCACCATTTTAGTGCCCTCCTCTGGACAGCTTCCATCCTGTCTATGTCTTCTAAGACTGGGTCTCCAGAACTGCACGCAGTACTCCAGATGGGGTCTGACCAGCTGTCTGTACAGAGGGATAATAACTTCCTGTTTTCTACTGGTGATGCCTCTCCCTATGCATCCCAATATCCCCCAACCCTCATTGCTGCCCTCTCCATTGCTTGCCCACCTTTAGGTCATCTGATATGACTACCCCCAGGTCCCTTTCCATTTTGTTGTTGTTAGTATCTCACCCCCATTGTGTACTCTTCCCTGGGTTTTGTTTCCCAGGTGCATTACCTTACACTTCTTAGCATTGAATCTAAGCTGCCATACATTTGACCATTTCTCTAACCTTGCCAAGTCCCTTTTCATCCTTTCCACCCCACCTTGTGCATCAACTCTGTTGCAGATCTTTGTGTCATCTGCAAAGAGGCATACTTTTCCTTCAGTCCTCTGCAATGTCACTTATAAAGACATTGAAGAGGACTGGTCTAATACTGAACCCTGCGGTACCCCACTAGTAACCCCCCCTTTCTTCAGAGTGGACTCCATTTACTATTACTCTCTGTGTCCTATTCTCCAGCCAATTCTTCACCCAGGCTGTCATCTTGGGACCCACTCCAAAGGCTGGCTAACTTGTATATTAATCTTTTGTGTGGGACTGTGTCAAATGCCTTGCTAAAGTCTAGGTAGGCCATGTTCACAGCCCCTCCCTGATCTACTACTTTGGTCATCCAGTCAAAGAAATCTATCAGATTTGTCTGGCATGACCTTCCTGTATGAATCCATACTGCCTTGGGTCCTGTGCCCTCTGGCCTCTAGATACTCGACAATTCTTTCCTTCAGAAGTGATTCCATCATTTTCCCTACCACTGAGGTTAAACTAACAGGTCTGTAGTTTCCTGCTTCTGCCTTGCTCCCACTTTTGTGAAGGGAATCACATCTGCCCTCCTCAGTCCTTGGGTACCACCCCATCCTCCCATGATTTGTTAAACAGGGTAGTCAGTGGTGTCACTAATTCTACCTTAATTCTTTTAGAATTCTGGGATGAATCCTATCAGGCCCCATTGCTTTGTCCACCTTCAGTTTTAGGAGTTCTTTCAGAACCCTTTCTTCTGTAAATGGGCTGGTATCAACTTCTGTATCCAGTGTGTTTCTACTGTTTGTTCTAGGTACCCCCTTCCTTTGTAAATTCTGAGCAAAAATATTTGTTTAGTATCTCTGCCTTTTCACAGTCTCCCTCTGCCCACCCTCCTCCTCTTTATTAAGCCTCACTATCCCTCCCTTGGTCTTCCTTCACTCCCTGATGTACCTATAAAGGTTTTATCCCCTTCTTAACTGAGTTGGCTATCTTTTCCTCGGTTTGGACCTTTGCTGTTCTGACTGCCTTCCCAGCTTCCTTTGCTTTAACTGAGTACAGTTCTCTGTCCTGCTCCTTCTGTGATTCCTTGTACTTCCTGAAAGCTTTCTTTTCTCTTGAACCTTCACTGCCACCTCCTTTGAGAACCATAGTGGTTTCTTACATCATTTAGTTTTGTTTATTTGCTTCACACAAAGGCTTGTTGCCTCTGTGATAGCAGTTTTATTATTCCCATTGTTCTTCCACCCTCCTTCCTGCTCATTTGCTTAGTGCATTCCTTAAGCACTTACCCATTTGTAAAAGTCAGCCCTCCTAAAGTCCAGTACCTTTGCCTTTGTATGGAATGACTTTATTGCTGTGTTTATTGTGAACCATACTGTTCGATGGTGCTAGTTCCCAGATGGCTACCCACTTCTACATCTGTGATCCTCTCTTCATCTCCATTTGAGAGAACCAGGTCTAAGATTGCTCCCTCTCGAGTGGGCTCAAATACTAGTTGTCTAAGGCATGCCCCCTGTAGGGCATCTAGAATAACCCCACTCTTCGAAGTGGCTGCGGCAACTGCACTCCAGTTAACATCTGGCATATTCAGATCACCCATCAGCAATATCTCCCCTTTTTTTGCCATACTAAGTATACTTTCTATCATTTCCTTGTCCATTTCCTCCCCCTGAGAAGGGGGTCTGTATCTAACCCCTGTGCATTGTGGTGCCATTGCGGTCTCCAAATTTACCCACAGTGCTTCTTCTCCTCCCTGTTTTCTCTTTTGTTCTGCTGCTTTGATTCCTTCCCTTATGTAAAGAGCTACTCCTCCTCCTCTTTTACCCTCTCTGTCTCTCCTGTAGATAGTGTATCCTGGTATGTTTATGTCCCAGGGTTAGGGTGGTCAGGCAGTGGCACATCCCAGATCCTATTCCACTCCAGAACTCATATGCTGCACTGTCAAATGGGGACAACCAAACAGAGGTACCCAGAGAAGTGGAAGGGAAGGATATGGAGGTCAGCCAAGGAGGTGACCTCAGTGGGAAGAGCAGTGGACCCTAGAGGAGGAGGAGGAAGCGAATCCTGGTGGGGGACTTTATCATAAGAGGGATCCACCTAGGAACACAGGAGGGGGAGGACAGGAGTGAGGTGCCTACCATGTGCCACGGCATGGAGGGATGGGAGGAAGTTCCCGGGGATCGCCAGGAAGGCAAGACGGGAGGGTGAGCTGGATGTCATTATCCACCTAGGTACTAATGACCTGGCAAATGGGGAGCCTAAGAAATATCAGGAAGAGTTTAGGAAATTGGGGAGGGGTCTCAAGCAAGTAGCTACTTCTGTCATCTTTTCGGACGTATTACCTGTGAGAGGCATTGGAGAGCGTAGGGGCACATGCACCAGGAACTTTAACTCATGGTTGAAGAACTGGTGCTGTGAGGAAGGATTTGAATTCATTGGTGATTGGGGATCCACCTGGAGGGATGGAGGCTTGTTCAAACCTGACTGCCTGCATCCATCCTAGAGAGAATTCAAGCACTCGATGAGTTTAAATGCTACATGGACAAGCATTTAAACTAGCCAGGGGTGGCAGGCCAGCAAGGAGGGTACCAAATTGCCCAACCCCACAACTAGCAGTGGAACCAGTGAACAGGAAGAGTGGCTATCTCTACAAAGCAGTGTGCAAAGATGGAGATAAGCACCCAAGAGTTGGATAGGCAGAAAAGGGGCAAAATTCAGCAGAAGAGCAGACAGCAGGGAGAATCAGGGATAAAGGACAACCAGGGATGGGGCTGGAGTAGAACAGCTAAACAGTCCAGGGAGTTCACATCGTGGAAAGCCATGTGTGCAGTGCCAGAAGCCTTAGCAACAAGATGGAGGACCTGGAGGCTGTCTTGGTGCACTCGGACCTGGACATTGTGGCCATCACAGAAACCTGGTGTAATGATAACCATGACTGGGAGATGGCCATACCTGGCTACAACATATTCAGAAGAAACTGGGCAGACAGGAAGGGAGGAGTGGCACTTTATGTGAATGAAGGCATAAAGACCACAGAGATCCAGGAGGAACAAAATGGGGGAGAGATACTGTGGGTTAAGCTGGAAAGGAAAATGGGGCAAGCCATCTGCACTGGGGTGGTTTATAGACCACCAGCCCAGGAGGAAGAAACAGATAGGGGGCTGATGCTAGCCATCCAAAGGATGGCAGACAAAGGTGAGGTGGTGCTGGTTGGAGACCTCAATATTCCAGACATGGACTGGAGCGTCCCAGCAGCAGCATCAACCAGGAGCAGATTTATCCTGGCCTTCCTTAAGCAACTGGTTATGGTATCAACTCTGCAGAAGGCAATACTGGACCTTGTGCTCTGGCGAGGGACAGTGTGATGGGGAGTAACAGTGGGGAGCACCAGGGAACAGTGACCACTGGTCACTGTGGTTTGAAATCGCAGAAGGAGCAGAACCAAACCACACAAAACACGTATCCTGGATTTTGGGGGCAGACTTTGGGAAAATGGGGAGATACTTGATAGAGGCATTAATGGGAATGGGGCGGAACTAGGGGCTGAGGAACAGTGGGCAATATTTAAAATGGGGATTATAAGAGCAACAGAATTATGCATTAAGCAGGTTAGCAAGGGAAAAGGAAGAGGAGGCCATTATGATTTTCCAAGGTGGTAGCAGAGAAAGTGAAAACCAAAAGATTGCATTCAGACAATACAAAAGACACAGGCAGAAGGGATAGGGAGAAGTACCAGGAGAAGCAAAGGAGGCAGGGGAGGTCAGTAAGGAAGCCAAAGCTCAGACAGAAGAGTGCATTGCAAAATCAGTGGGTAGAGGGACATATTCTTTACAGGTGCATAAGTGAAAAAAAGGCAAAGGGAGGGATAGTGAGACTGAAGGGGGAGGATGGAGGCAGTGGAGGATAACAACAGTAAAGCTGCCATATTGAACAGGTATTTCTGCTCAGTCTTTACTGAGGGGAGGAGGGTAATGGGCTTGAAGGGAGTACAAGGGGTGGGGACGGTGCAGAAATGGACACAAGTCCCTTTACACGAGAAAGGGTCCTGAAGGAGCTAGAAGGAATAAGAGTTGATAAAGCAATGGGGCCAGATGGGGTGCACCCCAGGGTCCTTAAAGAACTAAGAGAGGTGGTGGCTGAACCTCTGGCAATCCTGTTTAGCCGATCACTGGAAACAGGGGAAATACCCAAAGACTGGAAGACAGCAGATGTAGTCCCCTTATACAAAAGCGGGAACAAAGAGGCGGGGAACTACAGACCAGTCAGCCTCACCTTGCTAGTAGGAAGATCATGGAAGCACTACTGAAGAAGAGATTGGTGGAACATCTGGTTCCCAATGGACTAAAGGACCCAAAGCAGCATGGTTTCACCAGGGGAGGTCATGTCAGACCAACCACATTGAATTTTTTGACTGGGTGACTAGGGAGGTGGATCAGGGGAGGGCAGTGGACGTGGCCTATCTGGACTTCAGCAAGGCCTTTGACACTGTGCCACATAGAAGGCTGTTACAAAAACTGGGGAATATGGGAGTGGGCAGGACAATAGTGTGGTGGGTAGATAACTGGCTGGGCGGCAGGACACAGAGGGTGGTGGTAAATGGCTGTCACTCCACAGAGGGAAGAGTGACCAGTGGGGTACCACAGGGATCAGTGCTAGGACCAGTCCTATTCAACGTCTTCATCAGTGACATTATGCAGGACCTAGAAGGCAGAACTTCACTGTTAGCTGATGACACAAAGCTCTGTAACAGAGTAGACACACCAGAGGTGCAGACAGAATGAGAAGGGACCTGCAGAAACTTGAAGAATGGTCAGGGTTTGGCAGTTGAAATTCAATACAAAGTGCAAGATAATACATATGGGGCACAAAACCGTGGCACAATATATCAGTTGGGGGTGAGGATATAGCATGCACCAAGCAGGAAAGGGATCTTAGGGTTATCATATCTGATGACCTCAAGGTGAGGAAACAGTCGCGACAAGGCAGCAGGTAAAACAAATAGGATGCTGGGATGCATAGGCAGGGGCATCACCAGCAGGAAAAGGGAGGTCATAATTCCACTATACAAGACACTAGTGAGGCCCCACCTGGAGTACAGTGTACAGTTCTGGAGACCTTACCTACGTAAGGACATAGACAGGGTAGAGAAGGTTCAGAGGAGGACAGCAAAGATGGTACATGGATTGCATCACAAGTCCTATGAGGACAGGTTGAAGGACTTGAATATGTACTCCCTGAAGGAGAGGAGGGAGAGAGGGGATATGATAGAGACATACAAGTGTCTTACAGGGAGGAACAGGGTGCAGGAATACACTATTTTCAGTGAAAAGATGTTCCAGGACTAGAGGGCATGGGATGAAGTTGGAGGGGCGATTCAGAGGAAGCGTGAAGAAGATTTCTTCACAGACAGGTGGTGGACAAGTGGAGCACCCTGCCAGAGGAAGTAGTGGGGGCTGAAATAATCACAGGATTTAAGAATGCATGGGATAGACATAAAAGGAATTCTGGAGGTCTGGGATAAAGGGCAACAGACTTCTAGGAAAACATAAAGTGAACTTACAAGCTCAAATGGGGCGGACTGAATGGGCTGTAGACCCTTATCTGCCGACAGTGTCTATGTGATCTACCGTTTTTAACAAATCATGGGAGGATGGTATAGTACCTGAGGACTGGAAGAGGGCGGATCACGTGATTCTCTTTCACAAAAGTGGGAGCAAGGCAGAAGCAGGAAACTACAGACCTGTTAGTTTGACCTCAGTGGTAGGGAAGATGATGGAATCACTACTGAAAGAAAGAATTGTTGAGTACCTAGAGGCCAGCAGGGCACAGGACCCAGGGCAACATGGATTCACAGCGGGAAGATCATGTTAGACAAATCTAATAGATTTCTTTGACTGGGTGACAAAAGTAGTAGACCAGGGAGGGGCTGTGGATGTGGCCTACCTAGATTTTAACAAGGCATTTGACACAGTCCCACTCAAAAGGTTAGTAAACAAGTTAGACAGCCTGGGAGTGGGTCACAGGGTGGTAACCTGGGTAAAAAATTGGCTGGACAACAGGATGCAGAGGGTAATAGTAAACGGAGTCCAGTCTGAAGAAAGGGAGGTTACTAGTGGGGTATTGCAGGGCTCAGTACTGGGACCGGTTCTCTTTAATGTCTTTATAGGCGACATTGCAGAGGGACTGGAAGGAAAAGTATACCTCTTTGCAGACAACACAAAGATCTGCAACAGGGTTGATACACAAGGGGGTGGGAAGCATGAGAAGGGACATGGCAAGGTTGGAGGAATGGTCAAGAGTCTGGCACCTTAGATTCAATTCAAAGAAGTGCAAAGTAATGCACTTGGGAAACAAAAACCGAGTGGCAGAGTACACAATGTGGGGAGGTACTAACAACAACAATGGAAAGGGACCTGGGGTAGTCATATCAGATGACCCAAAGGTAAGCAAGCAATGTGAGAGGGCAGTAAGGAGGGCTGGGGATACTGGGATGTATAGGGAGGCATCACCAGTAGAAAACAGGAAGTTGTTATCCCTCTGTACAGACAGTTGGTGAGACCCCATCTGGAGTATTGCGTCCAGTTCTGGAGACCCCATCTCCGCAAGGACATAGACAGGATGGAGGCAGTCTGGAGAAGGGCAACTATAATGGTGCAGGGTCTGTACCAGAAGCCATATGAAGAGAGACTGAAGGAGCTTACTATATATACCCAGGAGGAAAGGACGGAGAGTGGGGACATGATAGAAACTTTCAAGTACCTCAAGGGAATCAACAAAGTTCAAGAGGGTAGCATCTTTCAAGAAGGATGTGCAAGAACAAGGAGGCACAATTTGAAGATAGAGGGGACAGCTCAGGGGCAGCGTGAGAAGTATTTTTTCACGGAGAGGTGGTGTATGCATGGAATGGCCTTCCTGAGGCGGTCGTAAGGTCAGTAACAGTGGGGAATTTAAGAATGCATGGGACAGACATAAGGCAATTCTAGTGTGAGGTAGGAGGAAGTAGGCTGTTGGTTAACTAGGATTTGCAGCTTATCCATTAGGTAGAAATGGGCAGACTAGGTGGGCCAAGTGGTCCTTATCTGCCATCAAGTCTATGTCTATGTTTCTATGTGGTGGTGGTGTAGTGTCAGAGGCATGTGGTGGGGGGATGCATTCCATGCTAGTCACTGCCACCTGTGTAACTGCAGGTGGTGGTGGTGGTAAAGTGTGAGATGCATGTGGGAGGGGGGATGTACTCCCTCCTAGCACACTGCCCCTGTGTAACCGCAGCTGGTGGTGGTGCAGTGTGAGAGGCATGTAGGAGGGGGATGCATTCCCTGCTAGTCACTGCCACCTACATAACTGCAGATGGTGGTGGAACAGTGTGAGAGGCATGTGGGAGGGGGGGATGCACTCCCTGCTAGTCACTGCCACCTACATAACTGCAGGCAGTGGTGGTGCAGTGTGAGAGGCATGTGGGAGGGGGGATGCATTCCCTGCTAGTCACTGCCACCTGTGTAACTGCAGATGGTGGTGGAACAGTGTGAGAGGCATGTGGGAGGGATGCACTCCTGCTAGTCACTGCCACCTACATAACTGCAGGCAGTGGTGGTGCAGTGTGAGAGGCATGTGGGAGGATGCATTCCCTGCTAGTCACTGCCACCTGTGTAACTGCAGATGGTGGTGGAACAGTGTGAGAGGCATGTGGGGGGGGGGATGCACTCCCTGCTAGTCACTGCAACCTATATAACTGCAGGCAGTGGTGGTGCAGTGTGAGAGGTATGTGGGAGAGGGGATTCATTCCCTGCTAGTCACTGCCACCTGTGTAACCTCTTGTGGTGGTGGTGCAGTGGGAGAGGCGTGTGGGAGGGGGGGATGCATTCCCTGCTAGCCACTGCCACCTGCGTAACTGCATGTGGTGGGTATGCAGTGGGAGAGGCATGTGTGGGGATGCACTCCCTGCTAGCAGACTGCCAGCTTTGTAACCACAGGTGGTGGTGGTGGTGGTGCAGCCATGTGGGAGGGTAGACTCCCTGCTACTAAACTGCCACCTGTGTTACCAGAGGTTGTGATGGTGCTGTGGCAGAGTTATGTGGGTGGATGGGATGCCCCTGATGCTGGTGCACAATCAGGCATGTACTTGTGCATGCATGCACAAGAGTCCCAGTAGACAGCATGTCTGAGGGAGGGAGTTATGCAAGGAGGAATATCCTGACATCAGAATGGTGACTCCACTCTGAGGCCACTCCACTCCCAACTGCCTACTGATCGCCGTTCCTGATTGGTCTGGTGGAGAATACGGTTGATGGTACTCTGGTGGGAGCCCACCACTCCACACTTCCCATACCTAATAAGCTTCGTGGAGACCATGGTTACTAGTACTCTTGTTGGAGCCCAGCACACGAGAGACATACCATTATCTGAAAAGGCTCCCAGTAGACCTTCTGGTAGGGTAAGTGATAGAGAAGGGAGGTGGGTAAGCGAAGGAAGATGCCCTGTCTGAGAAGAGCCACATCAGTGACTGGGAGAAACAGAATGGATAAACAGAAATATACAGGAGTGGGGGTGAAAATGACAAGATAAAAATGTATCTTAGTTAGTGACATCAGTAACAGCAAGGTATCAAAATATCATTGTTACTGTTGTCACAATGGATATTTATAAGTTACTGTCATCACAGTGGAATACTGAACCAATCAGAGGCAGCTTCTACAATGCTGATGACATCACAATGACTAGTGCAGCACTGAAGCAAGCAGCTAAAATTGAAGAAAAGCGCAACATTTTTAAACAAACTGCAGATTTAAAAGCTATGTGTAGCCCAGTACACTATCCCAAGGATACTACCCTGCCTGCTAACTGCAGCAGGGCGGGGGCCCCAGATCCGTTCAGCGGGTGCCTCCACCCAGAGGTCAGGTTAGAACAGTCGAGGTTGACTTGGCCACAGCCCTCTGGGTTGTTGCAACCCTCTTTCTTCCCACTAGTGGCCCTCGCAGTTCAATTTCAGAGTCCTTACCACATACACTTACCCCCAGCTCAAACCAGTCAGCTCACTCCGGGGACCCCCTGGAAAGTAAGGTACAGTTACACCACATTCACTGTGCAGTATTCCACCATTAATACACAGACTAGCCAGTGTACTTTTGCAAAACAAGCAATCTGATTTATTTGAGGGGAGATAACAAGGACCGGGGGGAATCAGGTTGATTAGCTTACCACTACAATATATGAAAATCTACCTATGGCTCTGTGCACAGGCCTAACCTTTTAATTACTGTCTATGGGTACCCAAGCGCTAAAAGGCTAGTTCCTCGATGCAGCTGGTTGGGGCCCTGACACAAGACATTTAATTCCTGAGAAGATCAGATGGGCCAGAAAGCTCAATTAGTGCAGTCAGCAATACAACAAAATGAGTTTTCGTTTGTAAGCTTTAACAGGGAGCTACCCTGATCTAGTACTCACAACTCCAGCAGAGAACTGCTCCTTCACCACTTGCAGGCTAGTCTGAGCTTCAAGGCCTCCTCACACATTTATATGGACAACAACAGAGGGTACCATACCAGGCAGCTGCTCCCAGACCCGACCAGACTCACAGTGAATACAGGCGTTTCACTGCAACTTCAAAGCGTCCTGACAGACCGGCGCGATTCAGCAGATTCTCCAGTCCTCCTCAGGTGAAGCCTGGTAGGTAGCTGTGCTTATACACAGCCTCCTCTGACCACAAACCTGTGGATTTGATTCTGGGTGCACTGGCAAGCATCTGCCTTAGGCCTTTCACGCACTTCCCGTAGACACTCAACGGTGCAGAAGCTCAGAGCTCCACACTCTTCCACAGTCACAGCGCATCTGCCCCTAACAGCATGGGGCAAGCCTCACAGCCCGGGCGCTACCCGATCTCATTGGCTGGTTGCACATGCCAGTCACGTATTTTAGCCCTCAATGGTGTGAAAAGGCGCCATGACCCATAATGCCATGACCAGGAATTACAAGCTGTGTTTCCATTTGTCAGCCGGCTCCATCTAGAGTCCTGGTTTCTGGTTGGCTGCTTTTTACTCCAGAATGGATACCCTCTCACTCCTATTGGACCCCTCGAACTGTCCTGGTCCAAGATGGAGGGGCACAGCACACTGAGTCCCAGCTGCAAATAAAGGCAGGTTATACAGTTTATGTTTTTCAGTTACACATATTCTCCAGCAAACAGCTGTATCTTTCAACTAGGCTCCTCTGCTCTTCTAGCGACTGCAGGCAGGCGATTAACAGTAGCCCAGGAGGGGAGTCGAGCATGGAAACCCCAGTCCCCCCTTACAAACACCAAACCCTGCGAGCAGGCAGCTCTTAAAGAGACAGTACTGGAGGCTTTAAAAGCACTCACAATGCCCATATCTAGCGGCCTTACGCCAGACACCAGATAAGCAGGGAGCATCTAGGCAGGCTCCAGGAAGGCTTTTAGAAACCACCATTTGTAGGGGGATTACATATGACTTGTAAATTACTGTTGTATATATCAAATATACAATAGCCTGACTCAAAATAGGCAATTTAGCATCACTTGTGAGTGGGCAGGACTTTCATAACTCACTCGTGGCTCTGCCACTCGTGAGTTATGGTCCTGCCCCCTCACACTTAAAGATAAATTGCATATTTTGAGTCAGCCCATTGTAAATCCCATATATATTCAGCCCTATGCTTTCTTCAATTAGCGTACCTCATTGCAAACTGCTTTACAAATTCCACAGAAATTGCCGGTGTTCTGGGCCAGTTAAATAACTGTGCTCAGTATTTCATAAAGAATCCATGACTTTCGGTTTCATTTTTATTACCTTCTCCATTGTACTGCTTCCTAAACCATTCCCAGTAGGTGGTGTAGTCACCATTCCTATATATGAATAATTGAACACCAAATATGTATTTGAAAAATACATAACTGGGGAACATACAGTAACTTGATGTGTGGGAATAACTTTGACTCAACAGACTCCCAGTGAGAATAAACAGAAGAAATATTTCATGCCCTCCTCTGAGTTGTAAATCACTGTGCAGCAGAATCTACATTTCTGAAGAGAATATATATATTTATGCAGGTATACCAGTAGCACTGTTAGAAAATGTACCAGTTTAATTTCTTTGAGTTATAATGTACCAAAACATGAGTCTCATAGGGAGACAGTTAATCTTGTTCTTAGAACATCAACATGGAAAAAGTAGGCCCACGGTTGAATCTCACCCGACAGTTTTGCAAATGACAGATACACCTGCAGGCAGTTCAATTCCTTTAATGTAAGTTCATTTCGATTCAGTTCTGGCCATGATATACCCCAACCCGCCACCTGCATCAATGACGTCACACATCAAGGGACATCGCGAATAGTGCTGACATAGGAGGGTACGTGACACGGGTAGCCATGACAGTATGACACAGAATGATCACTCTGACATCTGCGTCATTTGCAAGAAGCATATACAGTAGGGGCAGGATGAAGAATGCCAAACAGCATGGCTTGCTGTGATGACGTTTCTACTGTGGCTGCTATTCTGAGTCCTCACAGAAGAACTGAAGACCAAGTATTGGCGAGTTTACCAGCATTAATAGATTATTGCAGAATGTGTAAAACAGATAAGATAAACAGATATGAGAAGTTACAACAGACTGCTGTATAGGGCAAGCCTCACATGATATAGCACCATAACCAATTCATGTTTCATCTGCTTATATGACAGAACCACTTCACTTGATAAAGCCTCAAGTGTGAGAGGTTAAACGCTTGGTTATCTTAAGTGGCAGGACATGAAACAAGCATTTGTCAATGCCAAATGTTGATTGCATTGGTCCGTTGGGCTCGCTCAGTGGCCATCTGTCAGTTGCTCGTTGTGTTTCTCCCGGTGCTGCAGGCTGCTGTTTAGTACTGGGCTCCTGCCTGTGATGGCACCCTTTTCTGTCCTCAAAGAAATCCTCAGCTGTCCCAACAGAGCTCCGTTGAGGTGGATCACTGCCCCTCTCTGACTCGCTCATTCTGTTTCTCCTGGCGCTGCAGGATGGCCTTTTGTACTGGGCTCCTGCCTCTGTTGGCGGCTTTTTCTGCCCACAAAGAAATCTGCAGTAGTCCTGACACAGGTCCGTTGAGCTTGCTCACTCCCTCTCTGTCACTCGCTCGTTCTGTTTCTGCCAGCACTGCAGACTGGCCTTTTGTACTGGGCTCCTGCCTGCATTGCCGCCTTTTTCTGCCCTTAAAGAAATCTGCATCAGTCATGATAAAGCTCCGTTGAGCTCACTCACTCCCCCTCTCTCACTAACTCGTTCTGTTTCTCCCACTGCTGCAGGCTGCCCTTTTGTACTGAACCCCTGGGTGCATTGCTGCCTTTTTCTGCCCACAAAGAAATCCGCAGCAGTCCCAACAGAGCTCCGTTAAGCGCTCACACTCCCTCCCCCTCCCTCACTCGCTTGTTCTGTGTCTCCCTCTGCTGCAGGCTGCCCTTTTGTACTGGGCTTCTGCCTGCGTTGGCAGCTTTTTCTGCCACAAAGAAATCTGCAGCAGTCATGATAAAGCTCCGTTGAGCTCACTCACTCCACCTCTCTCACTAGCTCGTTCTGTTTCTCCCACCGCTGCAGGCTGCCCTTTTGCACTGAACCCCTGGGTGCATTGCTGCCTTTTTCTGCCCACAAAGAAATCTGCAGCAGTCCCAACAGAGCTCCATTAAGCTCACTCACTCCCTCCCCCTCCCTCACTCACTCCTTCTGTGTCTCCCTCTGCTGCAGGCTGCCCTTTTGTACTGAACCCCTGAGTGCATTGCTGCCTTTTTCTGCCCACAAAGAAATCCGCAGCAGTCCCAACAGAGCTCCGTTGAGCTCACTCACTCCCCCTCTCTCACTTGCTCATTCTGTTTCTAGCGGCGATGCAGGCTGGCCTTTTGTACTGGGCTCCTGCCTGCATTGCCCCTTTTTTCTGCCCACAAAGAAATCCACAGTAGTTACGATAGAGCTCTGTTGAGGTCACTCACTCCCCCTGTCTCACTCACCCATTCTGTTTCTCCTGGTGCTGCAGGCTTCCCTTTTGTACTGGGCTCCTGCCTCTGTTGGTGCCTTTTTCTGCCCACAAACAAATCTGCAGCAGTCCTGACAGAGCTCTGTTGAGCTCGCTCATTCCCCGCTCTCACTCGCTCATCCCGTTTCTGCCACAGCTCCAGGCTGCCCTTTTGTACTGGGCTCCTGCCTGCGTTGCACCTTCTTCTGCCCACAAAGAAATCTGCAGCAGTCACGATAGAGCTCCGTTGAGCTCGCTCACTCCCACTCTCTCACTCATTCATTCTGTTTCTCCCGCTGCTGCAGGCTGCCCTTTTGTACTGGGCCCCTGCGTGCATTGCCGCCTTTTTCTGCCCACAAAGAAATATGCAGCAGTCCCGACACAGCTCTGCTGAGCTCGCTCACTCCCCCTCTCTCACTCGCTTGTTCCGTTTCTGCCGGCGCTACAGGCTGGCCTTTTGTACTGGGCTCCTGCCTGCATTGCCGCCTTTTCCTGCCCACAAACAAATCCGCAGTAGTCACAATAGACCTCCGTTGAGCTCGCTCACTCTCCCTCTCTCACTCGCTCATTGTGTTTCTCCAGCGCTGCACTGCCCTTTTGTACTGGGCCCCATGCTTGGCACCTTTTTCTGCCCACAAATAAATCTGCCATTGTCTCGAGAGAGCTCTGTTGAGGTCGCTCACTGCCCTTGTCTTACACGCTCATTCTGTTCCTCTTGGCGCTGCAGGCTGCCCTTTTGTACTGGTCTCCTGCCTCTGTTGGCACCTTTTTCTGCCCATAAAGAAATATGCAGCAGTCCCGACAGAGCTCCGTTGACCTCACTCACTCCCCCTTTCTCACTCGCTCATTCCATTTCTGCTGGCGCTGCAGGCTGCCCTTTTGTATGGGATTCCTGCATGCGTTGCCACCCTTTCTACCCACAAAGAAATCCACAGCAGTCAAGATAGAGCTCCGTTGAGCTCGCTCACTCCCCCTCTCTCAGTCACTCGTTCTGTTATTTCCGCTTGTGAGGGAATTTTATTATCCTAAAGCTATATTTGCTATTACGTGCCTTGAAGCTATGTTTGCTTTGTAAGCCATGTTGTAACAAAGTCATAATGAATGTAGTAGAAATTTCTGAGTTCATGCTGTTTTCTACAGGGTTACAGAATGTTACTGAGGTTACTTGAGGTACATTTGTAGAAACAGAAAGCAAGATAAAACTGGGCAGAACTGGTTGTACCAGCCTGAATAATAGCAGTTCTTGGAATTTAGATATTCCTTTCCTTACAATTAACAACACTTCGGACAAAGTATAAGATAACAACACGCTTGGGCAAAGTATAACATAACAGCACGTTGAGGCATTGAAGGCAAGCTTTACGTTGTTGTATGTTGCTATGGTGTGAGTAAAACTCATTGTTTCACCTAGGTCAGATTGACCCACTGGCATATGTATCAAGAAATATTGGGTAAGAAATGAAGTAAGCAGTGGAAAAGTACACCACACATTGGTATCAACTTGTTATTCTGTTTTATGATTGGCTTATACTGAAATACTGGTATTTTTCAAGATAAGAATTGCAGAATGTAGCTTATAAAAAGCTGCTGTAAATTGTAATCAGGGAGCTTTCTCCTTTGCAGAACTCCCACATGCATGTGAAAGATTTGATCAAATAAAGCAACGTTAAGACAAAACCCAGTGGTGGGTTTTGCCCGTGGCAACCGGGAGGCGGTTGCTCAGAGTAATACTTACAGTGAGAGAGAATTTGCATCACACGCTGCTGCAGGCTGCCTTTGTACTGGCCTCTGCGACATTGCCGCCTTTTTCTGCCCACAAAGAAATCCACAGCAGTCCAAACAGAGCTCCTTTGAGCTCACTCATTTTCCCTCCCTCACTCACTCGTTCTGTATCTCCTGGCGCTGCAGGCTGCCCTTTTGTACTGGGCTCCTGCGTTGCACTTTTCCTGCCCACAAAGAAATCTGCAGCAGTCCCGACAGAGCTCAGTTGAGCTTGGTCCTCCCCCACTCGCCGATCCTAATCTGTCCCAAACACTGATTTCGCGTTGTATCATGTATTCTGCACCAGAAGCATGAAAACACATTTCAGCGGGATGTGAAAAATGACAGCTGTACTGTTCATAAGGAGGTGTGGAAAAATGCCAGTTGTGAAAATCTGGAGTGAAAATATTGCAAAGTTGCGAAGGTACGAGTGTGCGTGGAAACTGTGCAATGCATGCTCGTAATACAGTCATTTTATGGAGTTTCATCACAAAATTTTCAACATCGGCATTTTAGGACTTCTGCTAATAAACATTGTCTCTGTCATTTTCATAATGTGTCCCGAACATGGATTTCCCACAGCAACTGCACTATTCTGTGCCGGAAGTGCGAAAACACATTTCGGCCAGGATTTGAAAAAATGACAGCTGTTCTGTTCATAAGGAGGTGTAGAACAATGGCAATGTTGAAAATCTGGAGTGAAAATATAAATTCGCAAACTTACGAACGTGCGTACAAACTGTGCAACGCACGCTTGTAACACAGTCACTTTATGGAGTATCGGCATCAAATTTTCAACATAGGCATTTTAGGACCTCTGCTCATGAACAGTGCCACTGTCATTTTTGTAATCTGTCCTGAACACTGATTTCCCACAGCAACCGCGCTATTATGCGCCGGAAGTGTGAAAACACATTTTGGCCAGGATATGAAAAATGACATCTGTACTGTTCATAAGGAGGTGTGGAAAAATGCCAATGTTGAAAATCTACATGAAAATATTGCAAATTCCGCGATTTCTGACGTGCATAGCAATGGCACAAGCATGCGCTTCGTGAAACAGTAATTTTTGGATTTTTCTGCCAAATTTGCAACATAGACTTTTTGAGAGCCCACCTCATGAACACTGGCACTGTCGTTTTGTTAATCAGGCCCGAAGGTGATTCCGGCGCGGTGACCGTGGAAATCACCTTCGGGGCTGATTAACGCCATGACAATGGAAGAATTCATGAGGAGGGGTCCCAAAAACCTCATGTTGAAAATTTGGTGCCAAAATTCAAAAAAATGACTGAGCTATGCATCAAAGTTAAAACAACCCTATTTATTCCATTAAACAGCTTACGGCATTTCCTCGGTTGCGGTTGGCTTTGAAGAGTGAAGACGTGTTCCTGGTCCACCAAGATCGTTGCGCCGGCTCTGGAGGCAAGTATGGGGTGAGGGGAGAAGGGAGGTGGGGTACGCAGTGGGAGGTGCGGGTTGTGGGGGGGCACAGACGGCGAGGGACCATTTTCTTCTTTTAGAGTAAAAAAAAGACATCGGGACGGTTTTTTTTGCAGATACTTTGGCATGCTGGAGTGGGCTCCAGCATGCCACCTGTGTGTTTTGGGGTAGGGGGGCACTGTAGCCGATGGGGATTGGGCACCCCCGCCAGCACATACTTGGGGGGGCTCATGAGCTGAGAGGGATTAGGCACCCCCCTTGGCACACAAGAAATGGGGGGGACATAAACTGAGGGGGACTGGGCACCCCATCAGCACACAAGAAATGGGGGGATAAGCTGACGAGGACTGGGCTCCCCGTCAGCAACAGCCCTGCAATGAGGGGTTGCTTCCTCATTGCAGCGGATGACGCTGACGAGATGGCCCCTGATTGCAGGGGCTAAAACTTTAGAAGGTTGTGGCATGCTGGCTGAACTAGTGTCAGCAGCAGCGTGCCACACCATTGGGGACAGTGGGCCAAGCCTTTAAAGGCTGTGGGGGTATTGGCCACAACAGTGCCGGGCCTCCACAACCTGCTTCTTGCAAAAGCTGCCACAGTATGTTTCTTGCGCTTGTGTGCAATCAACATAATAAAATGAACTTACATTACAGAACTGTGCTGCCTGCATGTGTGTCTCTTATTTGCAAAATTGTTTGATGAGTCAAGTATACAGACCTCACTGACAAGTTTAACTCTACTAGGAGAATATTGTGTGTGGGGAGACCTCTTTGGATGTTTTGTTAATGGAATCCCACCAGAGCCCCTACACAGTAAGTGGTATGGAACACACGTCTTAAAGCAGCAGTGGGATGAAACATGTTTTTCAAAAAATGCTAGTTTCAGCTAAACTTCATAAAAATATTTGCATACAGTACCTGTCATATCTACTTTTCTGAGTACCTCCTATACTCTGTACCATAATTTTATTTGTATTTTCTTGGTCCTAACTCTTGCTAGGTTTACAATGGAATGTCTAATTCAAATGTGGTGGCCATCTTTTTCTCTTGAGGAAAAAAAAAACTAAATTAAAAACATTTATAAAATAGTCAAATTTTGGTGGAACTAACAATTTTTACCACCAAATAAAACGAGAAGATTCCTGAAATCTTTTGTAGTGAAAGAAAGGCAGGGTCACATTTTAACGGCTGCATGGGCAGAGCTCTGCAGTCGTTTTGGGATCACATCACTGTAGCAGAAAACCGGAACTGATCTCCGTGTTCTCCTACAGTGATGCGGTCTCCTGTCCACAGTGCTGAAATCGCTAGTGGTCTCTGCAGTGTCTCCTCTTTCTACCCCTCCTTGGATGGAACTCCCCTCAGCAGGCGCTCCCCCTCGGTGCACTACTTTCACAAATGGAGTGACGGCAGGCTTGTGGAACATGGTGACTCTGTTGCAAACTGCGCGTATGCAGATCTGTTGGAGCTACCGTCTTAGATATGGCAGGCTCCAGTGCAGCGAGCGCCGAGTATGCTTTTACTAGCTCTCACTGCACAAAAATCTCCACGATTCCTCTAGGCAGCTGTATTGGCTCTGACCAGAGTTTGTTTAGAAAGTGAGGAAACAGGAGGCTGCCATACAGTCCCCAGAAATGGTGCACACTAGTGAACTACTTATGTGAAAAATACAAAAGAGCCTGGCACCTTTGTAGTCAGCCGGCGCTTGTTGGTCACTAAACACTGGTGGAATTGGTGTCAATGCTGGGCTGCCATTTCATTGTTTTGTGCTTGCTTGCATGCATGTGCAAGAAACATAGTGCCATCATCCGAGTTTTAGGAGGTGTGGCACCCGTCTTCCAATTCAGTCACTGTGTTTGCAGGCGCGGCCGCAGTTCTCCAATGAACGTTGCAGCTGTCTATGACAGCAGTTGAAAATGCAGTGGCCGTACAGTTGAAAGGGAGGCTACGCTTCAGTGAGCAGTGATCACTACATAGGCAGCCCCCAAGCTCACTGCCAACCGTGTGGCAGGCACTCGGGACAAACAAGAACACAAGCAGCTCACCTGAGGAGCTGAGGAAGCCAATTTCCAGCCTGATAACTTTCGAGGCAGCCTGCCCCCCCCAAGCTCACTGCCAACCGCGGCAGGCACTCGGGACAAACAAGCAACACAAGCAGCTCACCTGAGGAGCTGAGGAAGCCGAATTTCCAGCCTGATAACTTTCGAGGCAGCCCCCCTAAGCTCACTGCCAGCCGCGGCAGGCAATCGGGACAAACAAGCAACACAAGCAGCTCACCTGAGGAGCTGAGGAAGCCGAATTTCCAGCCTGATAACTTTCGAGGCAGCCCGCCCCCCCCAAGCTCACTGCCAACCGGCAGGCACTCGGGACAAACAAGCAACACAAGCAGCTCACCTGAGGAGCTGAGGAAGCCAATTTCCAGCCTGATAACTTCGAGGCAGCCCCCAAGCTAGCTGCACTCGGACAATCAAGCAACGCAAGCAACACAAGCAGCTCACCTGAGGAGCTGAGGAAGCCAAATTACCAGCCTGATAACTTTCGAGGTAAAGAGAGCCTCTTCTCTTCGTCTGGACGCCTGCAGGGGGGTGCTACCTGATGAACACTTATATTTTATGAACTTTGTTCCCTGTTCACTGCTGGGTGGGCTTGTTATTTGCTTTTCTTGGTGCTACTAATGGTGAAGTGTAAAGCTAGGGATTCACTGGGTGCCCTAGAGTTGCCTTGCTGATTATTCCTTAAAGCCAGACATACCAAGCAGCTAATATAGAGCAGACTTGTTTAATTTTGTGGTATTGGATATAATTGCTGATTATACCTTAAAGCCAGACATACTAAGCAGCTAATATAGAGCAGACTTGTTTAATTTTGTAGAATTGGATCTAATTGCTGATTATACCTTAAAGCCAGATATACTAAGCAGCTAATATAGAGCAGGCTTGTTTAATATTGTGGTATTGGATCTAAATGCTGGTTACACCTTAAAGCCAGATATACTAAGCAGCTAATATAGAGCAGACTTGTTTAATATTGTGGTTTTGGATCTAATTGTGCTTGTAACTGAAGGTATTAGTATAGCTGGGTCCTAGTGTGACCTCATTTTGGAATAGCCCTGTTTGCTTAGAGTGGAGCCCCTTTGTGTAAGTCACAACATTTTCTCCCCTGCATAATAATGAGAGCTTTGCTTTCTCCACTACATAGGCAGCTCCTCCCAAGCTCACTGCCAACGCGGCAGGCACTCGGGACAAACAAGCAACACAAGCAGCTCACCTGAGTAGCTGAGGAAGCCAAATCTCCAGCCTGATAACTTTAGAGGCAGCTCCCCCCAAGCTAGGCACTCGGGACAATCAAGCAACTGAAGCAACACAAGCAGCTCACCTGAGGAGCTGAGGAAGCCGAATTACCAGCCTGATAACTTTCGAGGTAAAGAGAGCCTCTTCTCTTCGTCTGGACGCCTGCAGGGGGGTGCTACCGGATGAACACTTATATTTTATGAACTTTGTTCCCTGTTCACCGCTGGGTGGGCTTGTTATTTGCTTTTCTTTGTGCTACTAATGCTGAAGTGTAAAGCTATGGGTGCCCTAGAGTTGCCTTGCTGATTATACCTTAAAGCCAGATATACTAAGCAGCTAATATAGAGCAGACTTGTTTAATTTTGTAGAATTGGATCTAATTGCTGATTATACCTTAAAGCCAGATATACTAAGCAGCTAATATAGAGCAGGCTTGTTTAATATTGTGGTATCGGATCTAATTGCTGATTATACCTTAAAGCCAGACATACTAAGCAGCTAATATAGAGCACACTTGTTCAATTTTGTAGAATTGGATCTAATTGCTGATTATACCTTAAAGCCAGATATACTAAGCAGCTAATATAGAGCAGGCTTGTTTAATATTGTGGTAATGGATCTAATTGCTGATTATACCTTAAAGCCAGACATACTAAGCAGCTAATATAGAGCAGACTTGTTTAATTTTGTAGAATTGGATCTAATTGCTGATTATACCATAAAGCCAGATATACTAAGCAGCTAATATAGAGCAGGCTTGTTTAATATTGTGGTATTGGATCTAATTGCTGATTATACCTTAAAGCCAGACATACTAAGCAACTAATATAGAGCAGACTTGTTTAATTTTGTGGTATTGGATCTAATTGCTGATTATACCTTAAAGCCAGATATACTAAGCAGCGAATATAGAGCAGACTTGTTTAATATGGTGGTATTGGATCTAATTGCTGATTATACCTTAAAGCCAGATATATTAAGCAGCTAATATAGAGCAGACTTGTTTAATTTTGTGGTATTGGATCTAATTGCTGATTATACCTTAAAGCCAGATATACTAAGCAGCTAATATAGAGCAGGCTTGTTTAATATTGTGGTATTGGATCCAATTGCTGATTATACCTTAAAGCCAGATATACTAAGCAGCTAATATAGAGCAGACTTGTTTAATATTGTGGTTTTGGATCTAATTGTGCTTGTAACTGAAGGTATTAGGATAGCTGGGTCCTAGTGTGACCTCATTTTGGAATAACCGTTTGCTTAGAGTGGAGCCCCTTTGTGTAAGTCACAACATTTTCTCCTGCTGCATAGTAATGAGAGGCTTTGTTTTCCTCCATTACATAGGCAGCCCCCAACTCACGGCCAATCGCGGCGTCACTGGGACAAACGACATACAAGCAGCAGCTCACCTGAGGAGCTGAGGAAGCAGAATTTCCAGCCTGATAACTTTCGAGGTAAAGAGACCCTTTTCTCTTCATCTGGACACCTGCAGAGGGGTGCTACCTGATGAACACTTATATTTTCTGAACTTTGTTCCCTGTTCACCGCTGGGTAGGCTAGTTATTTGCTTTTCTTTGTGCTACTAATGCTGAAGTGTAAAGCTAGGGATTCACTGGGTGCCCTAGAGTTGCCTTCCTGATTATATCTTAAAGCCAGACATACTAAGCAGCTAATATAGAGCAGACTTGTTTAATTTTGTGGTATTGGATCTAATTGCTGATTATACCTTAAAGCCAGACATACTAAGCAACTAATATAGAGCAGGCTTGTTTAATTTTGTGGTATTGGATCTAATTGCTGATTATACCTTAAAGTCAGATATACTAAGCAGCTAATATAGAGCAGGCTTGTTTAATATGGTGGTATTGGATCTAATTGCTGATTATACCTTAAAGCCAGATATACTAAGCAGCTAATATAGAGCAGACTTGTTTAATTTTGTGGTATTGGATCTAATTGCTGATTATACCTTAAAGCCAGATATACTAAGCAGCTAATATAGAGCAGGCTTGTTTAATTTTGTGGTATTGGATCTAATTGCTGATTATACCTTAAAGTCAGATATACTAAGCAGCTAATATAGAGCAGACTTGTTTAATATTGTGGTTTGGATCTAATTGTGCTTATAACTGAAGGTATCAGGATAGCTGGGTCCTAGTGTGACCTCATTTTGGAGTAGCCCTGTTTGCATAGAGTGGAGCCCCTTTGAGTAAGTCACAACATTTTCTCCCTCTGCATAGTAATGAGAGGCTTTGTTTTCTCCACTACATAGGCAGCCCCCCCCCAAGCTCACTGCCAACCGTGGCAGGCACCTCGGCAGGCACTCGGCACAAACAAGCAACACAAGCAGCTCACCTGAGGACCTGAGGAAGCCGAATTTCCAGCCTGATAACTTTCAAGGTAAAGAGAGCCTCTTCTCTTCGTCTGGACGCCTGCATGGGGGGGTGCTACCTGATGAACACTTATATTTTTTGAACTTTGTTCCCTGTTCACCGCTGGGTGGGCTTGTTATTTGCTTTTCTTTGTGCTACTAATGCTGAAGTGTAAAGCTAGGGATTCACTGGGTGCCCTAGAGTTGCCTTGCTGGTTATATCTTAAAGCCAGACATACTAAGCAGCTAATATAGAGCAGGCTTGTTTAATTTGGTGGTATTGGATTTAATTGCTGATTATATCTTAAAGCCAGATATACTGAGCAGCTAATATAGAGCAGACTTGTTTAATATTGTGGTTTTGGATCTAATTGTTCTTGTAACTGAAGGTATTAGGATAGCTGGGTCCTAGTGTGACCTCATTTTGTAATAGCCCTGTTTGCTTAGAGTGGAGCCCCTTTGTGTAAGTCAAAACATTTTCTACCACTGCATAGTAATGAGAGGCTTTTTCTCCACTAGATAGGCAGCCCCCCCTCAAGGTCACTGCCAACCGTGGCAGGCACTCGGGAGAAACAAGCAACACAAGCAGCTCACCTGAGGAGCTGAGGAAGCTGAATTTCCAGCCTGATAACTTTTGAGGTGAAGAGAGCCTCTTCTCTTCGTCTGGATGCCTGCAAGGGGGTGCTACCTGATGAATACTTATTTTTTTTGAACTTTGTTCCCTGTTCACCGCTGTGTGGGCTTGTTATTTGCTTTTCTTGGTGCTACTAATGCTGAAGTGTAAAGCAAGGGACTCACTGGGTGCCCTAGAGTTGCCTTGCTGATTATACCTTAAAGCCAGACATACTAAGCAGCTAATATAGAGCAGACTTGTTTAATTTTGTAGAATTGGATCTAATTGCTGATTATACCTTAAAGCCAGACATACTAAGCAGCTAATATAGAGCAGATTTGTTTAATATTGTGGTATTGGATCTAATTGCTGATTATACCTTAAAGCCAGATATACTAAGCAGCTAATATAGAGCAGACTTGTTTAATATGGTGGTATTGGATCTAATTGCTGATTACACCTTAAAGCCAGACATACTAAGCAGCTAATATAGAGCTGACTTGTTTAATATTGTGGTATTGGATCTAATTGCTGATTATACCTTAAAGCCAGTTATACTAAGCAGCTAATATAGAGCAGGCTTGTTTAATATTGTGGTATTGGATCTAATTACTGATTATACCTTAAAGCCAGATATACTAAGCAGCTAATATAGAGCGGGCTTGTTTAATATTGTGGTATTGGATCTAATTGCTGATTATACCTTAAAGCCAGATATACTGAGCAGCTAATATAGAGCAGACTCGTTTAATATTGTGGTTTTGGATCTAATTGTTCTTGTAACTGACGGTATTAGGATAGATGGGTCCTAGTGTGACCTCATTTTGGAATAGCCCTGTTTGCTTAGAGTGGAGGCCCTTTGTTTAAGTCACAACATTTTCTCCCACTGCATAGTAATGAGAGGCTTTTTCTCCACTACATAGGCAGCCCCCCCCCCCAAGGTCACTGCCAACTGCGGATCTAATTGCTGATTATACCTTGTTCCTACTGTTCACTGGGTGGGCTTGTTATTTACTTTTCTTTGTGCTACTAATGCTGAAGTGTAAAGCAAAGGGATTCACTGGGTGCCCTAGAGTTGCCTTGCTAATTATATCTTAAAGCCAGACATACTAAGCAGCTAAGATAGAGCAGGCTGGTTTAATTTTAGTAGTATTGGATCTAATTGCTGATTATGCCTTAAAGCCAGATATACTAAGCAGGTAATATAGAGCAGGCTTGTTTAATATTGTGGTATTGGATCTAATTGCTGATTATACCTTAAAGCCTGATATACTGAGCAGCTAATAAGGAGCAGACGTGTTTAATATTGTGGTTTTGGATCTAATTGTTCTTGTAACTGAAGGTATTAGGATAGCTGAGTCCTAGTGTGACCTCATTTTGGAATAGCCCTGTTTGCTTAGAGTGGAGCCCCTTTGTGTAAGTCAAAACATTTTCTCCCACTGCATAGTAATGAGAGGCTTCTTCTCCACTACATAGGCAGCCCTCCCCCCCTAAGGTCACTGCCAACCATGGCATGCACTCGGGCCAAATAAGCAACACAAGCAGCTCACCTGAGGAGCCGAGGAAGCCGAATTTCCAGCCTGATAACTTTCGAGGTAAAGAGAGCCTCTTCTCTTCATCTGGACGCCTGCAGGGGGGTGCTACCTGATGAACACTTATATTTTATGAACTTTGTTCCCTGTTCACCGCTGGGTGGGCTTGTTATTTGCTTTTCTTGGTGCTACTAATGGTGAAGTGTAAAGCTAGGGATTCACTGGGTGCCCTAGAGTTGCCTTGCTGATTATACCTTAAAGCCAGACATACTAAGCAGCTAATATAGAGCAGACTTGTTTAATATTGTGGTTTTGGATCAAATTGTGCTTGTTACTGAAGGAATTAGGATAGCTGGGTCCTAGTGTGACCTCATTTTGGAATAGCCCTGTTTGCTTAGAGTGGATCCCCTTTGTGTAAGTTAGATTTTCTCCCGCTGCATAGTAATGAGAGGCTTTGTTTTCTCCACTACATAGGCAGCTCCCTCCTCAACCTCACTACCAACCGTGGCAGGCACTCAGGAGAAACAAGCAACACAAGCAGCTCACCTGAGGAGCTGAGGAAGCTGAATTTCCAGCCTGATAACTTTCGAGGTAAAGAGAGCCTCTTCTCTTCATCTGGATGCCTGCAGGGGGGTGCTACCTGATGAACACTTCTATTTTATGAACTTTGTTCCCTGTTCACCGCTGGGTGGGCTTGTTATTTGCTTTTCTTTGTGCTACTAATGCTGAAGTGTAAACCTAGGGATTCACTGGGTGCCCCAGAGTTGCCTTGCTGATTATACCTTAAAGCCATACATACTAAGCAGCTAATATAGAGCAGGCTTGTTTAATATTGTGGTATTGGATCTAATTGCTGATTATACCTTAAAGCCAGACATACTAAGCAGCTAATATAGAGCAGACTTGTTTAATTTTGTGGTATTGGATCTAATTGCTGATTATACCTTAAAGCCAGACATACTAAGCAGCTAATATAGAGCAGACTTGTTTAATTTTGTGGTATTGGATCTAATTGCTGATTATACCTTAAAGCCAGACATACTAAGCAGCTAATATAGAGCAGACTTGTTTAATTTGTGGTAGTGGATCTAATTGCTGATTATACTTTAAAGCCAGATATACTAAGCAGCTAATATAGAGCAGACTTGTTTAATATTGGTTTTGGATCAATTGTGCTTGTAACTGAAGGTATTAGGATAGCTGGGTCCTAGTGTGACCTCATTTTGCAATAGCCCTGGTTGCTTAGAGTGGAGCCCCTTTGTGTAAGTCACAACATTTTCTCCCGCTGCATGGCAATGAGAGGCTTTGTTTTCTCCACTACATAGGCAGCCCCCAAGCTCACTGCCAACCGCGGCAGGCACCGCGGCAGGCACTCGGGACAAACAAGCAAGATAAGCAGCTCACCTGAGGAACTGAGGAAGCCGAATATCCAGCCTGATAACTTTTGAGGTAAAGAGAGCCTCTTCTCTTCATCTGGAAACCTGGAAGGGGGTGCTACCTGATGAACACTTATATTTTATGAACTTTGTTCCTGTTCACCGCTGGGTGGGCTTCTTATTGCTCATTCTTTGTATACTAATGACTGAAGTGTAAAAGCTAGGGACTCACTGGGTGCCCTAGAGTTGCCTTGCTAATTATATCTTAAAAGCCAGACATACTAACAACTAATATAGAGCCAGGCCGGTTAATTTTGTGTATTGGATCTAATTGCTGATTATACCTTAAAGTCAGATATACTAAGCAGCTAATATAGAGCAGGCTTGTTTAATATTCTGTATTGGATCTAATTGCTGATTATACCTTAAAGTCAGATATACTGAGCAGCTAATATAGAGCAGAGCTTGTTTAATTTTGTGGTATTGGATCTAATTATGATTATACCTTAAGCCAGATATACTAAGCAGACTAATATAAGAGCAGGCTTGTTTAATATTGTGGTATTGGATCAATTGCTGAGTTATACATTAAAAGCCAGATATACTAAGCAGCTAATATAGAGCAGACTTGTTTAATATTGTGGTTTTGGATCTAATTGTGTGCTTGTAACTGAAGGTATTAGAGATAGCTGGGTCCCTAGTGTGACCTCATTTGGAATAGCCCTGCTTGCTTAGAGTGAGCCCTTTGTGTAAGTCACAACATTTTCTCCAGCTGCATAGTAATGAGAGGCTTTGTTTTTCTCCACTACATAGGCAGCCCCCTCCAAGCTCACTGCCAACATGGCAGGCACTCGGGACAAACAAGCAACACAAGCAGCTCACCTGAGGGAGCTGAGGAAGCGAATTCCAGCCTGATAACTTTCAAGGTAAAGGCCATTTCTCTTAGTCCGGATGCCTGCAGGGGTTGCTACCTGAATGAACACTTTATATTTTTGAACTTTGTTCCCTGTTCACCAATAGTGGGCTTGTTATTTGCTTTTATTTGTACTACTAATGCTGAAGTGTAAAGCTAAGGGATTCACTGGGTGCCCTAGAGTTGCCTTGCTGATTATATCTTAAAGCCAGACATACTAAGCAGCTAATATAGAGAGCAGGCTTGATTTAATTTTGTAGTATTGGATCTAATTGCTGATTATACCTTAAAGTCAGATATACTAAGCAGCTAACATAGAGCAGGATCATTTAATATTGTAGTATTGGATCTAATTGCTGATTATACCTTTAAAGTCATGGATATACTGAGCAGCTAATATAGAGCAGGCTTGTTTAATTTTGTAGTATTGGATCTAATTGCTGATTATACCTTAAAGACAGACATACTAAGCAGCTAATATAGAGCAGGCTTGTTTAATATTGTGGTATTGGATCTAATTGCTGATTATACCTTAAAGTCAGATATACTAAGCAGCTAATATAGAGCAGGCTTGTTTAATTTTGTAGTATTTGATCTAATTGCTGATTATACCTTAAAGTCAGATATACTAAGCAGCTAATATAGAGCAGGCTTGTTTAATTTTGTAGTATTGGATGTAATTGCTGATTATACCTTAAAGTCAGATATACTAAGCAGCTAATATAGAGCAGGCTTATTTTAATATTGTGGTATTGGATCTAATTGCTGATTATGCCTTAAAGTCAGATATACTAAGCAGCTAATATAGAGCTAGACTTGTTTAATATTGTGGTATTGGTCTAATTGCTGATTATACCTTAAGCCAGATATACTAAGCAGCTAATATAGAGCAGACTTATTTAATATTGATTTTGGATCTAATTGTGCTTGTGTATACTGTCTAAGCCCCTCAGCTTCATCCCTGGAGCCAATGCTCCCAGAAAGTGAAGTGCAAAGCATCAGATCAGATGAAATGGAATCATTGTGCATGGTTGAACTGTTTGAGCTTTCAGGGAGGAAAATGATAGATTGGGGCAGACTGGTGATACACCCGAACAAGAAGAGTATTTTGAGTGCCCTGACAGTCCACTGCCAGTGTCCGAAAGCTCTCCATGCGAGCCAAATGTTGTGGACTCAGAAACTGTAACTCCTGGAGCTGAAAGTGCCCCAAGTTCTAGCCTCTCTACCCCATGGAGACTCCCCTGACAAGTGAGAACAATGCTGAAATGAGGCTCAGAGTGCAGAGACTGTAACAGTTCCCCTAGAAAGACTGGTCGAGCTGTAAAGCCTGTGGTGCACCTCAGTTATGATTCCCTTGGGAGGCCTGTGGATTTGCCTCTCAATGTTGTCCATAAAGGAGTGTATGTGTCCCCAGGCTCATTGCCCAAACTGGCGTCAGTGCTAACTCCAAGTTACTTGTGTTGCCCTCTAGTATGGTGCCCTTGCCCCGTCCAGCCCCAAGGTAACTGATAGGAAGGGCGCCTCTTCAGGTTTCATGTACAAGAGGTAATAACTTGAGTTATGATACAATTGTATGTAATACTGTGTAAAGAGTGACGTACTGCAATGTTTCAGAAATGTGTTCTTGGTAAAATGATATATTGATTGATGATTACATGCGAGCCTAATGCAAATGTATATGGTTGCAGTTGAAACTTATGGTACTTGCTTGACGCGGACGCTCAAGCTTTCCCAGGCTAGGAAGGGTGTAACCTCTGCAAATGGGGGTTCCCAAAAGACTTCCAGGAGCTTGCTTGAATGCTCCAAGCCTGAATGGTGTTTGGCATTTAAGCCATTTATCAGTGAGTGTTTTTAGAACCTCTGGTACTGTCTCTTTAAGAGCTGTCTGCTTGCAGACATAATTAGTTGTATGGGGGACTGTGTGTTTCTTTGATTGAGTACCACTCAAGCTGCTGCCAATTCACTTCATTTTGCAGTCACTGGGAGTGCAAAGGAACCTATCTGAAAGATGTAACTGTTTGCCAGAAATTATTTAGAGTAATAATGAAATTACAGTTTGTCTAACCTGCTTTCTTTGCAGTCAGAACTGTGTCTGCTAGTTCCCATTCTAGTTTGAACTGCTGAACTGGACCAATCAGTGTGGGGTAGCTAGCTCTAAAATGGTGCCTTGGACGAATCAGAACTTGGACTCATAATCTGAGCCAGCCACAAGAGGATTGTATGGGCAGTGACTCTGGGAGATGTAGTTTAGACTTCAGTGCCTTTTTGGACCAACAGCAGCAGTCTATTGTGAGTGACAGCCAATCCAGTCAAGAACTGGGAGGAACTCAAAGGAAGTGCCGGTTTTGTCGGTTGGAGTTTCAGCTGAGCTTTGGCAGTGAAGAAGGAAGAGCCCTGTGCTTTTTCAGTGTGCAGTTTTAGTCAAAAACGTGTAAGGCCCAGAGTTCCGGTCTGCAGCTTGTGTAACAGCTTGTTAGGACTGAATCCGTCCTGTGAAAAGAATCAAAGGATCTCGAAGAGTAGAAACCAGGCTCACCTGTAGAAGACTGGAGGAATTGCTGAAAATTGCACTCGGTCTGTCAGGAACTGAATCTGCTGTGTGTTCTCCGGGTGTGTGCAGTAATTGCGATCGGGATACAGATGCAGCCTGCCTGGTATAGTGCTCTTTATATGGATGTGTGAAGAGGTTTGTGTACCTCAAGTGAGCCCTGCTGACATTGAAGGACCCTATCTTATTTGGAGGTCGTGAGTACTAATTCAGGGTCGCTCCCTGTTGAATTGCCACATTAAATCCAAAAGGAATTACTGTACTGCTGACTGTTTAATTCTCCTTTTCTCTGTGTGAAAGGGCCCCTACCAGCTGCCACGGTTTGGACTAGCCACTAGGGCTTGGGTACCCAGGGACAGTAACTGATAGGGATAGGCCTGTGCACAGAGCCATAGGTAGATTATTAGAGTGATAAGCTAATTAACCTGATTTCCCCCTGTCCTTGTTATATCCCCTAAATAAATCAGAGCTGCTTGTTTCAGCAAAGTTATACTGCCTGAGGTATTTGTCTATGTTAAAGTACTGTACTGTGATTGTTGCACTGTATCTCATTTCACAGGAGGTCCCAGTGCGGAACCAGACCTGGGGGTAAGTGTATACTGTGGCAGTAATTCTGATATATTGTGTGGGCCACTAGTGGGAAGAAAGGGGGGTTGCAGTGTCCCAGAGGGCTGTGACCAAGTTAGTTTAACTATTGCAAACCCTGACCTCTGGGTGGAGGCACCCGCCATTGGATCCAGGCCCCTCAACCTGTTAGTGGCAAATCAGGCAGGGGTAGTAGCCCCTGGGATAGCGCCATCTAGGGGTTACATTTGTACAAATAATTTCCCCTACAAATCAGATGGAACATGTGTCCATCCCTGTTGATGAAATAAAAAGTACCCCAGTCTTCTAAAAATGCTATGTTCTCTACAACTTCTTTTCTCTTTTGAGCTGGATGTGCCATTTTATAAAAAAATGCACAGCTCATTCACTGGTACAAGTGCTACCTTACGAATACGGGGCAAGCTTCTTTTAAAACAGTTACTATTTTGTGCAGTTGTATGATCTTACATGCCTTGACTTGATCCTCCTTACATCTCTACAGTCTCCTATCCCATCCATTGTTTTCCTCATGCTCCAATCTCTACATAGCATCTTGATGTATCTTTGACTGCCCCCCCCTACACACACACACACTCACATGCTGGGATAACTGATGTGGGGCTAGATCCCAACTGATGTGGAACTATCCCAATACAGTAATATGTATAAAGTGCTCAGTATCTGTTAAGGGACAGAGAAGGATAACAACAGAACTGGCTTGACCATCCTTGTTTTCAGGGCACTGTAAGACATTACTCTCTGGGACCAACTAGGGCTGAAACTAAAAACTCAGGTATACAATACACGAGCTCACCCCTTACAAGTAGGTGGTGAGAAGTTCCACACAAACAGGAGGAAGAACTGGTTTAATATAAGGGTAGAAAAAGTTTGGAATGGATTACCACTGGATGTGGTTACAACTCACAATGTGACTCAATTTAAATCGAGACTGGACAAGCATTTACTTAGTAATAACATCTTAGGGTATAACCAAAAGAGCAGGCTTTACTGGACCAATGGTCTTATTAGCCTTGTACAAATCTATGTAATCTGTGTAATCCTGTGTGGTGGGGGCAAGACTCCGTCTTGCTCATCATTCCTGCTACCTTTTCCTGCCTTTGTTTCAACTCCATCCCTCCCACATGGAGCACCTTAGTCAAGCAAGCATGGCTGGACATACCTCTCCACTAGGCCCAACATGCTTTACATAAACATACCTAACTGGTTGTCTGGTGCCTCTGCATCAGATGGCAAGCATAGCAAGTCCTGCTGACATCTGGCAACATGTCCTGCACTGCACGTGCCTGCCAAAGGGACCCCTCCACTTGGGATACTAGAGAGCATATATGCATTGCCAGGAAGCAGCCAAAGTTGACTTTTGTCACTGACATTGGCACCTAACATGCAATACCCCAGTCTTTGGCACCAATCCGGGTCACTTACTTGGTGCACAGTAACACTACTGGGCCGCAGAGGAGCCCTGCACAAAGCTTTTGAAAGTTTGCTGGCTTGCCTCCCACCAGCCACAATCTACAATACAGTTGGTACTGTAATACTGATACTGTCTTAAAATATATGGGACACTGCAGTGTCGATAGTTTCCTTATGTAACTCTGCTGATTACCCTAACTTTCCCAGAACCCTTGACATCGGTGTGTAGTGATGTTGCATGTACATGACATTTGAAGGTGGCCCCACAGGCAAAAGGCCAAAAGCAGGATTTATTTAACTCAAAATTGATTAGCATTTTGCTCATAAAAGTGCTAAAACATTGTGAAAAGCATAGCACTTCCCTCATTGTGTTTAACAAACACAACACTTCTAGAAAACCGATATAAATACTTTCTGTACAGTTAGCATTGTCCCAAGAAAAAAACTGCTAATCAATTATTTAAAACCCTGCAAAAAGCCAGTATTCAGTGTTCCAGATCCCTTTATTATGAAGCAGAGATGCTGAAAAGCATGAATGTTGGACCTTTGAGGGTAAGTAGTAGCCGAGCCACATAAACACAGGCAAAGAGTCGCATACAGCTCTGGAGCCTCACGTTGCAAACCTTTGTTCTAGAGGGACAAGACAGGGTTGTCCTCTATCCCCATATCTATTTATTGCGGCTTTAGAACCACTGATTAGGAAAATTGAGTCAGCCCCTGAAATTAAAGGTATGAAAACAGGAAAAATTGGAAATAAAACTGTCCCCTATGCAGAAGATCTTCTGTTCACCCTGTCTCAACCTAAGGATTCTATTATAGCACGTAAGTCAGTTCTGCAGGAACTTTCTGTAATATCAGGGTTAACAGTTAATTGGAGGAAAACTCAAGCTATGCAGGCATATGACGGAGGAATAGCACATGTCAAGGCTGATCTCGTAGGTAAAGTGTGCTGGATAAAAGAAGGAATTACTTATCTAGGCCTTATGATCCCTACTAATATCTCCTCCCTGGCTGACTATAACCTGAACCCTCTGTTAAAAGAGATAAAGTCTGATCTGGAAAGATTTTTTATTTTATTTTATTATTTTAGTCTTTGGTAACAGGGTAAGGCCCACTAGGCACAAGTGCCTCTTTTCAGGGGCGACCTGGAAGCACTGGGTGGTTAAGTGACTTGCTCAGAGTCACACAGTATGCAAGTGGAGGTTGTGAGAACCAAACCCAGGTCTGGTGGTAGCACAATATAATAGTACTAGGGACTGGGCACCTACAATAATGGTGACCCAATCCTCAGCACATGTGTCGAGGGCTACCTTAGGGTAGGGCGGCCGGATGGGGGGTCGGCAAATATAGTGATGGGATGCCGCTATATGTATGCATGCAGGGGGGAGCAAGCACACACAGTGAGGGATGGGAGGGAATGTGAGGGGTGGTGCCGCAGTGGATTGCTGAGCCGACCCCATGGTGTGGTGGGTGGGCTGGCAGCATTGGTCGGCAGGGTACTCGGTACGGGTCTTGGCATGGTGCATTTTTGTTGCGCCTGGCCCAAACCTTTTTTTTTTTATGTTTTCAACCCCCATCCCTCTGACATGCACCCCTCTGGAGTTGAGAATACTTAATAGGGGATGCGGGGGTGAAGCCTCCACATAAAACATTAAAGCCTAAGTCCCAGCACTGTTTTGCTGTGCACTGGGTGTCTTGACTTCTGGATAATGGCACTGCCTTTAGGCTTTGCCTTATCTCATAGATCCAGTCTGGTCTGCTGGATGTACCAAGCCTGCCTCACAGCTCATTACTCTAACCTCTGGACCTGTCTATGTCACTCTGGGGGAAAATAAATTCTATTACGATGCTGATGGCTCCAAAACTCTTATTCATTTTCCGGAACATTCCACTTATACCTAGCAAATCTAAATTTGCAAAAATTAAGAATACAGTTAAGAACTTCCTATGCAGCACTAACCCACCTAATATAGAGCTCTCCAAACTGAGAGTCCCTTGGACCTTAGGGGGTTTTGGACTTCCATTGCGGGAGTTACATCAGGTTGCTTTTCTACATTATACATTATGCCCCCAACACAGAGCACCGACCCTGGCACTTACAGCACCCAGTTATCTCAGATATAATGTGAGAAGGTGACGGCACAAACCTCCCTCCTCTGACTGGCTGCCTTCTTATGAATGAAAGTGCTTTGTTGCTTGTATAGAAACCAGCTGATCATGTGATCAGCTGGTTTTACTATAGCAACATCTGACTGCTTTCATTCATGAGGAGGGGACTGGCTGTGGAGTATAGAGGGTTGTGCCAGTCACTTTCTCACATTTTATCTTGAGATAACTGGGTGCTGGGTGCCAGGTTGGTGCTGTGTGTGTGGGGTCATGCATTCTTTTTTTTAAGCACAGATAGTCCCTTACAAAGTTTATATCAAGACAGCGGCCGGCTGAGGATGAGGGTGGGTTGAGCCAGTCGCCCATTATTTTATCGGGGATCTATATTAAAAGAACAACTTGGGGGGCCCTGCTGAGCAGCTTATAGGAAACAGCACCATTATAGAGCTCCTGGGTTTTTTTCCCTGTTTGTTCTTTAATATTGCAATTTTTATCAGATGTTTTACCTCCTACGTTTTCTGAGCAGTGCCTAGAGTAATCTAGATCAAAGAACATGGGCAAAAATTGGGGGAATTCCTCTGCAGCTACCGATTTCTTTGCCCCAAAGAAGACACAACCTCCCCATGGGGAGAGGCCAACAGGAACTGATGAAGCCACATCGCTGGGTGCTGCATCCCAGTGAAGCTTCTTTATGTACTATTCAGGCTACCTTCAATCAATTGGTGAAATCTGTCCAGGATATTGATAAAAAACTTGATGCACTAACCCTAGGTTTCGGCTCTGGAAACCAGGATGGAGCAATGTGAAACAACAGTCCAGCAGACCGAGGGTGCAGTATTGCGGGCCTGTGATGCAACTACTCAACTAATCAAAGAAAATGCCATACTCCATCAGCGGCTGGAGATGATCGAGAACCAGACCCGGGAGAGGAATCTCTGCATATTGGGCCTATCGGAGAATGCTGAGGGGGAAGATTGCCTAGAGTTTATTATAACTTTCTTACCCTCTATTTTAGGGCTGGAGGAGGAGACCCCACCAATAGCAACTGAGAAAGCTACTATATAATCCAAGGAGGTTTTGACTAGCACCCAGGCCCCAAGAACTCTGTTGGTTCTATGCCTTGGTGTCGGGGATCAAGACAGAGTGTTAAAAGTTGTCCGTCTCTGGAGAGCACTGAAATATGGGCAGGAAAGCATCAGTATTTTCCTGGACCTTGTTTTCAGCACTAGGCAAAGACGCAAGGCGTTCGGTGGAGTTCATGGCCAGCTGCAGCAGCTAAAAGTGGAGCATCAACTGCTGTTCCCCACACCGCTGTGTTTAACGTGGAAGGGACAATCTTACTTATTCAATTAGCATGAGGATGTGGAAAAAATTCTGCACTTGATGGAGAAAGACAAGGTGAATCCTCATAAGAGGAGGACTTAACTTTTTCCTGTGAGTTAATTGTGTAAAGTGAGGGGTACAGAAACAGAAGGTGGACAAATTTCTTGAAAAGAGTAGGGGAATTTCCCTGGTGCCCAGGCCAATTTTCCCTCCATTCACTAAAAATGCCACCAACAGCTTATTCTGGTTCAAGGTCAGTTGGCATTCATCTGTATTCCCTTCCCCGGGTCGTGCCTGAAAATAGGCAGAATTTGTCTAGTGCACTTACCCAGTCAACAAAAACTAAATAAATAAATAAAACATACCCTTCTGGGTCTTTTGGTGCAGATCTACGACATAACTGGACTTGGGGGCCTTAATTTGAGGTGGGGTCGGTTGTCCCATCTCTGATCAAAATTGCTATAGAATTTATGGGGCCTGCCACTCAGCTAACAGATATGTATTAGACTGATTCTGGTTTTGGTGGTGGCTTCTCTTTGAGGGTCATTACTAACATGCTGTTATTGTGTTCATGTTATATCTTAATGTGTGAAGTAACTAAATTGAACCTATGTTCAGGGAATAAGAAAGCTCTAGTTAGTATATTCTGTGAATTTATTGTGGGCATCGTCCGGCCCTACTGACAGGTCTGACAGTTAGGATGCACTCTAAGTTTTTTTCCTTTAGCTGCATGCTTGGGGTATAGTATTGCTCTATTATTTTTGGGTTATCCCTCCTTGATGTAACATATGGGAAGGGGTATTATGCTTATATGTGGTTGCATATTGCTGGTGTTATGTACATCTGATGTTACCCTTCATCTCTTTGTTTTGTGGTTTGTTGGTTAGAAAATCAATAAATATGTAATACAAAAAGAGAACAACTTGTGGATGGGGGTGTGGGGAGGGTGGGACTGTACTTTTTCGACAGAGGGTGGAGGGATTCTTTTTCTGTTTGCATGGGCTGGGAGAGGAGGGAGAGGAGGAGGTGTCTGGTTCTTTTCCTTTTTGTAGGGCTGAATATTTTACCTAATACCAAATACCGGAACATTTGGCTGCTGAATATTGTTATATACTTGGACTTCAGTAAGGCCTTCAATTCGGTGCCGCATGGGAGGTTGGGACGGAAGTTGAGATACGTGGGGATGGGGACTAAGAGGGTTAAATAGATTGAGAATTGGCTGCAGGGGAGACAGCAGAGGGTAGTGGTTGGGGGAACTCTCATCTCCAAGGCTTGTGACGAGCGGGGTGCCGCAGGAATCGGTACTGGGGCTAGTGCTATTTGGAATATTCATAGCGGACATCTTGTATGGTGTCAGGAATAAGATCAGTCTATTCAATGACGATTCCAAATTTGGGGTGGTGGTGGATGATATAGCAGGTTGGCAGGGGCTGCAGGGCACCCTAACCAAACTGGTGGAGTGTTGGGAAGCGTGGCAGTTGGGGTTCAATGCAAAAAGTGCAATGTCCTGCACTTTGCAGCAAAAACCAGGGAGGGGTTACCACCTGGGATGGGTGCAGCTAGGTTCCACTGAGGAGGAGACAGATCATGGGGTGGTTGTAATGTGAAGATGAAGAATACAGAACAGTGTAGGAGGGCGGCAGTGAAAGCCAACAGGATGCTGGGTTGTATCGCGAGAGGGATCTCCTCCAGGAGTAAGGAGGTGATCCTGCCTCTCCACAGGGCACAGGTCAATCCACACCTGGAGCACTGTGTGCAGTTCTGGCACCCACATCTGAAGAAGGATGTGAAATTACTGGAAGGGGTACAATGCAGGACTACAAGGACGAAACAGGGATTGGAGGACAGACCATATGAGGAGAGACTGAGAGAGCTGAGCATGTACTCCTTGGAGGAGAGAAGGGAACGGGGGAATATGACTGAGACCTTTTAAGTACATAAAGGGGATCAACAAGGCAGGCACTGAAGGGATATTCAGGCTGAGGAGGGGGAGGGACACAAGAGGGCATGGCCTTACATTGGAGGGGAGAAGATTTAGGACAGAAATGAGTAGACACTTCTTCACGGAGAGGGTCATGGCAGAATGGAATGCTCTACCAGAGGAGGTGGTAGGCTTTAAGACAGTGGGTAGTTTCAAAAGGGGATGGTACAAGGTGAGGGGGATGTAATTGGGAAGAGGAGGCAAGGCAGCTGCAAGGTGAGGGTGCTAGCTCCACACTCGAGCAGACTTGATAGACCAGGTGGCCTTTTTCTGCTGGCAAAGTTGTTTGTTATTATGTTCAACTATAAAATTGCAACACACTAAAGAGCATAGTAGCAGTAATGCCAATCCTATAAACTGGTGATCATCACCAATAAAAGCGTTCCTCAATATACCAACAAGAAACTACATAAAGTTTAAGGACGTCGGTGACAGTAGTACAGTGGGGACCGCCAGCACGTTGATTCTGCAACTTGCAACCTGACAGCTTACAGTCTATACAAGCAAATAACTACGCGGGTGTCAGCTAAAAGGAATTGAACAGAAACAGATCTCTTCAGGACTTTGGAGAGAGCAGACAGGATGGATATGGGTGGATAATTGTTCACAACTTGTCTATCTCTGCTTTTAAACAGGTGCATGACCTCATCACTCTTCCAGATGCAAGGTCGGCAGCCTGTAGAGTGGGAAATGTTACAAAGGATGGTGACAGGCAAGCAGTCGCTAGCATGGCAAGTCTAAAGAGCTTAGGTTCCAGGTTATCTGTCCCACACTCTTAATGGGATCAGGACTGAGAACGGCAGAAGCCTGAGATGCACGTTCAAGGAAGGTATAGGCATAGGAATGCATTACAGTATGTGGTTCAGAGTTGTTGTGTATCGAAATACATACACTGCCTGATGCTGTTATACCACAATAGTGATGTCAGAAGCTGTTGTACTACAGTTGCTATGTCACTACTGCAGTAGAAAAGCGTAAAATCCCACATCTATTAAGATTCCTTATGCTGACCTGCATTGCTGATTCCTCGTAATGAAGATAGCCACAAAACTGACAGCAGTCCAAGTGGAACTGTTTTGTTAAAAGATGAACTACTACTGTAGAAATGTTGGCAGCACATAGCGTTTTCCTTAAATCACGTTAAATGTTTTTGAAACTATCCTGTTTGCTATTTTCTGTTTATTGACGACAGTTCATCAAGCCAGTTAGAAAGAAGGTACATTTAATACAACAAACATAGTATACCATACCAAATAATGTATGGGCAACCCTACACAACAGGGTTAATGCTTCCATCTCAGGGTGAGATGACATCATAGAGGCCTTTGGAGTTTACTGTGGTTCTATGTAATAACGGCCAAAGCCTAAAGGCGATCGCCGTTGTCGCAAAGTTAGAGTACCGAAAACATTTTTGGCACTCTGACACCCTGGTAAACGGTGCCGGGGACATACATTTCAACCCCCTGCACCCCCTAATAAAGGATTCTCAACTCCGGGGGGGGTGCAAGTCAGGTGGGGCTGAAAACATGTAAATATAAAAGGTTTGGGCCGGGTGCAATAAAATCGCACCAGTGCCCAGACCCGAACCCGATACCTCACCCACCCCAACCACAGGCCAACCCCGACGCTTCGATGCAGCTCGACAACCCACCACAGCGCCACCCCCTACAGATCCGCCATCCCCTTCCAGCCCATGCTCGCCATACTCGGCCCTCCCAGGTGCGTACATATAGCGACATCCTGTCGCCCATTTCACACACCCTCCAATCCAATTGCCCTACTCTGCCATCGCCATGAGGGATTCAGTGGGGAACAAGTCACCGTTACGGACAGTGCCCTTACCAATGTGCCCTCCTCACAGGTTACTATTTACTGTGGTGGTCTTTGATGGCTTAGAAAATTGGCAAGTAAATCCTAGCATTCTGACTGGCTAGGACACTGAGCTAAGCGGCCGGGTATTTTTCGATAGAGCCCTGCTAAAAATAAGTGCCAGCTCTATACCCCAAACCCAGACTGGTATCATTGTGCCACTTAAAAATTAACCAGCTGCCATTGTTTTCCGCTCGCTAAGTGGACAACCGAGTAAGACAAGCCCACCTCTCCTCCCTGAGTAACAGAAACTTCTCTCACCACAAATATAGCCAAACCATCAGATTTAAAACTAAACACTTTCACAATAAAATAAAACTTTGCAGACACAGCAGATTGTTGTAATGGGAAAGGAGACAGTGTGGCTCCCACTCCCGCACAAGCCAGCGATGCAGTAGTTCGCCAAAGCCAACTAAATATCTGCATCTCTGGTACATGTCCAAGCCGTCACTCCCTCAGTAGCTCCACAACCCGTGGTTGCGCTTGGCACATAGCAGCATTGCTCGCTCTCACTTAACCGCGTCACACCCGGTCGGCCCAAACAGAAGCTTTTTTTAAATTTTTTATTATTATTGCCCGATACTCTGACAAGCCATGTACCTGCATTATCATCTTGGAGTTGCGTCTCCTTCGCTCAGACGCTGCTCTGCTTGTTCAGACAGGGGCTCACACACCACACGGTTGGGGCTGCTACGAGATGAGGCCACACAACACAGGAGTCCTCAAACTTGTTCTTACGTATTTTCACTGGTAAAATGTCACCCCTGGAAATTCTGTCCATACTACGGACAACAACCACCTACATAACCATTGTAACAGCTTGAAAACTCACAATTACAGAGGCTCACCTAGCACAAAGACTCCCTGCTCAAAAAAAAAAAACAGCATCCTAATCCAAGCAGAGGAACTATTTTATTTCAAAATAAATAAAACACTGAACAACTTTTACATTTTAACATGAAAATCATTTTATCCAACCACATATAATACAGTGTGCCCATTTTCTAAGCACAATAATAAGCACAATACCCTCCATGGTAGAGTTATGTTAGAATACGGACCTTCCAGGGCTATAAGGCCCTCTGCCTGTGGTATCGGGCCTCATTACGCCCTGGGCGGTCCAGTATTCTAATACCACCCTAGAGAGTATTATTGCTTACATATTACCCCTTGATGGAAACACAGCCTTGATGTGTATGGTTGCCAATACATTATTCTCTACATCTAAGGGGATCAGAGATAATGAATGGTAAGAAGATATTGCAAGGATTAAAGAGGAAATTTCATGATGGTCCAAAACGTTACAGCTTATAGTCATTATATGCAGTACTAGACCTGAAAAGGTGTGTGCATTTGTTATTTTTGGCCAAGGTTTACTCTGCCTTCCATAATTTGGATTTGGGCAGACTAGGTGGGCCAAGTGGTCCTTATCTGCCATCAAATTCTATGTTTCTATGTTGTTTGTGACCCCTGCAGAAGAGTGACCCACACTGTGCAGTACCATGCAGTTGCAACAATGTTGCAAGGGAAACCTACCAGTATTTAGTGTACATACTGTGTTTCCTCTTCCCCATGAGACCTTGTTAGTAATGCATTATGCCAAAATCCAAATGCCTTGTCAGTATGCTTTTTTTTTTTGTGAAATTGACTCTGCCCTATATTGATGTCAGCATTACAACCCAGGGCCCACAGCAATACCAGGCTTGCTACAGAAACTCTGGTGCACCCTACAGTTTTTAGCAGCTCAGAGTGCAAAACCTAACTGCAGTGGACAGTGATGAAATGCAATTCCAGAATCAATGCATGAAGGGGTAATTTATGCATGAAAGTCAAAAGGACTGGGGAAGTTTCTCTTTAATGAGTCTGAGGTTTTTGCCCTATATCTTGGGTGCTGGTTAGACACCAGGGATTTGGAAATAAGTATGTTGAACATTTGATAGGGACAATTGGTACAAGGAGGGGTCTCCTTTATCGGAATACAGGTAGTTTCAATTTGGATAATATTCAGAAAATTTTGCAGGTTCAAATTTTTCTGGCATCACATTTTTCTGACTTTTGATTATGCAGACTTACTGCACAAACATGCTTCTAATTACCAGCTTTGCAAACTACATGTACTGTATGTTTGTTTGGTGAGATGAATTCTTGCCTATCTTCAGGAGACTCATCATTGTTACGGCAATAAGTGGTGGGCCGGACTGCACTGATAAATAGGAAGAAACTTCATAAACTTTAATTTCTATACAAATGTGCTTACAGAGCAACCCCAAACTACTTGGTGGAGCATATCAGTCCTAGGAAGGTGACATCTTACCTACATAATGACCACCTTTGTGAGCTTGATAATCCACATGCTAAGACCTCAGTCTAACTACTTCTTAAGTAATTTTGTTCCCATAATATGGAACTCTGTCCTGGCACAGTTCCACTTAGTGGACACTAAATGTCCCTCAATTTCTGTTTAAAAATCTGAGGGCTGGATTTTCATACCCCTTCCAAAATCAGCGCAGGTGCAGGAAAAAAACTGCAGCAAGTGGGGCTTCACTTGCGGAGCCACAGTTTTTCCCACATGTGCCATATTTTCAAAGCAGGAGCCAATTTACAACCAGCACCCTGATTTACGGCAGCTTGTGGCTGTTTAATCAGTGCAGTTGTGCCAGAATGTTATGCCTGGTGGGACCAGGTGTAACATCTCCTGCAGCTGCGTGGGCTGAAAATAGTAAAGTCTGCAGGTGTGGAGAATTCACTCCTCATTGGCTGACTGCAGATTGAGACTTAGTCCCTGATGAGCTGAAAGTCCTGCCCCTGGTTTATTTCCTCCTTGAGTAGTTGTAACTGTTTTCTCTCAACTGACAATACCTGATTAATGTTATCTTAATGCTCCCGGTGCTCGTGAGGCATACGCTCTCCTGCCCTCCCCAAGCTCCGTTGCTCTGGAACCCACAGACTTCTCAGCTTCCCGGTGGTCGTGACGGCATACTCTTCTCCTGCCCTCCCCCAAGCTCTGACGTGCTATAACCTACAGACTCCTCAGCTCCCCAGTCATCGTGATGGCATACGCTTCTCCTGCCCTCCCCCAAGCTCCGACATGCTGGAACCTACAGACTCCACAGCTCCCCGGTGGTCATGAGGGCATACGTTTCTCCTGCCTTCCCCCAAGCTCTGACGCGCTGGAACCCACAGACTACTCAGCTCCCCCGGTGGTCGTAAGGGCATACACTTCTCCTGCCTTCCCCCCCCCCAAGCTCTGACGTGCTGGAATCCACAGACTCCTCAGCTCTCCTGTGATCATGAGGGCATATGCTTCTCCTGCCATTCCTCCAAGCTCCGACATGCTGGAACCCACAGACTCCTCAGCTCCCCGGTGGTCATGACAGCATACGCTTCTCCTGCCCTCCCCCAAACTCTGACGTGCTGGAACCCACAGACTCCTCAGCTCCCCAATGGTTGTGAGGGCATACGCTTCTCCTGCCCTCCCCCAAGCTCCAATGCGCTGGAACCCACAGACTCCTCAGCTCCCCAGTGGTCGTGACGGCATACGCTTCTCCTGCCCTCCCCCAAGCTCCGACATGCTGGAACCCACAGACTTCTCAGCTCTCCGGTGGTCATGACGGCATATGCTTCTCCTGCCCTCCCCAAGCTCCAACGTGCTGGAAACCACAGACTTCTCAGGTACAACGGCACAGGACAGATTGGAACGCCAGCGTCATTTTTTCTCTGTATTTGTGTGGTGTGGGCAAAAGACTAAGGATTTTTGGCACCAATTTTTTAAAAAGGGGCCCCTCTGCTTTAACCGTCGGCAGAGCAATGTAGATAGTTTGTAAACCTGCCTAACACAATATATGCAGTATTTTGCCAATCTTCTGGAAGCTTTAAATGAACTTGCTGCATCTCTGCTGTATTAATTAACTTGTTGTTTCTCCAGTATGACTGGGACTTTTAATTTAATTCCAGCCAAGCACGTAGTTCGTTTATTTCTACCTGCCTTAACTTAAAATAGTGTAAGCAGTGTTTTACTCATTTCACCGGGAGCTCCAACATGATCTTAAGTTTTATAGTATAAATTAACTTTGCAGCTGCATACCCCAGCAGGACTGGGAACTTTAAGCTTTTATCCAGCCTGTCCTAATTTGCTGTTACCAGAATTCAGGGCTATTTTGGAAGCTCCATTAGTAGCACAGAGTCTTGTTTGTGGGTTCTAATATTGTGTAATAGCACTTTCACATGCTTGCAGTAACGCAGTTTGGGACCAGATTGGTAACTCAAGTACAGCTAAAAGTTGACCCAGGTCTGCAGTTCTGTTCCTAACACTGAAACCCAGCTGTTAATTCGAATTAGGGAAGACGTGCTGTAGCATATTAATCTGCCAGGCAGCCCCACCTCCTCCCTACCTGATAAATAACCAGTCCTTCTGTTTTCTTTCTTCTCAGCTCCCCGGTGGTCATGACGGCATACGCTTCTCCTGCCCTCCCCCAAGCTCCGACACGCTGGTACCCACAGACTCCTCAGGTACGACGGCACAGGACAGACTGGAATGCCAGTGTCATTTTTTTCTCTGCATTTGTGTGGCCCTGCTGGCGCTGTGCGCCAGCTGCCCCACCACCACCCTAGGTGAGCTGTCCTTTATATAGCCAGCATCACGTGAGGCTGATAAGCAATCAGCTCACTTTTCTATTAGCAGATTATCTGTTGTCACCACTAGTGGCCACCCCAAGCCATCCCAGCTATCTAAACATAGTAAACAACATGCTGCCTCTATCTTTAACTACAATTTGCCTGTTTACACCTCTACCATCCCTCCCACCTTCATCCTGCCCAGAATGGCAGCCTGGCCCCCCAACAATCATAACCAAGGCTGCTCTGCCACACCACTATGCCACCTCCACCATTGGGTAGCCCCACAAGTTCTCTTATATAACTGGGAGCTCAGTGCTTCCTCCCTTCCTTCCTCCCTCCTTTCATGCTGGGCTAAAGGCCATTCATTTCTCTACCCCAGGCAACTCTTCACAAACCTCCTAGCATCCTTCGGCCCCCCGAAAGTCACAATGGGCCACGCTTAAAACTAAACAGCTGTTTACACTACTGCTCCTCCTAGCTGGAGACGTTGTGCTAATCCCTGGACCAACCGCCCCCAGCTGCCACCACCCCTCCCCATCTCTCCAATTACCATAGGGCTTTAAAATAGTGCACTTAAATATATGCAGCATCCTGAATAAACTAAACATACTACAACTAAGTGTCCTATCTCTACAACCTGACATTCTGATTATCACTGAGACCTGGCTGAATTCCCACAACCTAGACGCAGAAATTCATATCCCTGGCTACTCTATCATCCGGCGTGACCACCCGGGTAATAAAAAGGGGTGGCGGCGGCATTGCCATGTTCATCTACTCCCAGCTACAGTTCTCTGCAGTCCTGCTTCCCGAGCCCATGTTGACCATAGATGCCCCGCTAATCAAAATCGCTCTCCCCCACTCAATTCCCGTGTTTGTAGCAGGGCCCTACTGCTCCCCTGACACCCCGCTGACCATCATCCTGGACCACCTGGGCACCCTAAAGGCCCTTGTGTTGGGGGGTGAGCTGAATATCCTTGGGGACTTCAACTTAAATTGGCTCTCTAGTGCTAGTGCTAAACTCCGAAGCCAAGTGAATGCACTAAACCTGTCCCAACAAATCTCAGAACCCACTCGCCTGAACTACAAATCCCAGAACCACTCCCTCTTGGACTGGGTCCTTACCTCGCACCTTCACCGGATACTTGATGCTGGACTCCTACCGGACTCTCTAAGTGATCACCACATGATTTACGTGGTAAGAAAAATATTCAGGTCCAAGGCACCTCCCCCTTGAACTCTACTCACTAGGTCCTACAAATCCCTTGACCTTACAGCCCTCCTAAAAATGACCTGTCAAACATAGACTGGTCCTTCATCCCCGGGGTAGCCTCCATTGACTCCGCCCTAGAAATCTTCAAGTCCAGATTCCTCACTGTCTGGGACTACTATGCGCCACTCAGAAGGGCTCGAGTAAGGGGTGCTCACCTGCCCTGGGTCACCGCCGATCTCACAGAGCATCTCCGAGCCAGAGACTGGGCCTGGAAAACTTATAAGGCAGCTGGCACCCTTGCAGCACTCCAACATTACCACTCACTTCGGAATGCCTGCACTAGGCTTACGTGACAAGCCAAAGTGAACTACTTTAAAGCCTCCTTCCACACCAACATAAACCACCCAACGAAGTTTTGGAAGACAATCAAATCACTCTTTGTCCCTCCTGCCCAGCCCCCTACTCCAGCCCTGGATGTAACGGGCTCTATTGTCACTGAACTAGGTGCAGTGGCCTCAGTTTTTAACACCTCTTTTACAAGCTACTCATCCTCCCTCTTGTGCTGTCTCTGCACACACCGCCGAGGTGCTCACCCCTTCCACCCCACCCCAGCCTCCCGCTTTTCCTTTCGCCCTGTTACCCCATCCGAAGTACTAAAAGCCCTGCAGTCACTCAATCCTGCCAGAGGTAAATGACCCTAGGGACTGGACTGCAAAGTGCTCTACCTATCTGCATCTGCCATCGCCAGCCCTCTGGCCGCTCTATTTAACCTCTCTCTTTCTCGCCTGCATCAATCCCATCTGACTGGAAACATGCTACAGTCATCCCCCTTCCTAAAGGTGGTGATCCCTCCTCCTCAGGCAACTACCGCCCCATCTCCCTTTTCCCCATACTAGCCAAAATCCTGGAGCATCTTGTTCTCTCTCAACTCTCTCCTTTCTTGACTCCTCCTCCTTTTTCTCACCTTACCAGTCTGGATTTAGGAAATCACACTCCACCATCAACTCCCTTCCTCGGCTCACTGACTCCATTCTCACAGGAATGGATAATGGACACACCACCTCAGCCATCTCTGTCAACCTTGCAAAGGTCTTCAACTCTGTCTTCTACGCCCTCCTACTAGCCAAGCTCTCCCATGCTGGACTCTCAGGAGCTTCCACCTGTTGGTTCCACTCCTACCTGGCAGGCAGGTCACAATCAGGCAGAATTGGCTCTTACACTTCGGTCCCCCTCCATGTCACCATAGGGGTTCCCCCAAGGCTCGGTCCTTGGCCCAATACTGTTTTCCATCTTCCTAAATGACCTGGCCTTGGCCTGCCCACATACATCCATTCACATGTACGCAGACGATACAGTACTGTATGCATCAGGTCTCTCCTCCTCTGAAGTGACTTTCAGACTCCAGCAGGACTTCAGTAATGTCCAGCTCTGGTTTCGCTCAAATCAACTTTTTCTTATTCCCAAGAAAATGGTCTCCCTAACCTTCGGCATGAGGCAGAGACTCTCCAAATCCCCTCCATCCCCACCTTCAACACCACTGATGGGGCTCCCCTGGAGGCTTGCACCTCCTTCAGATACCTTGGGGTCTGGCTCAACCAGCACCTCGACTTTTCTGCACATATCGACGCGATCCACAAGAAACTGCACCCCAAGCTGGGCATCCTATATCGCAACAGGGACTGCATCCCTCTGCCAACTCGCAAGGCAATTGTACAGAAAATTATCTTCCCAATATTCGATTACGGGGACATAGTCTACAGTGCTGCTCCCAAGTCCTCCCTAGCCAGACTGGATCCTCTCTTCCACTCCTTCTGTCGCTTTGCCCTGGACTACCTTCCCCTCAACCCATCACTGCGGCATCTACAGGTCCTTGGACCTCCCCCCCGCTTAAAGACCGGAGACAGGCCCATTGTGCTAGGACTACAGTGAAATTCTGGGCCCAGTCTCTTCCCCTTACCTCGCGGCAGCCCTAACAACTCAACCACCACCTGCGTTCTCACTCAGGAACACGGACTCCCGGCTTCTCTATGTCTCACATATGTCCACCACTACAGGCCAGGCTGCCTTCAAATACTGCATGCCTAAACTATGAAACTCCTTGCCAGTAGACATCTGACACACCACCAACACTCAGCACCTCAACTGTCTCCTCGAGGCACATTTCTCCTCCACCTGCACTTGCACCTAGCTCCACTGGGGGACAAGTATCTTGTTCTTCTCATTTTGGCCACTTAATTGAGTTGCACACTGGCTTCATATTAAGCGTTCACTGACCTCTACCCTCAGCTGATTAAAGTGTATGTAAATGTCCTCTGGTGGCTGCTCATAGCTACTGTACCTGCATGTGTTCTCTGTATGCATTTCTATTGTACATTTCTCCTCTACCCCCCTCCCCCAGGACACATCTGGAATCGAGCATTTTCCCGCTCAGTATGCCTTCCTGGTACAACTTTTAAATAAATAAATTAGTGTATATAAGTATGGTCCCCACCAGTTACACAGATCACAGTTTTAGCAGGCAGTCTGTTTAAATGGGCAAAATCAGTTTGCCTTTAGTCACTTTCACAGACATTATCGTAATGCACACCGCACATACCGTATTATAAGCACCTGCTATTTCAGGCACTTCAGGCTGCTATCAGCTGTGTAAATCACTTGTTGTGTCTGCCAATCTTTCAGCGCCAATTAACACCTCAGATTGCCCTCATTTTGGACAATTTTACTGGTCACCCTCCCATCCCTGGTTTACATAAAATCACACTCATTATGTTTGCTTTCACGCATGTGCAAGAAACATACTGCCATCATCCGAGTTTTCGGAGGTGTGTCACCCCCTCTTCCAATTCAGTCAGTGTGTTGGCAGGCGCGGCCCCAGTCCATCAATGCATGCTGGAGCTGTCTATGACAGCTCCAAAATGCAGTGGCGTACAGTTTAAAGGGGCTACGCTTCAGTAAGCAGCGATAAGATATCGCCTGCTCATGCGCAGCTCCCCCTACACACACACACACACACGCACACGCACGCATACTGCATGCCGCCCCCACGCACATTACTGTGAAGCCGACGGGGTGCCCAATCCCGCCGGCTTGTGCTGCGCCCCCAAAGTTTCCACATGCCATGCTGGGTGCCCACCCAGCGTGGCAACTCATGGTATAGCCGATCGGGGTGCCCAATCGTCGGCTCCACTGTCCCCTCCCGGTACAGGGTGCCGCTGAGGCCCACCCCAGCGGCAACTGAATGATATGGTCGACGGTAAGCTCTAACTCGCTGCCCCCAGCCGCCCTTATGCCACGCTGGGAGCCCACCCCACTATTTTGAAAATTTGGTGAAAAATTCCAAAAAATGACTGTTTTACGAGCGCAGCAGTACAGTCTTGTTGACGTCAGAAGTTCGCAGATTTTCAATATTTTTACTCCAGATTTTCAACATTGCCATTTTACCACACCTTCTTCACATCTCACCCAAAACGTGTTTCAACCCATGTAGCGCACAATGGCGCAGTTGGTGTGCGAAATCAATGTACGGGACAAATTAAGAAAATCAGAGTGACACTGTTCATGAGCAGAGGTCTTAAAATGGCTATGTTGAAAATTTGTGAATAAATTCCAAAAATGACTGTTTCGGACGTAGGCGCAGTTCCACGCGACGCGTAAGTTTGCAATTTTCAATATTTTCACTCCAGATTTTCAACATTACCATTTTACCACACCTCCTTATGAGCAGTACAGCTGTCATTTTTCACATCTTGCCCAAAATGTGTTTCCGCCCATGCTTAGCGCACAGTGGGCGCGGTCGATGTCTTGAAATCAATGTATGGGACACATTAAAGAAAATCATAGTGACACTGTTCATGAGCAGAGGTCTTAAAATGGCTATGTTGAAAATTTGGTGAAAAAATTCCTAAAAATGACTGTTTACGGCGTGTTGCGCGGTTCCTATGCATGCATGCTGTAAGTTTGCAGATTTAATAGTTTCACTCCAGATTTTCAACATTGCCATTTTATTACAATTTATGAACAGTACAGCTGCCATTTTTCGATGTGTCGCCAAAATGTGTTTTCAAGACATGTAGCGACAATGGTGCTGTTGGTGTGCGGAAGCAATGTTTGGGACAGATTACGTAAAATCACAGTTACACTGTTCATGAGCAGAGGTCTTAAAATGGCTATGTTGAAAATTTGGTGACAAAAGTCCATAAAATGACTGTGTTACGAGTGAGCATTGGCGTAGTTTCCACGCACCGTAAGTTCATGACTTTGTAATATTTTCAGTCCAGATTTTCACCAGTGGCATTTTTCCACACTTCTTATAACAGTACAGCTGTCATTTTTCACAACATGGCCGAGGTGTGTTTTCATACTTTCAGCGCAGAGATGCGTGGTCGTTGTGGGAAATCATTGTTCGGGACAGATAAAGAAAATCAGTGACACTGTTCATGATCGGAGGCACCAAAATGCCTGAGTTGACAATCTGCTGTAAAAAATCCCCAACCTAATTATATTACGTGTGTGCGTTGCACAGTTTCTATGTACGCTCGTGACTTTGCCAGTTTTTTTAATATTTTTACTGCAGATTTGCAACATTGCCATTTTTTACACCTCCCCATGAACAGTACAGCTGTCATTTTTTACATCCTGTTCGGAATGTTTTTGCACCTGTGGTGCTAAATGCCATAGTCGCTGTGCATAAGCAGCTTTCGGCTAACAAACTGATATTGCCACTGTTCATGAGGTGGGGTCACAAAAAAACCATGTTGAAAATTTGGAGTGAAAATACCAACGAATGCCTGAGGTATTTGGGTTTCCAACCATAACGCCCAACCCTGTAGAGAACGACAGGCATCAGGGGTGTGACTTGGGATTCTTGCCTGTGATGCTCATACCATTCCACACCCTGCAGCCAGTGAGAGGCATCGAGGTATGCCTTGGACTCTTCGGCCCCAAAGTTCACCCCATTCTCCTATATCGCACCCATCTCACCGTATTTCCTAACAGAATGGGGTGCGCATAAGAGCCAAAGACCCCAAGGAACACTGTGACACTTGTCAGTGTCTGCAGGGTGGGGTGTGGTGAAATGGCATGGCCGTTATGCCTGACCCCAATGCCTGTCACTCTCTGCAGGGTGGTGGTGGGGTTGGCTTCAGTTCAATACTTCACTGCCATTCCTATTACGCAGCTCTGTAACTTCTACACTACCACTGCCAATGCCAGCAAGCAAACATTCGGCATTGACAAATGCTTGTTTTCTTCCTGCCAAACACAACCTGTTTCATTCAACTCCCTTGATCAGGGGATCATCTGTTCACTGAAGCAGCACTATGTGTGGGCCATGAGAGAGCGTGCCACAGAGCAGCTTGATACACATTCAGAACTGAATGCCATGCAATGCAGCAAATGCATCTTGCTGCTGGATGCTGTCTGCTTACTTAAACATGCATGGAACTCAGTGACTGCCCTGACAATCCAGCAATATTTTTTAAAAGTTGGCTTCTTTATCTTGGATGAAAGTGGCACTGATTCTGATGCTGCTGGCACGCTGGGAATTGACGAAGAACCTGTGACAGCTCCAAATGGGATGACAGCTGACAAATTTCAAAAGCTGTGTCACCTTATGGACAATGAAACAGAGCCATCAGAGGATGACATCAGTGAGGTCTTGGACAACATGTGTAATGACATTGCACATGACGAGAAGGATGACCCAGAGGACACCCAGGAAGAAGAAGCAAGAGTCACACCACCAGACGTCTGAACAGCACTCCTAACATTGCAGCATACTATGGAACAGAATCTTGATCTGGAGCTGAAATGGAATGCCCTTACTACTACTGAAAAGGTCTGGGGACCATACACAAAGTCAAAGGCAGTACAAACAAAGATAACTGAATTATTTCAGTGACAAGTAAAACCTTCCCGATTTCATCATGGACTCGGCCGAGTACAGTACTGCCAGCATCTGACATACAGTGTCTTTTCTTTTATTCAGCACATTTAAATGTTCAGTTATGTTAATAAAGGTTACCTATTCACCAAACTGAATAGTAAGTGCTTCATTATCAGTAGTGCGCTTCGCAGGTGGCAGGGTTACAACTGCAGTGGACCTGTGATATACAAAACTGTTTTTGAATTTAAACCATCCATCCCATGTAAGGGGTAGAAATCTGATACATTAATCTGCCCATTATAAGCAGTGGGAACTGTATACTGCGCACATAGCTGGGAAGTAAGTTATTTATACTGATTGATTGATTGATTTCAAAAGTTACACCAGGAAAGACATACTGAGCTACTAACACCTCATCTAACAGCTCATTACCAGATATGTCCTGGGAGTACGGGATGTGGAAAATGATATACAGCAAATACAATATATCACGAACCCTAGTCAAAAACTGAGAACAAATCAGTATAACAGATGTATATAACAGAAATAAATTGAGATAATTTAGGTAATGATTCAAAAAATCCACAGGGAAGTGTATTGTACCAGTAGAGTAACCTTTAACCTCTGTCTCAGGAAGAGATGTTGTGAAGTTTTAATTCACCGGTGAGGTTGGCGCAAATCCGTGTTATCTGCATACACAGAAACTTTGCGGATTCTGCAGCTGTCGGAAGACTTCGCTTGTGGGTTTTTTTGTAACAGAAACATAGAAGTTGAAAGCAGATAAGGACTGCAAGGCCCATCCAGTCTGCCCATTTCTTTTTCTACCTTATAAATGTGTCATCGGCCTTTGCTCTGTCAATGGCCTATCTATTCATACTCATCTGTATTGCTCTCTTATGCCTATCCATGCCTGTTTGAAGCCCTGCACTGTATTCATATCCACCACTTCCTGGGGTAGGCCATTCCATGCATCCACCACCCTTTCTGTGAAAAAGAACTTCCTCACATTGCCCCTTAATCGGCCTCCCTCTAATCTCATGCTGTGTCCTCTTGTCCTGCTATTTTTCTTATATTGAAACATTAAGACTCTTTCACCTTGTTAATGCCCTTAAGTTGTTTGAATGTTTTGATCATATCACCTCTCTTCCTCCTTTGCTCTAGGGTATACATATTGAGCTCTGTTAATCTGTCCTCATATGTTTTCTGATGCAGTCCCTGCAACATTTTGGTTGCCCTTCTCTGGACTGCCTCAATTTGGTTAATGTCCTTGTAAAGATGTGGCCTCCAGTACTGCACACAGTACTCCAGATGGGGCCTAACCAGTGTCTTGGAAAGAGTGATTATTACCTCCCTCTTCCGACTTGTGATACCCCTACTAATACACCCCAACATCCCTCTAGACTTACCTACTGCTTTAGTGGTCTGCTTGGATGATTTCAGGTCATCGGTGATGATGACGCCCAAGTCTCTTTCTTCCCTTGTAACTGCCAGCAACTCCCCTCCCATCCTATAGGTGGCTTCAGGGTTTCTCTTCCCTATGTGCATGTTCTTGCACTTCTTTGCATTAAACCCCAGTTGCCACTCTTCTGACCATTTTGCTAGTTTATCCAGATCTCTTCTCATTCTGCCCACCCCATCTGGATCATCTGCTCTGTTGCAGAACTTGGTGTCATCTGCAAACAGACAAACCTTACCCTCTAGTCCATCTGCAATGTCACTGATGAAGATACTGAGAGGACTGCCCCAGGACTGATCCCTGAGGTACCCACTTGTGACTTGCATCTCTTCTGACTGTATACCGTTACCACCACTGTTTTTCTGTCTGTCAACCAGTCTGCCACCCAGTTGACCAACTTCTGACCCAATTCCCGAGCTACTCCAGCTTATTAATCAATCTTCTATGTGGAACAGTATCGAAAGCTTTGCTGAAGTCAAGGTAGGCGACATCAACTGTTCCCCCTTGGTCCACCACTCTGGTTACCCAGTTAAAGAAATCTATGAGCTTAGCTTGACAAGACCTTCCTTTTGTAAAACCATGCTGTCTTGGATCCTGTGCTCCTATGGATTCCAGGTGTTGCACTATCCTTTCCTTAAGGAGTGCCCCCATAATCTTGCCCACTACTGAGGTAAGACTGTCTGGTCTGTAGTTCTCTACCTCCTCCCCGCTACCACTCTTGAGGAGCGGGATCACATGATCCCTTCTCCAGTTTTCTGGGACCTCTCCTGTGCTCAGAGACTCACTAAACAGTTCTGATAATGGCTCTGCCAGTTCCACCCTTAGCTCCTTTAGTACCCGGGGATGTATGCCTTCAGGTCTCATTGCCTTGTCCACCCTGAGCTTATCGAGCTCTTGTAGGACCCTTTCTTTCATGAAGGGACTAGTGCTCACCTCCCCCCGCTGTGTCCATGGTGCTGAGCTGTGGGCCCTGCCCTACCTTCTCTTCAGTAAATACTGAGCACAAGTATCTATTTAGGATAGATGCTTTTACATGGTCCTCCTCCTTACACATCCTTATCTCCTTTGATCTTAGCAATACCCCCTCTGGACTTTCTCCTTTCACTAATGTATCTATATAAAGTCTTGTCACCTTCTTTTACTGTTTGTGCTAGTGTTTCCTTGGTTTGGGCCTTTGCCTGCCTTACTGCCTTCCCTGCTTCCCTTAGGGAAGTTTGGTATGCCTCCCTATCTTCATCCTACTGTGTTCCCTTATATTTCCTGAAGGCCAGTCTTTTGGCTCTGACCTTTTCTGCTACTGTTTTTGAGAACCAAAGTTTTTTCTTCTTTGCAAAGAAAATTCCCCACCCACTGTGTTGTGAAACCACCCCCTCCCTCCACCCATGAACATAACACAAATCAAAATACCCCCGCTGGCACCCTCACCCCATAGCCGCAGCAATCACCATGCCTGCTTCAGTGTAGGCTGTTTGCACTGTAAAAGTATAGGTAATTCCTTCCCCAACCCACGTTCCAAATACTGTACCTCCCCCCCCCTGTCCCATGGTCTTTCATTTTACTTCCAGTTCCCCCAACCCCGGTCCTCACCACCCTCCTCCCCATGAGAACCCACAAAATATAGACTGCGAATACAGAAAACAGTCCCCTGGTGCAGAGCATCTGCTCTTTTCAGTGCCAACTCATCTCAGTCCCATCTCCTAAAATGGCATGAATGAATGACTGCTGATGTCTTTGCTCCTAGTAAAAAGAAACCATCCACAAATACTTTTGGATTGATACCTGTTAGTTAGAGTTCAAGGCAGTTGATGTGATGTACAGTGAGTCTTTTTATGATAAGATGCTACAAAAATAAAGTGTTCAAGGAAAGGAACTTGATGTGTGCTGAGAAGCAGCTTATTAAGCCTGCTTTTTATGGTTATGTGAAACAGTAAATGCACCAATAACTATCTCCTGCTGTTATATTGTAGAAACATGGATAACAGCCACCACAATACTGGAAATATAGTGAAAGGTGTACAACACTGGGTTACATCAAATTTGCAGAAGTGTGCTGTATAAAATATAAATGTACTATGTTCTGAAAAAAATACATTAATTTGAAACTTCCTGTGTTTTTCACTGCAAAGGACATCAGGAATAAGGACTGCTGCCAATTGCCCATATCCCCAAGTCTGAACAAAACCCGGTGCAGACTATTTATTTGATTAAACTATATCCTGAAGAGAGTGCGAGGTTACAGCTAGGCCAAACTGGGGAAGGCAACCTTACGTGTACGTTGTATATTTTAATCATTATTTTATGCCTTGTTTTATGTGCGATTTATGTGTAACTTGTACTGTTTTTGCTTAATAGGGTCCCATTGCAAATGAGCTTAGACTCGATGTGTTAAATCTTTGAATAAATGAAATGAAAATAAGAGCATTAAATTAAGCTGGGATTCAGAACACGATTTAAACTTTTGCCAAAATGCAGACAATAGAAGAAGCCTTGCAAAGTTCAGATTTCAGCTATTTCCAACAAGCATTTGTTAATGCCGAACATCCGATGCACTGGAAGATGTCCGCCCCTGCACCTTGCTTATGCCCTTGAGGTACTTAAACGTGTCTATCATGTTCCCCTGCTCTATCCTTTCCTCCAATGAGTACATACTGAGGTCCTTTAATCTCTCCTGATATGTTCTGTATTGCAAGCCATGTACCATCTTGGTTGCCTTTCTGTGGACCATCTTCACCCTGTTAAAGTCCTTGCGCAGTTGTGGCCTCCAGAATTGCACACAGTACTATAGGGGTGGCCTCACTAGTGCATTATACAATGGCATCACCACCTCACACTTTCTGCTATTGATACCTCTGCCTATGCACCCCAGCATGTCACTGGCCCATCTTGCAACATGTGTGCTCTGTTTTTACACCTTTAGGTCATCAGAACTGATAACTCCTAGTTCCCTTTCTTCCTTGGCGATTGTTAGCACCTCCCCTCCAATCCTGTAAGTCTCCCCCAGTTTCCCTCTTCCCAGGTGCATTATTTGCACTTCTTTGCACTGAAACTCAGTTGCCACTCCTCAGACCATTTGTCAAGCCTCTCCATGTCCCTGCTAATTTTTTCCACCAATTCTGGAGTATTCACTCTATTACAGATGTTGGTGTTATTTGAAACAGGCAGACAGACCTTTCTTTCTAGCCCTTCCGCAATGTCTGTAATGAAGAAACTGAACAGGACTGGTCCCAGGACTGATCCCTGAGATACCCCACTGGTCACCACCCTCTCCCCGGATTGGATCCCATTACCACCACCCTTTTCCTCCTGTCCATCAGCCAGTTTCTAACCCAGTTTATCAGCTTGTGCCCTGTGGCCAGACTACCCATCTTGTTATTCTGCCTTCTTTGTTGGTCGGTGTCAAAGTCTTTCCTGAAATCAAGGTAGGTGATGTCCATCACCCCTCCCTGATTTACTTCCTTACTGAGGCATTAGAGTTTCCAACCCTAACACCAACCCCAACCCTGCAGAGACTGACAGACGTTGAGGGTGTGCCTATGGGTTGTCAGCCGTAACGCTCATGCCATTCCACCTAACCCCACCCTGCAGATGCTGACAGGCATTGTGGTGTGCCTTGGGGGCTTTGGCCCTTACGCTCACCCTATTCCATAAGGAAATAAGCAGAGATGGGTGCAGTATAGAAGAATGGGGTGAATATTAGGGCCGAAGACCCCAAGGCACATCTTGATGCCTGTCATGCCTGTCACTGGCTGCAGGGTGGGGGTGGGGGTCGAATGGCATGAGCATTACAGCCGACAACCCCAAGTCACACCCCAATGCCTGTAAGTCTCTACAGGGTGGGGGTGGGAGTTACATTTGGAAACCTTAATGCCCTGGGAGTTTGTTGGTATTTTCTCTCCAGATTTTCAACATGGGCTTTTGGGACCCTACCTCATGAACAGTGGCACTATAATTTTGTTACTCAATCCCGAAAGGTGATTTTGTGCAGTGACAGCGCCATGCAGTGCCACAGATGCAAAAACACATTTTGGGCAGGATGTGAAAAATGACAGCTGTACTGTTTATGAGGAGGTGTGAAAAAATGGCACGCCCATAACCCGGTCATTTTTTGGAATTATTTAACCAAATTTTCAACATGGACTTTTTGGGACCTCCTCTCATGAACAGTGGCACTGTGATTTTGTTAATCCATCCCAAAAGTTGATTTCACGCGCAACTGTGCTATTCTGCGCCACAGGTGCAAAAACACATTTCGGGCAGGGAATGAAAAATGACAGCTGTACTGTTTATAAGGAGGTGTGAAAAATGGCAATGTTGAATATCTGGAGTGAAAATATGAAAAATTGGTGAAGTAACAAGCGTGCGTAGAAACTGCACAATGCACGCCCGTAACATCGTCATTCTTTGGAATTTTTAACCAAATTTTCAACAAGGGCTTTTTGGGACCTCCCCTCATGAACAGTGGAACTGTGATTTTGTTACTCCATCCTGAAAGTTGATTTCACACAGCAACTGTGCCATTCTGTGCCACAGATGCAAAAACACACTTCGGGCAGGAAGTGAAAAATGACAGTTGTACTGTTCATAAGGAGGTGTGAAAAAAGGCAATGTTGAAAATCTGGAGTGAAAATATAAAAAATTGGCCAAGTTATAAGCGTACGTAGAAACTGCGCAATGCACACTCATAACGCAGTCATTTTTTGGAATTTATTTCACCAAATTTGCAACATGGGCTTTTGGGACCCCACCTCATGAACAGTGGCACTGCCATTTCATTAATCTGTCCCAAAAGGTGATTCTGCCCAGCGACCACAAAATCACCTTTCAGGACCGAGTAATGAGATGACAGTGACAGTGCTCACAAGGTGTGGTCCCAAGAACCCCATGTTGAAAATTTGGAGTCAAAATTCCAAAAAATGGCTGAGATATCAACATAAGTTGAAAACCCCATTGACTTCCATTATAGGATGCTTAGCTTTGATTCTTCAGTTTGCCAGTCGGCTTTGAAGAGTGCAGATGTGTCCGGTCAGGAGAAGATGACAGCGTCGACCTCCAGAGGTAAGTATGGGGTAAGGGGGTTAAGGGGAGGTGGGTGCTCAGTGGGAAAGTGGGGATGGGGGAGGGAGGAAGGACTGGGGAGATGACGAAGGACGCTTTTCTTATTTACAAGTAAAAAAAAAAAAGACATCGGGGGACAGTTTTCTTTATTTTATAGGTTAAAAAAATGAAAACATTTAGGCACACTGGGGTGGCTTTCCAGTGTGCCACAATAGTTGGGGGGAGGGGGAACATGTTGACAGGGGGATTGGGCACCCCAGTGTCAGCAAACGATATAGACGGGTTGTGGGGAGGGTGCCTCCGACATCGGGAGTGGGCTTCCCGGTGTCAGAAACAAAAAACACAAGTGAAAATAATTATTTTTGCACACTGGGGTGGGCTCCCAGTGTGCCACATTAATGGAGGGGGGATACATGCCAACACGGGTTGGGCACCCCAATGTCGGCTTTTAGAGAAAGCCGCACCATGGCTAATGTTGGGGGGAAAAGAGAAGCACTGGGAGGAAAGGGGAGAAAAGCTGCACAGCTGCCACTTTGTTGAGGCGAGAGGGGGGGAGTGAGCACTGGGAGAGAAAGCCGCAACACGGCTAACATTTCAGCTTTTGGGGTGGGGGGTCAGAGGAGCAAAGATAGCCCGAAACTGCAGTCATGCACATTAGTGTGCACTCTAATGCACATGGCCAGAGTCCGGGCTACAGAACGAAAGGAAGCGCTCACATTGGAGCAGTTCATTTCTTTTAAGTAGAGAACGCACCACGTTAGCAAAACTGAACTGCTGTCATGACCAGAATGCCAGGTCATTGGTGTACACTGCCAACCCCATTGCAGTTTCAGCTGTAATTGGCATGGCAGTGACACACCTCTCATTTCCCATTATTGTCCCAAGAATTTTGGTGCACAGGCGCATCAAACGTAATGATATTGAATGCTGGCTGTCGCACTGTGGTTGATGATGACTGCCCTGGAGGAGGTTGTTAGTCGGTTAAGTTGTGCGTTTGTATGTGGCTGATGAGTCCGATGCGTGTTGCACATACGCATCCACATACAGGGCACGTGAGGCCCACTACAGCTGCTGCTTGATGTCAAGAAGCAGCTTTCCTGTTCTCTTCAGCTACCATCACATATCAGCTTTCAAATGTTGTGACTCCATCATAAACGGTGGATCTCTATAGTGATCTGTCCTGAGCCACTACCTCTCAGTCATTGACACTGATGTTACATTTGGTCAGTGAGTGCTTCAGTGTGTCTCTGTAGTGCTTTCTCTGTCTGCCTACAGAGCATTTACCCAACTTCAGCTCTCCAAAAAGCATATGTTTCGGCAGCCTTGTGTCATCCATACGGAGCACACGACTTGTCCATTTAAGTTAGCCTTGCTAAGATGCACTTCAAGACTGATTGTTTGAGCTTGCTTCAGGACTTCAATGTTGGTGATTTTGTCCTGCCATTTAATGCAGAGAATTTTTCTTAAGTGCTGCATTTGGAAAGACTCAAGCTCCTTTACATGATGACCCGGATATTCAAAAGGGTTGTGCATGGCACAACAGTGTTGTACCATGCGCAACCCACTGATGCTCCCTGGCACAATATTCAAAAGGGAAAAGTGCACGCACAAATCCCGATGCGCTGGAGCGCATCAGTAATGTATGCAGGCACAGGTAGGGGGGACGTGCCCATGCATACTCTGCACAGCCCGATATTCAGCCCGGGATGTGCAGAGCCACGCATGCGCAACCTCTCCCTGTGCCAGCACAAAGTTACGCCAAAAAAAAAAGGAACAACTGATGATCACCCATAGGTGAGCTGCTGCATTGCAGGGCACCCGAGTTCCGGCTGCACCTGGCAGCACCCCCCATGCCTGATCGCGGGCATTTGTAAAACAAACTATATGTCCTATATCCCTGGTGGTCCAGTGGACCGCTATCTGCCCGATCGCGGGCATTTGTAAAAAAATAAGACTTCGTCCTATATTCCTGGTGGTCCAGTGGACCGCTATCTGCCCAATCGTGGGCATGTGTAACAAAATAAGACTTCGTCCAATATCCCTGGTGGTCCAGTAGACCGCCATCAGCCCGATCGCAGGCATGTGTGAAAAAATAAGACTTCGTCCAATACCCAATCTCCCTGGTGGTCTAGGTACCCCCCTCCCCACCTGCCCACTGAGTCCCACCGCCCCGCTCCCCCCCGGTCAGCCGGCGGGCAGCAGCACCCCACCCGCCTGCCGCCCCACCGCCCGCCAACTGACACCGCCAGTAGGGCTGTATGCCCATTGGTCCACTGGGGCTCAGTGGGCGGTGGGGAGGGGGCAATGTAGACCACCAGGAAGATTGGCATTACTTTTGTTTCATACAAATGCCCGCGATCGGGCAGTCAGCGGTCCACTGGACCACCAGGTAGATTGGGAATGATTTTCTTAATACAAGTGCCCGCGATTGGGCAGTCAGCGGTCCACTGGACCACCAGGCAGATTGAGAATAATTATTCTTCATACAAATGCCCACGATCGGGCAGTCAGCAGTCCACTGGACCACCAGGGAGATTGGGAATAATTTTCTTAATACAAATGCCCGCGATCGGGCAGTCAGCAGTCCACTGGACCACCAGGGAGATTGGGAATATTTTTTACATACAAATGCCTGCGATCGGGCAGTCACCGGTCCACTGGACCACCAGGGAGATTGGGAATAATTATTCTTTATACAAATGCCCGCGATTGGGCAGTCAGCAGTCCACTGGACCACCAGGGAGATTGGGAATATTTTTTAGATACAAATGCCCATGATCGGGCAGTCAGAGGTCCACTGGACCACCAGGGAGATTGGGAATAATTATTCCTCATACAAATGCCCGCGATCGGGCAGTCAGTGGTCCACTGGACCACCAGGGAGATTGGGAATAATTTTCTTAATACAAATGCCCACGATTGGGCAGTCAACGGTCCACTGGACCACCAGGGAGATTGGGAATATTTTTTATATACAAATGCCTGCGATCGGGCAGTCAGCGGACCACTGGACCACCATGGAGATTGGGAATATTTTTTTCATACAAATGCCCACGATCGAGCAGTCAGCCGTCCACTGGACCACCAGGGAGATTGGACGAAGTCTTATTTTTTTTACACATGCCCGTGATCGGGCAGATAGAGGTCCACTGGACCACCAGAGATGTTGGACGAAGTCTTATTTTTTTACACATGCCCGCCATCGGGAAGATAGAGGTCTACTGGACCACCAGGTATATTGGACGAAGTCTTATTTTTTTACACATGCCTGCGATCGGGCAGATAGAGGTCCACTGGACCACCAGCGATATTGGACGAGGTCTTATTTTTTTTTATACATGCCCTCGATCGGGCACATAGAGGTCCACTGGACCACCAGGGATATTGGACGAAGTCTTATTTTTTTACACATGCCTGCGATCGGGCAGATAGAGGTCCACTGGACCACCAGGGAGATTGGGAATATTTCTTTTTTTATACAAATGCCCACGATCGGGCTTGAAGTCGGTCCCACGGCTGCTGCCTGGCAGGATGCCAGGCGCAAGTCGCCGGGATCGCCACCTGTAATGCATAATGACATGCAAATGGTCTCATGTGTGCCTTGCATACATTATGGCCCCATTTGCATGTCAACTTTTGAATATCCCAGTTGCTGTGCATGGCGCAATGGAACTTGCGCTAGCACATCTCCATGCTCTGCTCTGGCCACTTGCGCTGGCGCAGTGCCACTGCACCATGCACACTAGGGGTGGCCAGGGTGCGATATTCAAAGCTGCTGAGCCATGGCGCAGCTCCATTGAATATCACCTAGTCCACACCCCTGCGCAGCCAAATTGAGCTGCGCCAAGCTTGCGCCACAGCCTGGCGCAGTTTGAATATCCGGGCCGATGTGTATAGTGTTCAGGTCTCGCAGCCATATAGAAGTGCAGTCAGTATGACAGCCTAGTATAATTTCAGTTTTGATGACAATTTGAGATCATGCTCGTTCCAGACTCTGTCAGATAAATGGCCAAAGCTGCTGCTGACTTTACAACTGTGACAGACTATCTCCTTACCAATGAACACATCATTACACAAGATGCTGACAAGGTACGTGAAAGATGGCACTTCCTTCAGTTCAATGCCACTGATACTGATGTTGGTCTCAGTAGCTGAAGTCGTATCATTTAGCGGTCTTTAGTGAATAGCCTCTGTCTTGCTGAGGTTGATCAACAAGCCAAATGCTGCTACTGCTACAGAAAAGAGATTGGACATTTTCTGGAGGTCACTCTCTGTGTTCACGAACATAGCACAGCCATCACTGTGCCTGTGGTGGAGAAAGTACACACAAAGGCTTCCCAGTGCACATCATACTCAGGTCTCCAAATCTGGAAATATTTATTCTAAATGGACCAAACTATTATTGTATAATACATTTTGGAATTCTGAGGTGGAAAACTCCTGTATCTATTACAGTCTGACAGAAAAAGGGTGAAATTTTGTGTGACTTTTTGTTGTTACTATTTGTTTATGCCCCTTGCACTGACCTCTCCACTTCTCAGGATCTCCATTTCACCTCCCGATCTCCTCCACCTCCCCAACTGTAGTTACCTACCTCTGTGATACTATGATTCGCCCCCAGGTGGTGTCAGGGTGAGGCTACCCTGCACATCTGTGTCTTTGTCAAGTGGTGCATGCGTACTAGGAGCTGGGGTTGCAGTCTTTTCTCCCCTGGTTTTTTCTCCTGTTCCTCAGGACATCACATGTTGTGAAGTGTGCACGCATCCCACTTGCCAACATCAGCAACATCCTTCCTTTCCCAATCCATCTCCAGCTGCACTCCTGCCTGTGGTCACTCAGGTAGCAGTATCACAGTGAAGCCAGGAACCCTCCCTCCATCCCTGGAAGAGGAAAGTGTCCTATGGGATGCTCAATCCTTCCCCCCCCCCGGCTGGCCCCCAATGACCTCGAGTCCACATCCAAACTTGGGTCATTGGCATTGTGAGTGGTAGCACTACCGCTATGCTGATGGCCCAGCTTTGGTATGGCTTTTTTTGCACTGTCTACTTGGAGGAAAATGTTTAAATCATTATAAACCAGATTCTGCCAATTGTATGTATCTTTATGGCCAGTGTATATTGCTACCCAGGCCTTACCTCCTCATCAATTACTGACCTCTTTACTACCCTCACAACACATGCCTCCACTGATGAACTCCACATTTTAGGTGATTTTAACTTAAACTGGCTCTCCCCTCCTCATGCCGAAACTTGCAATGACATTGCATCTCGCACTCTGACCCAGTTAATTACTAAACCCACCCACCTAAACCTTAAATCCCACAACCGTACCCTCTTAATTTGGGCTCTCACATCCCATCCGAACTGTATGCCAATATTCTTGCTGACACAGCAACCACCACATGCTCTATTGTGTACAAAAAATTCACCATCCCAAAGCTCCCCTAAACCCCTACTGATCTGCTCATTCAGATCCTTGGACCTGGCTCCCCTCCTCGAGGACTTGGTGAATACTGCCTGAGCACCCATCCCTTCCATCTCCTCTTTAGACTCCGCCCTCAGCTATTTCAAGTCAAAATTCCTAGACATCTGGAGTCAGCATGTTCCCCTCAGGAGAACCATGGTAAGAGGGTCCCACCTCCCCTGGGTTACAACTGAACTGCTGGCCTGCCTGTGGGCACAAGATCAAGTACAGAAGGTACAGAAGACCACTGGCTCCCCTGCAGACTTTCACAAGTACCGCTCCCTTTGGAACACATGCACTAGGGCTACCAGACTCGCCAAAGCTGAGTACTTTTCTGCCTCCCTTTCAAGCAAACATCAATCATCCTTCCAAGTTCTGGAAGGTCATACACGCCTCTTCTCCCCATCTGCTCAGCCTCCCGTTTCAGTCCTCAGGATGGATGGCACCCACCTTTCTGACCCCTCTGTGGCTACTGAATTAATATCTTCTTCACATCCTGTGCTTCTATTCTCTCCTCTCTCCCCTTCCTTTCCTCTACCTCACCATTTGGACCACCCCTGTACCCACCTCTGTCCCCTTTCCTTTCTCTCCCAAATCCCCATCAGTTATTCTCAATGCCCTCCTATCCCTAAACCCTGTTAGGGCAAGAGCCCAGATGGGCTTGACTCTAAACTTCTTCATCTCCACCCCACTATCGCCTCCCACTTGCCTCTCTCTCTCCTAAACTCTCATTCTTTCTCTCTCTAGCCTCTGTCCTTGGCGTGAAGCACGCCATGGTCATACCCTTCCCAAAGGTGGAGACCCCTCCAATCCAGATACCTACCACCCTATCTCTTTACTCCTCATCCTTGCAAAACTCCAGGAGCACATAGTACTATTCCAGCACTCTCCTTTCCCAGACTCCTCCTCCTTTTTCACCCCTTTCCAGTGTGGGTTTTCAGAAATTTCACTCAACCTCTACCTCCCTCCTTTAGCTTACTGACTCCACACTTTCAAGTATGGACCAGGGCCTTATCACCATGGCAATATTTGTTGACCTGGCCAAGGCCTTTAACACAGTATCCCACCCCCACCTCCTTGATAAACTCGCAGCCATAGGACTCTCAGCCCCCGCCACTAGTTGGCTCCGCTCCTACCTATAGGGTAGGTCTCAATCAGTTAGGATAGGTGACTCCCTATCTCCCCTCTCCATCAGTAGTGGAGTCCCACAAGGTTCTGTCCTCAGCCCGCTTCTCTTTTCTGTCTTCTTAAATTACCTCCCTGCTGTCTGTACCGCTACCTCCATTCACATGTACTGTACATGGACAGCACTGTCCTGTGCACCTCTGGCCCTTCCCTTTCTGATGTGGCTACCAGATTCCAGCTGGACTTTGACAAAGTTGAGCTCTAGTTCGAGTCTAATCAGTTGTCCCTAAACGCCAAAAGACTGTTTCCATGACCTTCGCACTACCCTGACTACCCTGTTTAACAAATCATGGGAGGATGGGGTGGTACCGAGGACTGGAGGAGGGCAGATGTGATTCCCTTCACAAAAGTGGGAGCAAGGCAGAAGCAGGAAACTACAGACCTGTTAGTTTAACCTCAGTGGTAGGGAAAATGATGGAATCACTTCTGAAGGAAAGAATTGTCAAGTATCTAGAGGCCAGAGGGGCACAGGACCCAAGGCAGCATGGATTCACAGCAGGAAGGTCATGCCAGACAAATCTGATAGATTTCTTTGACTAGGTGACCAAAGTAGTAGATCAGGGAGGGGCTGTGGACATGGCCTACCTAGACTTTAGCAAGGCATTTGACACAGTCCCACACAAAAGATTAATATACAAGTTAGCTAGCCTGGGAGTGGGTCCCAAGATGACAGCCTGGGTAAAAAATTGGCTGGAAAATAGGACACAGAGAGTAATAGTAAATGGAGTCCACTCTGATGAAAGGGGGGTTACTAGTGGGGTACCGCAGGGTTCAGTATTAGGACCAGTCCTCTTCAATGTCTTTATAAGCGACATTGCAGAGGGACTGGAAGGAAAAGTATGTCTCTTTGCAGATGACACAAAGATCTGCAACAGAGTTGATGCACAAGGTGGGTGGAAAGGATGAAAAGGACTTGGCAAGGTTAGAAGAATGGTCAAATGTATGGCAGCTTAGATTCAATGCTAAGAAGTGCAAGGTAATGCACCTGGGAAACAAAAACCCAGGGGAAGAGTACACAATGGGGGTGAGATACTAAAAACAACAAAAATGGAAAGGGACCTGGGGGTAGTCATATCAGATGACCTAAAGGTGGGCAAGCAATGTGAGAGGGCAGCATGAGGGCTGGGGGTATATTGGGATGCATAGAGAGAGGCATCACCAGTAGAAAACAAGAAGTTATTATCCCTCTGTACAGACAGCTGGTCAGACCCCATCTGGAGTACTGCGTGCAGTTCTGGAGACCCAGTCTTCGCAAAGACATAGACAGGATGGAAGCTGTCCAGAGAGGGCAACTAAATGGTGCAGGGTCTGCACTGGGAGACATATGAAGAGAGACTAAAGAAGCTTAATATGTATAGCCTCGAGGAAAGGGAGGAGAGGGGGACATGATAGAAACTTTCAAGTACCTCAAGGGAATCAACAAAGTCCAAGAGGGTAGCATCTTTCAAAAAAGAGGTGTGCAAGAACAAGCGGGCACAATTTGAAGATAGAGGGGCGGCTCAGAGGTAATTTAAGGAAGTATTTTTTCACAGAGAGGGTTGTGGATGCATGGAACGGCCTTCCGGAGGAGGTCATGGAGTCAAAAACAGTGGTGGAATTCAAGCATGCATGGGACAGTCATAAGGCAATTCTAGGGGATGGGGGTAGGAAAAATTAGGCTGCTGGTTAACTAGGATCTGCAGCTTATCCAGTAGGCAGGGAAATGGGCAGACTGGGTGGGCCAAGCGGTCCTTATCTGCCGTCAAATTCTATGTTTCTATGTTTCACTAGGCAGAGACTTTCTAGGCTTTCCTCCCACCATTCCTCTCACACCCTGGACGGGACTACAATCAAGGATGTTAACTCGTTTAGGTATCTCGGGGATGTGGCTCAACCAACAACTCGACTTTTCTGTGCATGTGGATGCCATTCACAAGAAACTTTTTATGAACCATGCTAAGTCTCAGGTGAGCCTCTTTGGAACCCTCTACTGGCTTAAGTATAACTGTACCCAACTAGCAGTACTTGTACGACGGCTCCTTCTGGTAGCATTAATTTCTTCAAGTATCTAGGGGTTGCACTTGATCCCTCCTTGGATTTCTCCTTCCATCTGCAAAGCAGTTAACTCCAGCCTTAGGATAGCATACCAAGCGAGCCCTAATCTCTCCTATTCTGCGTGTAAAACTATTGCAAGTAGTTTACTCCTTCTCAAGCTCACTTATGGCCTGCCAGTATTTTCACGCACCTCCAGTACTCTGATGTGCAAATGGGAAGTGGGTTACAGTAACATGTTGTTTTGTCCTTGCGTGTAATAGCCTCACACACCATGGCACACTTTATAGCAAACTAGGTTGGCCTTCCCCATTAGTCTTGATGGACTTTTCCTTGGGGAGAATTATACACAGAACTCTTCTTAACCAGTTACCTCACTCCCTAACTTCCCTCCTTGTACTATGCAACAGCCTGTACTCCCTCAGCTCTTCTGACAGTGACCAGTTGACCATCTCTAGTTCAAGGTTCAAATATGGCACTATGGCCTTCACTAGTGCTGCCCCCAAACTTTGGAACAGCATCCCCCTACACGTACGACAGTGCCAAGCCCCCATCCCTTTCAGAAACCAGCTCCACACCTTCCTGACCCAGCGCTGCCAATGCTTTTGCTCTGTTCAAGTTCAAGTTTATTAAGCAGGAAAACCTATTGAGCACGCTCATTTACAAGGAGGTACTGAGAGGGACACTTGAAGCAGCAGTGCAATGAAAAGTTGTCATTTTGCAGTGACCTGTGATTTTAGGCAAGGCAAAGTTTATTTGTATGGCACCCATTCCCGGGGCCTCTGGATGCCTCACATAAAAACAAGCAAGGAGTAAAAAAGACATACATAAATACATATTTAAAACAGTAATAAAACAGATAAAAAGGTGCAGATAAATACATTCAGTAGTCAGTTCATGCATCAGATTAAATAACTATATCTGGAAAGGTCAAAGAAAAAGGTGGGACTTTAGGCGGCTCTTAAATACCTCAGTTGAAGGGGCCTCCCTGATGACAGAGGGAAGCGAATTCCACAGGATGGGGCTGGCGACACTGAAAGCCCTGTTGCCAGCAGTTTTTAACCTCATCCTGGGAATTGCCAGGAGGCCCTAGAGGAGGAATGGAAGGAGCGGACTGGGATGGCAGGTGTTAGGAGATCAGACAGATAGCCAGGGCCTAGTTTTAGTTTAGCAACATGCTGCTTGATGTCCGTTTTAAGTTATTCTAAGGGTTTCCTTCGGTTCTTTATTATTTTGTATTACTTCAATAAAAACTGTAATTAATTTGTGCGAATTAATGTACCGCCCAACAAGTCACATGAAGAAAACAAATGTTGCGTGAATTAACTACTAAATAATGTGCATGTGCCGGAGTCATGTGATTTGCTGGTGACAAAATTTTTGAAAATATTTAGTGGTACCAAATTTTGCAATTTGAGGGTGGGCTGTGCTTTGTTCCAAACATTAGGGAACGCACGGCTGATGGCCATTTTGCCGAAGCAGAAGCGAGAGTTAGGGACATCTAACATGATGTAGGAGCTACTCCGTAGCAGACAGAGGCAAACAGAGCAATGGAAAAGGCCCAATATGTATGATGGCAGTTTTAGCAGAAGAGCTTTGTAAAGCCACATGAGAGAGTGGAGAAACCATCTAGTGGACAGAGAAGGCCAGCCCAAGGAAGCGTATAAATCACAATGATGAGTGTGAGGGTGGGCATTTGAGATGAAGTGTATTGCCCTATGGTAGAGTATGTCGAGTTAATGCAGCAGGGTATCTGGGCATCGGTCATATATCACATCTGTGTAGTCCAGTAGTGGGAGGAACATTGTCTGTACCAATCTCAGTCTGGCTTCGACAGTAAATAGGGACTTGTTCCTAAAGACGAAGCCGAGTGTTTGCTTCAGCTTTTTTGCGAGAGATTCAATATGAGCAGAGAAAGACAGGTGGTGGTCCAACAAACTACATGACCTTAGTTTTTTTTAGCATTCAGAAGGAGTTTAGCCTATAACAGATTACGTTGAAGGAGGTCAAATTTGGCCTGAAGTTCTGCACCGACTTCATTCAATGAGGATTTGGAGATATAGAGGATAGTGTCATCCACGAATAGTGGATTTTTGCTTTGTTCATATTAGAACTGATGAAATTTATATAGATCATGAACAGAAGAGGTCTGAGAACCAAGGCTTGTGGTACCCTCCCCTTGTGAGAGGGAGGAGTAGGAAGAGTGAGCCTTCCACCTTTACCTGCTGCATCCTTCCTGACAGGTAGCTAGTGAACCACCTAAGTGTGGGGCCGCTATGCCAAGCATAATTTAGCTTCTCTAGGTAACCGTGGTCAGCTGTGTTGAATGCTTTACTATGTCCAGAAATACAGCTCCTGAGATCTGTTTTTTGTCCTGGCAAGGAGCCAATCATTTGAGACCAAGGCAAGGGCAGTAGTTGTACTGTGAGCTGGCCTGAAGCCAGACTGGGATGGATTCACTAAATGTGACCTAGCAAGGTAATCTCTTACCTGAGCATTTACTCGTTTTTCTTAATGTTTTGAGAGTAAGGGAAGCATGGAAATTGGTCGCTAATTGTTCAGATCCATTGGGTCTCTAGATTTGAATAAGGGAAGTACATGTGCTATTTTCCAGGCCTTGGGTACAACACAGGAGGTAACTGACAAGTTGAACAGGTGCAGGATGGGAGCAGTTAAGCAATGAAACCCAGATTTGAGGAAAAAAGTTCCTATTCCATCAGCATCAGCACCTTTCTTTGTGTCTAGGTGCAGTAGCAGGTCTTGTACTTGCTTATACTGAAAAGGAGAGAATTGGAAAGTCTGTATAACCTTGTCCTCCCACTACATGCCTCCCACCTACTCTCACTTCCAGTGAATTATCACCGAACAGTATGCTTGCTTGGATATTCTCTCTTGGATATGGTCATAGGTTTCAGATGTGCAAATGTCGTTATGCTGAATATGCTCACTGTATGTATCGCTGCATTGTATGTAACTTGAACCACTCACTCCATTGTATTTGTTTTCTTGTTGCATGTGTTACCCGCATCCTATGTAACCTGTACTTTTCAATATGTCATCTTACTGTATGCACCCCAGTACCCTAAGTAATTCATTTGTCACGCATGGCTCTGTACTGTGCCAATCGAGGCACAATAATGTTTTCATTGTTATGAGTAATAATTGCCTTGTAACCTTCAGTATTACCTGAAAATAGGCAACGTCTGTTTAGCACCTTACCCGGTCCAAAAACTAAAATGAATAAATATTTATTTCATTTTTGTTGACCGGGTAAGTGCACTAGACAAATTCTTGCCTATTTTCAGGCATGACTCGGGGAGGAGGGGGCTACAGACGAATGTCAACTGACCATTGAACCAGATTAAGCTGTTGGTGGTATTTTTTAGTGAATAAAATAAATAATACATAAATAAACTGCACGCAACCTTGGTGCACTATAAAGGAACCGTGGATGTATTCCCTTGCCAGCCCACCTTGTGCTTGTCCAGAAAATGATCCTCCCTACCTTTGGCTATGGAGACATAGTCTACAGTGCTGCTCCCAAGTCCTCCCTAACCAGAATGTATACCCTCTTTCACTCACTCTGCTGTTTCACTCCAGACCGTCCACCCCGAACTCACCATGACCTTTATAAATCCCTCTCCTTTCCCTCTCTTGACAAAAGGTGCCTGGCCCACTGTGCTAGCTTTGTAGCTAACTACTGGTTCAGGTCCCTCCCTTTTTACCTCGCCTCTACCCTTTCCCTCCTCCCACCATCCTCCTACTCCCTTCATAACTCCGGTCATCGGACCTTGCCCTCCTAGGTCTTTTACAACTGCTGGTCAGGCCACCTTTCAGCTTCCCTAAACGCTGAACGCCTTCCCCTGCCCATCCACAATGCCCCCATCCCCTGCTCCTTCCTTTTCTGCCTTATCTGTAACTCCATCTCCCTCCTGCAACTGGTCCTAACGTCTTCATGTGAAGCACTTGATCTGCTGACTGCTTGCCTCATGTTTATCCGCTTACTCAAGGTGTAACCTTAGTAATTACTTGAATGTAGCATGGTCCTACCTGTATCATTTAATCTTGTAATCTGCTTTGGCCTGAATGTAACATATTACTACCTGTATGCATTTAAACTTGTAATCTGTATTATTGTCTGTTTCCCCCTCCCCTTGCCCCCCCCAAGGACACATCTAGAAATGAGCAGTTCTGCTCAGTATGCCTTCCTGGTGAAACTTTTAAATAAATAAATAAAATGTGCATTACTATGCTATTTTAACAAGTATATATGAAATAATTTCATGAACTTTTTATATGTGTTCGCATGATGCCTCCGGGTTATACTGTACCCATCAATACAATCTGATGCCTAAGGGGACATTAAATGTCACGTGACACCTCTCAAAAAAATAAGGGGACTTCCCTGGCAATATAGTCAGCATTCTGCACCACTCTATAAGTGGGTTCAGTTGCAGTTCTGTTGTGCTTGAACTGCCTGCTCCACTTTACTGTACACAGTTTGTATACTACCTCCATCTGATCTTTCTGTGAAGTATTTTGAGATGCTTTTTGTGTATAAAATTGTTTTGTTAAACATACTGTATTATATCTTACTCACTTGTAATGCATAACGTCATACAAAAAAATGTTAACAGCGAGCATAACAGAGATCAGAGTAAGAGGACATAATGATAAGAAAAGACTAAATGAAGCTATAACAATAAAAGAGACAAAGGTAAGTGGCAGCTGGAATTTAGAGGAGAAAAAAAAGAGTATTTTAAACAAGCAGGAAGGCATTCTTTTCAGTGGTTCCTTCCTGGTAACACATTGGTTAAATAAGTAAAAACAGTAGAAGTAACCAGCTTATATTTTCTTGTTTTGTCTGACAGGGACCAGATTTTCATTTCCCACCACATTATCCTGCTCCCTTCCCGAACCCCTCCTGGAACACTATGTAGCACCCATCTACAGCACTGAGCCATGCTGGCAAGCAGTGGTCTCCTTGAAGAAGCAGTCCAGTCCTTCTTGTAACAGACACAGGAAGTGTTGCACAGCAGTAGACATCTAAATGTCCTTCTCCCCTGAACAGGGAGCCTGTGGGGTTAGTGGCACGTTGTGGGTATGTACCTTGCTATAATGCCCAGCTTTTTATTATATGTAATGTAACTAAAATAATTTTTCTACTTGCATTTTTATCCTTGTGGTCTTTAGTTTCACTGCTCTTGTTTTGTGGGTGCAAACTTTCTTTCACCGTAGTTAGCCTTTTTGCTTCATGCACCACATTACCTTGAGGCGACCCCTTTTTATGTTTGCTTGCACGCCTGTACAAGAAACACAGTGCCATCATCGGAGTTTTCGGAGGTGTGTCAGCCCTCTTCCAATTCAGTCAGTGTGTTTGCAGGCGCGGCCGCAGTTCTCCAATGCCTGCCTGCTGAAGCTGTCTATGACAGCTCCAAAATGCAGTGGCATACAGTTGAAAGAGGGAGCTACGCTTCAGTGAGCAGCGGTCAGATATCGCCTGCTCATGTGCTCCCCTACACACACACACACACACACACACACGCTGCGTGCTGCCCCCAACGCACAGACTGTATAGCCGGCGGGGGTACTAATCCTCCGGCCGGGCTGTGCTGGGCGCCCTCCCAAACACAGTTTATATGCCACGCTGGTGCCCACCCCAGCATGGCTATTGTCGTATAGCTGATGGGGTGCCCAACTCTGCCTGCTCCATGCTCCCCTGCCGCCCTGCCATGGTGCTACGGTGGTCACCCCAGCGTGGCAAACGTCCCGCGTCGTCGTAGTAGTAATAAAAAAAAAAACCTGAAAATGAAGGTCCTCGCTGTGTCTGCCCCCAGCCGCTTACCTACTGCATACTCCTGCTCTCCCCACACACTTCTCACCCCATACTTACTCTCTGAGCTCGGCGCGACGATCTTCGTGGACTGAAACACGCTCTGTACTTTCAAAGCCGACCGCGAACTGAGGGAAAATGCCGTAAGCTGTATAATGGGATAGATAGGGTTTTTCAACTTTATTGCATATCTCAGGCGAGTTTTTTGAATTTTGCACCAAATTCAACATGGGTGTTTGGGACTCCCTTCATGAATGCTGTCACTGTCATGGTGTTGATTGCCTGAAGGGTGATTTCGCAGCCCACTGCATGAAATCACCTTTCCGGAATGATTAACAAAATGAAACTGCCATTGTTCATAAGGTGGGCTCTCAAAAGTTTATTTTGAAAATTTGGTGGAAAAAATTCTAAAATGACTTTGTTTTATATGGCTACAAGAGTTCCTAGGCACGCGACATAAGTGCGGAATTTTAAACATTTTCACTCCAGATTTTCAACATTGCCATTTTCACTACACCTTCTTGTGAGCAGTATAGCTGTCATTTTTCATATCTCACCCAAATGTGTTTCATTTCTATGTAGCGCATAATGGCGCAGTCAGTGCAAAATCAATGTATCGGCTACATTAAGAAAATCACAGTGACATAGCGTTCATGAGCAGAGGTCTTAAAATGGCTGTGTTGGAAAATTTGGTGACAAAATTTCAAAATGACTGTTTTACTGAGCGGCGTTGCAGAGTTCCTACGCACACTGTAAGTTCGCAAATTTCAATATTTTACCCAGATTTTCAACATTGCCATTTTACCATACCTCCTTATGAGCAGTACAGTTGTCATTTTCGCACCTCAGCCACAACGTGTTTTCTGCCCATGTAGCACACAATGGCGCGGTAAATTGTCTTGAAATCAATGTATGGGACATGTTGAAGAAAATCACAGTGACACTGGTCATGAGCAGAGGTGTTAAAAGTAAAATGGTATATTGAAAATTTGGTGAAAAAATCCCAAAATGACTGTTTTAGAGCTTGCCATGCAGTTCCTACGACGCTGGCAAGTCTGCAAATTTGTAATATTTGCATACTCATTTCAACAGTGCCATTTTACCACACCTCCTTGTGAGCAGTACAGCTACCATTTTCACATCTCACCCAAAATGTGTTCGCATACGTAGCACACACAATGGTACAGTTGGTGTGTGAAACAATGTTTGGGACAGATTAAGAAAATCACAGTGACACTGGTCATGAGCAGAGAGTCTTAAAACTATGTTGAAAATTTGTGACAAAGTCCATAAAATGACTGTGTTACTAGTGAGCATTGCGCAGTTTCCACGCACTCGTAAGTTCATGAATTTGTAATATTTTCAGTCCAGATTTTCACCATTGGCATTTTTCACACCTCCTTATGAACAGTACAGCTGTCATTTTCCACAACATGGCCGGAAGTGTTTTATATCTTCAGCACAGAAATGCGTGGTCGCTATGGAATCATTGTTCGACAGATATGAAACACACTGACACTGTTCATGATCGAGGTCCCAAAATGCTTGTGTTAGCAATCTGCTGTAAAAATCCCCCAAACTAGTTACATTACGGAGTGCGTTGCACAGTTTCTACGGCTCGTCGTGACTTCACCAGTTTTTAAGATTTTCACAGCAAGTTTTCCAACTGCCATTTTTACACCTCCATGAACAATAGTATCATGTCATTTTTCACATCCTGTTCAGAATGTGTTTTTGCACCTGTGGTGCCAAAGCGCCATAGTCACTGTGCAAAAGCAGTTTTCGGCTAACAAACTGGTATTGCCACTGTTCATAGGTGGGGGTCACAAAAAAAACATGTTGAAAATTTGGAGAAATACCACGAATGCCTGAGGCATTACGGTTTCCTGACTATAACGCCTCACCCTGTAGAGAATGACAGGCATCGGGCGTGACTTGGGATTTTGCCTGTCATGCTCAACCTGATTACACTTCTATTTCTACACCCCTGCAGCCAGTGAGAGGCATCAAGGTGCTCTCGAATTTTGGGCCCCAAATCTCACCCCATTCTCCTATACCGCACCCATCTCACCGTCAGATTCCTGGATGGAATGGGAGCGCGATAAGGGCCAAAGAGCCCTACACATCGTGACACTTGTCAGTGTCTGCATGGATAGGGTGGGTGAAATGGCATGGTCGTTATGCCTGACGACCGAAAGGCACACCCCAATGCCTGTCACTCTCTGCAGGGTGGTGGTGGGGTTGGCTTCAGTTCAATACTACGCTGCCATTCCTATTATGCAGCTCTGTAACTTCTTCACTACCAATGCCAGCAAGCAAACATTCGGCACTGACAAATGCTTGTTTGTCCTGAGCCTATGATTTCCTTGATGTGCCCCCCTCCAGCCCCACACTGAGTCAGAGACCCAAGGTGACTTTTAAAGTAACCTGTTCCCTGGGACGTTGCACTGTGGTATTTAGTTATCAAAAGTTAGAATTTGTACAATACTTTCAAGGAGAAACTAATTACATTTATTGAACTTCTTACTGTATGTCCAACAATTAAAAAAAATACAAAACTACACATAACCATTAACTATTACAAAAATACAAGACAAGCAAAACAAGATGTAAATGTTAAAAATATCTTTTCATAGCTGTCCAAAAAATTAGTAAACTAGTGCAACAGCACTGCTGCAGCGGCACCACTGAGCTCGCTCACACTACAGGGTGAATCAATGTGTTAGATTTCAGAAGGGTTCTGGAATAATTACTGTAGAATGAGGATAGACATCTGAGTGTTGGACAGAAGGAATTTTGCTGACTTAGGAAACTGAGATTGTGCACAAGATCATGTCCATGAGTATCCTGGAACTGCGGTGTGGCCCTGACAACAGATGGCTGCAGTTCTGTCTCATCAGCATGTGTAACCAGCAAGGTCCACAATTTGTTTATTTAATCATGTAATACTTTGTGCACCTTGTCCCCAGACGGCCCACATCTGACCGACTCCGGAATTACCGGGGCTTACTACGCCCTGGCCGGAGGCCCGGAGCCTGTGGGAAGTCGGGTCGTCATCTTGCCGCCGGCAGAGATTTTTTTCTCCATTTACGCCCAGGGCCCCCAGGAGTGGGTACGCATGTGTGTGAAGGCACGCATTAGTCCCACGGCCCCGGTAATAGCCCCTTTCCTCTCACCCCATTGGCCTAGCGCCTGGCTCCTCCTTGGCCCGTGCTGTCCCAGCCTCCACCAGGTGTCAGCCATCAGCCAGAGGAAGCCCATACACCTCCCCGGAGATGAGAGCTTGCCTGTCGGCAGCTCCATCCAGCTCCGACCCCAATGCCGACCTCCGACAGCCTGGGCTCGTTCCCGAACCCGGGTCGCTGGCATGCCATGAGGTAAGGCATCCAGCGCCTCAGCCCTCAACACCACTGGGCCAGCCTAAGGTCCACAATTTAAAAGGGACAATGCTAAACAGCTTAAATGTTAGGCGTTCCAACTGTGTCCTCACACAGCAACTGATGAATTTCAATTCTATACATAGTCAAGTTTTCAAAACAGTTGGAATGGAGGTAATATTAGTGTATAATTTAAATTACAAGGAAGGAAGGAAGGCAGAAAGGAAGGAAGGAAGGAGTGAGGTTCTTCTTAGAACCATGAACGTTCACCAGCAGAAGACATGTCTGTTCAAGAAATATGCATCTAGGGGCGGCTGTTAGTTTGTCCCAGGATCAGAAAAGCTCCTTCTCTTTGGTGAAGTATTTGCACCATATATCTTCTGTTAATCATAAGGATGTTTTGTATTTTTGGTTTCTCAGTGTGAGGTACTCTGTCATCTGTAATTGAGAAGCCAGTTTACAACACAATAACTACATAAGATGTATTTCAGTATTCCACTAATTCCAACAAGGAAGGAAGTAAGTAAGTTTTCTTTATTTTGATATTTGTAATTTTCACCAGGAAAAGGCACACAAAGCTGGAAGGGAGGAAGGGCGTTGTTATATCTAACACAGTACATAAAGCAAAGTTTCTGAACTACCTTGCTGTTGTCATTCCTCAGCACAGTCACTGTCCTAAATTGTATTTACAGTACAGCAGGACATTACCACACTGACAGCCTTCAACGAAACAGTGGTGAGAAACAGAGAAAACAAATTACGCTGTCTTTGCTTTTACTCATCATTTGGTATATTCATTTTCATTACCTTAGGGCTTAACAGTTTACAATAACTTTATTCTAATGAAACATCTGCAAAAAATAGACTTAATGAGTGATACAGGAAAATGTTTACTTGATCAACAGTTGGCAGCATTAACAGTTCAGGTAAACAGGACTACACCACACAATAAAGAATCGTGTGTCCAGGCAAAATACGTTATTTTGGTCAATGCTGAAACTTCAGAAATATGGAGACTGCATGTCTGCTCCATGGCACCAGGCAATGGGGTTTCGCTTGGCACACTGGCGACCTGGGTTTGCGCCCCGAGCCCGGGACAACAGGAGCGGAGGACAGCAGGGAGGGTTCAGAGCATCCCATGGACATTCTCATCCCTGGGGGGGAGGAAGTAAGCTGCACTGTCCTTAGGGCGGCTCCTGGCAGCTTGTAGGGGAGTGCTCAACTGTGGGAAGGTGACCATGCTCCACTGGGGCGCTGTGACAGGAAGCTCCTGCCACTCTTGAGGACTGACCTTTTCTTAAATCTGTTGAAACAGTTCTTCTATTTCTTAGTCTATTCTAACCTTTACAATTTCTAGTCCATAAGGTTGGCCACCTATGGGCACCCCCTCCCCTCTCTTGACTATGCTGTAGTGTCCTCTTTAATTTTCCTTTCCCCCTCTCAGGTCCTTTTACAGGAAGGTTATTGTTGTGACCTCCAAGCATATGTAAAACAGGTTGTGTTTATCACTGTTGGATTTAGTATGTAATAGCACTATGTCATAATATACCTTATGTTTATGAAACCTGTAAAGGCTGAAAATACCATGGCACTAGGTGTTTTTGATAATGATAAAAAGTACTAGGTGACTATTATAGAAATTAAGTTAGTTGTGCTATTTAAAATGCATGTAAATTGCATGTAAACTAAACAAGTCTGAAATTTCATGGTGATTTGCATATATCCCATGATGCTTTGAATTATGGAAGTATGTATGATGATGTATTTCTTTGAAACTTGATTTGTTACGAATGCCCTTTGGGGTAACCCATGTTTCAGTGTTTCTGCACTGAGGTTCTTTGTTTTTAGCTTGTTTTGTCTTTTTTCTTTTGAGCCCTCACCACCCAAGTACATGGGACCCACATAGGGATGAAGGGTTTTCACTGAAAAGTGGTTAGATCAGAGATCAGTGTCAGTAGGTGCTGGCTATGTGCAAAGAACGGACATACATAGTTTGTTGCTGCAAACTGATGTACTGAAGAAGGAATATGGCATTGCAGAAGCTTATTTCCTGTATTTTGAATAAACAACACAGAGACTGTGTGTTGAACCTTAAGTTTGGTGTCTGGTCCATCTGTTATCCCACAACCCAGCCACAGACTTGGTGTGAGAAGTGGGATAACTTGCTGAAAGCATCTCAGCTGGCTGAAGAGGGATGTTTTCCAGTGGATATCACCCAGATATCCCAGGTGAACGATGCACCAGGAGCTGCCAGAGGAGAAGCAGGAGAAGAAAGTCTGTGGAGTTCTGACCAGAATTATGGCTGACAGATGGAGAGAAGCTGCTGCCTGGACTGGACCTGGGAGCTTGGAGGACAGCCAAGCCTGAAGACGAAGAAGAGATGCAGGTCGAGGCGGACTGGAGGTGCAAGAGACAACACCCTGAAGGTGGAGACCCTGATGAGGATGATCCACTGAATGAATGGGCAATGACTGGAGGCAGACCAACTATGCAGAGAGGCGGAACACCAATGCCAGGTGCTCCAGAGGTCTCTGCTGGAGAGTTTGCACCAAGAGTTGCAGGAGGATTTTTCATGGGCTCAGTTTGAGGAGTGACCCCCTGACTGAGCAGGATGTTCCTTTGTTTCCTGTGTTCCCAGGATGTTACCTGTTGGAGGTTGGGGATGCAAGTATGGAACTAGAATGTGAGACCCCAGGTAAGGCTGTGCCTAGTGATATTGTGCTGGGGTTGAAGACTCCACAAGAAGAAGTCTATGAGGACTTTTCTTGTATTGATGCAGCAACACTTATTAACAGTATTGACTGGAGTATACTGCAGGCTAAAGATGCTAATATTGCCCAAAATGTTACAATATGTTAAGATCAAGGGGTGGTACATGTGTTTTATTTTGTTTGATGAAAACTCTACAAAGGAGGAAGTGGGTGGAAAATGGATAGGAAGTTGTGTTGGGGTAACACCTAGAGTGTCTACCCTTGGGTGTCTGTATCTGTAGCAAATGAAATTAATCAAAAGACATAGTGGGTTTATGTAGAGGGGTTGAACCTAGGACTGGGCCCCTGCTTAAAACTGACATGTCTGGTGGGGTTAGAGCAGGTAATTACTCACCCCAGAGAAAATCATTTCTATGGTACTGGACTTTACAGCCATCCAGCTTTTTTGGTTAAGAAATATGGCGTACTTTCCCTAAAAGGAGATAGTTCAGGAAAGGCACTGTTCGTCTCTGTTGAGAAATGTGTTAATGCCTCAGGGTAAAGCATGATGATATCCACAATGTTTATGATAGAATGTTTATCGTTAATAGGGACCCTGAGATGTAGCTTCTGAAGATGGATGGTGGAAACTCCATTCCTTCCTGGGGCAGGAAGGTGGTAAGCAGTCTGCAATAACTGCTTCCGTCTTAAGGTAGGGGAAATGTGACAGGGAGCTCCTGCCACTCTTAAGGCTGACCTTTTCTTAAATCTGTAGCAACAGTTCTTCTATTTTTCAGTCTATTCTATCATTTACAATTTCTATTCCATAAGGTTGGCCACCTATGGGCACCCCCCCTTCTTGACTATGCTGTAGTGTCCTCTTTAATTTTCCTTTTCCCTCTCAGGTCCTCGTACAGGGAGGTTATTGTTGTGACCTCCACGCGTATGTAAAACAGGTTTTGTTTATCATTGTTGGATTTAGTATGTAATAGCACTATGTCATAATATACCTTATGTTTATGAAACCTGTAAATGTTGAAAATGCCATGGCACTAGGTGTTTTTGATAATGGTAAAACATACTAGGTGACTACTATAGAAATTAAGTTACATGTGCTATTTAAAATGCATGTAAATTGCTGTAAACTGAATAAGTCTGAAATTCCATGGTGATTTGCATATATCCCATGATGCTTTGCATTATGAAAGAAGGTATGATGTTGTATTTCTTTGAAACTTGATTTGTTACTAATGCCCTTTGTGGTAACCCTTTTTAGGTTTCTGCACTGAGGTTCTTTGTTTTAAGCTTTTTTTTGTTTGTTTGTTTTTTTCTTTTTGAGCCCCCACTACCCAAGCAAATGGGGCCCACATAGGGATGAAGGGTTTTCACTGAAAAGTGGTTAGATCAGTGTCAGTAGGTGCTGACTAAGTGCAGAGAAAGGACATACATAGTCTGTTGCTGCAAACTGATGTACCTAAGAAGGAATTTGGCACTGCAGAAACTTGTTTCCTGTATTTAGAATAAACTTTACACAGAGATTGTGTGTTGAACCTTAAGTTCGGTGTCTGGTCCATCTGTTATCCCACAACCCCTCCACAGGTGTCAACCAGGATGCTGCGAGCGTGCGGCCAACTGCAGGGAGGGCAGAGCATACAAGTGAAAAATGATGCCCGCCTGGACATCCAGATGACGGTAACCAGCTCCCTCGCCGCCACAAAGCCGGAGGTGTCCTTGCTGTGCCCTGGTGAGGAAGGATGAAATGCCTTTGGGCAGATCTCAGCTCCAGCCATTGCCCACCCCCTGTCCTACCTGCTTAATCTCTTGTTCACCCTTGGCACTGTACTTCAGGCCTGGAAATCAGCAACAGTGATCCCCCTCCACAAAGGTGGTGATCACTCCTCACCGGGAAACTACTGCCAAATTTCCCTCCTTCCTAATCTAGCTAAACTCCAAGAGTCTCTTGTCCTTACCAGACTCACCCACTTTCTCGCCTATTCTGATTTCCTGTCACCCTACCAGGCTGGCTTTTGGAAAAATCATTCAACTATCTCTTCCCTTCTCCAGGTCACTGATGTCATTCTTATAGGCATGGATCAAAGCCATCTTACCGCGGCTGAATTCACTGACCAAGCCAAGGCCTTTGACTCTGTTTCCCACTCTCCTACTTACTAAACTTGAACCTGGTAGACTCTCCACTCTATCTGTCAAATGGTTCAAATCCTATCTCTCTGGTCGCTCCCAGTGTGTTCAAGTGGCAGACGTACTCTCCCCAATTCTAGCAGGTGTGCCTCAAGGCTCTATTTTTCATCCCATCCTATTCTCCATCTTTCTTAATGATCTCCCTCCCTATGCTCTTCTTCCTAATACATCTCCATGCTGACAACACTCCTCTTTACATCTGGCCCTCTATCCCGTGGTGACCACTCAGTTACAAATCAATTTCAGTCACGTCCTGAATTGGTTCCAAACCAACCAACTCATGGTAAATACAGTACCACTAAAACAGTCTCCACGATTTTTGGCAGTCACCACAAAATGGTCATGCTCACCACATCCCATTCTTTCCTCTCCCTTGATTGCACCCCTTGGATACTGTCCCATCTTATAAGTATCTAGGAGTCTGGCTAGACAGCCACCTCAGTTTCACAACACATGTTAACTACATGCATTCCAAGCTCAGCCCCGAACTTGGTGCACTTTATAGAAACAAAGATGCCCTCTCCCTCCTTGTTCGATGGATACTTCTTACAAAAACTATCCTACCACTATTTGACTATGCTGATGTTGACTATGAGTCCGCCTCTGCATCTACCCTCTCCAGACTGGATGTCCTTTTCAATGCTTTCTGTAATTTCACCTTGAACATCCCCCTCATGCCTTATCACTGCTCCCTCTACTCTTCACTACCCTACCGTCAAAACCAACATATTTCCATCATCTCTGCCAAATTCTGGTTTAGCTTGCTTCCTCCTTGCCTCGCATCCCTCTTATCCCCTTCCCCTCACACATCCTACCTCCTCCACACACGTGACCCTCGTTCTTTTGCCCTCCCCCACCCATACTCAAATTCAAGTAAGACTGCTTTCTCCTTCTTCTCCCATTCATGGAACTCCCTTCCCACTTTGCTCCATTCGCTACCTTCGCTAACTCTCATTAAACGGACACTCTACTGTTCCTCCTCTTCTCCTTGCTCTTCCATCAACCTGATAAATTCTCTTTCTGAGGTCCACATTACGTTGTCAGTTTTCAAGTCAAGCCTTCAAGCTGTCAAGTACCTTGTCTGCGATATTGTCATTGTTATACCTTGTGTGCACCCTGTATCTCTTGCACTCTAATTTGTCAGTTTGTAACCTATAATTGAGTTGTATTTTTGTCAGTTCATTGTTTGTATTCTGCTACCACCATAGGCACCATTGTAACCTGCCTGCATATTTGCATTTTATGTACTTGCTTTATTACCCAGGCACCATTGTAACTCATACAAAAAAGGGTCACTCCTGCACGACAGGTGCTAGAATGTTCCATATGAATAATCTAAAACAGAAAGGACTCTGCACTCAGACACCATGGTGTTTCCAAACTCAGTCTTTTCCACCAAGTTCATTTTATTTGTTAAGAGGCAAACCAGCACTCGACAAGAGTGTGAAACGTTGGTGATTTGTGGTGGTCTCACCAGGCTGAATCAGCTCCTACAGTTTATTGCTTGCCTCTTGAAACAAAATGAACTTGGTGGAAAAGACTGAGTCTGAAAACACTGTGATGTCTGAATGCTGAGTCCTTTCTGTTTTAGACCATTGCAACTTGCCTGTGACACCAGTGTTAACTGTCTGAATACTATGCATGTTTGTTTTGTCTCCTCTTACCCCTTCTACCAGGTCGCACCTGGAAACGAGCCTTGACTCAGTGTGTCTCTCCCAGTTACCAACTTTTAAATAAAATAAAAAAAAATAAATAAGAAAGTCTCCTCTCCCAGTCGTGACCACGGGAGAGGCCCCCCCCACCCGATGAAGGGAAACATCGGATTGACTGGGGCTACGGTGTGGTAAGGGGCAATGGCTTGGAGGGACAGGAAGCGCATCCTTAGGATCACGAGAACAGTTGCACGGGAGTCTGAGTTGGACGTCATTGTCCACCTAGGGACAAATGACTTGGCTCATCATGAGATTAGAGCAGTGCAGAAGGACTTTGTAGAGTTGGGGAGGAGCCTAAGACAAGTAGCACACACAGTATCCTTCTCAGAGGTGCTGCCTGTTAGTGGCATGGGTGAGGCGAGGGTACTTTGCACCATGCAATTTAACAAATGGTTGAAAAAATGGTGTGGCACACAGGGGTTTGGCTTCATTGGGGACTGGGGTTCCACCTGGAGAGACATAAGCCTTTACTGGCAGGATGGTCTGCATCTGTCCAGGAAGGGAACAAGTCTTTTGGGCAATCGGTTTAAATGCTTCATTGGCAAGCTTTTAAACTAGTCAAGGGGGGAGGCACTGATAAGCAGCACGAAAATCCCAGCCTCCCCTTACAAAATAGGGTACTAAATGAGAAAAAGACCAAGGTAGAAAGGTCAGTGGGGGATGCTGCTACAGAAGGTAAAGCCATCAAAAAATGGAGAGCAATGAGTACCAATGCCCATAGTCTGGGTAACAAGCTTCCTGAATTAGTGGTCTTGATGGAGGAGGAACAACTGGATATCGTGGCAGTCACAGAAACATGGTACACACAGAACCATGACTGGGACGTAAACATACAAGGATACACTATCTACAGGAGGGACAGGGAGGGTAAAAGAGGAGGAGGAGTAGCTCTTTACATAAGGGAAGGAATCAAAGCAACAGAACAAAAGGGTAAACAAGGGAGGAGAAGAAGCACTGAGGGGCACTTTGGAGGCAGGCAATGGCATCACAATCCATACAGGGTTGTATACAGACCCCCCTCTCAGGGGAGGAAATGGACAAGGAAATGATAGAAAGTATACTTAGAATGGCAGATGAAGGGAGATATTGCTGATGGGTGATTTGAATATGCCAGATGTTAACTGGAGCAGTTGCAGCAGCCACTTGAAGAGTGGGGTTATTCTAGATGCCTACAGGGGCATGCATTAGACAACTAGTATTGGAACCCACTCGAGAGAGCAATCTTAGACCTGGTTCTTTCAAATGGAGATGGAGAGGATCACAGATGTAGAATTGGTAGCCATCTGGGAACTAGCAACCATCGAACAGTATGGTTCACAATAAACACAGCAATAGAGTCAAGCCACACAAGGCAAAAGTACTAGACTTCAGGAGGGCTGACTTCACAAAATGGGTGAGTGCCTAAGGAATGCACTAGCAAATGGGCAGGAAGGAGGGGTGGAAGAACAATGGGGAATAATAAAAACTGCCATCACAGAGGTAACAAGCCTTTGTGTGAAGCAAATAGACAAAACAAAACGATGTAAGAAACCACTATGGTTCTCAAAGGAGGTGGCAGTGAAGGTTCAAGAGAAAAAGAAAGCATTCAGAAAGTACAAGGAATCACAGAAGGAGCAATACAGAGAATTGTATCAGTTAAAGCAAAAGGAAGCTGGGAAGGCAGTCAGAACAGCAAAGGCCCAAACCGAGGAAAGATAGCCAACTCAGTTAAGAAGGGTATAAAACCTTTTAGGTACATCAGAAACGAACGAAGACTAAGGGAGGGATAGTGAGACTTAATAAAGGGGAGGGGTGGGCAGAGGTGGGGTGAAAAGGCAGAGATTCTAAACAAATATTTTGCTCAGTATTTACAAGTGAAGAGGGTAGGTACCTAAAACAAACAATAGAAACACTCTGGATATAGAAGTTGATACCAGCCCATTTACAGAAAGAAAGGGTTCTGAAAGAACTCTTAAAACTGAAAGTGGACAAAGTAATGGGGCCTGATGGGATTCATCCCAGAATTCTAAAGAACTAAGAGTAGAACTAGTGACACCACTGACTACCCTCTTTAACAAATCCTGGGAGGATGGGGTGGTACCTGAGGACTGGAGGAGGGCAGATGTGATTCCCCTTCACAAAAGTGGGAGCAGGGCAGAAGCAGGAAACTACAGACCTGTTAGTTTAACCTCAGTGATAGGGAAAATGATGGAATTACTTCTGAAGGAAAGAACTGTCGAGCACCTAGAGGCCAGAGGGGCACAAGACCCAAGGCAGCATGGATTCACAGCGGGAAGGTCATGCCAGACGAATCTAATTGATTTCTTTGACTGGGTGACCAAAGTAGTAGATCAGGAAGGGGCTGTGGACATGGCCTACCTAGACTTTAGCAAGGCATTTGACTCAGTCCAACACAAAAGATTAATATACAAGTTAGCCAGCCTGGGAGTGGGTCCCAAGATGCTAGCCTGGGTAAAGAACTGGCTGGAGAATAGGACACAGAGGGTAATGGTAAATGGAGTCCACTCTGAAGGAAGGGGTACCACAGGGTTCAGTATTAGGACCAGTCCTCTTTAATGTCTTATAAGCGACACTGCAGAGGAGCTGGAAGGAAAAGTATGTCTCTTTGCAGATGACACAAAGATCTGCAACAGAGTTGATGCACAAGGTGGGGTGGAAAGGATGAGGAGGGACTTGGCAAGGTTAGAGGAATGGTCAAATGTATGGCAGCTTAGATTCAATGCTAAGAGTGCAAGGTAATACACCTGGGAAACCAAAACTCAGGGGAAGAGTCACAATGGGGGTGAGATACTAACAACAACAAAATGGAAAGGGACCTGGGGGGTAGTCATATCAGATGACTTAAAGGTGGGCAAGCAATGTGAGAGGGCAGCAAGGAGGGCTGGAGGATACTGGGATGCACAGGAGAGGCATCACCAGTATAAAACAGGAAGTTGTTATCCTCTGTATAGACAGCTGGTGAGACCCCATCTGGGTACTGTGTGCAGTTCTGGAGACCCAACTCACAAGGACACAGACATGATGGGAAGCTGTCCAGAGGAGGGTAATTCAAATGGTGTAGTCTCTACTTAAATATTACAAGGAAGAAAGACTAAAGGGAGCTTAATATGTATAGACTCAAGGAAAGGAGGGAGAGGGGGGACATGATAGAAACTTCGAGCACCCTCAAGGGAATCAACAAAGTCCAAGAGGGTAGCATCTTTCAAAAAAAGAGAGGTGAGCAAAACAAGAGGCATAATTTAAAGATAGAGGGGCGGCCAGACGGTAATGTAAGGAAGTATTTTCACAAAGAGGGTTGTGGATGCATGGAACGGCCTTCTGGAGGAGGTTGTGGAGTCAAAAACAGTGGTTGAATTCAAGCATGCATGGGACAGTCATAAGGCAATTCTAGGGGGTGGAGGTAGAAAGAAGTAGGCTGTTGGTTAACTAGGATCTGCAGCTTATCCATTAGGTAGGGTAATGGGCAGACTGGGTGGGCCAAGCAGTCCTTATCTGCCGTCAAATTCTATGTTTCTATGTAATGGACACAACAGGGAAGATGGTGGGCAGACGGCAGGCTTGTTTGCCCGAAGGAGTGGACGACCAGGACTGGCCCAGAGGACAAAAAGATAAGGCAAAAATAGGAAATATGGAGATTGCAAACTTCATGTGGATTCAGTATATTGAATTAGAAGTTGAAATAAAGATTTGAAAACAAATAAGTTCAGCTATAGTTGCACGCGCGTTTGCCATACTGCAGTATCGGTTGAAAGCTCAGAATGAAAATAGTTCTAAAACCTACCGCAGACAAATGTAGTTCTTGAAATTGTTTCCAACATGTAACCAATGCAGTCGGCTATGAATTACACAACTTCCTGATAATTCAATGACTGTTTAATTGATTTTTGATGTGTGTTACCCAAAGCATGGCAACTAAGGGTGCAGAAGTAATTTGTCTCTTTGAGAGAATTAAGTAAATTTTGATTCCTTTTACAATCAGTTCCTTCATGGTGCTTAGCTGCTATATAAGCTTGACGTTTGATGATTTTATAAACTAATGAAGGCATATTGCAGAACCATCCTTATCACTGTCTGGAAGTAGTGCTCAGCCTGGAATGCTAATAGACTGGAAATGACAGACATGGGACTGTAATTTGCCTTGATTGAGTGTAGCTCCCTTTTGAGGAACATAGCATATGTCCTCATTAATTTCTTCCTTTTGCAGAAACTTGCCCAACTTTTTTAAACAACTTAAACTGGTGTTGACATTTACTGGTACACTGTGCATTTTGTTCCGTAGAAAATCCACCTATGTGTGGAAACAAATCTCACCAGAATTATTTTAGACCTGTGATCTTCTTAGCTACGCACTGCATCTGTCTTTTGTTTCCTTTCAGAATCTTGTGAGCTGTCATGGGATTCTTTCTTCTGCAGTCATTCCCAAAGGCCATGAATAATACTGTGTGTTTTACTCTGCAGTTTATAAATCTACTCTGCAGCTTTATATGGAAACCAGAACGGAACACAATATTCAAGATATCACCTCCCCAGTCCTTTTGACTGATAGTATAACTGATATTATACAGAGTGTATGTCTAGTCATACTTGATAAGCTTATATTTGCCTATTATTACTACTGAAAACCATTGTGCATGAAGTTTGTGCTAGTAACCTCCTTGTTCCCCTTTTTTGGAGGGGGGTGGATTTTCAAAAGAGTAAAAATTGTGCATAGGAAGCAATAGATTTTGCCCCAGGGAGAGTACTTTTGCATAAATGGACTTGTCTCTGCATGGGCTCCGTTTTCAGAAAGGCTGCCTTTTTTTACCTTTTCCACATTTTGCAGCAGCTGGCACTGATTCGTTTTGTGCAGCTGTGCAAAAATGCTATGCCTGGTATGACCAGCTGTACCATCTCTTTTGCACCCCTGTGCAAAAAAGGGAAATACCGACAATGTGCCAACAATGCCGAAAAGAGCAATTGTTGCTGGAGTGTGGACTTAGTCTGTGGACCTCTCTGGCTTCTTTGAAAACTGGCCTCTGGTCTCTACTGTGTGGACTACACACAGTTAGGGTACACGGTATTCTTTATATGCATTTTTTTTTATATCCCGTTTTATCCTCCTCTTGCGGAGCGGGCCCCAGCAACCGCTGGCCGCCAGCACCCACACCCCCTGACCAGGTCTGGCGTACGCTCCAAACACCTGACTCACACAGGCCTGGTTCAGTTAGCAGGACACCCCTCCCCTCAAGGGGCCTGTACAGGGATCCAGGTGGCCACGCCTCTCGTGTCCGGGGGCGCGCAGGGCTCATCCATGAGCCGCCATGGTCGCCACATGATTTTCACCATTACAACCCCTAAGTAAGCCGGACATGTAATGGCATCTAATGCACCTATGTGCAGACACCGCCACACTCCCTCCCTTAGTATGCCCACCACTGATAGTTCACCTAGCTTCTGCTAGGTGCTGCCACAGCGGTGCATGACCCGTTCCCACCCCAGAGGAAGGAGAACAGTCGGAACACTCAATCCTTCCTCTCCCTGCCAGCACCCGCGTCCGAATCCATTCCTAAAGCCCAGGTCGCCGTGTGGCGCTCACAACCCTCAGTGCCACCAGGCTGGCACATGCATTTTAAATCCTTAGCCTAATTACCTGCTGCTGTTCCACATAGGATACTGGTAAACAAGCTGGAGAGCCTAAGAGTAGGGATTAAAGTAGTTAAATGGGTAGAGAGTTAGTTAGGAAATAGGAGTCAGAGGGTGGTGGTAAATGGCATCCACTCTGGAGTAGGCAAGGTGACCAGTGGGGTGCGGCAAGGGTCAGTACTAGGTCCAGTCCTCTTTAATATATTTTTTTAGTGACATCACTGAAGGACTGGAAGGGAAAGTATGCCTGTTTGCAGGTGACACAAAGTTCTACAACAGAGTAGACACACCGGGAGGGGGGTGGTTGAAAGAATGAGGGACCATCTAAAAAAGATGGAAGAGTGGTCACAGGTCTGGCAGCTGGGTTTCAGTGCAAAATCATGTACTTGGGGAACAGAAACCAAGGGGCAACATATCAACTGGGAAGTGTGGAATTAGCAGTCACAAGGCAGGAAAGGGACCTGGGGATAATCATTTCTGATAACCTGAAGGTAGCTAACAATGTGACAAGGCAGTGGGGAAGGCAATTAGGTTGCGGGGCTGCATAGACAGGGGAATCACCAGCAGGAGGGAGGTAGTGATACCCCTGTATAGGTCTCTGGTAAGACCACGCCTCGAGTACTGTGTCCAGTTCTGGAGGCCCCATCTCCAAAAGGAAATAGAAAGGGTAGAAGCTGTATAAAGGAGGGCAACCAAAATGGTGCACGGCCTGTATCAAAAGTCCTATGAAGAAAGGCTTAAGGAGCTGAATTTGTACTCCCTAGAGGAAAGAAGGGAAAGAGTGGATATATAGAAACATACAAATGCCTTACAGGTAAAAAGATGCTACAGGATGGTACCATTTTCCAAAGAAAAAGATGTTCAAGGACAAGGGGTCACACTATGAAGCTGGGGGGGGGCTCAGAGGAAATATAAGGACGTACTTCTTCATAGAGGATACATGGAACAGCCTCCATTACAGGATTCAAGAATGCATGGGATAGATACAAGGGGATCCTGGAAGTACTTGTATGACCGAAGACTGAGTAGGGTGTGCAGTGTAGCTGTAGCAGTAGGTAGGGAAAATAGGGCAGACTGGATGGGCCAAGAGGTCCTTATCTGCCAATATCTTCTATGTTTCTGTTTTTCCATGCCAAAATGCTTAAGTCAGCTTCTGCCATCAGCTTCTATGTACTGTATCCAACTCCATAATTCAAGTTTATCCAAACTCATTTGAATTGTCACTATACCTCATTATAGCACAGCCCCTCATTGTAGCGCTGCACTACAATATAGCACAGCCCCTCACTGTAGCACCGCACTACAATATTGCACTGCCTCTCATTATGGCACTGCACCTCATATCACTGGCTCTCATTATAGCATTGTAATTCATTATAGCACTGCCCCTCACTATGTCGGCACCTCATTATAGAACTGCCTCTCATTATAGCACCACCCTCATAATAGCACTTCCCCTCGCTATAGCACTTCCCTTCATTATAGCACTGTCTCTCATTTCAGCATTGCCCCTCATTATAGCACTGCTGTTCATTATTGCACTGACCTTCATTATAGCACTGCTCCTCATTATATTTCTGCATCTCATATTAGCACTACCCCTCATTATAGCACGGCATCTCTTTATAGCATTGCCATTCATTATAGCACTGCCCCTCATCATAGCACTTTCCCTCATTATGGCACTGCTTCTCATTATAGCACTGCACCTCACTATGGTACTGCACCTCATAGCACCACATCTCATTATAGCACTGCCCCTCATTATAGCACTGTCCCTCATTATAGCACTGCAACTCATTATAGCACTGTCCCTCATTATAGCACTGCAACTCATTATAGCACTGCCCCTCATTATGGCATTGCTTCTTATTATAGCACTGCACCTCACTATGATACTGCACCTCATAGCACTGCTTCTCATATGCCCCTCATTACAGCACTGCATTTCTTTATAGCATTGCCGCTTCATTATAGCATCACTGTCCCTATTATAGCACTGCCTTCATTATAGTACTGTCCCTCATTATGGCACTGTGTCTCCATTATAGCACTGGACCCGCATTATAGCACTGCTCCTCATTATATTACTGCATCTCATTATAGCACTACCCTCATTATAGCACGGCATCTCTTTATAGCATTGCCAGTCATTATAGCACTGCCCCTCATTATAGCACTTTCCCTCATTATACCACTGCCCCTCATTATAGCACTTTCCCTCATTATGGTACTGCTTCTCATTATAGCACTGCACCTCACTATGGTACTGCACCTCATAGCACTGCGTCTCATTATAGCACTGTCCCTCATTATAGCACTGCATCTCTGTATAGCATTGCCGTTCATTGTAGCACTGCCCCTCATTATAGCACTGTCCCTCTTTATAGCATTGCCCTCATTATAGCACTGTCCCTCATTATGGCACTGCCTCTCATTATAGCACTGCACCTCACTATGGCACTGCATCTCATAGCACTGCTTCCTTCATTATAGCACTGCCCCTCATCAAGCAAGACTAGATTTGCTGGCAAAGGCACCTAGCTTCACCTGAGCTCTTTTCTTCTAGGTTTGGTTGCAAGGACAGAGCAAGGAAAAAGATTAATGCTTCTTTTGGCTAGGTAGATTTACTATGTGTTAGCTATTTTTTTTTGTCGACAGATTTTGTTACAGTTTTTTGCTAACATTTTACTGCTTTACTGTTCTCTGATTAAAACTGCAGTTGCAGGGTATACTTTCTGCTGCATTATTACAGGGTTTGCCTACAGGTTTGTTACTGTTTTGTGCTTACAGATTACTGCTGTAATCTTCTCTGATACAAATAGTGTTTTACAAGGTATATCTTCTGTTAACGTGTTCTGCAGGTTGTGCTTACAGGTTTTGTTACTTTTTTACTGCTTTATTTTATTCTCTGTAACAAAGGTTTTTTTGCAGGGTGTATCTTCTGTGAAATCGTTACAGGTGGTGCTTACATGTTTTGTGACTTTCTTTTATTTATCATTAGGCTAAGCTTTCAGGGCTAATTACAGGAGCACATACAAGATACAGACTGAGGGATAGCGACTGCATTTGTTGTTGGTTGATTGTTTCTGCTCTTACCACCTTGTTTCTTTCATCTGTGGTTCTTCTTTTTCAGCAGGGGAAGGGCCCAACCACCCACCCCCATCCCAACCACCCCATGGTACACTCCTTTTATAGAGTAGCACAGTCGTGACATTTCCTGTAGCAAAGCAGGAAGGGAGGGTCAGAGTAGTATCCACACAGTGACCTCACTTACAAGGCACAATTAATTTAACTTGTTTTAAAAGTTATACAAATACAAACAAAACAAAAAAATAAATATTTAAAAAAAATCTAACTTTTGCTTTCATTTTCCTTCTAATTACTCGGACCAGGTTATAAACTCCGCAACTCAACTGGAATGGATATTACTAACTACAGGTACTGCGGGACACTTTTCAAAAGGGCAGTTATACAAGATTTAGGATGCTGTCCTGCATGCTGGACCATCAGAGATCTAAGGGCTCAGCTCCAGGCAGCATGAGCAGAGACTGCACACCTCAAATCACATATTCAGGAGGAGATATAGTACAAGAACCTCCCTCCATTTCCCCAGCATCCAACTGAAGCACCTTGACCGCAGAGGGTAGTTGGTCCAGGATGTTGGCAGGTGGTTAGGAGGGGAAACCAGGTGTCCCATCACTCAATGCTCACCAACATATCACCTCCACAAACCATATAAAAACTACAAACAGGTGTCTGCCTCTATCTCTGAAATCAAACAAAGGGGCACAAGACACTGCAGAGCAGGACATTGCAGCACAGGAGCTAGCACAACAAAACTCGACCAAAACAGGGACCAAAACAAAAAGAAAATCCAAAACACTTCTGATCATAGAAGACTCCATGATTTGGGGAGTTATACCTACCTCCAGCCGGGGGCAATGGTCAGATGTCTCTCAGGTACATTAACGTGGAGAGACACTGACCACATTGCTAAAACTGTGCAGGAAGCAGGAGAAGACGTCAACGTCCTGGTACACATAGGGACTAACGATCTCGCCAGCCGGTCAGTTGTGGAGACCAAAGAACACCTGACCAGGCTGGGAGACAAACTGTCATCCATTTCATCCAGCATCTCCTTCTCTGAGATATTGCTGGTCTGGGGGGGGCAGATGAACAGAAGGTCAGAGAAGGGGAGCTAGAGGAGCTAAACATGTGGCTTAAGGGCTGGTGTCAGGAAAAAGGACACAAATTTGTAGGTAACTGGCAACAGTTCAGGGAGCAAAAGTTCTTTAAATTCGATGGACTGCATCTGACTAAGGAGGGAGTCAGTGCATTGGGGCAGAGGTTTGATGTCTTTGCAGAATATTTAAACTAGCAAATTGGGAGGGGGTGCAGAACCCGATACATCGAACAGGAAGAACACCCTTCCCCCTTCAGCTAGTGATCAAACAGGAATTCAGCATGTTTGTAGTTCATTTGCATCACCAGGTAAGGAAAAAGGTCCAGCTCCCCATACGACGGGCAGGGGGAAAAGCCAGACCTCACCCCACAACTAACACATCAAAATCTGGCTAATGGAAAACCATATACACAAATGCCCGTAGTCTGGAAAACAAGATCTCAGGCCTGGAGGCAACAATGGCAGAGGCTAAACTGGACACAGTAGCCATTAGCGAGACATGGCTCACCAGTAACCACACTTGGGAGACTTCAGTACCCAGCTATGTACTGTTCAGAAGAAACTGAGGAGCAAAAAAGGGGGGGGGTCCCTTTATGTCAATGAAAATATCAAAACTACACAAATTCAGAATACACATAAGGAGCCAGAAGAACTGTGGGTCACCCTGGAAACAGGAAATGGGACAGCCATTTGAACTGGGGTTGTCTACAGGCCTCCAGACCAGGGGAGGACATGATACATTACTGTTAGAAGATATACAAAACATGACCACTAAAGGGAGGTTCTGATAATGGGAGACTTCAACATGCCAGATACAGATTAGTCAATACCAGCAGGAACATAAACCAGAACTAGATCCATAGTGGATTCCCCGCAGGGGGAGGGACTCAAACAATTGGTACAACAACCCACAAGAGACAGGGCTATCATAGATCTAGTACTGACTAACAGGGAAAGGATCATGGATCTCCAGGTAAAAGGTCACCTGGGGGCCAGTGACCATCACACGGTATGGTTCAATGTGGCCACTGAAACTAAATCATCCCATTCCAAGGCAAAAATATGGGACTTCAGAGGAGCTAACTTTGATAAGATGGCCAACAGAGTTAAGCTAGCCATGGCAAGAAGAAATAGAGGTGAGAGGGTACAGGCAAACTGGGCAAGCATTAAGGATGCAATACTTGAAGCAACATCCCATTGTGTTAGGGAGAAAAGCAAGCGCAAAAGAAGGAGGAAACCACTTTGGTTCTCAAAAACAGTAGCAGAAAAGATCACAGCCAAAAGGTTGGCCTTCAGGTAATATAAGGGAATGCAGTGGGACGAAGATAGGGAGGCATACCAAACTTTCATAAGGGAAGCATGGAAGGCAGTAAAGCAGGCAAAGGCCCAAACCAGGAAACACTACCATGAACAGTAAAAGAAGAGGACAAGACTTTCTATAGATATATTAGTAAATGGAGAAAATCCAGAGGGGGTATTGCTAAGATCAAAGGGGATAAGGGGAAGTGTGTGGAAGAGGACGAAGGAGAAGCATCTATCCTAAATAGTTACTTCTGCTCAGTATTTACTGAGGAGAAGTTAGAGCAGGGCCCATAGCTCAGCACCATGGACACAGGGGGGAGGGAGGTGTACACAAGTCCCTTCACAAAGGAAAGGGTCCTACTCGCTATGCTCAGGGTGGACAAGGCAATGGAACCTGATGGCATACATCCCAGGGTACTAAAGGAGCTAAGGGTGGAACTAGCAGAGCCATTAGCAGAACAGTTTAATGAGTTTCTGAGCACAGGAGATGTCCCAGAAGACTGGAGAAGGGCTCATGTGATCCCGCTCCACAAGAGTGGTAGCAGGGAGGAGGCAGGGAACTACAGACCAGTCAGTCTTACCTCAGTAGTGGGTAAGATTATGGAGGTACTCCTTAAGGAAAGGATAGTGCAACACCTTGAATCCATCAGAGCACAGGATCCAAGACAGCATGGGTTTACAACAGGAAGATCCTGTCAAACTAATCTCATAGATTTCTTTGACTGGGTAACCAGAGTGGTGGACCAAGGGGGTGCAGTTGATGTCACCTACCTTGACTTCAGCAAAGCTTTCAATACTGTTCAGCACAGAAGATTGATTAATAAGCTGGGTAGGCTCGGGGTGGGTCAGAGGTTGGTCAACTGGGTAGCAAACTGGTTGGCGGGCAGAAAACAGAGAGTGGTGGTAAATGGTATACAGTCAGAAGAGATGCAAGTCACAAGTGGGGTACCACAGGGATCAGTCCTGGGGCCAGTCCTCTTCAATATCTTCAGCAGTGACATTACAGATGGACTGAGAGTAAGGTTTGCCTGTTTGCAGATGACACCAAGATCTGCAACAGAGTAGACGTTCCAGATGGGGTGGGTAGAATGAGAAGAGATCTGGATAAACTAGCAAAATGGTTGGAAGAGTGGCAACTGGGGTTTAATGCAAAGAAGTGCAAGATCATGCACAAGGGAAGAGAAACCCTGAAGCTACCAATAGGCTGTGGGAGGGAGTTGCTGGCAGTCACAAGGGAAGAAAGAGACTTGGACATCATCATCACAGACAGGGTTCAGTTAACTCCATTTTTGGAGTATTTGACTTCAAAAATAAGGCACAAACTTCCAAAATAAAGGGAGGAAGTCACTGACTTCCAAACAAAAATTAGATGACTTCCAAAACTGTAGGCATGGACGTCAGAAATGATAGATTTTTCTGAAAGAAATTACATTTTACCACTAATATTTATTTATTTGTTAGCTTTTGGTGACTGAGTAGTACATTAGGCAAAACCCTGCCTATTTTCAGGTATGACCCAAAATTCGTCCTTCCTAGAATATTGACTTCCACAAGTGGGATCCTGGAAGTATTCTGACTTCCAAAAAACTGGAATGACTTCCAGATTCTGATTCATGGAAGTTTTAGACTTCCACTAAACATAAATTAACTGAATCCCTGATCACAGATGAAATCATCCAAGCAGACCACTAAAGCAGTAGGTAAGGATAGAGGAATGTTGGGGTGTATTAGTAGGGGTATCACAAGTCATAAGAGGGAAATAATAATCCCTCTTTACAAGACACTGGTTAGGCCCCATCTAGAGTACTGCATGCAGTACTGGAGCCCGCACCTGCACAAGGACATTAATAAAATTGAGGCAGTCCAGAGAATGGCAACCAAAATGGTGCAGCGACTGCATCAGAAGACATGTGAGCACAGATTAACGGAGCTGAATATGTATACCCTAGAGCAAAGGAGGGAGAGAGATGATATGATTGAAACATTCAAACATCTTAAGGGCATTAACAAGGTGAAAGAGTCTAACATGTTTCAATAAAAGAAAAATAGCAGGACAAGAGGACACAGCATGAGATTAGAGGGAGGCCTATTAAGGAGTAATGTAAGGAAGTTATTTTTTACAGAAAGGGTGGTGGATGCATGGAATGGCCTACCTCAGGAAGTGGTAGATCTGAATACAGTGCAGGTCTTCAAACAGGCATGGGATAAGCATAAGGGAGCAATACAGATGAGTATGAACAGATAGGCCATTGACAGAGTAAAGGCCTATGGCACATTCATAAGACAGAAAAAATGGGCAGTCTGATGGCCTTGCGGTCCTTATCTGCCGTCAACTTCTATGTTTCTACGTACCAGAGCACTCCCACTCATTATAGCACTGCTTCTCATTATAGCACTGCCCCACATTATAGCACTGCCACTCATTACAGAACTGCCTTTCATTATAGCACTGTCCCTCATTATAGCACTGCCCCACATTATAGCACTGCCACTCATTACAGAACTGTCTTTCATTATAGCACTGTCTCTCATTATAGCACTGCTCCTTATTGCACTGCCACTCATTATAGAACTGCCTTTCATTATAGCACTGCCCCTCATTATAGCACTGCCTCTTATTATAGAACTGACTTTCATTATAGCATTGCCTTTCATTATAGCACTGCCCCTCATTATAGCACTGCCTCTTATTATAGAACTGACTTTCATTATAGCACTGCCTTTCATTATAGCACTGCTCCTCATTATAGCACTGCTTCTTCTTATAGAACTGACTTTCATTATAGCACTGTCCCTCATTATAGCACTGCCTTTCATTATAGCACTGCTCCTCATTATAGCACTGCCTCTTATTATAGAACTGCCTTTCATTATAGCACTGCTCCTCATTATAGCACTGCCTCTTATTATAGAACTGACTTTCATTAGAGCACTGTCCCTCATTATAGCACTGCTCCTCATTATAGCACTGCCTCTTATTATAGAACTGACTTTCATTATAGCACTGTCCCTCATTATAGCACTGCATTTCATTATAGCACTGCTCCTAATTATAGCACTGCCTTTTATTATAGAACTGCCTTTCATTATAGCACTGTCCCTCATTATAGCACTGCCCCTCATTACAGCACTACCCTCATTATAGCACTGTCCCTTTTATAGCACTGTCCTCATTATAGCACTGCCCTCATTATAGCACTGTCCCTCATTATAGCACTGCCCTCATTATAGCACTGCCCTCATTATAGCACTGCCCTCATTATAGCACTGCCCCTCATTACTGCACTGCACCTCACTGTGGACTTGCACTGACAGCACTACTTAAAGCACTGCCCCTCATCATAGCACTCCCATTTATAGCACTGCCTCTCATCCACGGCACCTCACTAAGGCACTGCACATCATAGCACTGCTTCTCATTATAGCACTGCCCCTCATTATAGCATTGCCCCTTATTTTATAGCAGTGCCCTCATTATAGTATTGCCCTCATTATAGCACTGCTCCTCATTGTAGCACTGCCCCTCATTATATCACTGTGTCTAATTATAGCACTGCCACTCATATAGCACTGCCCTCATTTTGGCACTTACACTCATTATAGCACTGCCCTCATTATAGCACTACCTCATTACAGCACTGCACCTCATTATAGCACTACACCTCATTATAGCACTGCCCTCATTAAGCACTACACTCATTACAGCACTAGTCTCTCATTATAGCACTCACCTCATTATAGCACTGCCCCTCATTATAGCACTGCCTCTCATTATAGCACCACCCTCATTATAGCACTGCCCTCATTATATCACTGCTCCTCATTATAGCACTGACCCTCATTATAGCACTACCATTCATTATATCACTGCATCTCATTATAGCATTGCCCTATTACAGCACTGCCACTCATTATAGCACTGCTCTCATTATAGCACTGCACTCATTATGGCACTGCACCTCATTAGAGCTGCTTCTCATTATAAAACTGACTTCATTACAGCACTGCCCCCATTATACACTGTGTCTCATTATAGCACTTGCAATATAGCACTGCCCTCATTATAGCACGGCACCACATTATAGCACTACACCTCATTATGGCACTGCACTCATAGCACTGCTTCTCATTATAGCACTGCCCCTCATTATAGCACTCCCCTCATTATAGCACTGTCTCTCATTATTGCACTGCACCTCATTATGCACTGCACCATTATAGCACTGCTCCTCATTACAGCTCTGCTTCTCATTACAGTGCTGCCACTCATTATAGCACTGCCACTCATTACCCCTGGAAGTCAGGGGTAAGGGGCAACAGACTTCTAGGAAAACATAAATTGAACTTACAAGCTCAAATGGGCAGACTGTTTGGGCCATAGGCCCATATCTGCCGACACTGTCTAGGTATCTACGAATTACGGAACTGCCACTTACTATAGAACTGTCCCTCATTATAAAACTGCACCTCATTATAACACCGCCTCTCATTATGGCACTTTCTCTTATTATAGCACTGCACCTCACTATGGCACTACACCTCATAGCACTGCTTCTCGTTATAGCACTACTCCTCATTGTAGCATTTCCACTCATTATATCACTGCCCCTCATTATAGCACTGCACCTCATTATAGCACTGACCTTTATTATAGCACTAACCCTCATTATATCACTGCTGTCTCATTATAGCACTGTCCCTCATTATAGCACTACCTCATTATAGCACTGTCCTCATTATGGCACGCGTCACCTCATTATAGCACTGCACCTCATTATGGCACTCTGTCTTATTATAACACTGCCACTCATCACAGCACTGCTACTCATCATAGCACTCCCACTCATTACAGCACCACTTCTCATTATAGCACTGCCACTCATTATAGCACTGTTCCTCATTATAGCACTGCACCTCATTATGGCACTGTCCCTCATTATAGCATTGCCACTCATGGCACTACCCCTCATTATAGCACTGCACCTCATTACAACACTGTCCCTCACTATGGCACTGCTTCTCATTATAGCACTGCCCCTCATTATAGCACTGGTCCTCATTGTAGCACTGCCTCTCATTATATCACTGCGTCTCATTATAGCATTGCCACTTATAGCACTGCCCCTCATTATTGCACTGCATCTCACTGTGGTACTGCACCTCATAGCACTACTTATTAAAGCACTGCCCCTCATCATAGCACTCCCATTTATAGCACTGCCTCTCATTCACTGCACCTCACTATGGCACTGCACCTCATATCACTGCTCCTCATTGTAGCACTCCCCCTCATTATAGCATTGCCACTCATAGCACTGCTCCTCATTTTGGAATTGCCTCTCATTAAAGCACCACACCTCACTACAGCACTGCACCTCATAGCAGTGCTTCTCATTATAGCACTGCCCCACATTATAGAGCTCCCACTCACATCTCAGCTTCATTATAGCATTGTCTCTCATTATAGCATCACCCTCATAACATCACTGCCCCAGTATAGCACTGCCCTTATTATAGCACTACCTCTCATTATAGCACACTCTCATTATAGCACCTCTCATTTTAGCATGGCCCTCATTATAGCACTGACCTCATCACAGTACTCCCTCATTATAGCACTGCATCTCATTATAGCATTGCCACTCATTAGAACACTGCCCCTCATTATGGCACTGCCTCTCATTATAGCACTGCACTCATTATATCACTGTTTCTCATTATAGCATTGCCACTCAGCACTGCCCTTCATTATAGCACAGCACCTCATTACAGTACTACACCTCACTATGGCACTGCACCTCATAGCACTGCTTCTCATTATAGCACTCCCACTCATTATAGCACTGTCTCTGATTATTGCACTGCACCTCAGTATGACACTGCACCTCATAGCACTGCTTCTCATTACAGTGCTGCTGTTCGTTATAGCACTGCCACTCATTACGGAACTGCCACTTATTATTGAACTGCCCCTCATTATAAAACTGCACCTCATTATAACACCGACTCTCATTATGGCACTGCCTCTTATTATAGCACTGCACCTCAGGGAGGCAGTATTGCACAGTGGTTTAAGGCTCTGAGCTGCAAATCTGGAGACCTGGGTTTGAATCCCACAGCCCCCACTTGCATACACTGTGTGACCCTGAGCAAGTCACTTAACTTCCCTGTGCTCCCAGGTTGCACCTGTAAAAAAGCTTTCTGCTTAGTGTGCCCCTCATTATAACACTGCCTCTCATTATGGTACTGCCTCTTATTATGGCACTGCACCTCACTATGGCACTGCACCTCATTGCACTGCTTCTCATTATAGCACTACTCCTCATTACGGAACTGCCACTTATTATAGAACTGGCCCCATTATAAAACTGCACCTCATTATAACACTGCCACTCATTATGGTACTGCCACTTATTATAGCACTGCACCTCACTATGGCACTGCACCTCATAGAACTGCTTCATTACAGCTCTTGCTTTCTAGCAGTGCTGCCACCATTATAGCACACTGCCCTCATTACAGAACTGCCACTTATTATAGAACTGCCCCTCATTATAAAACTGCACCTCATTATAGATCTGTCTTGCATTATAGCACTGTCCCTCATTATAGCACTGTGTGTTAAAAATTACTACTTTGAATTAGAACTGTTACTTGGGCTGTGATATTGTAACTACTGGGGCTTGTGTGCTGGGTGTGGGAACACTTGTTTGGCAGTGATAATTAGAGTGAAATTTAAATGTGATGTTTGCCTGGTGTTGGTAGAGCCCTCCACACCCACCCTGTTTTGTAGGCTTTCTTAAATACTGAAAAGCCACTGGGGTTGGGATTGAAGGGCTGTGCATTTCTGTTTGTGACTGAAATTTGAAGCAACAGGAACTGGTGGGCCTGTGACATCATACGGTACCTGATGTCTGCATACACACACTGTTAGTGGGACTGGACACACACTGGACTGTATGTGTTTGTGAGACTTGGGAACTTTATTGGTGGGGTTGAAATTGGGTTTGTAAATAACTGCAGTCAGTATAGAGAGAGACTGTATTCCAGGGGAAGGGACTGAGAAAAGGGGTGTGTGCCATTATGAACAGAGAGGGACAAACAGGGTGGCCACATTCCACCATGGCAGGCATCTTCGGAAGGGTTGTAGGCTGCACAGGCTGTGGGATGGCAATAATTCTCAATTGGGCCTGGAGAGAGGGCTGCCCACTCTGTAGACAGCTATCTTGTATCAGGAGTGAAGTATATTGGTTAAGGAGTAAGCTGGGGAGTTGGGGGGTGTCCAAGGATAAGGGGTGTGGATATGGGCGGCAGCAGGGAAGGGTGGAGCTGAGGGGAGGCTGAGGCAATGCTCAGAAATTACAGGACATTATGTTACAACAAGCAGGAGGGAGGATATTAGGGACAGAGGACCCTTAGATAGGGATGTTGATGCTAAGGGAAAACGTACGGAGTAAACATTCTGAATATAAAGAGAGTGGAGGGGGAAGAGTCAGGAGGGGTTGTTGTGGGGAAGCCTAGAAGAGCAGACAGTGAGAAGGGGGGGGCTGTTGTGGGGAAGCCTAAAAGAGCAGACTGTGGGAAGGGAGCTCCTAAGGAGAACAGGGCAAGAGGGGAGGAAGAGGGGCAGTTTAGAGGGGCAGTCAGGGGAAACTCAAGTTACTTGATGGAGGCTGACATAGAGTGTCACAATAAATTTGAGCTACTAAGCAACCTAGAGGGGGAGGAAGGGGTTGGTGGAAATGAGGAAACTGATACAGAGGCTGGGAGGGAGTCGGATACCCATAGGGCATCACAGACCAGCAATGGAAAGGATAGAAATAGTCCAGAGGGAGAAGGGGAAACATAAATGTTAAGCAGATGGGGGAGATGCAACATATTGCAGACATGAGGGAGGAGAGCATGACTGGAGAGAAACTGGGAGACAAGGAGGTGGGGAGGGCCCCTTCAGCAGGGGGGTCAGTACCAAGGATGGGGCCCTAGCTAAAGGGGACCCACAGAGGGCCTCTGGAGGCAGGGGTACTATTACAAGGGGAGGATGGCGGTGGGGAAGGGAAACCATCAGGCCAGGATAAATGGTTCAGATAAGAGAGGGTTAAAGGGGACACCTATTCAGAGGGGGTCTGAGTTAAGTGGGCAAAATAACAAGGGAGGCAGAAAGGGGAGGGTGACAAGGGGGTCTCTAATAAGGCAGGAAGACTCCCAAGGAATTGAGATCACGAATAAAGGGGGATGGGGGCTGAGAGGGCATAGTGGAGGTAACCATAAGGATGATGGCGGTGTTAAGGTTCTGTTATTGGGAGACTCGATGATTAGGGGTATCCAGTGGGAGGACAGGGGTTGTATGCTATAGCCAGGTGAAGGTAGTGAGTATCTCTGGGCTGACAGTGCACAGAGCAAAGTTCATGGTGTATGTAACTGGTTAGGGATTGTGGAGGAAACCGGATTTCTGGTATTTGGGAACTAACGATCTAGAGGGAAATAGCATTTTGGAAATCCAAGCAAGGTTCCAAGAACTTGCCAGAGTCTGTCGGATAATGGATGCAACATTTCCTTTTTCGGAGATATTGCCAGTACCAAAGGCCTCAGTGGAGAAAAAATGAAGATCACAGAGGTTAATGACTGGCTCAGGAAGTGGGTGAAGAGAGGTTGGGGTGTTAGGGAACTGGAAAGGAGTTTGGGAGGATAAGGGACTGTATGCCAAGGACAGGCTTCATCTTGCCCCATTAGGGAAGGAAGTCCTTAAACAGGGTGGCTGACTACATTCAAGAAAGGTGGGGTTTAAACTTGTGAGGGGGGAAGGATAAGGAGGGGCTGACCAGAAGCCTCTCCTCCAGATGAGGGAGTAGCCTTCAAACCCAAGGGGAGGGGAAACAGACTGGGGAGGAGGTTTCAGGAGGAGCAGAGGGAGGATGGAAGTATAAGGAACCTGGGTGGGGTTCGACAAAGGGATCAGGATAAGGGGTGAGGGGTGTTAGTAAATGCCAGGAGCTTGGGAAACAAGTTGCCAGAGTTCCAGGTCATGCTGTTGGGGTGGATGTGGCGGTGGTCACGGAGACATGGGCCAACAAAAACCATGACTGGGACCTAAACGTGCAGGGGTACACTATGCTTAGGAAGGATAGAAAGGAGGGCAGAGGGGGTGGAGTGGCTATGTTCATTAGAGATGACATAGAAATTGCTAGGGTAGAAGAGGCAGAGGGAAACGTGGAGGCCTTATGGGTCACCTTACGATCCCCAGCAGGAGGTAAGGTCAAGCTGGGTGTAGTATATAGGCCCCCCGGGATGGGTGATGTTCTAGAGGATGGTTTGCTGGACAACATCATTGCCCAGTGTGGACCAAAAGGGGAAGGAGTGGTGTTGATGGGGGACCTTAATATGCCAGGTACAAACTGGGGAACCATGTCCTCTAAGGTGGCCAAGGAGCAGAGGCTGCTGGATGGCTTCCAGGATGTGTTCTTAACACAGCATGTGATGGAGCCACAAGGAGGGCATGTCCTGGACGTGGTTCTGGCAGATGGGGATCTGGTAAGGGACCTGGTTGTAGAGGATCCCCTGACTGGGAGGACCACAATACTGTCTGGTTTCAAATAAGCATGGGGGAGGGGAGATCTAGGACACTGGCAGTGGACTTCAGGGGGCAGACTTTGTGGGCATGGGAAATATTCTCAAGGATCACTTGAAGGGATTACATCAATGACAAATGTGGAAAGGAGATGGGAGGTCATAAAATGGGGACTTTGAGGCAGTCAGGAGCTAAGTTGAAACGTAAGGGAGCAAGGTCACATAAACCATGCTGGTGGTCCAGTGAGGTCAGGTAGCGGTCAGAGAAAAGAAGGCGGCCTACAAAAAATATAAAACAACAAGAGGGGATAGGGATAAGGAAATGTACCATCTTGCATCTAGAAAAGTCACCCGGATGGTGAGGGGGGCAAAGTCCAGTAAAGAGCAGCGGCTGGCACAGGGGATACATGGAGGAGAAAAGGGGTTCTTTCGTACATTGGGGAGTGGAGAAAAACTAAGGGCCATCTCAGCAGATTGAGATCAGAAGGAGGGTGGGTGGAAGAGGCGAGGGACCAGGCAGAGGTATTTAAATGAGTACTTTGCCTCTGTGTTCACTAGGGAGGGGGATGGGATATCTACAAAGCAAGGCACGATGGGGATAGAAGCGGCAGTGAGTGGGATCAGGGGAGCAACAGAAATGGAGCAAGAGGGAGGGAGAGGTACCCAAGGGGTGTCACATCTGGATAAGGATAAAAAGGCCAGTAAGGTGGAGGGGACGGATGATGCTATCTCCACCAAAGGTGTGGTTAGCCCTCAAGGCCCTAAGAAAGACAAATCTCCTGGGCGGATGGCATTCATCTGAGAGTACTATGGAATTGCGGACATACTGGCTGCACCCTTGGCAGATCTCTTCAACAGGTCACTTGAGACAGGGAGGGTACCTAGGGATTGGCGAGAGGCACATGTGGTGCCAATCCATAGGGGTCGAGGGAAGTACCAGGTAACTATAGACCCATCAGTTTGACCTCGGTGGTGGGAAAATTAATGGAGAGTATACTAAAGGAACGATTGGGGGTGTACTTGGAGGAGGTGGGAGGTCTGGATAGTCGGCAACATGGGTTTGTGCCAGGTAGATCATGTCAAACCAATCTTGTGGAGTTCTACGAATGGGTAACATCAGAACTGGACAGGGGAAAGCCTGTGGATGTATTATTCTTGGACTTCAGCAAGGCGTTTGACTCTGTCCCCCACAATGGTCTGGTGGAGAAACTGATGGGGTTAGGAGTAGGCCCTTTGATGGTCAGATGGATTGAAAACTGGCTAGCTGGATGCACTCAGAGAGTAGTGGTCTGTGGGGAGCTCTCTTACCCCAGAGAGGTTGGTAGTCGAGGTACCGCGGGGCTCGGTCCTGGGTCCGATCCTGTTTAATGCATACATATCTGGACATCAGGGAGGGTATAGGGGTGAAATGAGTCTCTTGCTGATGACTCCAAGATGGGAGCAGTAGTTGAGGGAAGAAGGGAGGTTGGCCTGCAAGGACCTGGACACCCTGGAAAGCTGGGCTCACACATGGAAATTAAATTTCAATATCACCAAGTGCAAGGTGTTACATCTGGGCGGGAAACCCTAAACACAGGTACACCCTGGGAGGGAGGCGCTGGAGGCCTCAATAGGGAAAAAGACCTAGGGGTCATGGTGGATGCATGTATGAATAACTCTGAGCAGTGCAGGAGAGCGGCTAGCAAGGCAAACAGGATGTTGGGATGCATCGTAGGGGGATCACCTCAGGAGCAAGGAAGTGATTCTGCCACTGTACAATGGACTGGTTAGACCACACCTTGAGTACTGTGTACAGTACTGGAGACCACACTTGAAGAGGGACATACAGCTCCTGGAGAGGGTACAGAGGAGGCAACTAAGATGATATGAGACTAGGGGATTTGACGTATGAGGACAGACTTGAGGAGCTCTGCCTGTTTTCATTGGAGGAGAGAAGAGATGGGGGAACATGATTGAGGTCTTCAAGTACCTCAAGGAAATAAATAGGGTAAACATGGAGGGGATCTTTAGACTAAAGCAGGGAGGTATCACCAGAGGGCATGGTTTGAAGTTGGAAGGTGGAAGGGTGAGGAGGGGAAAAGAGGAGGAGGTTTTTCACTGAGAGGGTGGTGGACCCTTGGAATGCACTGCCTGGTGAGCTGGTTTAGAGATCCACAGTGGAGGGCTTCAAGAGAGTGTGGGACAAACACAGAAAACGGATGTATGAGATGATGGCCTGGCCCAGGGGGGGTTGGGATGGATGATAGGGGTTTCTGGAACACAAGGAGGGGGGGGCCTCGCCACCCAACTAGGGATCTGAGGTTCAAGTAGACTCAATAGACCATAAGGCCTAATCTGCTGGCAATTAGTATGTTAGTATGTAATATAGAACTGCCTTGCATTATAGCACTGTCCCTCATTATAGCACTGCACCTCATTATAGCACTGCACCTCATCACTGACCATCATTACAGCACTACCCCTCATTATATCAATGTGTCTCATTATAGCACTGCCACTCATGACACTCCCCCTCATTATAGCATTGCATCTCATTATAGCACTGCCCCTTATCATAGCACTCCCACTCATTATATCACCACTTCTCATTATAGCACTACTCTCATTATATCACTGTGTGTCATTATAGCATTGCCACCTAGCACAGCCCCTAATTATGAAACATAGAAACATGGAAGTTGTCAGCAGATAAGAACCACTTGGCCCACCTAGTCTGCTCTAAATTCCCTACCCACAATACCACAAGAGACCCTACCTGGACTCCAACTTACACCCCCCTCTTGCTTCTGTGATTCCCTTGTGTCTATCCCATGCATTCTTAAATCCCGAGATCCTTCTAGCCCCTACCACTTCCACTGTGAGGATGTTCCAAGCATCCACCACCCTCAAAATCAGTAGAACTCTGTGCTTGGCCCAGGAGAGGTGTCACCTTCTCTAAAAATCATGTTTCATTCTTTTGTTCTTTTTTGATTCATTCTTTGATAACCAGGGAAGGCCAGCTAGGGAGAAGTGCCTGTTTTCGAGAGGAATGCCTCTCATTATAGCACTGCACCTCATTATAGCACTGCACCTCACTATGGCACTGCACCTCATAGCACTGCTTTTCATTATAGCACTGCTTCTCATTGTAGTGCTGCCCCTTATCATAACCACTATCCCTTATTATAGCACTCCCATTCATTATAGCACTGCCTCTCATTATCGTACTGCCTCTCATTATAGCCGTTCCTCATTATAGCACTCCCATTCATTATAGCACTGCCTCTCATTATAGCACTCCCATTCATTATAGCACTGCCTCTCATTATAGCACTCCCATTCATTATAGCACTGCTTCTCATTATCGTACTGCCCCTCATTATAGACGTTCCTCATTATAGCACTCCCATTCATTATAGTACTGCCTCTCATTATAGCACTCCCATTCATTATAGCACTGCCTCTCATTATAGCACTCCCATTCATTATAGCACTGCCCCTCATTATAGCACTCCCATTCATTATAGCACTGCCTCTCATTATAGCACTCCCCCTCATTAAAGCACTGCCCTCATTATAGCACTCCCTTCATTATAGCACTGCCCTCTCATTATAGCACTCCCATTCATTATAGCACTGCCTCTCATTATAGCACTCCCATTCATTATAGCACTGCCCTCATTATACCACTCCCATTCATTATAGCACCGCCTTGCATATCCTCATTATAGCACTACTCTTCATTGTAGCACTGCCCCTCATTTTGGCTCTACACCACATTGCAGCATTGCCCAACACTATAGCACTGCCGCTCAGTATAGCACTGCATCTCATTATAGCATTATAGCACTGCCCCTTGTTATGGCACTATTGCTCATTATGCAGTTCATTATGGCAGTGTCTCATTATAGCACTGCCCCTCATTGTAGCACTGACACTCATTATAGCACTGTTCCTCATTATAGCACTGCATCTCACTATAGCACTGCCCCTCATTGTAGCACTGACACTCATTATAGCACTGTTCTCATTATAGCACTGCACCTCACTATAGCACTGCACCTCATTATATTACTGATTCTTTACAGCATTATCATTCATTATACAATGGCATTGTTAATTCATCTTCTCTGATTGGTCGGATTTCCTAGGACGTAGAGATGTTATCCGACAATAACATTGCTGTAGCTAGGGCAGGCACACGAAGACTGCATGACCACATCAGGAATCATTCCTGCTTATCTCCACCCAGGAGCCAAACATTACCAGACACTCAAAGCCATCACAGTTTCACAGCCCGCCCTGCCCCCTGCACCAAACACCAATTCTGTCCCTTGCTCCACCAGTCATGGCAAATACCATATTTCAGCATACAACATAAATTTAATTTTCATGCACGCTTTTTTCCGCGAAACTGAGCAGTTTCAGTGAACCATGCAGACAGTAACTGCCAGTAAAGCGGTTCACTGAAGACACTCAGTTTGAAGAAAAAAGCTGGCACGAAAATGTAATTTATTTTCTATGCTGCAATTAACCACTGCCGCAGATTCTCCATCCCCACCCTGCTCCTCCTCTTCCTCTTCCTCTTCTGACTGGCGAAACTCTAATGAAAAACAAACTGAAGCCATGACACCACATGACTTTTTCGTCTCCTCCTCGGCTCTGAATATTTTTTTTAACCAGCAGAGACTCACTAAGCTTGTTTACAGGTGCAACCTAGGAGCACAAGGAAGTTAAATGACTTGCTTAGAGTCACACTATGCAAGTGGGGTGGTGGGATTCAAACTCTGGTCCCCAGGTTTGCAGCTCAGAGCCTTAAAACCACTGCGCCTATATTGCTCCATAATGTTACTCGTGTGCTTTGCTGTACAGTCGCCAAGCAGCACAACAACCACATAAAGAACACTGATCATTTAAATAATAAAAAGAACCATAGAAGCATATATTTTGTCAGCAGTTAGGACCAATTAGCCCACCTAGTCTGACCATTTTCCTATCTACAGTATTACTGCAGACCCTACTTTCTCTCTGGCTCTTTATTCTCACCCTCATTCCTTCCCATTAATATACCCTTATGCCTGTCTCAAGCTTTTTGAACCCTTCCACTATTTTTGCCCCTGCTACCTCAGCTGGTAAACTATTCCAGGAATCCACCACCCTTTCTGTGAAGAAGTACTTTCTAACATCTCTCTTGAATTGACCCCCCTCCAGCTTCATATCATGTCCCCTTGTTCTTGAATACATCTTTTTTTTTCCTTAAAAATACTCCCCACATGTTCTTTATTTGCCCTATTTAGGTATTTATAGGTCTCTGTTACATCCCCCCTCCTCGGTTCCCGGGGGTACATATTGAGTATCTTCAGACTCTTCCCATAGGGCCTGTGATGCAGACCCTTCACCATTTTAGTTGCCCTCCTCTGGAAGGCCTTCACTCGGTCTATGTCTTTTTGTAGATGTGGTTTCCAGAACTGTACACAGTATTCCATATGAGAAAGGCTCACCAACGATCTATGCAGAGGCAAAGAGGCAACAACACCTCTCTCCTTCTGCTGGTAATCCCTACCCCTATGCAACCCAGCATCCCACTCACCTTTCCAACTGCCTTGTCACACTGCCTGGTAAGAAAAGAAAAGAAACAACTTGAAATACAGCCTGTTTTAATGGGTGGGCGAATTGCCATGAGGAGGTTGATGTCAAAGATCACAGCACAAGGACACAGCAGTGAAACAATGAAAAACCTTGGGAGACTGGGCAGGCAGAATCACTCAGATAGCAGCTCCACCTACTGTTGGAAAAATATTCTGCAATTTTTTTAAATAAAACATACCTCCACACACAAAAATCAAATAAAAACTGCATACGTTTTTTTCCTTTTTTATTAACAAACAAGCCATTGAATGAAGTAATAAGGCACTCCAATGTGTAATATAGAGCAGACATTTAATATTGTGGTATTGGATCTAATTGTGATTACCCAAAACCAGATATACTAAGAGCTAATATAGAGCAGGCTTGTTTATTGTGTGTGGATAATGCAGTTATACCTTAAAACCAGTTATACTAAGCAGCTAATATAAGCAGACTTGTTTAAAGTGTAGTATTGAATCTAGTACTGATTATAAATCCAGATATTCTAAACAACTACTATAAAACAGACTGTTTAATTTTGTAGTATTGGATCTAATTTGATTATACAAAACCAATATACTAAACAGCTAATATAGAACGAACTTGTCTATTGGTGTTTGAATCTATTGTGCTTGTAACTGAAAGGTATTAGGATAGCTGGGTCTGTGTGACCTCATTTGGAATAGCCCTGTTGTAGAGTGGATCCTTTGTGTAGTCAATTTCTCCTGCTACATGGCGAAACTGTTTTCTCACTACATGAGCTCCTCTCAACCTCACTACCAACAGCCAGGCACTGGAGAAACAAGCAACACAAGCAGCTCACCTGAGGGCTGAGAGCTAATTTCAGCCTGATAACTTCCAGTAAAAACCTCTTCTCTCTTATCTGGATGCCTGGGGGTGCCTCACACTTCTATTTATAACTTTGTTCAGATACACAACTGGGTGGAAACATTATTTACTTTACCAGGTACTACTAATGCTGGAGTGAAGCTAAGGATTCACTGGGTGCCTAGAGTTGCCTTGCTGATTATTCATAAAGCCAGACTACTAAGCAACTAATATAGAATGAACTTGTTTAATAAGTAGTATTGGATCAGTGCTAATTATACCTTAAAACCAGACATATAGCAGCTAATACAAAACGAAACATTTATAATATCTTATTGGATCAATTGACATTATACCTTAACCAGATATACTAACAGCTAATATAGACAGACTGTTAATATTGTGGTTGGATCTAATTGTGTATATTTGAAAGTATTAGGATAGCTGGGTCTAGTGTGACCTCATTTGGAATAGCCCTGTTTGGTTGAATGGAGCCCTTTGTATAACCCTGACTTTCTCCAACTGCATAATGGGAAACTTTTTCCCCTACATAGGCAGCCCCCAAGCTCACACACAGCGTGGCAGGCACTCGGGACAAGCAACACAAACAGCTCCCTGAGGCCGAAACCAATTCCAACCCAATACTTTCGAACAAGGCCTCTGCTTCATCTGGACACCTGCAGGATGCCTGATGAACACCGTATTTTATGAAATTTGTTCCATATTCACCGCTGGTGGAAGCATTGTTGCTTTTCTTTGCTACTAATGCTGAAATGTAAAGCTAAGGTTCCTGGGTGCCCTAAGTTACCTTACAGTTATACAACAAAAAGACACCAACAACTAATATAGAGCGACTTTTTAATTTGTAGAAGTGGATCTAATTGCTGATTATACATTAAAAACCAATATACTAAGCAGCTAATATAGACGAACTTGTTTAATATTGTATTTTGGATCTAATTGTGCTTGTTACTAAAGTATTAGGATAGCTGGGTCTGAGTGACCTCATTTGGAATAGCATTTTGCTTGAGTGGATCACCGACATGAGTCACAACATTTTCTCCCGCTGCATAGTAATGAGACTTGTTTTCCACCACAGGGCAGCTCTCTCCCAACCTCACCAACTCGGCAGGCATTCAGGACAAACAAACAACACAAGCAGCTCACCTGAGGAGCCAAGCTGAATTTCTGCTGTCTCAAGTAAAGGCCTCTTCTCTTCATCTGGACACCTGCAGGGGCTCCTGATAGACACTTCCTTTGTAAACATTGTTCCCTGTTCACGCTGGGTGAGCGTACTACAGCCTTTTCTTTGTACTACAATGCCGAAGTGTAAAGCTAAAGTTCACTGGGTGCCTTAAGTTGCCTTGCCGATTATACCTTAAGCCAGACACACTAAGCAGCTAATATAGAGGAGCATGTTAATATTGTGGTATTGGATCTAATTACTGATTTTACCTTAAGACAGATATACTAAACGTAATATAGAACGAACATTTAATTTTGTAGGTGGATCTAATTGCTAGATTATACATTAAAACCAGATACTAAGCAGCTAATATAGAGAAAGCTTATTTAATAACAATAGTATTGGATAATTGAATTATACATAAAAGCCAGATATACTAACCCAGCGAATATAGAGCAGACTTATTTAATATTGTGGTATTGGATCTAATTACTGATTATACCTTAAGCCAGGTATACTAAGCAGTTAATATAAAACAACTGTTTAATTTTGGTATTGGATCTAATTGCTGATTATACCTTAACCCAGATATAATGACAGCTAATATAGAGAGCTTATTTAATGTGTGGTATGGGATTAGTACTGATTATACATAAAACCAATATACTAAGCTAATATAGAGCAACTTGTTTAATATTGTGGTTTGGATCTTGTGCTTGTAACTGAAGGTATTAGGATAAACTGGGTCCTAGTGTGACCTCATTTGGAATAACACTGCTTGCTTAAATACAGCCCTTAAAGTAAACATTTTCTCCACTGCATAGTAATGAGAGGCTGTTTTCTCCCTTCACAGCCCCCCAAGCTCACCTGACACGGCAGGCACTCGGGACAAACAAACAACACAAGCAGCTCACCTGAGGAGCTGAGGAAGCGAATTTCCAGCCTGATAACTTTAAAGTAAAGAGAGCCTCTTCTCTTCATCTGGACACCTGCAGAGAGGTGCTACCTGATGAACACTTATATTTTAGAACTTTGTTCCCTGTTCCACCGCTGGGTGGAAACATTATTTTGCTTTTCTTTGTGCTGCAATGAAAGTGTAAACTGAGGATTCACTGGGTACCTAGAGTTGCTTTACTTGACAAGTGCTGTAAAGCCAGACATACTAAGCAACTAATATAGAGCAGGCTGGTTTAATTTTGTAGTATTGGATCTAATTGCTGATTATACATAAAACCCAGATATATAAAGCAGTGAATATAGAGCAGACTTGTTTAATATGGTGGTATTGGATCAATTGCAATTATACCTTAAAAGCCAGATATACTAAGCAGCCTAATATAGAGCAAGCTTTTTTAATGTGTGGTTTTGGATCTAATTGCTGATTATTGCTTAAAGCCAGATATACTAAGCAGCTAATAGAAACAGACTTGTTTAATATTGTGGTTTTGGATCTACTTGTGCTTGTAACTGAAGAAATATTAGGATAGCTAGGTCCTAGTGTGACCTCATTTTGGAATAGCCCTGTTTGCTTAGAGTGGAGCCCCTTTGTGTAAGTCACAATATTTTCTCCCGCTGCATAGTAATGAGAGGTTTTGTTTTCTCCACTACATAGGCAGCCCCCACCCCAAGGTCACTGCCAACCGCGGCAGGCACTCGGGACAAACAAGCAACACAAGCAGTTCACCTGAGGAGCTGAGGAAGCTGGAATTTCCAGCCTGATAACTTTTGAGGTAAAGGCCTATTTCACCACGTCTGGACACCTGCAGGGGGTGCTAGCCGGCCAACACTATGCAATCTCCCACCACCCCAGCCACCCACCTCCCAAGGTTGGCTGTCAATTGAGATCCACCCCGTGACATCACATCCAGTGACATCACATCCTAGCCCTTAGAACCTATCTCTCACTTTCCCTTTTTGCAGAGTTATACCTGCTGGCCTCTAGAGGAACCTACTCACTCCTGCTACTTCCTACCTGCCCGTGCTCTTCCCTTGGATCTTGCTCACACAATGTGTGGCCCTGCCTCATGCTCTGCCTGTGCCTATCCCCCAGCAGTACACCCCCACCTACCCATCTGCTACTCCGCACTGGCCTAAGCACCCCTCCTCCACTTGCTCCTAGACACTCCTCTCGCCCCTTGGGACCTCTGTGTGTCTCGGTCTCCTGCCCTCCTCCTAGCTTCCTCCTCACCTCAGGCATCTAGCGTCTTCTGTATTCTTGCCTTCCCTCATGTACCTCCCTGCCCACCCCTGCTCCCTAAACATCCCCCCACCATGTCAATCGTAGAAAACCTCACCAATCGCCCAGTTGGAGTCATACTACTACTACCTGTCAAGACATTCATCAAACCCTGGCCCGGTTCCCAGGAGCTCCCGACTAGCACCACAGGCTATACATGGTCTCCATGAATATCTAGCCCCTAAAAAGTTTGACTCACTACAGTACTGGTCACATCAGTGAACTGATGTCATCGCTCTGGTTGAGACTTGGCTGTTGAAGTCCTCCGACTCCTGGTCTCCCTTCCTGGTTTCACCTTCTTCGGTCGATGGTGTTGGGAGATGGGGCAGTAGACTCCGCTATTTATGTCAAGAATCTCTCCCCATACTAGCCTGCTATTCAATCCTTGGCTCCAGGGCCCCAAGCGCTTCATGCTGAAACTAACCCCTGACCCTTTAAAGGGAACCTTTATCAGCTACTCGGCCTCCCAGGATAAGCATGAGCCATTGCCTCTCTTACAGAATACCTTTCCTCACTACCTCCTTCAGCAGATCAAATTCTGGTGGGTGACAAATATACAACTAGCTCAGCCCTCTCCTCCCTCTACCCTTGACTCCTTTTCTGCAATAGACCTAACAGAACTAGTTACCCAACCCACCAGGACTAACCCCAAGAGAGGCTCCAGTATCATAGCTTGATGTGGTACTCACCACCGCCTAATTGGATCCCCAATGTACAAGTCCTCCCAGACTCTCTCATGATCACTCCCATTCTATTCCTAAAAGTCATCCTCAGTCCCCAAACCCTTAGCACAGTCCACATTCAGGCGGCGTCTAATGCCTGAGTGGTCTGGCAAACTTAAGGAACTTCTGTCCCAAATTGACTGGTCTCCTATACAGGCAACTCCTGACATTGACACAGCTCTTCTTCTTTACCCGAACTTAATAATGCCTGTGATATATTTGCCCCAATGTCACCCGCCATTCTAAAGGCAGAATGCCCCTGGGTAACCCCAGCTTTGATCCACCAACTCAAACACAGGGACAACCTGGCACACGTGCCGTGAGACTGGCTGGCCCAGTGACAGGCAGTTATAGATGCCACCAGAAACAACTGCGAGGCCATCAGAAAGGCCAAGTCCCACACAGCATCGGTCCACACTCCCAGCCTCATGAGGGAACCCCAGAACCTTCTGGGATAACATTAAGCAGATTAAATAGGAGTGCACTCCCCCGCCTGAATCAACATTAATGGTGTGATCTTCAGACCCAGCCCTCATAGCCAACCACCTCAACACCTCATTCACTGACCTTAGCTCATCCTCCTACAAATTTTTGACCCTCCTCCCCAAGCGCCTAACGTCTCTATGCACTTATTTTCTCCTCCATGATGTTTCTGCCCAGAACTTAGGCGCACCTTGTCACTGCCCTCAAGGTAATAGTACAGGCGTGACACCTGAATCCATACAATCCTCGGTGGTCTTAGAACAGTCACTTACCTGATCACGTGCCTCATCAACACTCTCTTTGCCCTAGGAAGGTTCCAACTGCCTGGAAAGTCGCCACTGTCACCCCATCTTTAAAGGTGATGATAGAACTGTGACTGGAAACCATGGCCAATCTCCATTCTCTCTCCTCTCTCCAAGGCCTTGGAAAAGTGGTAGCCTCTCAAATCTCTGACTACCTCTCCACCTACAATGTCCTATGTCCTGAGCATCATGGATTCTCAAGTGGACCACAGTACCAACACAGCCCTCCTAGCTAGAGTTCTCCAACTTTCTCCTCCTCCTTAGACACTGGTTCTCTGGCTGGTGCGCAGTCATGGTAGCCTCTAAAGCTTTTCGACCTGTCTCCACCCTCCTTCTTGATGCCCTAGTCTCTCTGGTTTTGCTGCTGGGCTATCTCCTGGTGCACCAGTTATCTGTCTGTCAGCTCAGGAGATATAAAATTAATGGGACCTACTCAGAAATCTGTCCCATCTTTTCTGGGGTTCCCTAGGCCCCATTCTGGCCCCTACTATTCTCCTTTACCTTAACACACTTTCACGCTCTTGCTCGGGAGACATTCTATTATACGCTGATGATGCAGTCATCTTTGCCTCAAGTCAGTACCCTATTGCCCTCCAGGACTCGCTGCAGAAGTCCTTCGCTGAAGCTGAGGGCTGGTTCAAGGACACAGTTGGTGATAAATCTTAAAAACAAACACCATGTTCTTCACTCATCCTCAAACAGATCCTGCAAATTCAAACTCCTCATTCCTCTGGGTCCTCTTTCCCACTCGAACAAGTTAGCTCCTATAAATACCTAGGGATCCCATTGGACCTCCCTCTCCTTCCATGGACACATCACTGCCCTAGCCACTGTCACTAATATCGATTGGGCATCTTACATCGGTATAAGCACTTCCCTCCCCAGAGGCTCTTGACTCACAGTCACCTCCTCTATCCTGTCCCTAATGGACTATGGACTGCCGGTGTATGGTGATGCTGATCAGACTGCACCCCATAAGATTCCTTTTCTCTGAATAAGGCCTGCCGAGGTTAATTACAGGGCACCTAGGCTAACACACACCTGTCTACTGTCGCTAAAGCGCTGGTACTTGATTTTGTGGGCGCCTCAAATATATCTGACCTGTACCCTTACAAAAAAGAAAGCCTCCTTGGGCTATCCCGCTGGTTGATCACCACCATCCGCCGCTCTGTCCCACTAGTTCATACTCGGACCTCTGGAAAACCTCTCTTGTTATCCCTAGAGCTAGTAATCTCACGGCCAAAGAGCTCTTCAGCTTTAGGGCCCTCCCCTGGTTCAACACACTGCCCCTCCATCTCCAAAGCTCCAACTATATTAGCTTAAAACATCTATGGAACCACCTTAACACCAGAGCTATAGTGGCACTAGTCAAAAGCCGTACTCAATGCTAATGATAGAAGCTTACTACTAAGCTGCTAAGGACAACATAACTCTGGTATTGTTTGCATCAATCCTACCTGTACCAGCTTGTTTGTATCTATGTCTTAAGTTACTGTTATACTGTGTTATACTGTTATACTGTGTATTTTCGTTTGTCTTACTGTGACAAGGTACCTTTGTAAATGAGCCTATGGCTCAAAGGTTTTCCAAACTGCTGTCTAAATAAATAAGATATTGTGTGCTCATGCGTGCTCCCCCCCACACACACACACGCATACTGCGGCGTTGTGCTCCCCCCGCACAAATTGTATAGCCGATGGGGTGCCCAATTCCCCATCGACTGTGCTGCACTCTCCCCCCAACAGGTTCCAGATGCCCGCTGAAGACCCACAACATGGCAACAGATTGTATAACCAACGTGGGTGCCCAGTCCCCGTCAGCTCCACTGTCTCCCCAAGAGACTACAGGGTGCCACGCTGGAGCCCATCCCAGCGTGGCAACAGATTATCGCCGACAGGGTGCCCAATCCCCATCAGCTCCACGCCCCCAAACAGCCTTCCAGCTGCCACGCTAGGAGCCCACCCCAAGTGGCTTTCGATCCCCATTCTAAGTTAAAAAAAAAGAACCTGAAAGAAAAAACCTTCCCTTGCTGACTGTCTGCACACAATCTCCCCCACCTCGTGCACCCTCTGCATCCTGCCTTCCACGCCCACTTCTCACCCCATACCTACCTCCAGAGCTCGTAGCGATGATCTTGATGGACGGGACCGTCTGCACTCTTCAAAGCCGACCATGAACTGAGGAAATGCTGGTAAACCGTGTAATATAATAAATAAGTTTTTTCAACTTTGGTATATATTTACAGGCATTTTAGAAATTTTTTCACAAATTTTCAACATAGGGATTTTAGGACCCCACCTCATGAATTCTGTCACTGTCCATGGTGTTAATCGTCCCCGAAGGTGATTCCATGGTCACTGTGCAGAACCACCTTCGGGTTGGTTTTATGAACCAACAGTGTCACATTCAAGAGTGGTAACCCAAAACCTATGCTGGTGGTGAAAAAATCCTGAAAATGACTATTTTACAAGCATGCGTTGCGCTTTGTTCCTACGCATCGCTGAGATTGCTCAATTTTCAATATTTTCCTCAGATTTTCAACATTGCCATTTACCATACCTCCTTATGAGCAGTACAGCTGTCATTTTTCATATCTTGGCCAAAACGTGTTTCCGCCCATGTAGCGTACAATGGCGCAGTCGGCATACAAAATCAATGTTCGGGACAGATTAAGAAAATCACAGTGACTCTGTTCATGAGTAGAGGTGTTAAAATGGCTATGTTAAAAATCTGGTGAAATACATCCATAAAATGACTGTGTTACGAGCAACCATTGCGCAGTTTCCATGCACCCTTGTAACTTCATGGATTTCTAATATTTTCAGTCCAGATTTTCACCACTGGTATTTTCCACTCTTCTTTATGAACAGTACAGCTGTCATTTTCCACACACCATAGGCCAAAATGTGTTTTCGCACTTCCAGCGCAGAAATGCGTGGTCGCTATGGGAAATCACTGTTCGGGACAGATTAAGAAAATCACAGTGACACTGTTCATGAGCGGAGGTTACAAAATACCTGTTTTGACAATCTGCTGTAAAAAATCCCCAAACTAATTGCATTACAGTTATGCGTTGCACATTTTCTATGCATGCTCGTGACTTCAACAGTTTTTTTCATATTTTCACTGCAAAATTTCAACATTGCCATTTTTTGCTCCTTCCCATGAACAGTACAGCTGTCATTTTCATCCTGTTCAATATGTTTTTCGCACCTGTGGTAGCAAATAGCATAATCGCTGTCTTGAAATCAGCTTTCGCTAACAAACTGATATGCCACTGTTCATAAGGTGCGTGTCACAAAAAAAATGTTGAAAATTTTGAGTGAAAATGCCAACGAACGCCTGAGGTGTTAGGATTTCGGAACATAATGCCCCAGCCTGCTGAGATTGAGAGGCATCAAGGGTGTGACTTGGGATTCTCGCCTGTAATGCTCATACCATTCCACCTGCAGCCAGTGAGGAGGCATCGAGGTGTGCCTTGGACTCTTCAGCCCCAAAGTTCCCCCCACTTTCCTATGGGACCTATCTCACTTTCGTACTTCCTGAGTGGAATGGGGTGCGCATAAAGGCCAAAGACCCCCAAGGCACACCCGTAACATAATCAGTGTCTGCAGGGTAGGGTGTGGTGAAATGGCGTGGCCGTTATGCTTGATGACCCAAAGGCACACCCCAATGCCTGTCAGTCTCTGCAGGGTGGTGGTGGGGTTGGCTTCAGTTCAATACTTCACTGCCATTCCCATTATGCAGCTCTCTAACTCCTACACTACCAATGCCAATGACAGCAAGCAAACATTCGGCATTGACGTATCTCATGTATAACTGTTATGTGGTTGACTACACGGGTTTTTGGCCTATTATGTTGGACTGTTGTTTTAACCCCTCCCCTTTGCTTAAATATTTCCTGGTAGTAAATGGGTAGAAACAGTGCCTCGCTGAACATATAAAATGATATCACAGCCAGGCTATTCTACTCTGTGTAAATACACTGTAAATAAAAATGACGCACATTTACACAAAAAGGAATGATTTAAAAGCTATGGGAAAAGAACAGGAAAAGGGGATTAAGAAGACCCAAAAAAGCTTCGGGTATAGCATTTATCAGTATCAGTTTACTTTGCTAAACCAGTAGGAGGAGAGAGAGCTTAATTGGGGGCGTGGCTTAGACACTATAAAAGCAGGTGACTCAATTACAACTTCCTGCTGCTAGCCTTGCTTGTAGAGCAGAAAGCAGCTAACTAAAAGAAGCTACATTTTCTTATTAATTTAACACTTATATCTTAGCAGGAGTCAGTGTCTGTTGAGTTTAAGCAAACAGATACTTTATTAGAAGTAGAAGGGGCCTTATTTAGGGTTTAAAAAAAAAAGAAGGAAAAGAAATAAAGTCAGTGTGTGTTCTGTGCTGGGAAGGGTTCTGTATCAGTTTACTTTGCTAAACCAGTAGGAGGAGAGACAGCTTAATTGGGGGTGTGGCTTAGACACTATAAAAGCAGGTGACTCAAATTACAACTTCCTGTTGCTAGCCTTTTTTCTTACTAATTGCCCTCCATCCCACCCTAAGCCAGTTCTACTTTTATAGCCACTGGATTCGACTGTCAACAGGAACTTCCTGTTTGGCAGTAAGAAGGGAAGGATCATAGAGAAACATTGGCTTTGTCAACCCTAAAGGAAAAAAGTAGCTCACTCTCCCCCCCTAGCGGCTGGTGGTCTGACACTGAGCAAGGAAGAAGGAGGCTACTGAAGAATATAGGAAGTTACTGTCCCAGAACAGGAAGGGTGAGAGTTGTAAGGAGAGGAGAGGAGAGAGTAAGCATGCAGAGAAACAGGAGAGGGGACACAAAATAAGACATGATAGGAGTGGTGCAGTGCAATGGCTGTGGGGCGGCAGTGTTCCGGGAGACATTCTGGAGGCTGCGATGCTGCCCTATTTGCAGGCACCTCTCTGGTCTGAGGGAGGAGGTTGCCCATCTCCAGGCTGACTAGGATTCGTGAAACCTCCCCCCCCACCCAGGGACCACCAGGGCCAATGCCACTACCTCAGAGGTTGCCAAGAAAGAGAAGAGGCTGGACCAGGATGGGCTCAGGGAGGGAAAGGGTGGTGGAACAGAGTTGCATCCCTCCAACTGTACCTCTCCACAATTCATTCGCTCTTCTGGTGGACAGTGGTTCCTCTATGGAGGCACCTGCAGTGGAGACCAAGGAGACAAAGAAGACCCACAGGAGGGTGGCATGAGACCCCACAGGGGAAGGAAACAACTCCTGGTGGGGGACTCAATCATTAGGGGGGTAGAAATGGGGGAGGAAGGGGAGAGAGAGGTAAGGTGCCTGTCTGGCACCACGGCTTGGAGGGACAGGAAGCGGATCCTCAGGATCGTGGGAGCAGCTGCACGAGGGAGGGAGCTGGATGTTATTGTCCACCTAGGGACAAATGACCTGGCTAGGAATGGGATCAGAGCAGTGCAAGAGGAGTTTGTAGAGTTGGGGAGGGGCCTTAGACAAGTAGCACATACAGTAACCTTGTAGGCGGTGCTGCCTGTCTATGGCAAGGGTGATGCTAGGGTACTCCTCACCAGGGAATTCAATGAATGGTTGAAAAACTGGTGTGGAGCTCAGGGTTTTAGCTTCATGGGGACTGGGAGCCACCTGGAGGAGGAGACCTACTGGCGCCGATGGTCTGCATCTGTCCAGGGGGGAACCAGGATCCTTAGGTGAGGGTTTAAATGCTTCATTGGCAAGCATTTAAACTAGCCAAGGGGAGGCACTGAAAGGAGCAGGGAAATCCCAGCCTCCCCACAAACAACAGTAATTAGTGAGGTAAACACCAAGGTAGAGAAGTCATTAGGAGCAGGCCAGAAGTAAATGTAAAAAGGCAAAGGCAGTAAGGACAGGAATGGGGCTAAAAGGGTAATGCCATCAAACAGTGGAGGTGATGAGTACCAATGCCGTGAGTCTGTGTAACAAGCTCCCTGAACTAGTGGCCTTGATGGAAGAGGGTTGCCTGGATATTGTGGCAGTCACAGAAACATGGTACACAGAGAACCATGACTGGGATGTCATCATGCCAGGATACACAATCTACAGGAGGGACAGGAGGGTAAAAGGAGGAGGAGTAGCTCTTTATGTAAAGGAAGGGATCAAAGCAACAGAACTAAAGAGTAAACAGGAGCAGATGAGACACTCTGGGTCACCCTGGAGACAGGAAATGGCACCACAATCCGCATGGGGGTTGTATACAGACCCCCATCTCAGGGGGAGGGAATGGACAAGGAAATGATAGAAGGCTTCCTTAGAATGGCAGAAAAAGGGGAGATGTTGTTGATGGGGGACCTGAATATGCCAGATGTTAACTGGAGCACCTTTGCTGCAGGCACATCCTAGAGCAGGGTCATTCTTGATGCCCTACAGGGGGCATGCCTCAGACAGCTAGTATCGGAACCCACTCGGGAGGAGCAATCTTAGACCTGTTACTCTCAAATGGGGATGGAGGAGGATCTCTGATCTTGAAGTGGGTAGCCATCTGAGAACAAGCGACCACCAAACAGTGTGGTTCGATAAACACAGCCATACAATCAAGCCATACAAAAGCAAGAGTATTGGACTTTAGAAGGGCTGACTTTGGGAAAATGAGAGAGTACTCAGAAAAGCACTAGCAAACAGGCAAGAAGGAGGTGGAGGAACAATGAGAGTAATCAAAACAGCCATCACAGAGGCAACAAGCCTTTGTGTAAAGCTAATCAACAAAACACAATGAAGGAAAAAACTATGGTTCTCAAAAGAGGTGGCAGGGAAGGTTAAGGAAAAGGATAGCATTCGGAAATATAAGGAAACACAGAAGGAGAAGGACAGAGAATTTTATCAGTTAAAGCAGAAGGCTGGGAAGGCAGTCAGAATAGCAAAGGCCCAAACCGAGGAAAGGATAGCCAACTCTGTTAAGAAGGGGGATAAGACCTTTTATGGGTACACTAGGGAGCGAAGAAAGACCAAAGGAGGGATACTGAGGCTTAATAAAGGGGAGGGAATGTGGGTAGAGGGGACAGTGAAAAAGCAGGGATACTGAACGAATATTTCTGCTCAGTATTCACAGAGGAAGAGGAGGGGGGAGGTACCTAAACCAAACAAGAGAAACACTCTGAAGACGAGGGTCGATACCAGTCCATTTACAGAAGAAAGGGTTCTGAAAGAACTAATAAAATTGAAGGTGGACAAAGCAATGAGGCCTGATGGGATTCACCCAAGAATTCTAAAAGAACTAAGGGTAGAACTAATGACACCGCTGACTACTCTCTTTAACAAATCTTGGGAGGATGGGGTGGTACCTGAGGACTGGAGGAAGGAGGATGTGATTCCTCTTCACCAAAGTGGGAGCAGGACAGAGACAGAAAACTACAGACCAGTTAGTTTGACCTCAGTGGTAGGTAAAATGATGGAATCACTTCTGAAGGAAAGAATTGTTGAGTACCTAGAGGCCAGTGGGGCACAGGACCCAAGGCAGCATGGATTCACGATGGGAAGGTCGTGTCAGACGAATCTAATTGATTTCTTTGATTGGGTGACCAAAGTAGTAGACCAGGGAGGGGCTGTGACATAGCTTACCTAGATTTGTAGAGAGCACTTGATACAGTCCCACAAAGATTAATGCAAGTTAGCAGCCTTGGAGTGGGTCCCAGTGGTAGCCTGGATAAAAAAATTGGCTAGACAACAGGATGCAAGGGTAGTAGTAAATGGAGTCCACAGTGAAGAAAGGAGGGTTACTAGCGGTACCGCAGGGTCCAGTACTGGACTGGTCCTTTTAATGTCTTTATAAGTGACATTGCAGAGGAACTGGAAGGAAAGTATGTCTCTTTGCAGATGACACAAAGATCTGCAACAGGGTTGATACACCAGATGGAGTGGAAAGGATGAGAAGGGACTTGGCAAGGTTGGAGGAATGGTTAAATGATGGCAGCTCATATTCAATGCAAAGAGGTGCAAGGTAATGCACTAGGAAACAAAAACCAGGGCAAGAGTACACAATGGGGGTGAGATACTGACAACAGTAAAATGGAAAGGGACCTAAGGGTAATTATATCAGATGACTTAAAGGTGGGCAAGCAATGGAGAAGGCAGTAAGGAAGGCTGGGGATATTGGGATGCATAGGGAGAGGCATCAATAGTAGAAAACAGGAAGTTGTTATCCCTCTGTACAGACAGTTGGTGAAGACCTCATCTGGGTACTGTGCAGTTCTGGAGACCCCATCTCCGCCAAAGACATAGACAGAGTGGAAGCTGTCCAGGAGGCAACCAAAATGGTGCAGGGTCTGCACCAGAAGACATCTGAAGAAAGACTAAAGGAGCTTAATATGTAGACCCTTGAGGAAAGGAGGGAGAGAGGGGACATGATAGAAACTTTCAAGTACCTCAAGGGAATCAACAAAGTCCAAGAGGGTGGCATCTTTCAGAAAAAGAGATGTGCAAGAACAAGGGGGCACAATTTGAAGATAGAGGGGGGACGGCTCAGAGGTAATGTGAGGAAGTATTTTTTCACAGAGAGGGTTGTGGATGCATGGAACAGCCTCCTTGAGGAGGTTGTGGAGTCAAGAACAGTGGGGGAATTCAAGAATGCATGGGACAGACATAAGGCAGTCCTAGTGGGGGGGTAGGAGGAAGTAAGCTGTTGGTTAATTAGGATCTGCAGCTTATCTGTTAGGTAGGAAAATGGGCAGACTAGGTGGGCCAAGCGGTCCTTATCTGCCGTCAAATTCTAAAAAAAAAAAAAAATTTGCAAGTAAGACATATAGGGCCAAGTACGGCAAGGAAAGGCAATTTCATTTTTAGCGTGCTCATTCACAAAACAAATCTCTCAAGTGAAAGCAAACAACCATAAAACACAATACATTATAGTTATCTAAAACTAATTTAAAAACTGTCTGGGAAAGCTTCTTGAATTAAGTAAGTTTACAAGGAGATCTTAAAGGCCTCCACCATGTAGGTGGACCTAACATTTATCAGCAGGGCGTTCAACAACATAGGGGGTGACACACCAAATGTCCTGTCTCCAGACTGACGTAGTCGTGGTATGGGGATAAAAAGATGGGCCGCTTTGGAGGAGCAGAGGGGGTGAGTTGGGTGATAAGGGACCAGGGCGTCTTTTAAGCAGTCTGGTTCCAAACAATGAAGGGCCTTGAATGTTATCAAGCATGTCTTGAAGGTGATGTGCCACCACATAAGCAGCCAGGACAGCATACACAGATCGGTATGATATGGTCCCTATGACAAAAGCCCACAATCAGCTGGGCTGCAGCATTTTGCACTAACTGCAGGCATCACAACAAATCTTCAGATAACCCCTCATATAAAGCATTGCAGCAGTGAAGCCTAGAGTTAAAAAAGGCATAAACTATCAATAGAGTACAGGAGGGTGGCATTTTACATAGCAAGAGATGCTCAAGGACAAGGGTAGGGCGACATGATATGAAGCTAGACGGGAAGGGGCTCAGAGGGGATGTGAGAAGGTACTTAGATTCATAGGTTCATAGGTGCGGAATTCAAGTCTGTGAGCCGTAAGGTCATATTAGACTTGCCACCCATGTATTCGTCCAGAAGATGTTTGAAAGTGTTCACACTTGATGATTCCTCAACTGTTGCTGGTAAACTATTCCATGTGTAACCCCTAGGTAGCGCTAACCCAAGGGATACTATCCCGGCCTGCGTGACCAGATTCAGGTTGAAGGGCCTGGGTACCAGAAATGGGTGCCTCCACCCGAAAGACAGGGTTTATGGTAGTGTAGCTGACCTGGGTACAGCCCTCCGGGACACTGTTACCCCCCCTTTTCCCTCTAGTGGCCTAAATGAGTCACAGACTACACAATTACACTTTACCCTTGACAACAGTTTTAACCCCACACTTGTTACACTTACCACCAGGGCTGGTTCAGCTGGCTCGGCCCTGGAGACTCCCTGTAAAATAAGATTTAGCAAAACAACCAACAGTATTTCAGTGCTGTTCGTACAGAGGTACACCACAACCAGTTTCAGTGCAAAAAGATTTAGATCTGATTTATTTAAGGGGCAGTAACAAGGAAGGATGCAGAATCTGGTGGTTGATTCGAGATCCGAGTAATTCAGGCTATAAGGCATGCACTCAAAGGTCCCTGTAACGCAGTCACACACACTCTGGGTACCCAGTTACAACTATGGCTAGCCTGAAGCATTGCCTGGGGTAGGCCGGCGTTGCAGCTGGTTGGGGCCCTGTGATGGAAAGAAAACATGCATGCACTTTAACCCACAATTTGTAATCAGGAGCCAGATAGCTCAATCCCAAAATGATTAGCAACAACAATTAAATCAGTTGACACACTTTGATTTGAGCTTTGTTGTAGGGAGCTACCCTGGTGTTTACTCATGCTACTCAGTACAGGATGCAGGATGGATGAAATGGAGACCTCAGGATGAAGTGCTGGATTGCCAGGAGAAGCAGGGCCCACACGAAGCACCATGGTGCAGATCCTGTTCATTTGTGTTGAGCAGGGAGCTGAATCCCCAGGCGGGTCTCTCGTTGGTTGTTTCTCTGCAGTGTGAGTGGCTATCTGGGCCAAGGGGGCAGTTCGGAGACAGTCCAGCAAGTGCTGGATACAGCTTCCAGCAAGCGTGACACATTCAAGCAATGGGGGAACCAAATCGCGACCCACTGTCAGCATTCAGCACACTTATAGTAAAAGCAAGGTAAATACCACAGTTCAGATGACAATCCGGTTGCAATTCACAGTGTCTCTGTGCAAACCGTACACTCTGCAGCAATCTCAAGTCCTGACAGACCAATTACACTGAGGCAAATCTTTGGTCCACTTCAGGAGGATTCAATTTGTCACAAAACCAGGATCCAATCGCAAAAGCTGAAAATTCGGAAGACATCCGTTATCAGGCTCAAAGTCTCTTCACTTATGAAGATGGTAGCAGGCAGGCCAAAATACAGCCTTCCCACCAATTTCCCCAGTGCACCACGCAGGAGCAGCTGCTCGAATCACTCAAGCTGCTCACTCTTTCACCTCTAACTCCAGCTGAGACACTGCTGCAGGCAGCTTGGGACTTTCTCAGAGATTTGAAAGGTTTGATTCGTTGATTCATCTGTCTGTCACAGCTAGAGCTCCCCCTCCAGGTCCATTTAGGCGCCAAAGGGCAAAAACTACAATTCCTACAGAAATTCACTCCCACAAGACCCCTGGGGATAGACTCCATTTTAGGGTCCCCAAAGGTACTGATTGGTCCAAACTAGCAGTCCAGAATCAAGATGGTGGGTATTAACAGAAATGTCCATGCTGCAAAAGAAAGGCAGGTCAGACAAACTAAAATATTATTATTATAATTGCAGATAATCAGTAAACAGTCACAGATTCTTGTAGGGCTCAATCTACGTTATTAGCGATGGCAGAATGGAGTAAAAATACAGCAGCCCAGGTGGGGCTCGAGCCTGAAACTACTCGGCCCCTACCCAGATTAATTATACTTATGAAATAGGCAGCTCTTGAAGAGACAGGCACAGAGGATAACAGGGCACTCGTATGCAAACTCTTTTAAATGGCTAGGATACAGAATGCCAGTCTGGTAGTAGGCATTTAGGCAAGCCCAAGAAAGACTTTTGGGAGCCCCCATTTGTAGGGGGGTTATACATGTACTCACAACTCTCTGACTAAAACATCTACTACTTTTGGTTGTTTTATAAAGTTCCCCTTGTATTTGATAGGCGTGCTTCCTAGTTGCCCTACTCTGTCGTGTTTTTTGTATCAGACCAGCCGATTCCCAAAGAACTTCGGTTCTGAAAGCTTCTTCATGGAAAGAGTGGTGAATGCTTGGAACAGACTGCCAGCAGAGATAGTAGGTACCAAAACGGTAGCAGGATTCACACATGCATGGGATAGACACAAGGGGACCTTAGAAACAGGGCTGGGGGGGTAAGCTTGCAGATCCAGTAGGGTCTGCAGTGACACATTAGACAGGATAGACAGGAGGGCAAGGTACACATCACTGTCATATCCTGTCTAGCACACTGCACTGACAATATAAGCATACACATTATATAAATACATATATTTCTGTATAACGCACCAATCACACACACACACACAAAAAAAAAAAACTAAACAAGGTAGACAGTTATGTGGGGAGTAGTACAATGTAATGGCTGTGGGGCAGCAGTCTTCCGGGAGTCTTTCTGGAGGCTGAGATGCTGCCCTGTTTGCAGACAACTATCTGCCCTGAGGGAGGAAGTTGCCCATCTTCAGGCCGCACTGGACAGTGGCAAGGGAACCTCCCCCATCCAGGGAGCACCACAGCCACCACCACTACCTCAGAGGTTGTAAGAAAGCACAGCAGTTGGACCACAGTGGGCTCAGGAAGGGGGTAAGGGTGGTGGAACAGAGGCACACCAGTCAGTTGTTACACTCCACAATCCATACACTATTCTGGGAGCATAATTCCCTATGGATGCACCATGAGAGGAGACTAAGGAGGTGCAGACAACTGTCTGAGGAGGCCCTCAGGAAGGAGGCAGAGGGCACCACAGGGAAGAAGCAGCTCCTGGTGGGGACTCAATTATTAGGGGATAGAACTGGGGAGCAGGAAAACTGAAGTAAGGTGCCTGCCTGGTGCCATGGCTTGGAGGACAGGGCGCATCCTTAGGATCACGAGAACAGTTGCACGGAGTCTGAGCTGGACATCATTGTCCACTTAGGGACAAATGACTTGCTCATCATGAGATTAGAGCAGTGCAAAGGACTTTGTAGAGTTGGGGAGGGCTGAATACAAGTAACACACAGTATCCTTCTCAGAGGTGCTGCCTGTCAGTGGCATGAGTGGGGAGGTACTTTGCACCATGCAGTTTAACAAATGGTTAAAAAATGGTGTGGAGCACAGGGATTTGGCTTCATTGGGGACTGGGGTTCCACCTGGAGGGACACCAGCATATACTAGCAGGATGGTCTGCATCTGTCCAGGAAGGAACAAGTCTTTTGGGCAATCGGTTTAAATGCTTCATTGGCAAGCCTTTAAACTAGTCAAGGGGAGGCACTGATAAGCAGAAGGAAAATCCCAGCCTCCCTACAAAACAGGGTACCAAATGAGAAAAGACCAAGGTAGAAAGGTCAGTGGGGTTGCCTACAGAAGGTAAAGCCATCAAAAATGGAGAGCAATGAGTACCAATGCCCGTAGTCTGGGTAACAAGCTTCCTGAATTAGTGGCCTTGATGGAGGAGGAAGATCTGGATATTGTGGCAGTCACAGAAACATGGTACACACAGAACCATGACTGGGATAAACATACCAGGATACACTATCTACAGGAGGGACAGGGAGAGTAAAAGGAGGAGGAGTAGCTCTCTACATAAGAAGAAGAAATCAAAGCAACAGAACAAAAGGGTAAACAGGGAGGAGAAGAAGCACTGTGGGTCAATTTGGAGGCAGGCAATGGCACCACAATCCGCACAGGGTTGAGTACAGACCCCTCTCAGGGGAGGAAATGGAAAAGGAAATGATAGAAAGTATACTTAGAATGGCAGATAAAGGGAGATATTGCTGATGGGTGATCTGAATATGCCAGATGTTAACTGGAGTGCAGTTGCAGCAGCCACTTCTAAGAGTGGGGTTATTCTAGATGCCCTACAGGGGCATGCCTTAGACAACTAGTATTGGAGCCCACTCCAAGAGGAGCAATCTCTAGACCTGGTTCTCTCAAGCGGAGATGAAGAGAGGATCACAGATGTAGAAGTGGGTAGCCATCTGGGAACTGCGACCATCGAACAGTATGGTTCACAATAAACACAGCAATAGAGTCAAGCCATACAAAGACAAGGGCACTGGATTTTAGGAGGGCTGACTTTGCCAAAATGGGTGAGTGCCTAAGGAATGCAGTAGCAAATGGGCAGGAAGGAGGGGTGGAAGAACAATGGGGAATAATAAAAACTGCCATCACAGAGGTAACAAGCCTTTGTGTAAAGCAAATAAACAAAACGAAACGAGGTAAGAAACCACTATGGTTCTCAAAGGAAGTGGCAGTGAAGATTCAAGAGAAAAGGAAAGCATTCAGGAAGTACAAGGAATCACAGAAGGAACAGGACAGAGAACTGTATCAGTTAAAGCAAAGGGAAGCTGGAAAGGCAGTCAGAACAGCAAAGGCCCAAACCGAGGAAAAGATAGCCAACTCAGTTAAGAAGAGGGATAAAACCTTTTATAGGTACATCAGGAGCAAAGAAGACCAAGGGAGGGATAGTGAGGCTTAATAAAGGGAGGGAGGGTGGGCAGAGGGTGACTGTGAAAAGGCAGAGATACTAAACAAATATTTTGCTCAGTATTTACAAAGGAAGAGGGAGTTACCTAAAACAAACAGTAGAAACACTCTGGATACAGAAGTTGATACCAGCCCATTTAAAGAAGAAAGAGTTCTGAAAGAGCTCTTAAAACTGAAGGTGGACAAAGCAATGGGGCCTGATGGAATTCATCCCAGAATTCTAAAAGAACTAAGGATAGAACTAGTGACACCACTGACTACCCTCTTTAACAAATCATGGGAGGATGGGTGGTACCTGAGGACTGGAGGAGGGCAGATGTGATTCCCCTTCACAAAAGTGGGAGCAAGGCAGAAGCAGGAAACTACAGACCTGTTAGTTTAACCTCAGTGGTAGGGAAAATGATGGAATCACTTCTGAAGGAAAGAATATTTAGTATCTAGAGGCCAGAGGGCGACAGGACCCAAGAGCAGCATGGATTCACAGCGGGAAGGTCATGCCAGACAAATCTGATAGATTTCTTTGACTGGGTGACCAAGTAGTACATCAGGGAGAGGGCTGTGGACATGGCCTACCTAGACTTTAGCAAGGCATTTGACACAGTCCCACACAAAATATTAATATACAAGTTAGCCAGCCTGGGTGGGTCCCAAGATGACAGCCTGGGTAAAGAATTGGCTGGAGAATAGGACACAGAGAGTAATAGTAAATGGAGTCCACTCTGAAAAAGGGGTTAGCAGTGGGGTACCACAGGGTTCAGTATTAGGACCGGTCCTCTTCAATGTCTTTATAGCGACATTGCAGAGGACTGGAAGAAAAGTATGTCTCTTGCAGATGACACAAAGATCTGCAACAGAGTTGATGCACAAGGTGGGTGGAAAGGATGAGAAGGGACTTAGCAAGGTTGAGGAATGGTCAAATGTATGGCAGCTTAGATTCAATGCTAAGAAGTGCAGGTAATGCACCTGGGAAACAAAACCCAGGGAAGAGTACACAATGGGGTGAGATACTAACAACAACAAAATGGAAAGGGACCTGGGGGTAGTCATATCAGATGACCTAAAGGTGGGCAAGCAATGTGAGAGGGCAGCAAGGAGGGCTGGGGATACTGGGATGCATAGGAGGCATCACCAGCAGAAAACAAGTTATTATCCCTCTGTACAGACAGCTGGTGAGACCACATCTGGAGTACTGCGTGCAGTTCTGGAGACCAATCTCCATAAGACATAGACAGGATGGAAGCTGTCCAGGAGGGCAACTAAAATGGTGCAGGGTCTGCACGGAAGACATATGAAGTGAGACTATGGAGCTTAATATGTATAGCCTCGAGGAAAGGGAGGGAGAGGGGGACATGATAGAAACTTTCAAGTACCTCAAGGAATCAACAAAGTCCAAGAGGGTAGCATCTTTCAAAGAGGTGTGCAAGAACAAGGGGCACAATTTGAAGATAGAGGGCGGCTCAGAGGTAATTTAAGGAAGTATTTTTTCACAGAGAGGGTTGTGGATGCATGGAACAGCCTTCCAGAGGAGGTTGTGGAGTCAAAAACAGTGGTGGAATTCAAGCATGCATGGGACAGTCATAAGGCAATTCTAGGAGGTGGGGGTAGGAAGAAGTAGGCTGCTGGTTAACTAGGATCTGCAGCTTATCCATCAGGTAGGGAAATGGGCAGACTGGGTGGGCCAAGCGGTCCTTATCTGCCGTCAAATTCTATGTTTCTGTGTTTCTATATTCTTAGGGCAGGCTAGATGGGCCAAGGAGTCTTATTCTGCCAACATAGGTTCATAGGTTCATAGTGAAACACAAGTTCAGTAGGCAGTTTGCCTTTTAGTGAACTCACCACCTTATGCTCTTCAAAGGTGGAACATGTTTTTTATCTCCCACATATTGGTCAAACCTATGTTTAAAAGTAGTAAAGTTATTACTCTCAATTATCTGCTGAGGTAGGGTTGGGGTATTCCAAATTGTAATCATTCTGTGTTTCTATGTTACACAGATGGTAAAAGCCAGCCTGGAGCATGAGCAACACCTGTTGATCCAGAATCAGCCAGCAGTGTGACCCCAATACTCTTAACTACACCTACAGCTCTGAGTAGCTGTAGTCAGGAAATAATGCCATAGCACCATATTGTAAAGCAACCCCCCCCGCTGCTGTAAAGCTGTCAGATAAAGGGAACAACACCCAACAGTAGCGAGCAACACTAGGCAAAGCACGAATCAGGGTGTGGGCTTGGGGGGTCATGAATATTAATGAGCCTGTGCGCAGCCTTGCAGGTCCCAGGTTGATGATGCACCAGTGCCGTGAGGAGACTGGGCACTGGGACTGAGGGACATTGTGGATGTCCTACAGCATGATGGGTACCAATCCTAGCAGCAGAGTTACAATAAACAGTCAATGCCTGCGGTGCTCAGTGCCCTGCCACAGGCACCGATGTTGCTGGACACCGTGCATCACATTTGCAGGTAGTAGAGGATTGCATTCCTGTCTGATGGGGCTTTGGTGGCAGTGGACATCACTGATGGAAATAATCCCATCTTAACTACCTACATATATCCATCATCCAACCCATTCCTGAATGCTGCCTGCTTTCTACAGAGCATATGCAAATGAGCCCAGCAGTCCTGACTGCTGCACCCACTGCTACTGCAGCTGTCATTATGGCAGGCAGCACGCACCTCATGAAACCACTACTTGGTGCCCTGATCCAGCATCCATCAGAATTGTTCTGCCGGTGGTGGGATGAATACCACTGGAAATTCTGCCAGTTATTTGTTCCTATATCCATCCTATAGTCAATTTCTTTGTTAAAATGCTTATGATGCTGCTTCACTGAGAGGGTGGTGGAGCCATGGAATGCACTGCCTAGGGGGCTGGTGGAGGCAGAGACAGTGGAGGGGTTCAAGAGGGGGTGGGGCAGGTACAGGGGAAGGGTTCTGGAAGCAAAATCCAATGCAGCAAGAATATCTGGAACTGGGAAGGGAGAAGCCAGAGAAGGCGAGGGGGACAGCAAGGTCAGCTCCCAGGGTGGGGGCTGACCAAACAAGCAGACACGAAAGACCGTTAGGCCTATTCTGCTGGCATTTTAGTATGTTAGTATGATTCTATTCTACAACTCTTGGAACATGTTCCTTACAATTCTGAAGTTTGCATTTGCAGATGTTTTGGGACAGAGTGCATGTTGTGCCATAATAAAGTAGTAGCTGCGTAGCACGGCAGAGGGCATGCTAGAGGTACCAACCAGAGTACCTGCAGCAGTCACATTCTGTAAACCAGCATGCCTTCCTTATTAATTTATGATGTAAACACAGTGGCAGCAATAAATAAAATGTGAGAAACACACTTTGGCCCTTTGGCCAAATTCATTTCTAAAATATTTAAGAAGCGTGTGTGCATGTGGGAAAATGAGAGACGGAGAGAAAGAGAGAGAGCAGCGAAACATGAAATGAAACCTGTCATACTGTATTTATCACAAATATAGCAAAAGACTTAGACTACATTATAGTTTGAAATTATCTCTAGTAAATACGTATTTTTTCAGCAAGGCAACATCGAGATGCAATTTTACAAGATGCCAGCTGCATCTAAAACTAGAACACAACCATAATCCCCAGTCACAATATTTCTTATTCTGTTAAACTGACGCTTCACTTTGAGCTTAGTGCTTGTAGTGGGCAAGTAAATTAAAGACACTGGAGAATAAAGTGGGAAGCAAGCAAAACAGAACGTAGGTTTCCTCACTGTGTGCAAACGATATGCTTCAATTCTGACCCATAAGGTTTCAGTTGTCATACAGTCTCGTGAGCACAGACTACTAAACTGCATTTCTGTGTCATGCCCTTATGATGTAAGAAATACTCCAAATGGGTGTTGAATTGAGATCCCCAGTACGGAAGATTTGAATCAAAGATCCCATACTAATTTAATAGTTCCTCTACACAAGATTTGAACCAGTGTCTTGAGAAGTGAAAACTGATATTATCCCCAGCACAAGCCTGGAGTCACTTCTGAAGGAAAGAATAGTTGAGTACCTAGAGGCCAGTGGAACACAGGACCCAAGGCAGCATGGATTCACAGCGGGAAGGTCATGTCAAACGAATCTAATAGATTTCTTTGACTGGGTGACCAAAGTAGTAGACCAGGGAGGGGCTGTGGACATGGCCTACCTAGACTTTAGCAAGGCATTTGACACAGTCCCACACAAAAGATTAATAGTCAAATTAACCAGCCTGGGAGTGGGTCCCAGGGTGGTAGCCTGGGCAAAACATTGACTGCACAACAGGACACAGAAGGTAATTGTAAATGGAGTCCACTCTGAAGAAAGAGGGGTTACTAGTGGGGTACCGCAGGGTTCAGTATCGGGTCCAGTCCTTTTTAATGTCTTCATCAGTGACATTGCAGAGGGACTGGAAGGAAAGTATGCCTTTGCAGATGACACAAAGATCTGCAACAGGGTTGATACAAGGAGGCGTGGAAATGATGAAAAGGGACTTGGCAAGGTTGGAGGAATGGTCAAGTATGGCAGCTAGGATTCAATGCAAAGAAGTGCAAAATAATGCACCTGGGAAACAAGAACCCAGGGGAAGAATACACAATGGGTGGGGAGGTAGTAACAACAACAAAAGGAAAGGGACCTGGGGTAATCATATCCGATGACCTTAAGGTTAGCAAGCAATGTGAGAAGGCAGTAGGGAGGGCTGGGGTATACTGGGATGTATAGGGAGAGGCATCAGCAGCAGAAAACAGGAAGTTGTTATCCCTCTGTACAGACAGTTGGTGAGACCCCATCTGGAGTAATGTGTCCAGTTCTGGAGACCCCATCTCCCAAGGACATAGACAGGATAGAGGTAGTCAGAGGGAGGGCAACTAAAATGGTGCAGGGTCTGCAAGAGAAGCCGTATGAGGAGAGACTAAAAGGAGCTTAATATGTATACCCTTGAGGAAAGAAGGAGAGGGGATATGATAGAAACTTTTAAGTACCTCAGTGGAATCAACAAAGTCCAAGAGGGTAGTATCTTTCAGAAAAGAGACTTGCAAGAACAAGGGGAACACAATTTAAAGATAGATGGAGGGCGGTTCAGGGGCAATGTGAGGAAGTATTATTTCACAGAGAGGGTAGTGGATGCATGGAACAGCCTTCCTGAGGAGGTTGTGGGGTCTAAAACTGTGTGAGAATTCAAGAATGCATGGGACAGACATAAGGCAATTCTTGTGGGGGGTAGGAAGAAATAGGCTGTTGGTTAACTAGGATCTACGGCCTATCCTGTAGGTAGGGAAATGGGCAGACTAGATGGGCCAAGTGGTCCTTATCTGCCATCAAAGTCTATGTTTCTATGTTTCTGCTCTAGCAGTAGAGTTGTTGCATTCTGTTTGGCATAATTTTCTGAGCAAAGGGATTTAGCATGTGACCACCAAGTCAACTAAACCTACGTCATTGGCTGAATGCAAATGAAATACTTCACTGGGAGCTTTTCAGTTGCCTGGAGTGCTAAAAGGTACCCATCCAGGAGCACTTATGCTAGTGACATGGAACTAATTCCTGATCACTTGTGCAAATATTAAAGTAACTCTAGCTTCCAAAATTGAGGGTTTTATTGAAGCACGACTGATCAAAATAAATAAAACAATGATTTCATAGGGCCACCTACAGTATTTGTCATTGGGGTACAGTGGCTAGAGGAGCATAACTTGGGAACCGGGGTCCTGGGCAGAGACATTTACTCACTGGGTGGGATATTCAAAGGGGTTGCACATGGTGCAGCAGTGTTGCACCATGCGCAGCCCACTGAGTCGCTGACCCACGATATTCAAAGAATTTGCATGGGCCAATCCCGATGCACAGGCGCACCAGTAATGTATGCGGTGCAAGTGCGGGGGCGTGCCCATGCATATTCGGCACATCCCGATATTCAGCCTGGGATGTGTGGCACATATGCAGGCACACAACTGCCTTGCACCGCACAGGGGGCACAAAGATGTGTCTGAAGTAAATAGGAGCAAGGACTGGCCACCCACAGGCCGGCCGCCGTATTGCTGGGCACAACACGGCAGCCGCCTGCTGTGGGTGGCCACCCGACCTCCCAAGTCACAGGCCAGGCATCGGCCCCACCCCCACGCCCAATCATGGGCTTAGTAATTAAAATAGAATCCCTGGTGGTCCAGTGGACCTGCTCCCCGGCCCATACCTCTCAACTGCTATGGATTCCGCATAGCGCTATGATTTTCACACTTAAATTTACCCTTGCTCCTCACAAGTTTACTGATGTTCCTCATAATGTTAGAGCTATTTCCGGACATACAAACTATAAAATCATTCAACTAAGTTGATAGAAACATTCCTTATCACTAACTATATGGGACCCACTATCTGTAGACACATTATTGTTTAAAATAAGAAATTGCTACACATTCTGGCCCTTTGCTATGATTTTTGAAGGCCAGTGCTATGATTTATAATACTGAGAAGTTGAGAGGTATGCCCCTGCCCGATCGTGGGCATAAATGGATAAATCTATTCCCTGGTGGTCCAGTGGACCTGCCCCGCCTGCCCGATCGCGGGCATAAATGAATAAATCTATTCCCTGGTGGTCCAGTGGACCTGCTCCTCAGCATGATTGTGGGCTTAAGTAGAATAAAAGAATCCCTGGTGGTCCAGTGGACCTGAACCCCAGCCCGATCGCAGGCTTTAGAAAATAGAACATCCCTGGTGGTCTAGCGGTACCCCCCCCTCCCCACCTGCCCACTCAGACCTGCCACCCCACCACCCCCATCAGCGGCGGGCGGCAGCTCCCCATCTGCCAGCCGCCTGGCCACCCACCGACTGCCAGCATACAGTACGGCTGTACGCTGGTGGTCCACTCGTGGACCCAATAGGCGTGCAGACCATACTATGCTACACAGTCGAGTATGACATTTCAGGGACTGTAATCAATGAAATACAGTCTGCACGCTCATTGGTCCACTGCATGGACAATGAAGCTGGCTGTACTATGTTATCGTCGACGGCGGCTGAGCGGTTGGCCGGGTGAGAACCGCGCCACCCGCAGTGAGGGAATGGGTCTGGTAACAATGAGAAGAAATGCCTCATATGTACAGTTACCTCCTGGGAGGATGTGAGCAGTTTTCTTCTTTTTTTCCCGGCAGGACCCGTCCTTTGTCGGCCCTGGTCACGGCCCTGGAAGCCTCTGCCACTATCTATGGCTGCCGGGGTCCCCCAGTCACCCCCGGCTTACCCCCTGGATGGTGGAGCCATGGTCACGTCTTCCGTGATCACGGAACTAGTATCTGGTCGGGGGACCCGCAGTGATAGTGGTTATACGAGGTCTTCCGGGAGGGCTTCATTTAGACAGTGGCCCTCGCCCGCCTATGTTTTTCTGTCTTTTCCTCACGGAGGCGAGGACGTGCAATGATGCCAGCATCCGCCCCGCCTCTCAGAGAGATTAGCGTCGGCAGCGTGAGATCTCCCGGCCTCCGCCAGGAGTCCTCAGTGCTCCGAGTGCTTCCCCCACCCTCCCCCTGGAGAAGGAGAGCAGTCCATAGGACGCTCCATCCTTCTCCCCCCGGCCAACCCTCCGATGACCCGGTCCGTTCCTGAACCTGGGTCGTCCAAGCAAGTGGAAATCTCACCGCTGCGCCAACGGGCCGGCCTTGGAGCAGTTTTCTTCTGACTCTGGGTCATCAGATTGTGAAGCCAGTAATTGATGCCAGGGTTGCCATATTTCTAAACATTTTGGGAGTCTAAGTCGTAGCATAGCTGTGATATGCCCCATCATTCTGGTTCTGTTACTTTCTTTTTCCACATGACTACTATGGATGTGGGGGTGCGGGGAAAGCCAGTTTAGTGTGATACACTTCAGAGCTCCTACTTGCAACATTCGTCTCAGTTAAATTTTAATGTTAGGGTCCTTTAGGAGGTTTGGGAATCCTAGGACTAGGTTTGTAAACGTGAAGGGAAATTGTCTAGCTAATATAAGTTACATATGTCACAAACGCACTCAGCAGGTCAGGACCTCTGCTCCCACAGTGCCAACCTCCGAGCGCAATAGTGTGAACAGGTAACAGAGTAACCCTCCTGTATGCTTTTGGGTCCGAATCACCTTTAGTCTCAAGTTCTGGAGGGATTCAAACTGTGAACCTTATGCTAGCATACCCAATGTACAGCCTCAGATAAGTAACCTCTTCGGGGATTGTGGTACAATCTTTTACCAGGGCCACCAAGCCAGGCCTCCAAAATGAACCCTTAAAACTCTGTAAGAGACCTTAGGTACAGTGGCGTGAAAAAGTATTTGCCCCCTTCCTGATTTTCTCTATTATTGCATATTTGTCACACTGGATGTTTTCAGGTCTTTAGAGAAAATGTAATATTAGATAAAGGAAACCTGAGTGAACAAATAACACTTGTTTTTTTTTTTTTATTTCACCTATTTAATGAAAAAAGTTAACCAACACCAACTGGCACTGTGTGAAAAAAGTAATTGCCCCTTACACTTAATAACTGGTTACACATTTAGCTGCAATGACTGCAACCAAACACTTCCTATAATTCAATATCAGTCTTTCACATCGCTGTGGAGAATTTTAACTCACTCTTCCTTGCAGAACTGCTTTAATTCAATAACATTTGGTAGGTTTTGAGCATGAACTGCTCGTTTCGAGTTCTGCCACAGCATCTCCTATTAGGTTTAAGTCTGGACTTTGGCTTGACCCTCCAAACTTTAATTTACTTCTTTTAGCCATTCTGATGTGGACTTGCTTTTGTATTTTGGATCATTGTCTTGCTGCATGACCTAACTCAGCTTCAGTTTCAGCTGACGGAAGGATGACGGACATTCTCCTTAAGAATTTTCTGGTACAGAGCAGAATTCATGGTTCCTTTAATTTTGGCAAGTCATCCAGGTCCTTAGGCAGCAAAAGCATCCCCATACCATTACACTACCACCACCATGTTTGACTGTTGGTATGGTGTTCTTACTGTGGAATGCTGTGTTTGCTTATCGAGAGACATTATAGGATCCATGTCGTCAAAAGTTCACTTTGGACTCATCATCCATAGAACATTTTCCCCAAAAGAAGCATGGATCATCCAGGTGCTTCTTGGCAAATGAGAGCGAGCATTTATGTTCTTCTTAGTTAGTAGTGGTTTCTGCCTTGCTACTCTCACATGAAGCCCATTTTGCCCAGTCTCTTTCTGATTGTGGAGTCATGAACACTGACCTTAGCTGAGGCAAGAGAAGCCTGCAGTTCTTTGGATGTTGTTTTAGGATTCTTTGAGACTTCCTGGATGATTTACGCTGCGCCTTTGGAGTAATTTTGGCAGGCCGCCTCTCCTGGGAAGATTCACTACTGTTCCAAGTGTTCTCCATTTGAGGTTATGGCTCTCACTGTGGTTCGATGGAGTCCCAGAGCCTTAGAAATAGCTTTGTAACCCTTTCCAGATTGATAGAGGGCACATTTTTTCTGATCTTTTCAGGAACTTCCTTTGATCATGGCATAATGTGCTGGTTGAATCTTTGTGCTGGCAAAGTGACTCTGATGGTGAGGGTCAAAATAATTGGGGTTTATATTGAGCAGGGCTGGCTGTAATCAAGCCTGGCTGTGTTCAATCAACTGACTCTAATTATCCTTTTAATTGGGTTGATTTAACTGAGGGGCAATTACTTTTTCACACAGTGCCAGTTGGTGTTGGTTAACTTTTTTCATTAAATAAATGAAATAGGTAAAAAAAAGTGTTATTTGTTCACTCAGGTTCCCTTTATCTAATATTATATTTTGTCTAAAGACCTGAAAACATCCAGTGTGACAAATATGCAATAATAGAGAAAATCAGGAAGGGGGCAAATACTTTTTCATGCCACTGTATATTCTTACCTTTTCCCAGTTTAGTAACACCATAAAGCTGTCGAACAATTTTGTCAGACTTAGCCCTCTATATGTCACATAAAAGGAATGGCAGACACCCAGCCAGTCTTTCACAAAAAAGGTACTTTACTAAAAGATGATAAAAATATGAAAAATGTAAACACAGAACAATATATAAAAGAGCTCACAATCACATAAAAGAAACAAGGGAAGATTACAAAACAAAACTCCTACCACAATGCATTTAGACCTTTGCTCTCTAATGTATTACCTCTGGAAGTGCTTAAGTTAAATCAGAGAGTAGCAGGAGGCTTTTCAGGACAGAGGTTTGGTTTTATCTTCTGTTTTAACTGTAATATTTGAATAGTTTTGTACTTGAAATTAGTTCTGTGTGTTAAAAAATACTACTTTGAGTTAGAACTGTTACTTGGGCTGTGATATTGTAACTATTGGGGCTTGGGAACACTTGTTTGGCAGTGATAATTAGAGTGAAATTTAAATGTGATGTTTGCCTGGTGTTAGGGGGAGGGGAAATTACAAGAATCATCTTGTCTTTCATTGTTCACCTGGGAACAGTAGCAGGAGGCTTTTCAGGACTGAGGTTTAGTTTTATCTTCTGTTTTAACTGCAATATTTGAATAGTTTTGTACTTGAAATTAGTTCTGTGTGTTAAAAATTACTACTTTGAGTTAGAACTGTTACTTGGGCTGTGATATTGTAACTATTGGGGCTTGGGAACACTTGTTTGGCAGTGATAATTAGAGTGAAATTTAAATGTGATGTTTGCCTGGTGTTGGTAAGAGCCCTCCCATGCACCCTGTTTTGTAGGCTTTCTTAAATACTGAAAAGTCACTGGGGGTTGGGATTGAAGGGCTGTGCATTTCAGTTTGTGACTAAAATCTGAAGCAACAGGAACTGGTTGGCCTGTGACATCATACGGTACCTGATGTCTGCATACACACACTGGGCTGCATGTGTTTGTGAGACTTGGGAACTTTATTGGTGGGGTTGAAATTGGGTTTGTAAATAACTGCAGTCAGTATAGAGAGAGACTGTATTCCAGGGGAAAGGGACTGAGAAAAGGGTGTGTGCCATTATAAACAGAGGGGGATAAACAGGGTGGCCATATTCCACCATGGCAGGCATCTTCGGAAGGGTTGTAGGCTGCACAGGCTGTGGGATGGCAATAATTCTCAATTGGGCCTGGAGAGAGGAAGACTGCCCACTCTGTAGACAGCTATCTTGTATCAGGAGTGAAGTATATTGGTTAAGGAGTAAGCTGGGGGAGTTGGGGGTGTCCAAGGATAAGGGGTGTGGATATGGGCAGCAGAAGGGTGGGGCTGAGGGGAGGCTGGGGCAATGCTCAGAAATTACAGGACATTATGTTACAGCAAGCAGGAGGGGGGATATTAGGGACAGAGGACCCTTAGATAGGGATGTTAATGCTAAGGGGAAAGCGTATGGGGTAAACATTCCGAATATAAAGAGAGTGGAGGGGGAAGAGTCAGAAGGGGCTGTTGTGGGGAAGCCTAGAATAGCAGACATTGAGAAGGGAGGGGCTGTTGTGAGGAAGCCTAAAAGAGCAGACTGTGGGAAGGCAGCTCCTAAGGAGAACAGAGCAAGAGGGGCAGTTTAGAGGGGCAGTCGGGGGAAACTCGGGTTACTTGATAGAGGCTGGCATAGAGTGTTACAATAAATTTGAGCTACTAAGCAACCTAGAGGGGGAGGAAGGGGTTGGTGGAAATGAGGAAACTGATACAGTGGCTGGGGGGAGGGAGTCGGATACCCAAGAGCATCACAGACCCGGCAATGGAAAGGATGAAATAGTCCCAGAGGAGAAGAAACATAAATGTTAAGCAGATGGGGAGATGCAACATATTGCAGACATGCTGGAGAGAGAGCATGACTGAGAAAACTGGGAGACAAGGAGGCGGAAGGGCCCCTTCAGCAGGGGTCTGTCACTCAAAGATGGGGCCCTACGAAGGGAACCACACAGTGCCTCCTGGAGGTAGGGGTACTATTACAAGGGGGAAGGATGGTGGTGTGGGGGAAGGGGAAACCATCAGGGCCAGGATAAATGGTTTGGATAAGAGAGGGTTAAAGGGGACACCAATTCAGGGGGATCTGAGTTAAGTTGGCAAAATAACAAGGGAGGCAGAAAGGGGAGGGTGACAAAGGGGTCTCTAATAAGGCAGGAAGACTCCCATGGACTGGAGATCATGAATAAAGGGGAGGATGGGGGGTTGAGAGTGCATAGTGGAGGTAACCATAAGGATGATGGCGGTGTTAAGGTTCTGTTATTGGGAGACTCGATGATTAGGGGTATCCAGTGGGAGGGACAGGGGGGTGGATGCCATAGCCAGGTGAAAGGTAGTGAGTATCTCTGGGCTGACAGTGCACAGAGCAAAGTTCATGGTGTACTGAACTGGTTAGAGATTGTGGAGGAAACGGTTTCCTGGTGCATTTGGGAACTAACGATCTAGAGGAAATAAGCGTTTTGGAAATCCAAGCAAGGTTTCAAGAACTTGCCAGAGTCTGTCGGGATAATGGATGCAACATTTCTTTTTGGAGATATTGCCAGTACCAAAGGCCTCAGTGGAGAAAAAAATGAAGATCACAGAGGTTAATGACTGGCTCAGGAAGTGGAGTGAAGACAGTGGGTTGGGGGTGTTAGGGAACTGGAAAGGAGTTTGAGAGGATAAGGGACTGTATGCCAAGGACAGGCTTCATCTTGCCCCATTAGGGAAGGAAGTCCTTAAACAGGGGATGGCTGACTACATTCAAGAAAGGTGGGGTTTAAACTTGTGAGGGGAGGAGGGATAAGGAGGGGCTGACCAGAAGCCCTCTCCTCCGGATGAGGGGAGTAGCCTTCAAACCCAAGGGAGGGGAAACAGACTGGGGGTGGAGGTTTCAGGAGGAGCAGAGGGAGGATGGAAGTATAAGAAACCTGGGTGGAGTTCGACAAAGGGGATCATGGATAAGGGTGGGGGGTGGTGTTAGTATATGCCAGGAGCTTGGGAAACAAGTTGCCAGAGTTCCTGGCCATGCTGTTCGGGAAGGGGTGGATGTGGCAGCGGTCATGGAAACGTGGGCCAACAAAAACTATGACTGGGACCTAAACATGCGAGGGTACACTATGCTTAGGAAGGATAGAAAGGAGGGCAGAGGGGGTGGAGTGGCTATGTTCATTAGAGATAACATAGAAATTGCTAGGGTAGAAGAGGCAGAGGGAAACATGGAGGCCTTATGGGTCACCTTATGAACCCCAGCAGGAGGTAAGGTCAAGCTAGGTGTAGTATATAGGCCCCCCGGGATGGGTGATGTTCTGGAGGATGGATTGCTGGACAACTTCATTGCCCAGTGTGGACCAAAAGGGGAAGGAGTGGTGTTGATGGGGAACCTTAATATGCCAGGTACAAACTGGGGAACCATGTCCTCTAAGGTGGCCAAGGAGCAGAGGCTGCTGGACGGCTTCCAGGATGTGTTCTTAACACAGCATGTGATGGAGCCCACAAGGGAGGGGCATGTCCTGGACATGATTCTGGCAGATGGGGATCTGGTAAAGGACCTGGTTGTAGAGGATCCCCTGACTGGGAGCGACCACAATACTGTCTGGTTTCAAATAAGCATGGGGGAGGGGAGATCTAGGACACTGGCAGTGGACTCAAGGGGCAGAACTTTGTGGGCATGGAAAATATTCTCAAGGATCACTTGAGAGGGATTACATCAATGACAAATGTGGAAAAGAGATGGGAGGTCATAAAGCGGGACTTCATGGGCAGTCAGGACCTGCGCTAAGGTGAAGCGTAAGGGAGCAAGATCACATAAACCATGCTGGTGGTCCAGTGAGGTTCAGGTAGTGGTCAGAGAAAAGAAGGCAGCCTACAAAAATATAAAACAACAAGAGGGATAGGGATAAGGAAATGTACCATCTTGCATCTAGAAAAGTCACCGGATGGTGGGGGACAAAGTCCAGTAAAACAGCGGCTGGCAAGGATACATGGAGGGAAAAGGGTTCTTCCGGTACATTGGGAGTGGGAGAAAACTAAGGGCCATCTCAGCAGATTGAGATCAGAAGGAGGGTGGGTGGAAGAGGCGAGGACCAGGCAGAGGTATTAAATAACTTGCCTCTGTGTTCACTAGGGAGAGGATGGGATATCTACAAAGCAAGGCACAATGGGGATAAAGTGACGTGAGTGGGATCAGGGAGCAACAGAAATGGAGCAAGAGGGAGGAGAGGTACCCCAGGGGTGTCACATCAGGATAAGGATAAAAAGGCCAGTAAGGTGGAGGGAACGGATGATGCTATCTCCACCGAAAGGGTGTGGATAGCCCTCAAGGCCCTAAAGAATGACAAATCTCCTGGCCTGGATGACATTCATCCGAGACTACTATGAGAATTGGCGGACATACTGGCTGCACCCCTGGCGGAGCTCTTCAACAGGTCACTTTAGACAGCGAGGGTGCCTAGGAATTGGCGAGAGGCACATGTGGTGCCAATCCATAAAGGGGGGGTTGAGGGAAGTACCAGGTAACTATAGACCCATCAGTTTGACCTCGGTGGTGGGAAAATTAATGGAGAGTATACTAAAGGAACGATTGGGGTGTACTTGGAGGAGGTGAGAGGTCTGGATAGTTGGCAACATGGGTTTGTGCCAGGTAGATCATGTCAGACCAGTATTGTGGAGTTCTACGAATGGGTAACATCAGAACTGGACAGGGTAAAGCCTGTGGATGTATTATTCTTGGACTTCAGCAATGTGTTTGACTCTGTCCCCCACAATGGTCTGGTGGAGAAACTGATGGGGTTGGGAGTAGGCCCTTTGATGGTCAGATGGATTGAAAACTGGCTAGCTGGATGCACCCAGTGAGTAGTGGTCAGTGGAGCCCTTTTAACCCCACAGAGGTCGGTAGTAGGGTACCCCGCAGGGCTCAGTCCTGGGTCCGATCCTGTTTAATGCATACACATCGGACATCAGAGGGTATAGGGTGTGAAATGAGTCTCTTCGGGCTGATGACTCCAAGATGGGAGCAGTAGTTGAGGGGAAGAGGGGAGGTTGACCCTGCAAGGGGACCTGGACACCCTGGAAAGCTGGGCTCACACATGGAATAAATTTCAATATCACCAAATGCAAGGTGTTACATCTTGGGCGGGGAAACCCTAAACACAGATACACCCTGGGAGGGGAGGTGCAGGAGGCCTCAATAGGGGAAAAAGACCTAGGGGTCATGGTGGATGCATGTATGAATAATTCTGAGCAGTGCAGGAGAGCAGCTAGCAAGGCAAACAGGATGTTGGGATGCATCGTAAGGGGGATCACCTCTAGGGGCAGGGAAGTGATTCTGCCGCTGTACAATGGACTGGTTAGACCACACCTTGAGTACTGTGTACAGTACTGGAGACCACACTTGAAGAGAGACATACAGCTCCTGGAGAGGGTACAGAGGAGGGCAACTAAGATGATATGAGGACTAGGGGATTTGACGTATGAGGACAGACTTGAGAAGCGCTGCCTTTTTTCATTGGAGGAGAGGAGAGACAGGGGGGACATGATTGAGGTCTTCAAGTACCTCAAGGGAATAAATAGGATAAACATGGAGGGGATCTTTAGACTACAGCAGGGAGGTATCACCAGAGGGCATAGTTTGAAGTTGGAAGGTGGAAGGTGAGGGGAAAGAGGAGGAGGTTTTCTCTGAGGGGTGGTGGACCCTTGGAATGCACTGCCTGGCGAGCTGGTTCAGAGATCCACAGTGGAGGGCTTCAAGAGAGGGTGGGACAGACACAGAAAGTGGATGTATCAGATGATGGCCTGGCCCAGGGGGGTGGGGATGGATGATAGGGGTTTCTGGAACACAAGGGGGGGAGGGCCTCGGCACCCAACTAGGGATCTGAGGTTCGAGAAGACTTGATAGACCGTAAGGTCTAATCTGCTGGCAATTAGTATGTTAGTATGTTAGAGCAGTGTCTTTGAGTCCCAAAATAATATATCATTCATTTCAGACAAAAGTATCAGTTTGAACTGTGTCTCCACGTCCCTTCTGTGAGTCATCAAGCTCCTCCTTTTTGAATATAAAAATCACAAACATGATGTCCTATCAGGAGGTATATTAAATAATGTGACATCAGCAAAAACTCATTTCCCAAATTATGAGTCTTTGATCAGCCAGTTCCTTTGAGGTTTACAACCCTGTAGTCCGCCACCTAGGTGTGATATAGAGCCAACAGGAATCAGCTAAATGACGTCCTGTCCTGTAATAAAATGTATATTTAGTTTCCAACTTAAAAGCATGATGTCATATAAGGCCATAAAATGCAATTTCTCAAGGAAGTTAATTACATTACAGAGATCTCCTGGTCAGTTTACATATCCTGCAGCTTCACTGAAACCTGTGGGGGGGCACTCATAGGAAGTACAGATTCACATACTATATTTTTATAATACAAATATCATACAGCAATCATAACCAGCAGGCAAAGCGTCACAATCCTCCCCACCTAGATTGATTTTGGAGGCTCTATCCCCTGCATGGGAAGAGATCTCCAAGTCAGTTCACTCTTCATATAGACACAACAGGCCATCTGCGTTCTGACTGGTCGCTCCAGCCCTATGTAAGATCGTCATGTCATACCCTTGCAAGGCAAGACTCCATCGTAATAGTCCACCATTAGTTTTTCCCATTTTTGTCAGCCAAACCAGGGGGTCGTGGTCAGTTTGTACCTCAAAATGCTGCCCATATAAGTATGGCTTTAACTTCTTTAGGGCCCTCACTATAGCAAGACATATTTTTTCCACAGTAGAGTAAGCCTGCTCCTTGGGGAGTAACTTTTTACTCAGGTACACTACGGGGTGATCTTTGCCTTGGTTGGATGTCTGACTCAGTACTGCCCCAGTACCCAAGTCTGAGGTGTCAGTCTGGACTATAAAGGGTCTGCTATAGTCAGGACTTGTCAGTACAGGAGCACTGCACAGTGTCTCCTTCAGTCTGGTAAAGGCTTTTTCACAGGCTGGTTACCAGGTAATTTTCTTAGGCATCTTTTTCTTTGCCAGGTCAGACAGGGGAGCAGCCAGGGCACTGTAACTGGGTACACATTTCTTATAGTACCCTGCTGTCCCTAGAAACCTACTGACCTGCTTCTGCATTTCTGGTCTGGGCCATGCCTTGATCACCTTTATTTTAACTTGGTTAGGACGGAGCTGTCCCTGGCCTACAACATGCCCGAGGTATGCCACTTCAGCCATAGCCACCTGGCACTTCTCAGCTCTGACAGTGAGCCCAACCCTCTGTATCTTGCCCCCTACCGGGTCATAAGGTTGTTTGCTTAATAGCGTATGACATTATAGCTAACCTGACACAGCACTGTCCTTGACAGCGAATGGTGCAATACCGTGTATACTGCTGTATGCGGTATTGCACCATTCACACACTCCCAGCAGCAATAACCCAGGCACTGTGTCTGGGACCAGGTTTTTTGATTCCTAGTCCCAGATATTTTATTTTTTTACATGGATTGTGCGCTCCCTGAGTTGGAGCCCCCTGGAGTTGAGCATCTTTAGTGAGGGGGTCTGGGGGTGCAGCCCCCCATAATGGGGGGGCGGAGCCCCCTCAGAAAAAAGACATATGCCGCATGGCAATATCGTGCTGTATTGGCAGCGTGATTTTGCCATGCGGCATAATGTCTTGTGACATTATGACCCTGTACCATCCTGCTCAGCACTTTCCTAAGGTGGGACAGGTGTTCCTCCCAGCTGGCACTAAAGATGGCAATGTCATCCAGGTATGCCATGGCGTACTCCTCAGCACCATTTAACACTTGGTTTACCAACCTTTGGAAAGTGTCCAGGGCGTTCTTCATTCCAAAAAGCATTACTTTAAATTCAGATAAGCCTATCGGAGTGATGAAGGCTGACCTCTCCCTAGCTCTGTCCATTAACTGTACCTGCCAATACCCCTTTGTCAGGTCAATAGTCGTAAGGTATGTTGCCCCTCCCAACTTGTCCAGGAGTTCATCCGCCCAGGGCATCGGGTGGGCGTCTGACTTCGTGACTGCATTTAGTCCACGATAGTCCACACAGAAACAAATAGAGCCATCTGGCTTGGGCACAAGGACTACGGGTGAGGCCCAGGGGCTGTGGGATATCTGGATTACCCCTAAATCCAGCATTTCCTCCACCTCCCTCCTAATGTCCTTTTGGACAGCCTCTGACACCCGATATGCTGTCCGCCGTATGGGTGTCTGTGTCCATGTCTCCACACCGTGCGTTGCTAAGGGGGTTAGTCCAGGCTTGGCGCTTAACAGTGGGGCAAAGTTTGCTAAAACCTCCAATACTTTCTGAATCTTGTCTGGGGCCAGCTGGGGTGACAATTTAACTGCCTCCACAGAGGGCTCTCACTTGCTTTCTTCCAGCAAGTTCAGAAAGGTGTCTCCTTCGTCCGTCTCCTCCCCAGGACTACATACTGCAAACACCATGTCAGCCCTATTAGCATACGGCTTCATCATGTTGACATGGTACACTCTTTCTGTATGTCTTCTGCCAGGTAACTCTATGATATAGTTCACGTCATTTACCTTCCTAACTACTTTGTACGGTCCTGCCCACTCAGCCTGTAGCATGTCTTTCCAGACCGGAATAAGAACCATGACTTTCTGACCCACCGTGTATGAGCAAGCTCTGGCTTTATGGTTGTACCACACTTTTCGTTTGTGTTGGGCAGCTGCCAGGTTGCTCTGGGCTGTCCCCATAAGCTCATTCAGCCTTTCCCTAAACCTAAGAACATAATCCACTATGGGAGTGCCCTGGGTGGAATGCTTGCCTTCCCAGTCCTCCCAGATCAAATCTAGGGGCCGACCCCGGCGTCCATATAAGAGCTCGAAGGGGGAAGTTCCTGTCGACTCTTGGGGCACCTCCCTGTATGCAAACAACATGTGGGAAGGTATTTCTTCCAGTCCCTCCCATGCTGTTCAGCAAACGCTTGGAGCATTGACTTCAGGGTACCGTTAAATCTTTCCACAAGCCCATTGGCTTGCGGGTAATAAGGTGTCATGCTCCTCTGCACCACCCCACACTTCTCCCACAAACATTTCATCAGGTCTGACATGAAGGAACCCCCTCGATCGGTGATAACCTCCTGCGGAAACCCAACACGGGAGAAAATCCCAAGTAAGGCATCTGCCACTTTGTTTGCCCTCAGTGAGGATAGGGCAACTGCCTCTGGATACCGGGTGGCATAATCCACCACAGTCAGGATGAACCTCTTCCCGGAGGAGCAGGGGGTATTTAAAGGCCCCTCAATATCCATTCCCACTCTCTGAAATGGCTCCTTCACTATGGGCAATGGAATTAGGGCAGCTTGGGTTTTCTTACTCACCTTCCCTATTTCTTGGCACCGGTGACAAGACCTGCAATGCTCCTTCATCTGCTGGGTGAAGTTGGGCCAATAGAAATTCTTGGCCAACCGCTGCATAGTGCGTGCAATTCCCAGATGACCAGACAAGGGAATATCATATGCAATCTTGAGCAACTGCTCACAGTACCCCTAGGGAACGACAAGCTGCCTGCCTATCACCCCTCCCTCTGTCTTTACAGCCTGAGTATACATCAGTCCATTTTCCCAATAAACATTATGTTTACCGTCTCCACCCTGTGCTTTGTCAGAGTCTTCCCAAGCCCTCAGCTTCTCTAGACTAAGGTCACTTTTCTGAGCAGCTGCAAACTCCGTACACATTCCCAAGGCATGGGACAGGTCCCTTTCAGTCTCTAAACTAGGGTCCCTAGCACTAGCATCAGGGCACTCAGGATCACTGTCATCCCTAATCCTTGGACAATGGGTCAACCCTCCTTCTTTGGAGTAACCCTCTGTAGCTGTTTAGTTAACTGCTACTGGGGAAATTTCTACCCCCCTTTTCATTAGTCTCCATATCAGGGGACACAGGCTGGGGAACCAGCCTCCCAGTGGTTTCCACAGTGGCTTCTATGGGGTCCAGGGAACTACAATTTCCCCTTCCCACTTGGCTATGGGTAACTGTACACACCATCCCCTGTTTGAGATTGTTGCCAAGGATGATGTCAAATGCTAAAGTTTTGGCTACAGCCACCTGTTGCACAGTTCCCCCTGTTTCACCCCAGTCTAGAAGAACACTAGCGAGTGGCAATGTGGTCTCCTCACTGGTGAACCCTTGTACAATTGCAAATTTATTGGTTATAAGCTGACCAGGCTCTACCAGATCCCCTTTTACCAGAGTCAGGGAAGCCCCTGTGCCTCTTCACCCTTGTGTCTGTATTCCATTCACTGTGACTGGGTGCATGTGCTCCCTCATGTTCACAGGCATGCTTCCAGGGACACACAAACAACCCATTTCTTTCCTAGCTCCATTTTGCATATTGCTTGTCCTTTTAGGACACTATCTGGCAATATGCCCAGTTTCTTTACAAACCCAACATTCGTTTCTTTTCTCAGAAAAAATCTTTTCTTTGAAACCTGGGGCTAACTGATTTTGTAGGAGGCAGTGAGGGTTCTAGCTGCCCTGAAGGCACGCTTTTCCCTTTTTGTGCTGCCACAGTTGCCCCCTTCACTCTCAGAGCTGGTCTGCTCTTGGCATAGCAGTCCGAGAGTTCAGCAGCCTCTTGCACTGTTTTGGGATCTCAGTCCTCGAGCCAGGATTTTCAGCTCTGCTGAGCATGCCCCAAAACTGCTCTAACAATATAGCATTTTCAATTTTATCTACAGAGTTTGCTTCAATTCCTTCACTCAAACATTTTAAACACTGACGTTGTTTCGTGGCTAGCTCCTTGTAGCTCATGTCAGGGCTTCTCCTGAGCTTACGGAATTTAGCTCTGTATGCTTCTGCAGTTAAATCAAACTTTTATAAAAGTGCAGCTTTAAGTTCGCTGTAATCATTACTGTCCCATTGTCCATTTGACCCAATGCATCCCGAGCTTTCCCGGTAAGTAGTGGGGATAGCTGGAAGCTCCAGGACCCTCTAGGAATATTTGCCTGAATACAAACTTTTTCAAAGGAATTTAAAAAGGCATCCATATCCTCCCCCTCTTTAAATTCAGCTATCAATTTGGAATTTCATTTGCAGGGCCCGATTGTTCTACTAGTAGCCAGACAAAGTTCTGCGGTAGAGTTCTCATTGCCACAGAACTTCTGTGGCAGGAGTTCTCATTTGTTGCAGAACTTCAGTGCACTCAACACCAATTTCGCGTAATTATGCGGCACATTTTACCCTTGATTTTTTTCCTTTTTTTTTTTTTGCCATATCTGGACACAATGCACGCCAGAATACAGTCATTTTATGGGTGTTTGTCAACAAATTTTCAACATAGCCAGTTTAAGACCTCTGCTCATGAACCGTATCACTGTGATTTTCTTAATCTGTCCCAAACATTGATTTCGCACACCGACCGCGCTATTGTGCGCTACATGTGCAAAAACACATTTTGGGCAAGATATGAAAAATGACAGCAGTACTGTTCATAAGGAGATGTGGTAAAATGGCAATGTTGAAAATCTGGAGTGAAAATATTAAAAATTCTCAAAGTTAAGAGTGTGCGTAGGAACTGCGCAATGCACACTCGTAAAACAGTCATTCTGGGGAATATTTTCACCAAATTTTCAACATAGGGTTTTTGGGAGCCTACCTCATGAACTGTGACACTGTCATTTCATTAATCCTTCCAGAAAGGTGGTTCCACGGAGTGACTGCGCGACCACCTTTGGGACCGACTAACGAAATAACAGTGTCATACAGTTCGAGGTAATTTCTAAAAACCCCATGTTGAAATGTGGTGAAAATTCCTAGAAATGGCTTTGATATGCACTCAAAGTTGAAAAATCCATTTATGCCATTAAACAGCTTGCGCATTTCTTCAGTTAAGTAGTCGGCTTTGAAAGAGTGCAGATGTGTTACCAGTCCATCAAGATCATCGCGCTGTGCTCCGGAGGTAAGTATGGGTTGAGGTGGGGGTGGGAGGTGGGTACGTAGAGGGTGGGTGTGGGTTGGGGGAGGAGGGCAAAAGAATCAACAGGAAGGTTTTTTTTGTTTCAGTTTTTTTTTTTTTTTTTTAGATACAAGCGAGACTTTTCCATGTTGGGTGGGCTCCTGCATGGCAGCAGGCAGCTTGGGGGATAGTGAAGCTGACAGGGATTGGACACCTCGTCGGCAACAGAAGCTTTGCCATGCTGGGTGGGCTCCCAGCGTGGCAGCAGGCGGCTGGGGGGACAGGTGGGCTGACTGAGTTGGAGCACCTCCGTGACAGCGAGGCTTTTGCCACAATGGGGTGGGCTCCCAGCGTGACATACAAACATTTGGGAAGAGGAAGCCGACGGGATTGGGCACCCCTGGCTGGCAAAGGACGTTGTTCTGCGGGTGGCCGTGAATTCCGCGGGTGACTGCAAATTCCACGGATATTTCCACAGTTTGCCACACCCACGGAATCGCGGAAAACTCGGAGCCCTGTTCATTTGTAACCCAGTCCTGTAGTTCCAATTAAACCCAAGCCACTTACCTGCTCTGGTGCTGGTGGTTGGAGTCGTAGCTTCTCCAGTTCATGTTATCTCTGGTGTCACACTCCTCTCAGTCCACCTCTCGCTGTTCACGGTCCTCTTCTTGACATTCTCACTCCCTCTTCTCCTCTGCAGCTCGCTCCTCTTACTTAGCCTTTCTCTGTTCTTGCTCCCTGTGTGAGGAGGAGGGCCATGTAAAAGCATCTATCCTAAATAGATATTTCTGCTCAGTATTTACTGAAGAGAAGGTAGGGCAGGGTCCACAACTCTGCACCAAGGACACAGGGAGGAGGGAGGTGTGTACTAGTCCCTTCCCAAAAGAAAGGGTCCTACAAGACCTCAATAAGCTCAGGGTGGACAAGGCAATGGGACCTTATGGCATACATCCCAGGGTACTAAAGAAGCTAAGGGTGGAACTAGCAGAACCATTATCAGAGCTGTTTAGTGAGTCTCTGAGCACAGGAGAGGTCCCAGAAGACTGGAGAAGGGCTCATGTGTGATCCCGCTCCACAAGAGTGGTAGCAGGGAGGAGGCAGGGGAACTACAGACCAGTCAGTCTTACCTCAGTAGTAGGCAAGATTATGGAGACACTTCTTAAGAAAGGATAGTGCAACACCTGGAATCCATAGGAGCACAGGATCCAAGACAGCATGGATTTACAAAAGGAAGGTCCTGTCAAACTAATCTCATAGATTTCTTTGACTGGGTAACCAGAGTGGTGGACCAAGGGGGGAGCAGTTGATGTTGCCTACCTCGACTTCAGCAAAACTTTCGATAGTGTTCCACATAGAAGATTGATTAATAAGCTGGGTAGGCTCAGGGTGGGTCAAATGTTGGTCAACTGGGTGGCAAACATGGTTGACAGGCAGAAAACAGAGAGTGGTGGTAAACGGTATACAGTCAGAAGAGATGCAAGTCACAAGTGGGGTACCTCAGGGATTAGTCCTGGGACCAGTCTTCTTCAATATCTTCATCAGTGACATTGCAGATGGACTGGAGGGTAAGGTTTGTCTGTTTGCAGATGACACCAAGATCTGCAACAGAGTAGATGATCCAGATGGGGTAGGCAAAATGAGAAGAGATCTGGATAAACTAGCAAAATGGTCAGAAGAGTGGCAACTGGGGTTTAACGCAAAGAAGTGAAAGATCATGCACATAGGGAAGAGAAACCCTGAAGCCACCTATAGGCTGGGAGGGGAGTTGCTGGCAGTCACAAAGGGAGAAAGAGTCTTGGACGTCATCATCACCGATGACCTGAAATCATCCAAGCAGACCTCTAAAGCAGTAGGTAAGGCTAGAGGGATGTTGGGGTGTATTAGTAGGGGTATCACAAGTCGGAAGAGGGAGGTAATAATCCCTCTTTACAAGATACTGGTTAGGCCCCATCTGGAGTACTGCGTGCAGTACTGGAGGCCACACCTTCACAAGGACATCAACCAACTTGAGGCAGTCCAGAGAAGGGCAACCAAAATGGTTCAGGGACTGCATCAGAAAACATATGAGGACAGATTAACTGAACTCTATATGTATACCCTAGAGCAAAGGAGGGAGAGAGGTGATATGATTGAAACATTCAAACACCTTAAGGGCATTAACGAGGTGAAAGAGTCTAACATGTTTCAATATAAGAAAAATAGCAGGACAAGAGGACACAGCATGAGATGAGAGGGAGGCCGATTAAGGGGTAATGAGAGGAAGTTCTTTTTCACAGAAAGAGTGGTGGATGCATGGAATGGCCTACCTCAGGAAGTGGTGGATATGAATACAGTGCAGGGCTTCAAACAGGTATGGGATAGGCATAAGGGAGCAATACAGATGAGTATGAACAGATGGGCCATTGACAGAGCAAAGGCCTATGGCGCATTCATAAGGTAGAAAAAGAAATGGACAGACTGGATGGGCCTTGCGGTCCTTATCTGCCGTCAACTTCTATGTTTCCTCTGCAGCTTGTTTCTCTCACTCCACTTCTCACTGTTCTCACTCGCTCTTCTCCTCTGCAGCTCACTGCTCTCACTTCTCTTCTCTCTGGAACTCCAGCTCCATTCTGCGCAACTCAGTCTGCAGCCTGATTGCTTCTGGCTCCAGAATGCTGGTGACCTTCCCCTGCTGCTATGGCCCTTGGCTTGCACTGGCCCTGCTGTCCTCCTCACTGGATCTGGACACTGCACTGGCCACTGGCCCCTCCATGCCCAAGGTTTGGTCCTTTACAGTCACAGTCTGTGACTCGACACTCTGGGCAACAGCGACCATCAGAGCGTTCATGAGGTTCTGCTTGGTGGCTCTCCCCTTGTGCAGAACACCTCTCTCCTGGCACAACTGCCTCAAGTAGTCTGCAGTGTACCCGCTGTAGTTGGAAGCCATCTTCTTCCCTAACTACGGCTACTCTAATTTGCATGTTAGAAAAAAAAATAAAACAGGTAGGAACTTGACTGTAAGCAAAATGATATAGTTCTGTTTCCTTTTTAAAAATAAATCACTGCCTTATTTTGCAAGTGAGATGTACAGTATTAAGCTGGCACACTGAACAGTTAAAGCTTGTGTTACCAAATTGTTTGCACCCCTGCTAACCAAATCTGTCACAAACGCACTCAGCAGGTCAGGCCCGCTGCTCCCACAGTGCCAACCTCTGAGCGCAATAGTGTGAACTGGTAACAGACAGGGTAACCCTGCTGTCTGCTTTTGGGCCTGAATCACCTTTAGTCTCAAGTTCTGGGGGGATTCAAACTGCAACCCTTATGCTAGCATGCAATGTACAGGCTCAGACACATACCCTCTTCGGGATTGCGGTACAATCTTCTGTGAACCACCACATGAGCTTCCAAAATGAACACTTAAAACTCTATAAGAGACCTTAGGTATATTCTTACCTTTTCCCAGTTTAGTAACACCATCAAGCTGTTGAACGGTTTTGTCAGACTTAACCCTCTATACGTCACATGCAAAAAAAGAATTGGCAGACACCCAGGAAGTCTTTCACAAAAAAGGTATTTTACTAAAAGATGATAAAAATATGAAAAATGTAAACACAGAACAACATATCAAAGAGCTCACAATGACATAAAAGAACAAGGGAAAATTACAAAACAAAACTCCTACCACAATGCATTTAGACCTTTACTGTCTAAGGTATTACCTCTGGAAGTGCTTAAGTTAAATCAGAGAGCCATGTCATTGAGTCCCAAAATGATATAGCATGCATTTCAGACGCAAGTATCAGTTTAATCTGTGTCTCCACACCCCTTCTGTGAGTCATCTAGCTCCTCCTTTTAGAATATAAAAATCACAAACATGATGTCCTATCAGGAGGTATATTAAATAATGTGACATCTGCAAAAACTCATTTCCCAAATTATGAGTCTTGGATCAGCCAATTCCTTTGAGGTTTACAACCCTGCAGTCCATTACCTAGGTGTGATATAGAGCCAACAGGAATCAGCTAAATGACGTCCTGTCCTGTAATAAAATGTATATTTAGTTTCCAACTTAAAAGCATGAGGTCATAAAATGCAATTTCTCAAGGAAGTTAATTACATTACAGAGATCTAGTCAGTTTACATATCCTGCAGCTTCACTGAAACCTGGGGGGGGGGGCAATGGAAGCACAGGCTGAAATACTATATTTTTATATTACAAATATCATACAACAATCATAACCAGCTGGCCAAGCATCACAACATAGTCCTGTGGATTTCTTTCCAGTAAGAGGCCTGAACTGGGCAGTCCCAGGAAATATGATAGTGTGTCCCTACCATACCACAGTGCCTCCAGCATATAGCTGAGCATGTTCTTTGGAAATGCTCTGTGACTGTAGGGTTCGAAAATATCTAACTAGGATCTTCCAGTTAAACTCTCTCCATGTTGGAGGAGCTGTTACTGTCCATCCATTGTCTAGCCTTCATGCTCACTGTTCAGATGGGAGTCCCGAAACTGTTTCCACTTCCCATTTGAGTCACAGCTGTTCCATCGGAGAAGTCTTAGACTTCCCAAATAATCTGTATAAGTTAGAGATCATATGAGTTTGGATATTAAGGGTGATGAACCAATAAAAGTAGTAATCCAGGTCTGACTTGGGACTCTTTATCTGAGTTAAATTCTGTTGTTTTAAAATGTAATGCCTGATGTGTAGGAATCGAAAATGATCCTGCCTACGAAACTGAAATCTGTCCTGGAGTTCCTGAACAGTCCTATATTGAGAACACAATACTAACTATTTAAAGCAGGAAAGGCCTTTGGTTTCCCAATATCTGAAGCCCAAGTCCAAGTGTGGTGGAAAGAAATCATCATGGTGCTGTAATCTCAGTGAGCCTAAAGTGTCTGGAGTGTTGGTGGCTTTCTGGAGTTTTATCAAGATTTTCATTGTATGCCTGGTCCAGTGAAAGGTGAGGTGAGCCTGCCTCCTATAGGAGGTAGCATCCTGAGTCAAGTCACTGTTTAGCACAGGTCCCTTAATATGCTCCTTGTGCTGCCGAGCAGTAATGGTGAAGATCTGGCAGCCCCAGGCCCCCCCGTTCCTTAAAGAAGTTTAGTGCCTGCTGTGACATTCTCAGCTGTTTCCCAGCCAAACACATTTTTTATTTATTTAGGAAATTGGAATTACAACCCTTTGAGTCATAGACTCGTTTCCAAGGCTTCCCGTCAGAATAAAACATAGACATTCATACAGTACATATATAGAATAAATGTGGGTGAGCAATCATACAGAGTATAAGTACAATGAGCTTGGGTTAATGCCTATACATTTGGTAGCTGAAACAGGGCAGAGCTATCGACATATTTACCTAATGAGCGGTTAAGCCCTATACAATTGGTAGCTAAAGCAATGAATGATATGAGTTGGTAGTAAGCTGCCTCAGGGAGGCCTTGTCTTTACATAATACAATGTATTCATAGTCCAGTGCAACTATATGGTTACTGAGGGAGGTGAGGAGCCTGTAGGCTAGAAATAGTGAGGGTTCTCCACTGCCAGGCCAAGGGCAAGTGCGTGACCTAGTGGCATGGGGCAGGATCCACAGGTTACTGGTTACACTGGCATTGATGTGAGGAGAGGATATGGGCCCTTATGGCAGCTTGAAAAGAACTCAGATTGGTGTTTGATATGACAGCTGGTGGGAGGGCATTGTACCAGGATGGAGCTCTAAGGAGTAAGGATCGCTGGGCCAGGGTGGTCCTGACCCTAGACACCTTCCAGATAGTTTTTGGGGTGGCCCATGTGGATGCAGAGATGGTGGCTACCTGAAGAGAAGCCATGACACCTATTGGGGTTAAACCCAGATGGATTTTTAGTGATCTCCTTTGAAAGAGTGCTCCAGTATGCACTGGGATGCTTATGGAGAGGGTTTGAAATAGGAACAGGAGGTGAGGGAGGCTGTTCAGTTTAACCACCTGTACGCTCCCATAAAGGGCCAGCGGGAGGAGCATCCACCGTGCTATATCTTGTTTAAGCATAGCCAGTAAAGTGTCCAGTTCTGGAGACCCTATCTCTGCAAGGACACAGACAGGATAGAGGCAGTCCAGAGGAGGGCAACTAAAATGGTGCAGGGTCTGCAAGAGAAGCCATATGAGGAGAGTCTAAAGGAGCTTAATATGTATACCCTTGAGGAAAGAAGGGAGAGGGGGGACATGATAGAAACTTTTAAGTACCTCAGTGGAATCAACAAAGTCCAAGAGGGTAGCATCTTTCAGAAAAAGAGACGTGCAAGAACAAGGGGACACAATTTAAAGATGGGGGGGGGTCAGGGGCAATGTGAGGAAGTATTATTTCACAGAGAGGGTAGTGGATGCATGGAACAGCCTTCCTGAGGAGGTTGTGGGGTCTAAAACTGTGGGAGAATTCAAGAATGCATGGGACAGACATAAGGCAATTCTTGTGTGGGGTAGGAAGAAATAGGCTGTTGGTTAACTAGGATCTGCGGCCTATCCTGTTGGTAGGGAAATGGGCAGACTAGATGGGCCAAGCGGTCCTTATCTGCCGTCAAAGTCTATGTTTCTATGTTTCTAGGCTGATAGTTATGAAAAAGCCTTGCAACATTCGCCAATATCCGTATGCCCAAATAACAGAAGCTGTTCTGTAGAACCCAAGAAAAGAGGAAGATACCCTTAAAACCTTGGGCTGGGGAGCCACTGGTCACCACAGTTTCATGTTTTACATGGTTAATCTTATAACCTGCCAAGGACCCAGACTTAGTCAGGGCCTCCCGAAGGTATGGGAGGGAGGCCACTGGGTCTCCTAGAAAGAATAGTGAGTCATCCGCAAAAAGCGCTATTTTTTTGCTCGAGCCCTCCCACTATGCCTTTAATCTGCTGATTAGCTCTGGTATTGACCACTAGGGATTCTAAACTGAGTGAAAATAGTAAAGGTAATGGGGACAACCCTGACATGTCCCTTCCCCAGTGGAACCATTGAGATAAAGGGCCATTTACTCTCACTGCTGCCTCCAGCCCATTGAAGAGTGAGGAGATCGCTCCCACAAACTTGTCTCCTAAGTTAAATTTAACCAAGACCTGTTGTACAAAGAGCCAGTTGACCCTGTCAAAGGCCTTCTCAGCTTCTATACTAATGGCTGGCTGGAAGGCCTCCTTACCTTTCTGGGCAGTGATGATGTTAAAAAAAGTGTCATATGTTGCCCTGTAATAACCTTCCATGAATGACCCCTATATGGTTATGGTGCTCAAATGTATGTATGTGTGTAACCCCTAGGTGGCGCTATTCCAAGGGCTACTACCCCTGCCTGCCTAACTACTAACAGGCTGAGGGGCCTAGGTCTAATGGCGAGTGCCTCCACCCAGAGGTCAGGGTTTGCAATAGTTAAACTAATTTGGTCACAGCCCTCTGGGACACTGCGACCCCCTTTTCTTCCCACTAGTGGCCCACACAATATATCAGAATTACCTTCACCGTATATACTTACCACCAGGACTGGTTCGGTCAGCGGGACTCTGGGGACTCCCTGTAAAACAAGATGATACTGTGCAAAAACCACAGTACAATACTTTAACATAAACGAATACCTCAGGTAGTGTAACTTTGCTGAAACAAACAGATCTGATTTATTTAGGGGGGCTATAACAAGGACAGCGGGAAATCAGGTTAATTAGTTTAAACGCATTAATAATCACAGTACTGTGCACATATTTCAGAATCCCAAATGTCCCAAATGTCACTCTTACTGGGTACCCAGGCAATAAGAGGCTAGCCTATTTGGTACAGCTGGTTGGGTCCCTGAAGATGGAAAATGCATGCACAATACCCAAATTGTAATCTGGAGCCGGTAGGCTCAGTTCGTGGAGAAAGAAAGGAAAAGTAATCAGATGGAACACTTGCAATTAGATGACAGCAGAGAGCTACCCTGATTTGTACTCACAAATTCAGTGCTGAAACTGAATGGAAGGCAGATTGTCCTGGATTGCCAGGAGGAGCAGACCATGTGGACAAGGTCCTTGTGACTGGACCCCACGGCAGTTCAGAGCAAATGGATGTAGTCTGGATTAAGCTGGGGTTTACTTCCAGCTACATGCACTCAATTCACTGCACAGGGGATTTGAAACGCGAAGTCCCCACAAGAAGCACTACACACATTTATATGGAAAAAGAAAGTACTATACCAGGCAGGCTGCTTCTCTATCCCGATCGCAATTACTGCACAGTACCCGGGAGAACACACAGCAGATTCAGTTCCTGACAGACCGAGTGCAATTCAGCAATTTCTCCAGTCTTAAACAGGGTGAGCCTGGTTTCTACTCTTCAGATCTCCTTGACTCTCTTCACAGGTCGCATTCAGTCTGAACAATCACTTGCACAAGCTTCCGACCGAAACTTGGGGCCTTACACGCATTTCCCGACTAAAACTGCGCACCAAAGGAGCACAAGACTCATTCCCTCTTCACTGCCAGAGCTAAACTGAAACTCCAGTAGACAAAACCGGGCACTTCCTTTGAGTTCCTCCCAGTTCTTGGTTGGATTCGCTGTCACTCACAATAGACTCCCCCTGTTGGTGTAAAAAGGCGCCGAAGTCCAAACTACATTTCCCAGAGTCACTACCCATACAATCCTCTTGTGGCTGGCTCAGATTACGAGTCCAAGTTCTGATTCGTCCACAGGCACCATTTTAGAGCTCCCTTAACCCACACTGATTGGTCCAGTTCAGCAGTTCAAAACTAGAATGAGGATCTAGGCAAACACAGTTCTGATTGCAAAGAAAAGCAGGTTAGACAAACTGTATTTTCATTATTACTCTAAATGATTTCTGGCAAACAGTTACATCTTTCAGATAGAAACATAGAAACATAGAATTTGACGGCAGATAAGAACCGCTTGGCCCATCCAGTCTGCCCATTTCCCTACCTACTGGATAAGCTGCAGATCCTAGTTAACCAGCAGCCTACTTCTTCCTACCCCAACCCCCTAGAATTGCCTTATGACTGTCCCATGCATGCTTGAATTCCACCACTGTTTTTGACTCCACAACCTCCTCCGGAAGGCCGTTCCACGCATCCACAACCCTCTCTGTGAAAAAATACTTCCTTAAATTACCTCTGAGCTGCCCCTCTATCTTCAAATTGTGCCCCTTGTTCTTGCACCTCTTTATTTGAAAGATGCTACCTCTTGGACTTTGTTGATTCCTTGAGGTACTTGAAAGTTTCTATCATGTCCCCTCTCCTACTTTCCTCGAGGCTATACATTAGCGCCTTAAGTCTCTCTTCATATGTCTTCCAGTGCAGACCCTGCACCATTTTAGTTGCCCTCCTCTGGACAGCTTCCATCCTGTCTATGTCTTTGGGAGACTGGGTCTCCAGAACTGCACACAGTACTCCAGATGGGGTCTCACCAGCTGTCTACAGAGGATAACAACTTCCTGTTTTCTACTGGTGATGCCTCTCCCTATGCATCCCAGTATCCCTCAGCCCTCCTTGCTGCCCTCTCACATTGCTTGCCCATCTTTAGGTCATCTGTTGCTGACTACCCCAAGGTCCCTTTCCATTTTGTTGTTGTTAGTATCTCACCCCCATTGTGTACTCTCTCCCTGGGTTTTGTTTCCCAGGTGCATTACCTTGCACTTCTTAGCATTGAATCTAGCTGCCATACATTTGACCATTCCTCTAACCTTGCCAAGTCCCTTCTCATCCTTTCCACCCCACCTTGTGCATCAACTCTGTTGCAGATCTTTGTGTCATCTGCAAAGAGACATACTTTTCCTTCCAGTCCCTCTGCAATGTCGCTTATAAAGACATTGAAGAGGACCGGTCCTAATAATGAACCCTGCGGTACCCCACTAGTAACCCCCCTTTCTTGAGAGTGGACTCCATTTACTATTACTCTCTGTGTCCTATTCTCCAGCCAATTCTTTACCCAGGCTGTCATCTTGGGATCCACTCCCAGGCTGGCTAACTTGTATATTAATCTTTTGTGTGGGACTGTGTCAAATGCCTTGCTAAAGTCTAGTAGTCCATGTCCACAGACCCTCCTGATCTACTACTTTGGTTACCCAGTCAAAGAAATCTATCAGATTTGTCTGCATGACCTTCCGCTGTGAATCCATGCTGCCTTGGGTCCTGTGCCCTCTGGCCTCTAGATACTTGACAATTCTTTCCTTCAGAGTGATACCATCATTTTCCCTATCACTGAGGTTAAACTAACAGGTCTGTAGTTTCCTGCTTCTGCCTTGCTCCCACTTTTGTGAAGGAATCACATCTGCCCTCCTCCAGTCCTCGGGTACCACCCATCCTCCCATGATTTGTTAAAGAGGGTAGTCAGTGGTGTCACTAGTTCTACCCTTAGTTCTTTTAGGAATTCTGGGATGAATCCCATCAGGCCCCATTGCTTTGTCCACCTTCAGTTTTAAGAGTTATTTCATAACCCTTCTTCTGTAAATGGGCTGGTATCAACTTCTGTATCCAGAGTGTTTCTACTGTTTGTTTTAGGTACCTCCCCTCTTCATCTGTAAATACTGAGCAAAATATTTGTTTAGTATCTCTGCCTTTTCACAGTCACCCTCTGCCCACCCTCCTCCCTTTATTAAGCCTCATTATCCCTCCCTTGGTCTTCCTTCACTCCCTGATGTACCTACAAAGGTTTTATCCCCTTCTTAACTGAGTTGGCTATCTTTTCCTTGGTTTGGGCCTTGCTGTTCTGACTGCCTTCCCAGCTTCCTTTGCTTTAACTGATACAGTTCTCTGTCCTGCTCCTTCTGTGATTCCTTGTACTTCCTGAATGCTTTCTTTTCTTGAACCTTCACTGCCACTTCCTTTGAGAACCATAGTGGTTTCTACATCATTTGTTTTGCTTATTTGCTTCACACAAAGGCTTGTTACCTCTGTGATGGCAGTTTTTATTATTCCCCATTGTTCTTCCACCCCTCCTTCTTTCCCATTTGCTAGTGCATTCCTTAGGCACTCGCCCATTTTGGCAAAGTCAGCCCTCTAAAGTTCAGTACTTTTGCCTTTGTATGGCTTGACTCTATTGCTGTTTTTATTGTGAACCATACTGTTCGATGGTCGCTAGTTCCCAGATGGCTACCCACTTCTACATCTGTGATCCTCTCTCCATCTCCATTTGAGAGAACCAGGTCTAAGACTGCTCGCTCTCGAGTGGGCTCCAATACTAGCTGTCTAAGGCATGCCCCCTGTAGGGCATCTAGAATAACCCCACTCTTCGAAGTGGCTGCTCAACTGCATTCCAGTTAACATCTGGCATATTCAGATCACCCATCAGCAATATCTCCCCTTTTTCTGCCATTCTAAGTATACTTTCTATCATTTCCTTTCCATTTCCTCCCTCTGAGAAGGGGGTCTGTATACAACCCCTGTGCGGATTGTGGTGCCATTGCCTGTCTCCAAATTTACCCACAGTGCTTCTTCTCCTCCCTGTTTACCCTTTTGTTCTGTTGCCTTGATTCCTTCCCTTATGTAAAGAGCTCCTCCTCCTCCTCTTTTACCCTCCCTGTCCCTCCGGTTGATAGTGTATCCTGGTATGTTTACGTCCCAGTCATGGTTTTGTGTGTACCATGTTTGTGTGACTGCCACGATATCCAGATGTTCCTCCTCCATCAAGGCCACTAATTCAGGAAGCTTGTTACCCAGACTATGGGCATTGGTACTCATTGCTCTCCATTTTTGATGGCTTTACCTTCTGTTGCAGCATCCCCACTGACCTTTCTATCTCAGTCTTTTTCTCATTTAGTACCTTGTTTTTGTAGGGAGGCTGGGATTTTCCTGCTGCTTATCAGTGCCTCCCCTTGACTAGTTTAAAAGCTTGCCAATGAAGCATTTAAACCAATTGCTCAAAGACTTGTTCCTTCCTGGACAGATGCAGACCATCCTGCCAGTATAGGCTGGTGTCCCTCCAGGTGAACCCCAGTCCCAATGAAGCCAAACCTCTGTGCTCCACACCATTTTTCAATCATTCATTAAACTGCATGGTGCAAAGTACCTGCCTCACCCATGCCATTGACAGGCAGCACCTCTGAGAAGGATACTGTGTGTGCTACTTGTCTTAGGCCCCTCCCCAACTCTACAAAAGTCCTCCTGCACTGCTCTAATATCATGATGAGCCAAGTCATTTGTCCTTAGGTGGACAATGACATCCAGCTCAGACTCCTGTGCAGCTGTTCTCATGATCCTGAGGATGCGCCTGTCCCTCAAAGCCATGGCACCAGGCAGGCACCTTACTTAGTCTTCCCTGCTCCCCCAGTTCTATCCCCCTAATAACTGAGTCCCCACCAGGAGCTGCTTCCTTTCCCTGTGGTGTCCTCTGCCTCCTTCCTGTGGGCCTCCCTTGTGACAATTGTCCTCAGCCTCTTTAGTCTCCTCTGCGGGTGCATCCATAGGGGAGCTATGCTCCCCCAGAATGGTGTATGGATTGTGGAGTAGAACAACTGACTGGGTGTGCCTCTGTTCCACCATCCTCACCCTCCCTGAGCCCACTGTGGTCCAACTGCTGTGCTTTCTTCACAACCTCTGAGGTAGTGGTGGTGGCTCTGGTGCTCCCTGGATGGGAGAGGTTCCCTTCCTACTGTCCAGTGTGGCCTGGGGAAGGTTCCCTACTACTGTCCAGTGTGGCCTGAAGACAGGCAACTTCCTCCTCAGGGCAGAGAGTTGTCTGCAATAGAGCAGCATCTCAGCCTCAGAAAGATTCCCGGAAGACTGCTGCCCACAGCCATTACATTGCACTACTCCCACATGTTTATCTACTTTTTGTGTGTGTGTGTGTGAGATTGGTTTGTTATATAGAAATATATATATATATTATACAATGTGTATGCTTATATTGTCAGTGCAGTGTGCTAAAGAGGATATTACAGTGATATGCACCTTGCACTCTTGAGAAATGATGTCAGAACCCCAGGTATAAAGGAACTATTTCAGGGGTGGGTGGGGTGAGGGTGGGAAAGGTTTGGGACTAAACTGTGCCCTCACAAAACAATCAGCTAAAAGCTCTGACCCACTGCTGCGATGAGTGCCTTCCTGTCAGCAAGATGCCCTACACAACAATTTGACAGAGAAAATACCCTGCTAATCAAACAGAGAAAAATCCAGACATCCAAGTCAGACACAGGTAAACCTCCCCAGCCCCAAAACAGCCTGGTGGTTTGTGCTCTGAAAGCAGTCAGCCCCAAAATAAGTCAGCTGTGCTTTAAACTCTGGAAAACTTCCCTCAGATGTAAGCAAGAGAGAGATTTGTTGCCGATATCTAGTCCAATATAATATATCCCATGCAGCTTCTCAGTTGTTTCAAAGCACACCCTGTTACCCAACTTGGATGAAGATGGATTTCTGTCTGAAACAGGATCACACCAGTAGTTTATAGTAATTGATCAATGCTGGAATGTTCAAGCCAGAACAATTGGGTGTGATACAGGTCTCCCTGACTTGTGAAGACAATTTCCCCCACCTCAGGCTCTGTCTGGCATCCAATTACAAACTGCAGCCTTTGCTATTTTAAAGTACACAGCCACCACCAGTAAATATTGCAAAATATATTGATGCAGACTGTCACAGAATACTAGTAGACAGTCCAGTTAGCTACAAAGGAAAATCAAATATGCAGTTATTTCAACCCTTCTGAAGATGCTCACAAGATAAGCAGTTTTGAAAACCCCCTTCCTGAATTAAAAACTAAAATAATTAAACACAAAGCAATACCAATGTAAGACTGTAAAGTAAGGAAAACTTCCCTCAGATGTAAGCAAGAGAGAGATTTGTTGCAGATATCTAGTCCAATATAATATATCCCATGCAGCTTCTCAGTTGTTTCAAAGCACACCCTGTTACCCAACTTGGAAGAAGATAGGCTCCCTTTGCACTCCTACCGACTGCAAAAACGGAGCGAATTGGCAGCAGCTCGAGTGGAACTCAAGCAGAGAAACACACAGTCCCCCCATACAAACTAATTATGTCTGCAAGCAGACAGCTCTTAAAGACAGTACCAGAGGCTCTAAAAGCACTCACACATAAATGGCTTAAACGCCAAACACCATTCAGGCTCGGAGCATTCAAGCAAGCTCCTGGAAGTCTTTTGGGAACCCCCATTTGCAGGGGGGTTACATGTGTTTTTGTAACCTATCAGTAAGAATGCTAGTTAAACTCTTATGATCTGTGTTTAATAAAGAAATGGACTGATTAGCGACACAATCTGTCGGGTCCTTACCCGGCTTCAGAAGGACCGATATTTAAGCTTGCCACCACGATGGAGGTATAGGGACTCCATCACAGAGGACAGCATTGTTAATCTCAGTCAAAAACAGAACGCATTCCTCCAGGAAAGTTTTAAAAAATTCAGCAGGATAGCTGTCTGGGCCTGGGGCTTTGCCATTTTTAAAATGCTTAATCTTCTCCTGTATTTCTTGAGTGGTGATAGGTGTGCTTAGAGTTTGAATCTAGGAACTTGGGGAGAGAGGTATTGTCTAGGAACCACTGAACCTCCTCTAAATGGTCAGGCCCTCTCTCTGTCTGATACAAGGTACTATAGAATTCCACAAATCTCTTTTGTATATCTTCAGGGTTCACAGGAATTTCTCTTGTATCCAGTTTCTTTTAATCTTCAAAACTACACAAGACAGGCCGGCCCAGTGGCGCGAGGGTTGAGGTGCTGGACACCACACCTTGCACTACACTGGCGACCTAGGTTCAGGAATGACCTCGGGTTGCCAGGGTGCCGGCACGGGGGGGAGCAGGATAGAGCGTTGGCCCTCCTCTCCTGGTTAAAGGGTGGGGTCACCCACCCATAGTCCCATCGTCACTGAATGGAGGTTTGGTGCCGGTACAGGCAGTTAACAGTGTGACTGGAAGGGAAGGGCATTCCAAATGGCGTGCGCGTGTGTGAGTCTACATGCATGCGCTATATCAGGGATGCATGGATGTAGGGGCTGGGAGAAAACCTGCAAAAACCCAGATATTAAATATGAGAAACAAAACTGCCCCAGAGGCTGCTAGCTTCCTCAGTTGTCCCACCAATAGCTTCCCCACACTTCTGCCATTCTCATAAAACTGTTGCTTGGAATACTGCAAGGCTCCCCTCTATCCAATCTTCTAGGAACTTTGTTAATTTTTCCATTCATTATCAAACTGTATTTTTACCTGTTGATTCAGGGCTACCTTATGTTGGAATTTTAGGTCTGGTATTTGCTTTTCCAGGGAAAGTTGGTGATTATTCCATCTTTTTTACTGGGGAGTCACAGGAAATAATCTTTCCTCTAATAGTTGTCTTTAGCGATTCCCAGTACAGTGGTGCAGGGATGTCTCCCTGAGGGTTTGTGACTAGGAAGTCTCTGACTTCATGTCTCACTAAGTTTTGGAACTCCTCTCGGTTCAGGTGGCTGACATTCAGTCTCCAAGCCATGGTTTAGGGCATCAGGCTAACGGAAAGCACCAGGGAAGCTGGGGTGTGATCTGACATAGTCATGCTGCCAATGGTGCAGCTCTGTACGGTATGAGTCCACTGACTAGGTACGAGAATGAAATCCAGTCTAGAATACTGATTATATCTGGGGGAATAAAAGGAGTAATCATGGACCTGGGGGTGCAGATATCTCCAGATATCGACCAAACCAAGGTCTGTACTGAGGCGCTTCACTACTCTGGCTGCTCTAAATTGACCCCGAGACCCCTGCCTGGATTTGTCTAGTGCTGTGTAAAGGGCAGTGTAACAGTCCCCCCTATGATGATAAGGCTGTGGGCATCTGTCTCAGTATCTGAAATCTCTTTTGCAAGGAAGGGAGCTCGAAAGTGGTCCTTATTTGGTGCATACAGATTCAACAGGACACAAGTTTGCCCACTAAGCTCCCTTATCAGTCTTACAAACCAACTCTTTAGGTCTGTCTGCATCTGGGAGACCTGCATAGGTAAATTCTTTCATATCAATATAGCTTCACTCCTCTTATGAGGGTGTGCCTCAGAACAGGAGGCGTACTCATCCCCCACCCATGCCCTTCTTAATTTTAGGTGTTTTGCCTCATTTAGGTGAGTCTCCTGCAGGAAGGTGATTCCTGTCACACTTTTCTGCAATTCCTGCAGGATCCTAGTTCTCTTTACTGGGTTCTTAATACCCTTGACATTGTAAGATGTTACCAGTAGATCAGCCATCTTTTGTTATTAGCATTAAGAGATCCTCTGCCCCTGAGGGTCAATGCAAAGCTGCCAACCAACAATACACATTTCAGTAAAACTATGCAATGAGCAGAGATGAAACACAGAACAGATAAAAAACCTACATGAGTGTGAACAAGTAGCAAAAAAAAAATCAAGCAACATTTTCTTCAAGGCACTACACCCTAAGGCACCCCGACGGTGTGAATGGTGTGGTGGCGGTGTAGGGCGCCCTGCAAGGGAGAACCTATCTCTAGCAATAAAATTGAAGAAGTCACGGCCAGAAAGGTTGTGTCAGTGTTTGCAGTCCATAAAATGGTGGTCTTAAGAGATGTCCGATGTAAGGTTCAGCGGCATTAAGCTAATCAAACTCGAAGTCAATCACCAGAAAAACTTACCAAAAGCTGGGTCAATATCCCTGATTTAAGAGGTATATATTAGAAAGGTGGCAAACCCGAAGACCATACTGAGGGGCCAGGTGGCCCCCAGGTGGAAAACCACAGGTGTGGGGTGGGGAAATTCCCCCAGTAGAGATAAATACATTTCCGGATTAGACATCTGCCCAACCGCCCTCCAGGGAAGGGTGGTTGGATAGGAGCTCACAGCTGCCCCTCTCACCACTGAAGGTAGGGTAAAGCCAGAGACTACCAGAACATCTATCACAATGGCTATGATCATAGGGATGTGTAAAGCATTCACCCCTGTCTTTACAGCTCTGGGTCTCCTAGTATAAGGGGAAGAGAGAGAAGCACCTACCTTATTATTACTTTGCCCTTAATCAGTCTGGCACTCATTGGGTGGGATATTGAAAATCAGTTGTGCATTGCGCAAGTGAGATGCACCAGCGCAGTAGTGGACATGCGCCAATGAGCGATATTCAGCGGGCGACATTGTGCAGCGCAAATCGCAGTGCACCAATGTGCAAACCCTAATGAATGCATGCATGCGAAAGTGCAGGGGGTGTAGCCATGAATAAGTTGCACAGTGTGATATTCAACAGCAAGCAGATGGCACAAGTGCAAAGCAACAGGGACATGCACGGAGCAAAGTTGAGCCTAGAAAAGGATGGAGCAAACAGGGAATGGAGGCTTGCGCCCAGGGGAGCAGGGGTGAGAGACGGAGAGAGAGAGAGAGAGAGACAGAGACAGAGAGAGGGCCAGTGGCCAGGCAGAACAGCAGCAGGGGTGCAGAACAGGCACAGAGGCAGGAGGTGCAATGGGCTGTGGGACAGGGAGTGCGATCCTGATTGTGCCTGTGAGCGTGAGCTGACCAGAGAGTGTGTGTGGGTCCCCAACACAGGAAAGCGCCCAGTGCAGGGTAGCCCAGGGAGTCAGCCGCGGGGGCAGGACAGGCCAGGCCATGGCCAGTGCAATATTCCAGATGGAGGCAGAAATAAGGGGTGTGAGAAGGCAGGAGGATGAGTGGTGCGGTCGTGGAAGGGCCCAGTGGTGGTATGCCCGGAACAGGTGTTACTGTGCCTGCACCACCTTCGAACAGTACAGTGACACTGAGATTGTAGGCCGGCACCGCCTGAACCGGGTGATTCTGAGGCAGCTCTGTGAGCTGTGCAGTGATGAGATGCAGGCACCTACAAGATGGAGCCACGCTCTGTCGGTGGAGACAAAGGTCACGGCCATAATGTGCCTGCTCGCCATGGGCACCTTCCAGAGACCAACAGGGGACACCACAGGCATAACCCAGTCGGCCACATCACGGCTCTTCACATAATTCCTCAACGCACTGCTGCCACATGCTGTGGAATACATACACGTCCCCAGCACACAGGTGGAGCGTACAGCAAACATGCAGGAGTTCCACAGGATTACACGTATGCCTGGCATGCTAGGGTGCCATTGACTGCACCCATGTAGGCATCTGCACACCACCGGGGCTGGAGGGGGTGGCCTACATCAACAGGAAAGGCTACCCCAGTGTCAACTGCCAGGTGGTGTGCGATGCCAAGGGTCGCATAATCAATGTCTGTGCCACACACCCTGGTGGAGCACACGATGCCTTCATCTGGCACCAGTCTGCACTGTGCCACAGGTTTGAGAGTGGGGACATCCCCACTGGCCACCTAGTAGGTGAGTATGCAGCTGAGATGGGCAGCCCTGCACAACAGGGCAGGGTGTGGGGGGAGATGCTATACTGGGGGCGTAGAGGGTCTGGCTGTGTAGGCGGAGTGGGCAGCCACACAGACCAAAGTGCTAACCAATCATGTCCCCACACGACAGCAGATACCTCTCGGCCTGGCTACTCACCCCGTGCAGTGCCCATTGACCCCAGCGTGGGAGAGATTCAATGAGGCACACAGACATCATCGGCGTGTGTTTGGACTGCTGAAAGCGCGGATCCATTGCCTGCACAGGTCTGGCGGTGCCCTACAGTACAGCCCCTCGAAGGCCTGTGGCCTATTCCTGGCCTGCTGTGTGCTACACAACATGGCCACTGACCATGGGATAGCTGTCGAGGTCGAAGAGGGGAACAGCAGTAGGGACGACCCAGATGCTGGGCCACACGGTGGTGGGCAGCTCCCCCGGATGACGGGAACCCCGGCTGTACAGGATGGCCCAGCAGTACCAGAACACCATTGCAGAGGAGCACTACGGTGCATGCAGGTAGGTGAACATGACCACACACATGTCCCAGGGACCGGAGGACAGTATACAGGCATGCCTGGCTGGGTCCCACAACAGACACGGCTGGAGGGCAGCGTTGATGGACATTGGACAGGACACCGGGGAAGCACCCCTTACGGCACTGTGGACCCCACCCACACAGCTCCACACACCTCCACACACACAAGCACAGTCACATAGGCACCCACACATGCACACCCCAAAGCTGTCAACGGGCGTGTGTCAGACACTGAACACCAGTGCACAGTGGTGGCCGGTGATGTGATGGCATCATCATGCACATGCCATGGTGGCCAGCGGCCGGGTGGGTGTGCACAAGACGGGAATGTTGTGTGGTCCATGGACCGCATGGCCCTGGTATGCACACACCACACCATACCACTGTGCATACATGGCAGCGGCAGGCAGCGGACAGGTAGGGTGGCGGATCATGACCGCTGTGCAGTTGCATGACTGCCACGGACAAGTGGATGGCCCCGCTGAGACCGCGCAGCAGATGCAGGCTGTGCGACAGCCACAGGGGGTGTCACAGATGGTCCCCCAGGTGTGTTGCTTTGGGAATGCAACCAGTCCCTCGCAGGCATCTGCAGGCCCTGAATAGGCCCGCTGCAGGCATGCCCGGAATGCCCACAGCGGATCCTGGTGATGACAATGTTGGGGTCGCATGACGCCGGGAATGAGGGGTGGAGAATGCACTCCGCAGTGACTGCTGTGGACAGCCCTGCACCAGGGTGGCCAGTGGTGCTAGGCCAGCCGTGACTGCAGCGGTGAGCCAATCCAGGCCTGTGGTCATGTCCTCCCACATGCGTGTGGCTTCGGCCAGGAGCTGCTCAAAATCCCGGTCATGCCGCCCTGCGGACTGGCGCAGCTCAGTGAGGAGTGCACGCATCACTGCCACGACCTGCATCTGTTGTTCCATGGATGCCTGGAGCAGATGGATGTGCTAGGTCAGATGGTCGGCACCCTGGGGGGCTTGGGCATTGCGCCGACCCACGAGAGTTGCGCCGCAGCACGGCCTCCCGTGCAGGTGGTGGCTGCAGTCATTCCACTGTGCCTGTACTGTCTGCGGTGCAATGGTGTCAGCCACTGCACCTGGACCCCCCTCAGCACCATCCTGCTGCTGCTGCTTCCCCTCTGGCTGCTGTGCGCGTGACGGCACTGGGGTGGCTGCACCACCACCGCCACACAGTATGGTCTACACCACAGGTACGTTGTCCACTGCCTCACCAGGCGGTGTGGCTGGAGGGTCGACAAGCACCACCTGGGCACCATCAGCGCTGCTGTGTCCGGTGCGTGGTAGGGTGCCTTCCCCCGGTCGGCATCAGCACTGTCCAGGATAGTGGTCATGTCGTCATCAGACCCGGACCATGCCCTGATCAGTATCTCAGCATACTGGACACCATGGCTGGCATCCCACTGAAACACTGCTTGGGCCTCGCCTGCGCCCGTGCCACAGGCATCCGGTCAGACAGTGGGGAAGGGCCGGCAGCGGTCTGGACCCCGGACTCCAGTGGAGGTGGATGGGCGCTCCTCCAGGTCCACGACAGCCCCCAAGGTGCGCACCGCCACCCCTACAGCTGCATGCAGGTGCTCAGGATCTGTAAGGGAACACATACATGTTAGTGCTGCCACCACACACCCCTGCCCCCTTGCACCCCTCACCCCCATCCCCATAAGCCACTGTACCTACCATGCAGCAATGGGCTTCCCCCCATCTGGAATCCACCACTGGGAACACCCTCAACGGCACTGCACTGCATGGTCACCGCCACCAGCTCCTCCTGCGGTGTCAGCTGTGGCACCTCAGACTGTTCACCGCCCGTGGTGACACATGCAGCCCGGATGGCAGCCACCTTCTACTTTATCTGCCTCCGGTCCGTGCCCACCTTTTTCTTGCACTCCTGTGCTGACCTCTGATGGTTGCCCTGCAGGTTCTCAGCCCTGGCCACTCCCTCCCATAGCTCTGCCCTGGCCTGCGGGGTGCCTGTGGAGTCACTCAGAAGGGGCTCCTGGTCCAGGTATGCGTCATAAAGGTCATCGCACTCTGCCCTTGTGAAATTGGGCCTGTGCCTCTGTGCAGGCCCCTGCTCCTCAACCTTCTCGTGCTCCGACATGCTCATTCCTGTGGGTGAGGACATGTGGTTAGTGCTGGCTGCCACACACGGAGCGCCCCCCCAGTCCTCTGTCCCGACATGCCCAATACCTGGCATCTTACCTGTGAAGGATGCAGTACCAGTCTGGTGCCTGTGCAGTCCCATGGCGTTTTTATAGCACATCACATGCAAATGAGGGAATGCGCAACTGTAATGAGATGCAAATGCCTTTGATGCACCACGGATATGCTGATCAGCTCATCTGCATGTGCCAGCTGAATATCGCGGAATTGTGCATGGCGCATTGGAGATGCGCATGCTCAAGCCATGGCACAACTGTATGATGTGCGCAGTCTATCTAGCACAGTGCATGCGCGCATTGACATCACATACATCGGTAGCGCTTCCTACGCACAGTGCGCTATATGTGATACGGCACTCTGCCGCTATTGGGCATGTGGTGCACATGTGCTGTATACCCTATGGCGCCCATGCGCCATTGGCACATGGCCCATGGGGCACACTGGACCCTATAGCACACCATGCCTTACATGACCTGTCGCGCTGTCGTGCATGGTGTGTGTGCTGACCTTTGACCCCTACGTGTGTCCCTTGACCCCCGTGTGCCTGTGGCACATGCCGCACTACCCCAGTTGTATCGTGCAGCGACGAGGCATGCGTGATTGGGGATGGCAGCGCATCACCAGGTGAGTCGCGCACCCATTGCACGTGTGTCTCGTGTGCTCCTGGACACCATTTTGTCTCAGCGGTGCAGATTGCAGCATGCCTCACAGAAACACAGCAAGGGCACCCAATTGGAGCCAGGTCGAGCTGGTCAACCTGGTGGCACTAGTGGAACCCCATGTTGGCACCATATATGGGCAGGTGCCCCTGGACAGGCCACGCACCGAGGTGTGGCAGTGGGTGGCTAAGGTGTTAGAGAAAGCCACTGGGTCACAGCGTAGCGGGAAGCAGTGCCGCCACGGGTATGGGGACCTGCGGCGGAGGGATCCGGACCGGTTGAGGACACTGCAGGCACGCGTCCGAGGGCGATGTGCTTACCGCCAGATGAGTGCAAATTTCCATGACTGTGCCTTGTCGGTGTTCTGTGGGGTGCCAGCAGGTGTCACGCCATGCTGCCGGGGGTGGGGGGCTGTGGCTGGGAATGATGCCAGCCTTGGCAGTGCACCATAGGTGTGCTGTGCCACGGCAATGCCACTGCGCAGGGACATGGGGTATACTGTGCTGGGGGGGCGTGTGGGTTGCTGCCCGTTGCTGATGTCTGCCTTTCACTGTCTCCCTACTAGGCCCTGAAGATTGGTGCAGAGCAAGGATGGTGGGAGCCAGTGCCGGATGGCAGCAGGCCAATGGTGGCGCATGGGTGAGGGATGCTGGCCATGTGGGAGGTGCTGGCGGACAGGCACCAGTCATGCTGCAGCATGCAGGTAGGCACTCTGTTGGTGTACATTGTTGTGTGGGGTTGGGGTGGGCCACAGTCCCCATGCACATAGCCATCACAGCCGTGCATCACCGGCTTGGTCCATTGCACCATGCCGTGCCTTATGCACATGTGTGTGGCCACTGCGGGTGGGCTGTGGGTGCACCGGGTCCCAGCCAGGCCACTGCCATCCCCCGTAATGGCCATTTACCTGGCAGCCATGGTTGTGGCATGCTGCGCATGGCTGGTGGTGGTGTGGAGTGCTGTGCGTGGCTGTAGATGGTCGGGATGGTGGCTTGTGTGGGCATGCACATTGCGGATGGCTGTGTGCCTACTACAGGGCACATGTCACCACTGTCCGCTGCGTAGGGTGGATGGGCTACAGTCATATGGGAGTGCACTCATCCTTGTCCCCTCCTTTGTCCTAGGTGTCCTTCATGTGGATGTCCACACCAGGCTGCTGGAGAGGATCCTGAGGGTTGCTACGGCCACCCTTGCGGTGGCCCGTGTCATAAGGCAGGCCCTGTTCAGGCCGCAGAGGTGACGACGGACAAGGCGCCGGTAGGGCGTGAACATCATGTGAGGCCCGTTGGCCTGCATCACCCTCCCTTCCCCTGACCCCCTTCCCCTTCCTCCATTGTACCCTGCCTAGCCATGTCCCCTGTCCCTTCGCTCCCCTTCCCCAGCCTACCTTCTTGATTGTGGCTTCCCCATTCCCTGCCCCCATCCCTGTTCCTCTGTGTATAATTTCTGTTGTTTGTTACTTTTAATACACTTCTATTTTGGTAGCTATCTGTGTCCATGTCTGCTTTGCAGCTGGCGTGTGGAGCCATGCTGCAGTAGTGTGCATGGTGGCTGTGTGGTATGTCTGGGGTCGACTGGGGCTTGTGTCTGGTGGTCTGTGCCCAGTGGCCGGTATGTGTGCCCAGGAGCATACATGTGATCCCTGCTGGGCTGTGTGGCCTGTGTGTTGTGTGCTGTCAGCATGTGTGTTGTCGGCTCTGGTCCCGGTGGCATGTCCCGTGCCATCCTGTGGGTGTTGCCCGTGGCTGCCTGGCAGTGGTCATTGGTGTCACGCCACCTCCATGCACTGCTGTGGTTCACGTGGTCAGGGTCTGCGGCCGTGTGCCTGCCTTGCCTCCCTCCTGACATCCCCTGCACCCTGGTGGCAGTGTGTCCTGCTCTTATGGCCTGCTCCACACTGTGCCGTGTGCCCTGTGCCATGGCCCATGCGCCTCTGTCCCTTGCCCAACCAGTGTTGTGCTTTTGTGCTTCCTGCCTTGCTTTGTTGCACAGCCCAGGTTGTGCAATGGTGCCTGCTGACTTGCTCCCTGGTGCAGCCCTTGTTGCGCAATGATGCATCCCTGTGATATTCAGCCATCTTGTGCTGTCACTTGTCGTTGTGCTCAGCCTTTGAATATCGCGTTGGGTGTGCACTGGCGCAGTCTACATGTGCTGCGCAGCTGTTGCGCCTGCCTCTGGCGCATTTCTGAATATCCCACCCACTAAGTTCTTTATAATACAGTGGACTGGAGAGTGTGCTGTTTCCCCCTAAAAGCCATCCATTAGTTCTTGGTTGGCCTCTGCCTCCCAGCCCAACTGTCAAGACCTCTTGTGGGCTGCATTGCCATCATAATAATTGAGTATGCTGCTTTTCTCACCGAGTTATTCTTGCCATTATGGCAGTTTATCAGGCCACTGAACTTCAGTTAGCTCTCAAAGTGGGTGTAGGCTAAACCTACCCCATTTCTGATGCACCTTATTAGCAGGCCAGTGCCTGAAGCTATATTGTCTAAGTGCCATACGAGATGTGCAATGCACCTCTGCCCACCCCCATGTCATGAGGTTACTATAGTGGTGGGAAAATGATGCAGGGATCCTGAGACTGACCTCCCCAGCATATGGGCCAGACCCCCCGACAATACAGCACTAATTCAATTAGTCATCCACCTGCCCACCTCCACCTGGACCTTGAGTATCCACCTCCTACACACGGTCGACACCATGTGAAGTCTGAGCCTCCATCCAGATATCAGCCTGAAGGTTTCAGAGCCACAATTAGTCTCTCCATCTACTCGTTATGTCCCTGCTCCATCAATGGTTGGCAAAACAGTAATAAGACCTCTTTTATACATCAAGTGCTGGCTGCTGATGTCGAGGGCTGTGCGGTAATTTCTGATCTGGCAGAGTTGGTTGAATGTAATGTCTCTGTTGATTTTTTTGAGTGGGATTTGATACAGACCCATAACTCCTATGATCCTTTAGTGGGAGACTTCCGGGACTGTGAACATTGCCAGCCTTTCCCTTGTAGTTCCTGCTGTGGAAATTGAGTCTGCAGTTCTTGAAGCCTGATGCCCTGTGAGTGTAGAAAGTCCACTGCCTCTGCCAATTTGAAAAAGTGTTGGTACCTTCCTTAGTAATTACTTTAAACCAGGCAGAGTACTCTTGGAAAGCCTTGATCCCTTTCTGTTTAAGGGCCCTTTGTATGGCTAGCACTTGTCGGTGACATTGTAAAGTAGAGGGGCAAAATCATGTTCAAAGAAGAGGCGATGGCCACCAAAGAATACCTCCTTTTTTGCCCAGACTGTTTTCAGCACACTGTCTTTAACTCTGTAGTCAAGAAAGGCCATAATTGCTGAGCAGAGGTGGGCTTTGTTGTCTTTTGGGGGTGTCAAGAGTGCTCTGTGTGCACAAATTAAATTAAGGGGTTTATCCTTCAGGAGTCCTAGGACCTCTTGCAAAAGGCCTTCCATGAATACCAGCATGTCTCCCATTTCAGTAGCTTCTGGTAGCCCATGAAGGTGAATATTGTTTCACCGGTGCCTGTTCTCCAGGTCTTTAGGTTTATTTGTTGGCTTCTGTTCTCTGCAATGTAAGGCTAGTAGGGCTGTCTTGTGTGTATGCACTGCCCGGACGTATTCAGTTAAGCAGGCCTCTGTTGCCCCAGTATGTTTCTCTACCACTCGTAAATCATGTCTATCATCAGCTACCATAGATTCCAGTCTGCACAGCATTTCTCTGAGAAACCAGAGCGGAGCAGTTTCTTGGATATGATAGTAAAGTGTTCTTCATCCTCTATGTCACTGGCTGATGGTGAGAAAGGGAGAGCATACGGTGTGGACCCCCCACAGCTGCGCGGTTGTTCCATTAACACAGATTTTCCTATCTTCAGGTTAGCAGAAGCAGAACATTCCTTCAGCTTCTGCCTCATAGACACGATTACTTCGCCTAATGAGTATTTAGCTGGAAGATGAAGCATTTCTGTTGCCAGGATGAAGTTTGATTTTGGACGAAGAGACGGAGCTCTCAATTCAGGCTACCATTAGACCAGTGACATTACGGGAAGTCTACAGTCAGGCTATTTTAAATAGCAAAACAAAACTGAACTGCTAAGGAGGCCCCAAGAGCAACCCTTTCAAACACATTGCTGTATACTTGTTTACTCATTTTTGTGGACCCAATCTTCTTATCAAACAGTTCTCTGATAGAACTACTCTAGGAAATACTGTAGGTTTTCCCAGTAACCTGGGTGCCTTATTCCCCAAATCCTTGTGAAATGAAGTCAAAGTGCAATCACTCTGTTATATTTTTGGGTACCCTGTTGGCTTTAGGACCTTCCCTATCAGTTCATGCAATCAACCACCATTCTGTTCCAATTTTCTGGACAGAATAACCACCAAATTCAGTTCAGTTTCTCATAAGCTCATCCTTTGGCTAGACACTTCTGTTCTGGGACGATGGCACATCCAGGGCCGTGGTTAACATACAAAATGGAAATAATATCCACTCACATTCATCTGTCTGGGGTGCCACGCTCTTCATAAAGACACACAAGTAGTGTATCAGTGTTTAATCCCTGACACTCCCCTAAACACACAATTTAACAAGATATTGAATTGTTTGAATATGGCACACAATATGGAACAGTCCATTGGCACGGTTCTGTCAAGTAGCACCACTTCTGAAATTGGAAACCCCAAGGCCGGCCCTTTAAGCGTAAGTAGGATTTCACACCGCGCTCGGCGACCCCGGGTTGAGGAACGGACCCGGATCGTTGGAGGGCTGGCCGGGGAGAAGGATTAGAGTGTCCGATGGGCAGCTCTCCTTCTCCGGGGAGGGTGCGGGCAACATCGATGCGTTGGGGACTCTGGCGGAGGCCGGGAGAACTCACGCTGCCGACATTCAAAATGGAGGAGGAGGGGCGCAGACGCTGGCATCATTGCATCCCGCCTCCTCAGGGAGGTAAAAATGGGGTAAAAAAAAAAAATCCCGCCTAGCGTCTAGATGGCGCTCTGCCCCAGGAATGCACTGATTGGCCACGGAGCCGTTCCCCAACCAGTTACAGTTCCAGCGGTCTGATATAGGGGGTCAGAACCGTGGCCTCACTCTCTGGGGGGTAAGCCAGAGATGACCGGGGGAGTCAGCGATATCCGGTGGCCAGGGCTCCGGGGGTCCGTGACCAGAGTGGAGGGATGACGAGAGGTGAGGGGTAAAAAGAAGAAATTAAAAAAAAAGAAATTGAAACCCCAGTATGCCCTAATCTCAAGTATTAACCAGTAGTAAACTAAAGGTAGATTTTTCAGTATGTTTCTCCCTCTTTCTTCTCTATCTCTCTCTCTCTCTCTCTTTCTCTCTCTCTCTCTTTCTCTTTCTTTCTTTCTCTCTTTCTCTCTTTCTTTCTCATAAAATCCTTTAGGCAGGGTCTATTTTCAAAGGGGTTAGAGTCGTAGACAACAATACAAGTACAGGGGATTCACATGTACACAGTTCGAATACAATACAATACAATTCAATGCAATGCAATGTACAGTGCAGTACAGTACAGTACAAAACAATACAAAACAGTACAGTACAGTATCGTACCATACCAAACCATACCATACCATACCATACCAAACAGTATCGTACAATACAATACAAAACAATACAATACAATACAATTCAATGCAATGCAATGTACCAGTGCAGTACAGTACAGTACAGTACAAAACAATACAGAACAGTACCGTACCATACCATACCATACCATACCATACCGTGCCATACCATACCAAACAGTATCGTACAGTACAAAACAATACAATACAATACAATACAAAACAATACAATGCAGTACAATACAATACAATACAATACAATACAATACAATACAAAACAATACAATACAATACAGTGAGATTACAAATGAGCAACAGAAAGCACATAAGGCCACAGGTAGGAAAGAGTAATACAATTGGTGCTAACACAGTAAAGAATCAATACATGGGTGTCATGAATGAGTAACCCTTCAAGTAAGGCACCACATGGTGAATAGACTAGATAGTCAGCGGTAGCTGTTGCAAGATCCAGGTGGTGTGATGGAAGAGAAAAGCTGGGATGCTACACTACCTGTTGCTTTATCAAATCAGTTTGCAGCACTACATCTAACACAAATCATTACTTTACCAACACAACCTCATATATCTAATGGAGACAGGGATACTTTATTGGACTTAAATTTAACTACTGCTCCACATAATTATATATCAGCTGTGTTTGACTTTGATATAAGTGATCTTTGTTATAGTGCTTGCATCAGACATCAAACTAAGTCATGTCCTGTAATTGGTACAGTAAGTTCACGAAACTTCAAATCATTTTGTGATCAGGCTTTTTTACATGGGACTGTGCATGTGCGCGTGAGAATGCTGCTACCTTAAAACCAGAGCTCCGATGCCACTCTGTCATCCTGAAGAAAATACTTTTAATTAAGTTACTTCTGTTTTCAGCCATGATTTTTTATTTTGTCTACTGTCCGACACCCAGGAAAGCTGTAAATTTAGTCAAATTTAGATAGTTTTTGGTCTTATCAATCAGTTTTAAAATTGCCGTGGCCCAAGTCCGAGATGCCAACCGGCAATGATAGAGTGAATTCCGCACATACCAAATGTCTGAATGGGATGCCTCCTGCCCTCACATCATCTCACTCAGGTAAAGGTGACAAGTCAGAGAAAGGAGATAAAATGAACATGACTTTCATTAAAGATATGCTTTTATCTATTAAGGAGGATATTGCTGGGCTTAAATTAAGTGACTCTTCCACAAATAAAAAGCTGACAGACGTCTTGAAGTGGATGGACTCCTTCGAGGAGCGTCTTGCTTTTATGGAAGAATCGTCAACCAAAATAGAGGACTTTGTGGAGGGTGAAGCAAGGCAGCTTAACAAAGTGACAGAAAAGTTGGATGATTTAGAAAATAGGGAGGAGAAATAATTTATGTCTTGTGGACATCCCAAAAAGACTTGAAGGCACAGATATGATTAGTTTCCTGCAGAATTTTATACCCGCTCTCCTGAATTATCATTGGGGCTGGTAGGTGGAAACAGAACGTGCTCACAGATCCATCTCAGCAAAACCAAAACTGGGTCAGAGACCCAGGCCCATAATTATAAATTTTCTTCATTTCTCCATTAAGGAAGAGATACTCAGAATAGCAAGAGAGAGGAAAACACTGAATTAGAATGGGGAGCGAGTATAGATCTTTCAGGACTTTTCTGCGGACATAGTTGAAAAAAGCAAGCTTTTTGTTCCAGTTAGAGCTACTCTTCAGAACTTAAATGTCAAATATTATGTGAAACATCCAGCCATTCTAGTGATGCAGAAGGGGGGAGCTATGCATAACTTTTAGTCAATAGAGGAGGCGTGGAAATGTGTGCACAGAAACTGGCCTGAGACTATCTATAAATCTCTTTCTACTGGAACTCGAGCTGACCAACTGTCATCATCTACCACAGCTGGCTCGAGACCATCTCGGATTCCTGCTGATGCAATATTTTTTTTAGTTGTTTAACCAGGAGTAGCACACTAAGTTGAAAGCTTTTTTACAGGTGCGACCTGGGAGCACAGGGAAGTTAAGTGACTTGCTCAGGGTCACACAGTATGTAAGTGGAAGCTGTGGGATTCAAACCCAGGTCTGGTCTGCTGGATGTCACCAGATTTGCAGCTCAGAGCCTTAAACCACTGTGCTATACTGTCTCCCTCACACCCTCCCTCAATTTACACTGTGCATGATCAGCGTAGCCATGAAACTGACAATTTCAAAAAAAAACTCTCTTAATAAACCTACATCAAAAACATCTGCCACTCTACCAAATACCACAAAGCCCCTTCCCAAATCCATGGCTTGGTCATCAAAGACTTATAGGAAGACTATTCCAATCTCCAAGAATAGATACCATTCTTTGGCAGTTGCAAACAAGGGCTCTGACAATTTTAGACTACCGTCTGATGCAACATCTCTTCCTGGAGTCTACTGCGATGCTCAAAACTTGCCCAATCTTCCTCATTCAAATCGAAATACCGAAGATTTCTCTGAGTCTACTGATGATTCTTACCTGCAAGAAACGTGAACGCCAAGAAACCTAATGTTATATTTTCCCTGTCTGTCTTCGCACAGTCCTTCATACTGTTTTTTTTTTTGAAATTGTATTTTATTAAAGTTTTGCCGATACAACATGCACAATACATACAACATGAAGTGTACCAACTACTAAGAATACATTTCAGACAGAAATTAATCACATCCAATTAACAGAAGAAAAGAAAAACAGTGATCATTAAACACAAGGCAGTAATTACAGCCCCCTAAGAATCCCAGGAATCAGTAGGTCTGACTGAAGAATAATCATATACCCTCTGGCTCTAAACCTCCAAGACAGTAAGTTGCAATTTTCTTTTTTGAGATTGCGATTTATTTTGTTTCCTTTTCCCAAGTTACAGCGAGACACAACAGAAAAAAAAATGGGGAAAAGGAGCTTATGGAGGCAGAATAGATACAATCGCCCAACAAAAATTGATCCGGGCCCTCCCATACTGGGAGTACATTCTGAACAGCTTATCAGACTATGACCCCCCAAACACAAGGCGGGTGGCTTAATTACTTAGCCCCTAAAAAAAAAAAAGGGGGGGCCAAACCCAAGATGACCTTCTCACAGTCAGACTGTCCTGATGGGAAGGCCCGGTCACAGGAAGACAAGACAGACAAACTACAAACTTATACCCCAAACCCACCCTCCACGGACCCCCCCCCCCCTGACCCGTGGTGAGAATATGCCTTCTGACTTAAAAGTTGGGCTCAGGCTTTCTATCTGGGATACCCTTTACCTTTAGGTTCATCTCCGTGGCCGAAGACAGCCCCCCAATCCAGAGCTTCTCTAGCCAAAATTTCTACCACTGTGATTCCCTCTTCTACACCCAGATATTCAAAGAATGGCAGCCAGCGAGATCTATGCAAGGCAGACTTCAAGTTTAGGTTCGCCGTAAGCCTTTCCATTAATTTAATTTGGTTGCAGCAAGATAACCAATATTCTCCACTAGGAGGGGTCTTGGACAACCACAGCCTGGTAATTGCCTTCTGGGCCGCGGCCAATAGGACTGGAAACAGATAGTAAGCCTTGGACCCCGTTAGCCCTTGTGGGGGTTCCCCTAGTAGCAAATGACATGGATGATCCAGACTTGCCACCTGTAAGATCCGTATCAGTCCATTATTAATACCCTTCCAATAACTTTTAATAATCGGGCATCCCCAAAAAATATGTTTGTGCATCCCCCTCTGCCCACAGCCCCTCCAACAATCCTCTGAGCGAGATTGACCAAAGTGTTTAGTCAATACCGGTGACCTGAAAAACCTTGTAAGTACTTTCCACCTGAATTCCCTCCAGGAATTTGACGTCGAGGTTCTGTGCGCCATTTTCCAAATTACCTCCCACTTTACCTCCCCTTCTCTCAGTCCCAGTTCCTTTTCCCAAATTTTCTGGATCCTCTGCCTGGGTTTCGACTCCAGTGGTTCCCCTGCCTGATAGATCTTGGAGATCAAGTGGATCATTTATGGTAGTTCCCTTAACCACTCTAAGAGCGATTCAGCAAGGGAATCCTTAGGTGCAGACCCATGATTCCCCCTCTGCCCCTCTTCCTCCCGCAAATAATGCCTAACCTGCAAGTAGGCAAAGAAATTGGACGAGGGAATTTTAAATTATTGCTGTATCTGGGCAAAACTTTTCACAATGTCGCCACTGAATAACTGAGCGAAATGACCCAATCCTAACCTCTGCCACCTCAGGAAGACTGGATTTTCTGCCCCTAGTTTGAACTCAGGCCTCTCCAAAATTTTCCCCTGTCTTAACACCAGCGCCTGCGCCTTAGACCCAGATTCTTTCACCGTCTGGAACCAGAGCATAATTAGTATCTTGAGTCCCGGGCTGGGCAGGCTATGGATTACCCTGGGGTTCTTTCTATTAAAAAGAACTGATGTCAGGGAATGAGGATGTATACGCTGCAGGTCCATTTTAGCCCAGCTCTGAACCGGCGCCGGGGACATGTATACCAGCAAGAATTGTAGCTGTGCTGCTCTGAAGTACCTCTTAAAATCTGGGACTCCCAAACCCCCCTTCCCTTTGGATAACTTTAGCAGCGCCCAGCTCAGCCTCGGCTTCTTTCCAGCCCAGATGAAATTGCTTATGACCTTCTGTAAGTCAGCCCAAAATTTTTTGGGGGGGACTTAGGGGAATGGCATCAAATAAAAACAGCATCTTAGGTAGGACATTCATTCTTATCGACTCTACCCTACCAGAAATACTAAGTGGTAGGGACGCCCACCTGGCGCAATCCTCCCTCACACAATCTAGTAGTCTTAGGTGGTTAACCTTAAAAAGTTTACCTGAATCCCTCGGGACATGCACTCCCAGATAGCGGAACTGAGTGGTATTCCACCTTAAGTCTGTCATACCTCTTACCTGGGTGGAAACTCCTGCTCCTAAAGTGATTGCCTCTAATTTAGATTCATTAATCTTAAAGCCCAATACAGAGTCGAACTCCTTCAATAAGTTCATCGCAATTGGCAGGGAGTGTCGAGGGTCTCCCAAATACAAGAGGGTGTCATCCGCATACAGAGATATGCGGTTGTCCAACTCCCCCCACCGGAATCCCCACAATGCCTTTATGGGATCGAAAGGCCTTGGCCAATGGCTCCATACTCAGTGCGAAAAGAAGAGGTGAGAGGGGACAACCCTGCCTCGTTCCCCTCTTAAAATAGAATGGCCGAGAGAAAAGACCATTCAGTCTTACCCTAGCCGAGGGTTTAGCATATAGGGTGCCCACCCACGCCTGAAACTTGGGGCCAAAACCGAACTTCTTCAGGACCTCATCTAAGTATCCCCACTCTAGGTGATCAAAGGCCTTTTCAGCATCTAATGTAATCACCGCTGCCCGCCTTTTTATCCCCTCGGATTGGACATGGGCCAGTACGGTGAGCAGGCGCCTGACATTGTCATGGAGGTGTCTGCCTGGCATAAAGCCCGACTGGTCCGGGTGAACCAGCCTGGTCACCACCGACTGAAGCCTATTCGCTACCATTCAAGCAAAAATCTTAATGACCAGGTTTAGCAACGATATAGGGCGGTAGCTGCCGCACAAGGATAGGTCTTTGTCCGGCTTAGGGATGACAGATATAAAGGCATGCGCCCAGGTGTCTGGGGAGTCCGAGGTTATATGGGCTCCATTACAGACTTCTAGAAGTGAAGGAGCTAACTGTTCACTGAATTTTTGATAGAAGTCTGCTATGTACCCATCAGGGCCTGGGGCTTTTTTATGCTTCAATTTTTTTAATCACCTCTTTTAACTCCAGCATAGAAAACGGTCTGTCCAATTCTTTTTGGAGGTCTTGCGAGAGCTTAGGCAGTTTAAGACCCCCAAGAAAATGCTTGATCAGGTCCAGCTGGTTCACGCCAGCCTTGGATTTGTACAAATTTTCATAGAACTCCCTAAAACAGTCCGCTATGTGGGGGGCTGTTGATACATACAGTATTTCCCCAGGAGTGAGGGGTCCTGCACCCCCATGCTGTTTTCTTTTACCCACATGCTGCAGATTCTTAATGTGGTGACCGTGTTGTAGTCATGTAGGATTATGTGTCTTGTCAGATGCCCTCCCACCTCACTTGCTCCTTTTTTTTTTAAAGGGACGATGTCTCTATTTCAGACAATATAGCGATCTTATTTAGTTCTGTTGCCTTACAGTACTTATGACCATTATACGTGCTTTAGTCGTATTACACTGGTCTTTTTTGTATCACCAAAATCTACCAGAGAAATAACCTTCCCTTTTCCAGGCAGATATTATACTGTACATAGCTCTAAAGTCATATAACTACATGCTTCTTCAATTGCTTTAATAATAGCTTACTGCCACCTGGCTTTGTATTTGAACTGTTTGCATTTACACTGCCTTTGTTTCAATTAGAGGACATTTGCTAGTTAACTCACCTGCCCTATAATATGACTGGGGGGAAGGAGGGTTTTATTTATTGAACAGTTGAGCTTAAACTTTGCAGCCCTCAGTTTGCATGTAATTTCAATTTATTAGCAAGCTATTGCTTATCTGTTTATTATTTAGTCCCAGTGGCTCTATTGCAGCTAATGGTGTATCCTTAATGATCCTGGTATCTTTATTTATTTTAGACTGTAGATCCCTAGTAAAAGGTGGCACAGAAACCCTGCCTCTGCTACATTGCTTTGACAAGGTTAGAAGTAACCTCTGGTGAAGCATTCCACTGTGGAGGAGTTTATTTTGAACTAAGAGTAGTGTTTGCAAGTAATACTTTCTCCTGGACACACTGGAGCTAGTGGAAGCAGTCTAAATACACAAGATGTATGTCCTCATGGGACTTTAATTGGAAACAATCATTTTTTTTTCTCTGGATGAGGTCTGAGGGTCGGAAAGAAATTCTTGCCTTTTAATAACATTAATAAAGCTAATCTAGAGGGAGATGTGAGTTTCATCATCACTTTTTAGTGTCACTTATGGGTTTTATCTTTAGTATTACTTATAGGGGCAAGACTGGTGTTAATTCTTCTCATGGTATCTTGGCCTGTGGTTGGGAGAGCATTGGTAGTGTATGCCCTCTGTTTGGGATTCAGATACGATTGGAGGTTGAGGACAGTAGAACTGGAATTATTCGGATTCTCAGGGAGGCTTCTAAGCTTTTAGTATCTGAACCAAGCATCACAAATGTTTTTTTTCTCTCTCTCTTTCATCCTACTCTAATTAACTGTGATGCAGTCTATGTGGGTACTCTAAAGTAATTCTCAAAGTCTATGTAAAATTTTACCGATAAGCTGAAAGTTTTTCCTTTTTAGAGATTCAAATAAGTGATAAGGCATCAAAGGATGTTTGGTTTTAACTGGCCATTTAGCTGGGATTTTTTATCAGAATCCACAGGCACCTTGGGGTCAAGTGTTTTTAGTCAACCCCGTGCATCCGTGTTTAGCCTTAAGGCTATTTATTTTTGTCCTTTAAAATCTACTTTTAGATATTTATATAGTGTTTTTATTTAATATTGTAGTAGAATATTTAATATTTGATTGGTTTCATCCTTGGTATTCTAATCTGTTAATTTATTAATCAGTTGTAGATCTTAATTTTTGTTTTATTACTTAAGAATCGTTTACATTTTTGCTTTTTTTTTTTTTTACTTTTGTTTTTCTAATCATTCAGGTCTCTTGAAATGTCAAAGCTCACAATAGGTACTTGGAATGTTAAGGGAGTGGGATCCCGAGTCAAGAGGAAGAAGATCCTCACGTACTTAAAAATAAGCGTGATATTGTATTACTCCAAGAAACACACCTGGAGGAAAATGAAGCTAAAAAAATAGCTAGGTCTTGGGTAGTTCAAGTAGAATTTAGTTACTTTAACTCAAAGGAAAAATGTACAGCTATTCTAATTAGAAAAGGGGTCAATTTTGTGAAGAGTTCTCATTATGCTGATCCAGGGGGTAGATTCCAGATTTTGGAAGGTGCTATTTATGGTAGGGACATCACTATTTGTAATATCTGTGCTCCCAACTCAGAACAAGCCTGTTTTTTTTAAAGATCTTAATTTAAAGTTGAGTACATACAACACCCAAGCACTGATTTTAGGAGGAGATTTTAATTTAGTGTTAGATAACCTGATAGATAGGAATTCTTCTGCCTCCCCCTTTAAGATTTCTTCGGCTCAACATAGTATTCACAAACTTATCTCTGATCTAAATGTGGTTGATGCCTGGTGGCTTTTAAACCTGACTGTCAGAGATTACTCCTTTTACTCTCCTAGGCATAATTCCTTTAGCAGAATTGATAAGATACTCATTTCTAAACATCTTGCTCTAAGTCTCTTCTCTGCTAATATTAAAGAGATTTCCCAATCTGATCATGCCTTAGTGTAAACCTCATTTCAACTTGAGGGGTTTAAGAGTAATTGTATACACTGGAGACTAAAGGTCTCCCTGTTGCATGACTTTTACTTTATAACTTGGATGAATCAGGAGGCGGAGGACTTCTTTAACTTAAATGACAATGGAGAAGTCTCCTCAAATTATTTATGGGATGCTTTCAAAGCTTTCTTGAGAGGCAGGATTATTAGTTTCTCTGCCGCCATGAAAAGGAAAAAGATAAAGACTTAGCACAAAAAAGCAAAACTTCTCAACAGCAAAAGCATTTTAAAAGAACTGTGATAAGAAAGGGATACAATAATAGTATTAAGCTTAAACACATGAAATTAATAAAATATATTCTGCTAGAGCAGAATACTCTTTATACAGAACAAAACGAACTTTCTGGGAAGCTGGCGAGAAAGCGGGGAAACTTCTGGCACACAGGCTTAAGAAGAAGGCAGGGCAGAATTTGATTCCTGGTATTTCAACTATGGGTACTTCTGAAGTTTCAAACAAAAAAATAAGCTTAGTTTTTGAAAAGTTTGTCAAAAAACTGTACTTTGACTCAAATAAGCAACCTTCAGTGGACTCACAGACTTTTATGGACTCACTAAGTCTGCCGAAACTTAATGAAGCGGATAGGAAAATTTTAACACCCCCAGTAGAATTTGATAATATTATTCAAACTCTTCATTCTAATAAAACCCCAGGCCCAGATGGATTACCAGGGGAGTTTTATAAGGTCTTGAGTACAAAAACTAAAGACTACCTTTTTAAAATTCTTTCTAGCTCATTTGCCTCAGAGACCCTACCTGATTCTATGTACCAGGCATACTAACATACTAAAATGCCAGCAGAATAGGCCTAATGGTCTTTCGCGTCTGCTCGTTTGGTCAGCCCCCACCCTGGGAGCTGACCTTGCTACCTCCCTCGCCTTCTCTGGCTTCTCCCTTCCCAGTTCTGGATATTCTTGCTGCTTTGGATTTTGTTTCCAGAACCTTTCCCCTGTACCTGTCCCACCTCCTCTTGAACCCCTCCACTGTCTCTGCCTCCACCAGCCCCCTGGGCAGTGCATTCCATGGCTCCACCACCCTCTTAGTGAAGTAGCATCTCTTCCTTTCTCCCCTGAATCTTCCCCCCTCCAGCTTCCTCCCATGCCCTCTAGTTGCCCCCTCCTTCTTCCTTCGAAGCACCCTGACTGCTCCTCCCCTATTTACCCCCTTCATGTACCTGAAGACCTCTATCATGTCCCCCTGGTCCCGTCTCTGTTCCAATGTGTACATATTGAACTCTTCAAGCCTCTCCTCATAGGTCCTGTCCCCCAAGCCCCAAATCATTTTGGTTCCTCCTCTAGACCCTCTAAAGAAATTTGTGTCCTCTTTAAGTGTGGCCTCCCAAAACTGCACACAGTACTCGAGGTGCATGCACAGAACAGTTATACAGAGGAGTATCACTTCCCTCCTTCTTTAGAGTGATCCCGTAGCGATGCATCCAACACATCCTGTTGGCCTTGACTGCTGCCCTCCTACAAAGTCTCGAGTTGTTCATCTTGACATCCACCACCACCCCAGGTCCCTCTCCAGCCATCGAGACTAGTAGCATTTCCCCCAGGGTGTACACTTGGCGGGTTTCTGCACCCCAGGTGCAGTACCTTACATTCCCTGCATTGAACCTCAGCTTCCACTTTCTAGGCCATTTTCTAGAGCCCCCTCCCATCCACCACAGCCCCAGTTTTGGAGTCATCCATAAAGAACTCATCTCACTCCTGATACCTGTCCTTATGTCAGAGACATAGAAGCTTGAGCAGGAGGGCCCAGGACTGATCCTGTGGGACCCCACTAATGAACCTCCTGGGGATGAGACTATCCACTAACTACGACCCTCTGGGTCCGGTCCTGAGCCAATTGCCTATCCATCTGATCATCTTGTTCACTACCCCCATTTCTCCCAGCTTATCCAACAGGCCCTTGCGAGGAACAGAGTCAAATGCCTTGCTGAAGTCTAGAAAGAGGACGTCCACTGGTCTACCCAGGTCCAAGGCACTCGTCACCCAGTCATAGAACTCCATAAGGTTTGTCTGACATGATTTCCCCGGGTTGAATCCATGCTGTCTATCATCCAGGCACCCTGACTTTTCCAGGTCCCCCCCAGCCTCTCCTTGACAATGCCCTCCATCACCTTGCCCACAACCGATGTCAGGCTGACAGGCCTGTAGTTCCCTGAGACCTCCCTTGATCCCCCCTTGTGGATAGGCACTATATGCGCCACCTTCCAGTCCTGGGGCACCCACCCTGTCCTCAGAGAGATGGTGAAAAGCTCCGCCAGGGGTTCCATGGACATCCCAAGTTCCTTCAGCACTCTGGGATGTAATTTATCTGGCCTGGTGCTTTCTCCATCTTAAGGGACCTGAGGGCTCTCACTCTCTCTGCTGTGATTTCCACTTCCTACCTCTTCTCCTGTTAGCCCTCCCCTCCTGCCAGTGATGCCTCCCCTCTCCCCAGACCCGCGATTGGTAAGGGTCCCTTCCTCAGTATCACTGTCTCCTCCATGTATGATGCAGCACCTCCATTTTCCTTGGTGAAAACTGAGGTGAAGTACTCATTTAGTACCTCAGCCTGCTCCTTCGGGTCTTGTGCCCATCTCTCCCCTGTTTTAATCCTGTTAATCTGCCCCTTCACCCTTCGTTTTCCCCCAATGTTTCTAAGAACCCCTTGTTCCCTCTCCTAATTTCACCTTAATTCTAAAAAAATGGGAAAGATCCTCTTCAGTGTGAGAATTATAGGCCTATTTTTCTGCTTAATGCAGACTATTAGATTTTGGCTCAGCTTTAGCCTATAGACTTAAAACTTATTTGTCTAAACTATTGGGAGGAACAAGTAGGGGTTGTCCCTGGAAGGAGTAGAGCTGAAATCATATGTAGGCTTTTAAATATAATCTGGAAGGCTAATAAAATAAAGAACCCAGCAGTAGTGCTGGCCTTTGACTTTCATAAAGTCCTCAACTCTTTAAAATGGAAATACCTTTTCCAAGTGCTTAACAAATTCAAACTGGGGGACACATTGACTTCATGACTGAAAATTCTCTATAAAAAATCCTCCGCAAGAGTAACTACTAACAGATTTATCTCAGACTCATTTCTTCTTAATAAAGGCTACAGACAAGGCTGCCCTCTTTCCCCTCATCTTTTCATTCTAGATATTGAACCTCTAATAAGGAATATATCTGAGTGCCACGAGATTCAGGGAATTAGAACAGGTAACATTAATAATAAAGTGTTTGCCTATGCAGATGATCTGCTTGTTACTATTTCAAACCCCAAAGACTCTGTAATACACTTAGGTAAAATATCTGATACCTTTGCTTCCTTCTCAGGCCTTAGACTGAACTGGGAAAAAAACTCAGGTTCTGTCTCTAAACTCGTACATGAGACCAGGAGAATGCTTAGGGTGTTTTCAACCTATTTTAAAATGTTCAGAGTATTTGACGTATCTAGGCATTAAAATTTCTAAAGATACTCATAATTTAGGGAAACTGAACCTGCTCCCTGTAATAAAAGAAATTGAAGTAGATCTACAAAAATGGCAAAGTCTTAATTTATCTCTTTGGGGTAAGATAAATTCAGTTAAGATGACTGTGGCCCCTAAAATCTTTTACTATTTCCAGAATTTGCCCCTCAGAATATACAAAACTGTTTTAGATCAGTTAAATAAAATAACCAGACACTTCTTGTGGAACTCTTCTACTCCTAGACTTTCCTTGCCAAAACTTAGGACACATAGATCAGAGGGAGGCTTTGATCTCCCAAACTGGGAGAAATATTACTTTACCTTTCATTTCAAACAAAGTAGTTGGCATCTACACTCTAGTTCAGAAGGCTATCAGCCATTATGGGTTAAAGTTGAAAAGCAGATATTGTTGCCCATTAAACTGTCTGACTATCTTTTTATTAAGCTTCCTTTGCCCTTCTATGACAACATTTGCATTACCTCCTCTGTTTGGGTTATCAAAAGGATACACCAATTATTACTATCTGAGGGACTACCTCTTCACTTGAAAACAATTTGGAATAATACTAACCTACTGTATAATCAGCTTTCTATTACTGATTTTGGATGGAGCAAATTTGGTGTTATAAACTTGTCTAATTTATTGGGAAAACAAGGGGAGCTACTTTCCTTTGAGCTTCTCAGGGCTCTATATAATTTACCAAGATTCCATTTTGCTATTTACCTCCAGTTATGGAAGGCTCTACGAGACTTATTGTTAGGCTCTAATGTACATCTGAGGGGTGGGTCTGAATAGGATTCAGCCCTGAAGTTAGTTAAAATGAGGAAAGGGGTAAGTCTGATATATAAACTTTTAATGAACACCCAAGACCCCTCAATCTTGACAGCTTCTGCAAACGAAAAGTAGGCGGGAGAGATCAGGGAACCCATTATTGACTCGGCGTGGACTTCAATATGGGACAGTGCTTACAACAGCTGCAGGGAAGTCCAAGGTAGGACAATATAGTATAACATTTTACATTTTTATTACTATTCACCTAAGAGACTAGCCTCCCTGGGTTTCCAGCCAGAAGGGAAATGCTGGAGATGCCAGAGGAAAGATGCAAACCGTTTCCATATGCTCTGGTCCTGCCCCTGTATTAAAGGGATCTGGGATATGATCCATAAAGTCTGTGAATTGGCCCTTGCTATAAACATTCCCTTTACCCCTAAATTTCTTATTCTTGGGAAAAAGGAAGATTCTGGGGTTTTAAACAAACATCAGAATTCTGTTATATGGTCAGCTGCTCTGACTCTTAAAAGGATTTTACTATCTCACTGGAAATCACCTAACCCGCCTGCATATAGTGAATGGGGTAATAAAATGAATGAGGTAATTAATAATGAAAGATTGGCTTTACAAATTATTGGTAAAAGTGAACTGTTTGATAAAATATGGGTCTCATTCCTAAACCATCTTGTCATTCAATAATATTTAGCATAACTACACATTTATAAAGCAATATTCAGTTTTTCTTCTGTGCTGTACTTGTTACTTTTTAATTGAGGTAATAGTGATGAACTATTGTTTACTTACATAGTGAGTTTTTGTTTCAGTTTCATGTGTATATAAGGCTTATTTTATGAGACCTAATAATCAGTTATACTTTAAGTGTCATGTGATTATTGCATCATTGTATCAAATATTGTGTTGTTAACTTTGTCTGTATCTTGTGTGCTTGGAAACTAATAAAATCCTTAAAGCAAGAAAAAAAAATGTTTTACATAATTTGCACAAGGTTAATTGGTCCTTGATCTATGCCTGCCTGGACGTGTTTTTGACCTGGGAATATTTTAAGTTATCCTTGTTAGAGGTCATAGATAAACATGCGCCTTTCATAAAAAAAAGACTTAGGTCAATACCTTCTCCTTGGGTTAATCAAAGTCTAAGAAAGCTGTTAAGAGATAAAGATAATTTATGGAACAGAGCCAAGGTCATTAATGATTTAAAAGTTAAACAGACCTATAGAATAATAAGAAACACATGTACTCTTGAAATAAGGAAGGCTTAAAGTATATTTCACAATGATCAGTTTAAAAATTATTCAGACAATAGGAAAATATGAGCAGGTATAAAAAGTATGCAAGGAAAACATAATAATTTGACACTACCAAAAGTATTCAATTATAAAGACACGGTTATATATATAATTCCAACAAATAAGTGAATGCCTTTAATCAATTCTTTTTAGAAGCAGGTTATGCATTTGACAGGGAACATTCAAATTTATCACCTAGACCAGGATTTTCAAACTGCGCCCAGAATGGGCCACAAGTGCCTGTGTCAGAGTGCAAACTTGCTATTTTCAAATGAAATACACTATATGCATCCTGTCTGAATATGTCAAAAGATGCGGGCTGCGCAATGAATGTACCGAGATGCACCAACAAGATCTCCCCATGGTCTCAAATATTCTGACTGGGATGTGCGGTGCATCTACGGGATGCACCAGGTACAATTTCCAGATATTTACAGGGATTTATTTAACTCTAAAAATTGATTAGCGTTTTGCTCATAAAACTGCTAAATCTTTGTAAAAATGCATAGCTCTTGCCTCACTGTGCTTAACAAACACAGCACTTCTAGAAAATCTATATAAATACTTTCTGTAAAGTTAGTATAGTCCCAAGAAAAAAACTGCTAATCAATTATTTAAAACCATGATTTAGATCGTGGCATGCAAATGGGGCCATTAGCCATGCAAGGTGCAAATGGGGCCAATTGCACGTCATTATGTCTCCATTTACATGTCTGGGGCAGGGATGCACCCGACAGAATGTGCCGGGCACCCTGCAACATCCGTGTTGCACGGAAGCACTCTACAACCTCTGGTAGTCTAGTGCCCCAATCCCTGATTGTGAAGAAAAATTATACTACCCCCATATCCCTGGTAGTCTAGTGGTAACCGCTCCCTTCCTGAACTTCATCCTCATAATAAATACAGATTGAAAGACCCTGGTAATCTAGCGGTACCTCCCTTCCAGCCCAGATCATGGCATAACACACAAGCCAATATTTTCCTGGTAGTCCAGTGGACCACCCGCCCACAGATGCACCTACAACCCACGCCACTCCCCCCGTCCCACCATGGCCACTGTAGTTGGTGGGCAGCAAAACCCACCCGCACACATACATGGCTGCCTGCTGACTGAGCTGTCACTGAATAACAGCTTACAGTAAGCATCGTAATACCATTGGTCAATGTGCTAGGATGTTAATAAACAAACATCAGGCATAGCTTAAAATTTCAACTTCCTTTTCACTCTCTCCTATCTTCTTTCCTTTTTCTGACTATCCTTTTATTCATATCAGGGTGGCCAACCTGATACTCTTCATTCTTATCTATCCCTTGTCTGAAATGCAGCCTGAACCCCCCATTTTGTCTTAAAGACATCCTTAAAACATGTTCCCCATTACACAAGTTCCTTAGTCGTAGTTAAGAAAACAAAGGTATCTGTGTACTAAGAGTCCAAGACTACTGTTCAAAAAGTTATCATTGGGTTTCTGTTTCCAAATGAAGAAAGGAGACATGGTTTTTGTTTAGTTAAGCTGTCATGTGTATCTTAAGTCCTTTGCAAATGAAAATGTTGATTCTGCCTTCTTAATGGTTCTGGAATAGAAAGTCATACCCTTGCAAAAACAAACAGATAAAGGAGCGCACCCTTGTCTGTTTGGGTTTCCAAGATAAATGCCCTTTTCTTCTAGTAAATAAGAAAAAAGGTATAAAAGGTAACATGATTCCATAGAAATATCAAATATAGTTACCCTGTTTACTGAGATAGGCTCTCAGTAGCTGAGACAGGTGCTGCTACAGGGCTGGCTGCCCACAGACTGATAGGTTTTATAGACCCAGGAGAGAGTGATGTCATGAGGTGGAGGAGCTAAGCTAATGCTCTGACATCATTAGCCCTATAATTAAGCATTCAGCTCCCTTCTGTCTTGGTGTGCTGCTTTAAATGAACATATGTTCAAATGATAAGGAGTTGAACACATTGTTTGATGATGTAAAACATATGTATGGTGTATCCAAAGGCTCCAGTAGATCTTTTTGCCTTAATAAGGGTGTCACATGACTTATGAGGTCACCCCTGATTGACTTAAAAAGTGCTCCTCTAGGGGGCTCAGACAGGTGTGGTGATCAGTAGCTTGCTGATCACAGCGAGAGAAGGTTCTAGTGAGAGTGTGCCAGTTTCACATTGTTCCATGGAAAGGAGAGACTGCAGGAATTCTTTTATGTTGTCTGAAGGAAGAAGAATAATATCCTGTGTTCTGAAGGTGTGAAGGACTAACACCATTTATTTTCCTTTGTGTATACAAGTATTTTTTTTTTTGATTTATTGAGACAATAAAATGATAAATGCAGAAGTATGCATTTTTTATGCATCTTAAACTGGTTGTAAGATCTGTTATTGGAACCCACACTACCACAGTCAACACTGTTGACAAATGGGCTAGCAGTGTGTACTGTAAGCTTTTATTCACACTTTGTGAATGAAAGCTTACATTACACACTGCAAGCCCATTGGTTGACAGTGTCGACCAGTGGTATTGTGGTGCTTACTGTAAGCTGTCATTCAGCGACAGCTCAGTCAGTGGGCAGCCGTGGAGGTGTGTGGGTGGGTTTTGTTGCCCACCGACTACAGTGGCCATGCTGGGGCGGGGGCGGGGTGGGGTGTGGGTGCCTCAGTGGGTGGGTGGGGCTCCACTGGACTACCAGGGAAATGTTGGGTTTGGTATTATTCTATGATTGGGGTTGGGAGGGGGGGGTACCATTAGGCTACCAGGGCCTTTCAATTTTCATCCACAGCTCAGGGACCAATGTCGAGGAGGTCTTGAGGGCACTGCAGAAGCAGCCCTCCCCCAAATCTCTTGCAAGCTCTGGGACCCATGTTGAGGAGGTCGTGAGGGCACTGCAGAAGCAGCCCTCCCCCAAGTCTCTTGCAAGCTCAGGGACCCATGTCGAGGTTGTCATGAGGACACTGCAGAAGCAGCCCTCCCCCAAACTTCTTGCAAGCTCAGGGACCCATGTTGAGGAGGTTGTGAGGGCAATGAAGAAGCAGCCGTCCCCCAAATCTCTTGCAAGGTACGGACGGCGTTCATCTGAATTCGAGACATGGCTCTTAGGATTCAAAAGTGTTGCCATTTTTACTTGAATCAGGACTCTGATAAAAAAAAAAGGCGCAACAGGAATGTACAGCTTTAAAAGTCGGCACAGATCAACAGACAGTTGTTTTGCTCAAGCTGCTGTAGCAAATGTATTGTTTAACTGGATAATTGTTGATTGCTTTAAGGATTCTTAATTCAAATGCTACTGCTCTGAAGTGTACATTGCCTTTGACTCAGTCAAGCCCTCTGTTTGTTCAGCCTATGCTAGGTAGCCTTCAGTTTAACTTGATTCTGCTCCAATTTAAAAAACAAAAAACAACAAAAATATATATAAAATATAATACTAAGCATAAAGCTGCTTACGGAGGGACAAGTAGTTTTAAATTGATTCTGCTCCAATTTATAAAGTTGTACTAGGCATGCTGTAACTACGGAGCTCCTTTTAGAGATAAACTGTGGGGCAGGAATTGAAACTTGAGTTCCAGTTAGGCTGTAAGCAACTTATATTGTACAGGGTTTCCAGTTGTTAAGCAAATGTAGGCCTGACCTGCTTGCTGGTCACCTTTTAAATCCTGTCTCCTCTTACTCCTGTATCCACAGCTCAGGGAATCATGTCAAGGAGGTTGTGAGGGCACTGCAGAAGCAGCCCTCCCTCAAATCTCTTGCAAGGTACAGATGGAGTTCATCCGAATTCAAGATGTGGCTCTTAGGATTACCCCGTCGACGCTTGGCATCAGCTGCCCCACCACCCCCTCCAACACCCTTGGTGGACTTTTACTTTTATAGGGTCTCACGTGCAGCGTTTTAGCCTATCAGTTGGCTTTCCCATTAGCAGCCTATACTCTTTCACCACTTGAGGCCGTCAATGTGCGTTTTCCTTTCTCCAACTTACAAGTCCCTTTCAAAAGATAGTCCAACCATGTTTCCTCTATAAATCACCCTTTTTGCTCCGCTGTTCTCACTAGTGTCACTCCCCCTCTCCAACTTCCCATCTGAGCAGTTTCAAAATGCTACAACCTACACAATGCCAGCTTGGCAGTTGCCCTCTGGCACTCGGGGCTTCACCAGAGGTCCACAGTGCTTGTGTGGTTGGTTGGCCCCTCAATTCTGCCACCCTCCTTCCACGCTGGACTTATGCCCCTAAACTCTACTATTATGTGTCTACCCAGTGATGGTGGCTATCCTAGGTCCACTATCCACAAACCTTAGAACTCCATGCCCTACCACAAGTTCCTAATGACCATTCTGCTGCTACTCTCCGGGGACATTGAGACAAACCCAGGCCACCTACCACCCCAACTACAGGGCCATTCATTACCCCCCTCATTCTTCCTCGTGGTCTAAAAATGATGCATTTAAACATCTGCAGCCTGCTAAACAAAATCACCTTGCTGCAGCCAACTATCTCCTCCCTAAAACCCGATGTCCTGATTATCACTGAAACCTGGCTCAAGCCCCACAACAATGACTGTGAAATCTCCATCCCAGGCTACTCCACCTTCAGACTTGACCAGCCAGGCAACAAGAGGGGAGGTGGGATAGCCATGTATATCTCTTCTGCCATCCATTTCACCCCTGTAAATATAGCAAAACTCCATCACCCGATAGAAGCACTACTAATCAAACTCTCCTTCCCCATACCACCCCACTATTTATAGCAGGGTTTTACTGCCTCCCCAAAACCACATTACACCTGGACTCCCTGAATTCACTCACCAAGGGTGGTGAGCTCCATATCCTAGGGGACTTTATTCTTAACTGGTTGGCCAGCACCACCTCCAAGCTCCGTAACCAAGCTGTGGCACTAAATCTGTCGCAACTGATCACTGAACCTACTCGACTGAACAACAAGTCGAAAACCCGCACCCTTCTGGACAGGCCCTCACATCCCACTGGCATTGCATTATTGTCTCAGGCACCCTACCTGACTTACTAAATGATCACCATATGATTTACTTAATCCGTAAAATTTTCCGGCCTAAAGCACCCCCTCCCAGAAAAATTCCCTCAAGGTCATTTAAATCCCTGGACATTGCCGCACTGCTAAACGACCTGACTGCCACCGACTGGTCCCCCATTCACAAGGCCTCTTCTATCAACGACGTGTGGCTCTATTTCAAACAAAAGTTCATAGCTGCATGGGACACTCATGCACCTCTCAGACAGTCTTGGATTAGGGGTGCCCACTTGCTGTGGATCACTGCTGGCATCATGTCCCTCACCAGAGCCAGAGACCAGGCATCAAAGATGTTCAAGGACTCGAGTTCCTCAGTTGACCATGCGAAATACCAATCCTTATGGAACACCTGCACTAGGCAAATCAGGCAGGATAAGGCATCCTACTTTAAATCTTCCTTCCAGACTAACATAAACCACCCATCAAAATTCTGGAGAGTGGTCAAATCCCTCTTCTCCCCACCCTCTCAGACCCCCTCAATGGCGTTGAATGTAGGCGGTATCGTAGTAACAGACCCACTAGCAGTAGAAACCGAGTTTAACTCCTATTTTACAGTACAAGTTGCACCTCAGTACTGCTATCTGCACTCCCCCCAGTCCAGTTCAACCCTCCCCCACCGCAACTATCCCTGCACAAGCCCACCACCCTTCTATCCCCTCTTTCTCCTTCTGTAAAGTCTCCCCCTTGGTAGTTTTAAAAGCTTTGCTCTCCTTAAACCCCAACAAAGGTAAATGCCCCACCGGGCTGGATTCCAAAATGCTCTACCTAGCTGCTCCTGCAATTGCCACCCCCTGGCTGATGTTTACAACCTCTTCTTCTCTCTTGCTTCAATTCCTTCAAAATGGAAACATGCAACTGTCATACCACTCCCAAAGGGAAGTGAATCCTCTGTTCCTGGAAACTACAGTCCTATCTCCCTCATCCCCATACTGGCGAAACTTCAAGAGAAACTAGTTCTTCCCAACTCTCCTCCTTTCTCAGCTCCTCCTCCTTCTTCTTCTCACCCTACCAGTCTGGCTTCAGGAAGTCCCACTCCACAGCCGCCTCACTCCTACAGCTCACTGATTTCATCACGGGTGGCATGGACAAGGGTCATGTCACCGCTGCGATTTTTGTAGACCTGGCCAAGGCATTCGACATGGTGTCTCATGCCCTCCTACTAGACAAGTTCTCCATTGCTGGGCTATCTGCCAAGGCAACCAGTTGGTTCCACTCTTACCTGGTAAGCCGTTCCCAATCCACCAGTATTGGTGGTTCCACCTCGCCCTCCCTCCCAGTTACTACTGGAGTCCTCCAGGGCTCAGTCCTCGGCCCGATCCTATTTTCCATCTTCCTAAATGACCTGCCCACCGCCTGCCCACACACATCCATACATATGTATGCAGATGACACAGTCTTGTATGCTTCTGGCCCTTCAATCGCTGATGTGGTGACCAGGTTGCAGCAGGACTTTAATGAAATCCAGCTCTGGTTTCTCATTAACCAGCTATTCCTCAGTGCCAAGAAGACTGTCTTCATGACCTTTGGCATGAGGCAGAGATGCTGTCGGCTTAAAACCACCCTCTCATTCCACACCCTGGACAGGACTATTTTGGAGGCTTGCCCCTCCTTTAGATATCGCGGGGTCTGGCTGGACCAGCATCTCAACTTTTCTGTACACATCGATGCCATACACGAGAAACTTCACCCCAAACTGGGTGCTCTCTACTGTCACCATGGTCGCATCCCCCTGCCAGCACGCAGGGCACTGGTACAGAAAATGATTCTCCCAATTTTTTGACTATGGGGATGTAGTTTACAGTGCCACTCCCAAGTCCAACTTAGCCAGACTGGACCCTCTTTTCCACTCTTTCTGCAGATTTGCCACTGACAGCACATCCCACACACACCACTGTGACCTCTAGCGGTCCCTGAAACTGCCCTCGCTCCACGACCACCGTCAAGCCCACTGCGCCAAGTTCATAGCAAAGTACTGGTCCCAGTCCTTGCCCCTGTACCTTAAGGCTGTGCTCATGACCCATACTCTGTCTGTATATTCCCTGAGAAATACTGACACCCACCTCCTGTCGGTCCCACGTATGTCGTCGTCAGCAGGACAAGCAGCTTTCAGACACCGCATGCCCAAACTGTGGAACTCCCTCCCTGCAAGCACCCTGCTAATGATCCCATCCCAGAACCTCAGTCACCTCATAAATGAACACTTCTCCACACCATGTAAGTGTGGCTAGATGTGCACATGAACAGTATCTCTCGCCAGCCTTGCTCTAGCTGACTGTCAAGTTGTCACTGATCCTGTTCCTGGACTGTCTTCTGTAAATACTGTATTCTCAAGTGCTGCTAGGTATTAATTATGTATTGTAACTTTAACTTATGTTAGCATAGCCATGTTATACACACCTCCTTTATCGTGTTGCAATTATACTGTATGTTTTCTACATCTGTTGCCATGTTCCCCCTCCCCCAGGATGCACCTGGAATCGAGCAGTACTCTGCTCAGTGTGCCCTCCAGGTAAAACTTTTAAATAAATAAATACATTTATTATATGGACGAGGTTTGGAAAGGGAGGAGGGCCACTAGACTACCAGGGATACGGAGGTATTATCATTTTTCTTCACGGTCAGGGGTGGGGGGGCCACCAGATTACCAGGGCTATAGGGGTATTATCATTTTTCTTCATGATCGGGGCTGGTGGGGTTGCCACCCAGAGGCTGTCAGCTGCTGTGTTGTGCTATGCAGTACAGTAGCCCACCCGTTGGTGGCTATGACTTAGGCATGGTTTTTCCATGCCTAATTTTAAGCACATCTCCGAGATGTGGGCAGCATGCCCACATCTTGGCTGAATATGAGCTGTGCCGTGATACAGGGGAATGCCCCTCTGGATGCACCTCATACATTATCTTTGCATCAAGGGTGCATCCGGAATTGCGTATTATCACCCCTTTTGAATATGGTCCAGAGGTGCATTTCGAGATGCACCCAGGCGTTATCTCTTTGAATATCTGGGCCCTACTGTCTTGGATGTCAATTTTTCCATGGAAAATAATAGGCCTTTGTTCTTGTTTAGTGATATCAAGGAATATAATGTCTTAAGGGAACTAAATAAATTAGATGCTAAAAAAAGTGCTTGCTTAGATAAAATGGGTCCAGTTTTTTATAAAATAGGAGCTCAGTTACTAGTAAGACACCTAACTTACCTGTATAATTTCTCATTGAGAATTTCACAATTGCCTTGGGATTGGAAAACAGCCTATATAATCCTAAAATTTAAAGGAGGTGATACAGCTGATACAGATTGCTATTGTCCCATCTCAATACAATAAAAATATTTAAAAAAAATAGTCCATAAACAACCGTCATATTACTTAACTAAATTTCAAACTCTGACTGAATATCAAGCAGCGTTTTGAAAAGGTCACAATGCCACTTACGTGACATCCAGAGTAACTGATGATGTCGTTACATCCTTTGATGAGGGGATAAATGTTCCAACAATTTTCTTGGATTTATCAAAGGCATTCGATTTGGTAGAATGCACTGTATTACTAAATAGACTAAAAGTTTCTGGTCTGGGTTTGAATTCTCTGTGTTAGTTTGCTTCTTATCGTCAAGTGAGGCAGCAATGTGTTAAGGCTGGACAGTTTTGTTAAAATTTGATCAATGTTAGTTGGGGGGGGTCCCGCAGGCATCAGTATTAGGACCCCTCTTGTTTTTGATATATGTTAATGAGCTCCCAAAATGTAGCTCGGCCAACACTAACACATTCCTGTATGCAGATGATACTATTATATACACACGATAAAGATATTTCTAAAGCAACGCACATAATTCAAAATGAGTTTACCGGGATACTGAGTGCACTAGTAAAACTGATATTGTTATTGAACGTTGGGAAAACTCAGTGGGTTTTATCTGCCAATTAAAACAAGCATTTGTCAAGGCCGAATGTTGATTGCTGATATGTGCTGCTTAGATATTTGGAAGTGAAAGTACCATGCCAAAAACTGTCATGTGCCCCCCCCCCCCAAGACATCCACTGTGTCTTTCTGTTCAGTATTTACAGAAGAGGGGGAGGGGCAAGGACCACAGCAATACAGCAGTTGCAAAGGCATGAAGAGGTGGACAATAGTCCATTCACAGGCAGAAGAATCCTGCAGAAGGTGAGTAAACTGAAGGTGGACAAAGCGATGGGACCAGATGGCATACACCCAAGGATATTAAAAGAACTGTGAAGGGAAATAGCAGTACCTGTGGCAGCCATGTTCACTGAGTCATTCAACAGAGGGATAAGGCAAGGCAAAATTTATTTAAGAAACTCCCAATCCCAGAGGCTCTGGGCGCCGTACAAAATAAGTAAATACAACATCAAAAAAGATACAGAATACATCATAGGTTTAAAAGCATAAACTAAAATTATAACCCAACATATTATTATCGTAGTCTGCTAAATTCATAGTTCAATCCCCAAAAAGCTTGGGAAAAAAGGAGAGCCTTCAGGCGTACCTTAAAAATCTCTACAGTAGGGGCTCCCCTGACCCCAGATGGCAGCAAATTCCAGAGAACAGGGGCTGCAACACTGAAAGTTCTGTCGCCAGCAGATCTTAACCTCGTTCTCGGAATCGCCAGGGGGCCCCTACTGGAAGAGCGGAGGGGGCGGACAGAGAGAGCAGGTGCAAGAAGGTCTAACAGATAACCAGGGCTCTGCCCATGTAGGGCCTTATAGGTGAGAAGGCCCACCTTAAAGAGGACCCTCCATCTTACTGGCAGCCAGTGCAATTCACGCAACACCGGTGTAATGTGGCAAAATGTTTGCTGCCCAGTAAGTAACCAGGCAGCTGCGTTTTGCACCAGCTGCAGCCTACGGAGGGATCCTCCAGTGACCCCGAGGTAGAGTGCATTGCAGTAGTCAAGCCTAGATGTAACTAAGGCAAGCATCAAGGTAGGGAGGTCCAGAGGCGGAACAAGGGGCTTTATCCTGGTGATATTTCTAAGATGGAAAAAACAGGAACGGACTGTGGAGGATATTTGCGCCTCCATAGTCAAATTCCTATCCAAAATAACACCAAGATTTTGCACTCAAGAGGAGGCCTTCAATGAAAAAGCTCCCAGAACAAGTCCAGTTGCTGAGTCAGAGGACATCCTATCACGCATTCTGTTCGACTCCACTACCAGTACCTCCGTCTTATCGGGGTTCAGTCACAACCAGCTGGAAGCCATCCAGTCGTTGATCTCAGCAAGGCAGATGTTTAGCACGTCCACTGCATTGGATGTTCCTGGGGCAAAGGAAAGATATAGCTGGGTATCATTGGCATAACAATGAAAACCCAAGCCATACTTCCTGATGATCCCTCCCAGGGGAAACATGTACACTGCAAACTACATTGGGGCCAGTACCGACCCTTGAGGGACTCCGTAAGATAGGAGGCTAGGAGTGGAGGAGAAATTCCCCATCACAACCTGTTGCCTCCTGTTGGTAAAGAAGGACTCAAACCAGTGGATGACAGTACCAGTGAGTCCACAGAGCTCCCTAAGGTGGTCAAGCAACACACAATGGTCCACAGTGTCAAATGCTGAGGAGAGATCGAGGAGAACAAGAATTGTCTTATCCCCATGATCTCTCACCCTGAGGAAATCATTCTGCACCCGAACAAATGTAGTTTCTGTGCTATGCCTCGCCTGAAATCCCAACTGAAAGGGATCGTACAACTCATGAGTCACGAGGTGCTCTTCCAACTGAAGCGCCACCACCTTCTCAACTACCTTTGCCAAAAAGGGAAGGTTGGATATAGGTTGGTAATTTGCCCTGACCTCTGGTTCCAAAGATGGTTTCTTTAATAGGGGTCTCACTAGTGCCTCCTTCAAGGCATCAGGGAAAACCCCCTCTGATAAAGAGCACTGGACAATCACAGCAAACACCGGGCCAATGGTGTCAATGCATCTCATTAAGAAACGTGTCGGCACCGGGTCCAGCTCACAAAAGGTGTGCTTCAGATTGGTTACCACCTGAATGACCTCACTTATCTCCAATGGTCTAAACTCCCCCCAACCAGGCAGAGTGCACTCAGAACACTCTAGGCGACCACTGCCAGCTACGACATTGCTGGCTGAAGAAGCCACCTGCTGGATACTGGACACTCTGTCCAAGAAGAACCGAGCAAACTCTTCCATTCAACATTAGAAAAAACCTTCCCGGGCTGTAGACAGCCAGGATGAAGTAGCTTGTCCACAGTCCGAAAAAGTATAGCTGTTCAGTTCTTCCCAGCAGCAATCTCCCTGGACAGGAACACTGCCTTCTTACGGTTGATTGCCCCCTGGTATGCATTATAGTGCACACGCAGGGCCAGTTTGTCCCCCTCCAGGCTGGATCTCCTCCAGCAGCGCTCTAACCTCTGACCCTTCTTCTTCATTTTCCTGAGAGCCCCATCAAACCACGGGGACCTCAGGTGAGAAGATCTGGGTCGTACACGGACAGGTGCGAGGGAGTCAATGTTGTCAGATAACACCCTATTATAGGTATCAAGCCCAGCACCAGTGCCTCCAACGCATGCATCACCCACACTAGACAATTGAGCTGCCGCCAAAAACCCTCAGGGGTCAAACCCCATAAAGGGCGACAGCTCATCATCTCAGTAGGGGGAGGGCATCCAGCAGAGCCCCAAACATGAACTGCACCGTGTAGTGTTCAGATCAAGGTACTCGATCAATCCTGAGATTATCAATTTCAAGACCCAGTGAGAACACCAGGTCCAGCGAGTGGTCGTCCTGATGTGTCGTAGCAGTAACGACTTGTGTCAGGCCCAGAGAAGACATAGTCTGGAGGAGGTTGTAGCTACACCTAGAATATTCGTTGTCAGCCCAAACATTGAAATACCCCAGAAAAATACATCTGGAGGCTTCCAATGTTTCGCCGACCACAAATTTAGCAACCTCCTGCAGGAAGTTCCCCACTGCCCCAAAAAAGGCGATAGATAAGACAAATCTTACAGCCTGCACCTGGACCCCCACAAACAGCCACACATTCAAATGAACCTGGAGTTCCCACTTTGTGCACGGTGAAGGCCAGACTGGGTCTAAAACAGATGGCTACACCACTGCCCCTATGTTCCACTCTGGGGCAGTGCACTACGGTATACCCAGGAGGGACTGCGGCTTCAAAAACTGGGCCCGCATCATCCCCAGCCCAAGTCTCGTAATGCAAGCCAGATTGACTGAGGAAATTAAGTCCGCAATAATTGCGGTCTTATTCCTAATCGATCTGGCACTGCATAGCACCACCCTCAGGGGATTGGTGGGTGATGCAGCCCCTCAAGTTACCTGACCACTCGATCTGGTGGATTCCCTGGAGACAGGCACCAAACACGTCTGGCCTCTCCCAAGTACCCATCGTAACCCAGGGCACCTTCTGGAACCAACAACCCCTATCTTGCCACCCTCCGCTATGCATGGGATACCCCACTGCCCATGATCAACCCGGCTCCTCCTAATCCCCACTTCCCAACAGCTTCTCGCCGTAGTATCTGACACTGGGAGGGGGATGAAGGGCCGCAAATCACGCAGCAGAGAACCCTCATACATTATCCTAGCCCCCCAGGCCCTCCCCAGATAACTCTTGACACATCACTACATATTAAGACCCTGAAGCTAAAATAATAACTAACTAATTAATAATAAGTAAATCTAATTTAAACTACAGATTAAAAACTATCTTAAAATATAAAACTACCTCACAATAATACTAGGGCAGTAAGCTTTCCCACAAACAAAAATGCAGACTCAGGTACTAAACACTGAGACAGATGAGACTGCGGAGTCTCTTTTGTTGCCTACTATGTTTAAAAACAGTAGCTTAAGCTTCCACTACTTTTTCTACACTGGTGGCGCTCGCACCACTCATGCCTTCAGCAACTTGTGGTGGCTACAATATATAACTCCACAGTCCCCGCCTCTTCAGCTGATGGCAATCAGCTCCCCAAGCCTCCTACAGGCAGATGTAACTTAAGGAAAACATGGCCTCTCACACTGCACTTCAAGTTGCTAATAGGGAATGGCTCTCTTGATCAGGGGCATCTGGGTGCAATCAGTGTCAGGGAAAAACAGCATTGAAGATAAGCACATCCAGCCGGCTTGCAGCGGCCAGCGCTACATACTCTCAGTCCCGCCTCTTCAGCTGACGACAATCAGCTCCCCCTCTGGTACCAGAGAGGTGGAGGAGGCACATGGTACTCCTCTATAGAAATCCAGCAGTAGGGAGGAGGCGGGGAACTATAGGCCAGTCAACCTCACTTCAGTAGTGGGGAAGATCATGGAGACATTGGTTAAAGAAAGGATAGTGGGGCACGTAGAAGCCATCGGAGCTCAGGGCCATAGGCAACATGGATTCACAAAGGGGAGGTCATGTCAGACAAATCTGGTTGATATCTTTGGGTGACAAAGGAATTAAATTAGGGTGGGGCAGTGGACAACGCTTACTTTGATGTAAGCAATGCGTTTGACACTGTCCCACATAGGAGGCTGAAAAACTAGCTGAGTAGAGTGGACATGGGGGTAAAGGGTGGTAAAGTGGGTTAGAAACTGGGTAAGAGACAGGAGGCAGAGAGTGGTGGTAAATGGGGTGCTGACTGGGGAGAGAGGGTGACCAATGGGGTGCCACAGGGATTGGTCCTGGGGCCAATCCTGTTCAATGCCTGCATTAGTGATATTGCAGAAGGGGTGAAGGGAAAGGTCTGCCTGTTTGCAGACGACACCAAGATCTGTAACACAGTGGATACCCCAGAGGGGGTTGAGAAAATGAGGAGGGACCTGGGGAAGGTTGAGAAATGGTCTGAGGACTGGCAACTGAACTTTACTTCAGAAAAGTGCAAAAGTATGGACCTGGGGCACAGAAAGCATGGGGAAAGGAACAGAATGGGGGGGTTTCTGACAGTCACAAAGAAGGAAAGGGGCCTGGGGGTTCTTATCTCAGATGACCTGAAAATGTCAAAGTGGTAAGGCAGCTGGGAGGGCCAGTGACATGCTGGGGTGCATAGGCAGGGGTATCAACAGCATGAGGAGGAAGGTAGTGATGCCATGATATAAAACCATGGTCAGGCTTCACGTGGAGTACTGTGTGCAGTTCTGGAGGGCGCACCTTCGTAAGTATATTAACAGGCTGGAGATGGTCCAGAGAAGGGTGAATGAGATGGTACAGAGCTTGCAACACGAGGCTTATGAGGAGAAAGTAAGGGACCTCAATATGTACTCATTGGAAGAGAGGAGAGAAAGAGGGGATATGATAGAAACATTCAAGTACCGCAAGGGTATAAATAGAAGTACTGAGAAGCAGGAGACAGCTGCTATAGGGATATGTGCCAGCTTCTGTGTGATATTCTTTTGTTCTTATAAATCTGTAATCTCCAGTATTTCAGTAACCACATGACCACACTGCCTTCTTTAGGCAATTTTATGCTGGTTGATGCCTGGTGTCAGATGGCAGACAGAGGGCTCATCAGATTGTGTTGCCATTTGAAAAACTTCATAGAGTGTTCTTCCACTGCTAAGCATTTTGGAAAGCTGGTGAAGGTCTCACAATTTTTATTATGATTGTATCTCCTTATGTCCGTCCCCTTTGGTCCCCCCATCCCCACACCCCAACAGTCATCAGTGGCCACAGCTTTAGCCTTCTTCTTGTCAAAATGGTGGGTGAGAAACATAGAAACATACAGTTGCCGGCACATAAGGACCGCTTGGGCCACCTAGTCTGCCCATTTCCCTACCTGATGGATAAGCTGCAGATTCTAGTTAATCAATAGCTTGCTTCCTCCTACCCCCCAGTAGAATTGCCTTATGTCTCTCCGTGACCAGCTGCCTTCACAATCTGTGAAGTCTGATGTCTTTCAGTGCTGCTTATTGGTCATCTTCCAACACAGACGAGGCGCTGCCAGCCCAAAAGTAACTCAGGACAAGCAGGTTTAAAAGTGGAGAAGAAATGGAGTGAGCAAGAATCAAGTACTCATTCAGATGCGGTGTCGATTTTAAGATCAGCATGCTGGTGTGGACACTGCAAATAGAACCCCAGCTCTTTAAGCAGCCTTATCAATCAATCAATCAATCAATCAATCAAATTCTTTATTTATCCAGGCGAACACCATTGAGCAAGCTCATTTACAAGGTGGACCTGCATTACACAAGTCAAGTAACAATACATTTATATACAGACAAATAGACAGTAGATGCAAGAGTACAACAGTACAGGTAGGCCTACAATAGACAGATTAAGTAAAAATACATTTGGGTTCAGGTAAAAGACAGTCGGTAAGGGTATACATAACAATAGGGTAGCAAGTCAGTAAAAATTTATACCAGATACAACAACATACATGGTTTAGTATTCCTGTAAGGTAAAGGCATTATAGTCCAACGAAGAGATTAGTTGAAGTGGATGCTACAAGTGAAGAGACATACATAGTCAGTTTAAAAAGACACAGGCATATCAAGGGGGAGACATGTGTCAGGAGAAGTGGGCAGCCAGTGGGGGGGGGTCTGGAACTGGGATAATACTAAGCGAGGAATGAGATGCTGTGGGTGTACAAGGAATAGGTGGGTGAGGAGGGTGAGATTTAGGGCGGTAGATAAGTAGGTGGCTCAAGGACAAGTTATGCACTGATACAAGAAGGAAGGAGGATGGGAAAAGCAGGGAGGATGTGGAAGGGGGGTGTAAGTAAGCTAGGATCATTGGAAGCAGTTGCAGGCTTCTGTAATGTATTTTGATTATAAGGACTTAAACACAGTAATACTAACAGGAGTCCTCAGTTTCTGTGATTTCTGTAGCACATTCCAGAGAGACAGTAGAACGAATTCTATGGCAGCTCTCCCAAAATGTGTTAGGGCTTTGGGCACTTTCAGAGAAATCAGTGAACAGCTTCTTAGGGCATAGGTTCCAGGCATATTGAGAGTCAGGCAATCAACAATGTACTGCGGAAGTTTGCCAGTGATAGCTCTGTATGTCCAGAGAGCTGCATTTTTATTTCATCTGTAGTATAGGGAAGTCTAACCTACAGCCGCATATAAAGAGCAGTGATGGGTGGGAAGGGAGACCAGTGATGAAGTGCAGGGCTCTGTGGTAAAGTATGTCCAACTTACCGAGGTATGAAGTAGCACATTGGCTGTATATAAAGTCTGCGTAATCAGTTAGGGAAAGGAACGTAGACTGAACTAGCTGTCTCTTGGCCTCTGTAGTTAGTAGGCAGTTTAATCTGAAGAAGAGACCTAGTCTCCGCCTCAGTTTTTTTTGACAAATCCCCCAGGTGGTCTGCAAAGGAGAGTTTGAAGTCTAGCCAGACCCCCAGGTATTTGAATTTCGGCACAAATTCCAGGGTTTCTCCTAGGAGGGTGGTGATGGGGGGGTAGAGCAGGGTGGCTGCATGGTTAATAGGTGAAAATAGCATCGCCTTTGTCTTTTGGCGTTAAGTAGCAATTTTTTACTAAGGAGCTGGTATTGAAGTATGTTGAAGACAGCTTGCAGGTCGCTACAGGCAGTTTCAGGAGTTGTACGGCTTAGGTAGATCACTGTATCATCTACGAACTGATGAATTTTCATCTCATTGATGCCTGAGTCTATATTGTTGATGTAGATGGCAAATAGGAGTGGCCCCAGGAAGGATCCCTGCAGGATGCCTCTTTTTAACAAATTTGAAGGGGAGAGTTCACCTTCGGCCTTGACCTGTTGGTGCCTATCAGAAAGGTAGCTGTGGAAGCAACGCAAGGAGGTAGAATCTAGACCAATAGCTTTTAATGAAGAAAGAAGGAGGCTGTGGTCGACAGTGTCAAAAGCCTTACTGAGGTCTAGAAAAATGGCGCAGACAAATTTTTTGTTCTCTAGCTTGCGCTGCCAGTCATTTGTCACCTTGGCCAGGGCTGTGACTGTACTATGTTCAGTTCTGAAACCAGATTGCATTAGGTTTAGCAGGTTAGTATCATCTATGAAAGATTTCAACTGGGCATTCACGATTTTTTCCAGAAGTTTTGATAGTACTGGGAGAAGGGAGATGGGCCTGTAGTTGTTTAGATCACAGGGGTCTCCGGATTTAAACAACTGAATAAGATGTGTGGTCTTCCACAGTTTGGGGAGAGTCCCTTGAGAAAGGGACAAGTTAAATAGATGCGTAATAGGTACGGCCAAGACATGATAGGCAATCTTTAGGTAGTATGGATCGAAGGTGTCAGCGCCAGCACTTTTTCTGGTGTCCAACTGGAGGAGGAGATCCTCGACCTCTTTTAGTGAGGCAGGAGAGAATGAAAAGACTGCATCTGAGGGACTAGATTCTGAAGGTTGCATGGTAAGCTGGGAGCATAGGTTGCATGCAGGTGAGTTATCAAAAGCTAGCCCTGCAGTAGCAAAGTGATTGTTGAAGGCTTGTAGTATCTCTTTATTGTTGTTGATAGTTACATTGTCAGAAATAATTTTTGAGGGGAGAAGTTATGAAGAGTAAAGGCTTCTAGAAGCACTGGGGTTCTGTTTATTGCACTGTAAGTGGGCTCCATCTAATTCAGTAATTTACTGTACCTTAAATGTGCATGTATGGTAGGCCCAACTTTAAATAAACACTGCACCTGAATTAACATATGATGTGATAGAAACATATAATTTGTCAGCAGAAAAGGACCGCTCGGCCCACCCAGTCTGGCCAAGTGTTCTCTACCTACATGTAACTCCTGCCTGTATATGTTTGTGCATGTCTTATTCTGCTTGCGTCCATCAGGACCTCCTTGTGAATGAGCTTAATGAATTTTTCCTGCAATGAACTTAAACCAACTCCACGTCCATGGCACTATTGATCTCCGTTGACCCCCTCCTTCTCCTTTCTGTAATATACCACATGTTTATCCCATGCATGCTTAATGCCCCCTACCATGTTAGCTTCCACCACTTCTCCTGGCAGTCTGTTCAAGGCATCTACCACCTTTTCAGTAAAGAAATATTTCTTCACATCTATCCTGAATCCCCCCAGCTTCATTGTATGTCCCTTGGTTTGGGTGCTCATCCTCATTTGAAGGAAACTCCCCAACTGTACCCTCTTTACCCCTGTGAGGTACTTTGTAGGTCTTGATCATGTCACTTCTCGGCCTCCTCTCTTCCAGAGTGTACATGTTGAGATTCTTCAGTCTTTCCTTGTAGGGATTCCTGTGAAAATTCTGAACTATTTTAGTTGCCCTCCTGTGGAAAACCTCCACCTTATGTTCTTTCTGAAGTGTGGACTCTAAAACTGGACACAGTACTACAGCTGGGGGTATACCACGGAGTGAGACAATGGCAGCACAACATCTCTCCTCCTCCTGTTGGAGATGCCACTCCTTATGCACCCCAGAATCCAATTTGCCCTGCCCACAGTCTTGTCACACTGTACTGCCATCTTGAGGTTCTCTGATATAATAACCTCAACGACCCTTTTATGTCTAGTGAGCATCAGTACCTCCCCCCATCGTATACCCAGCATTGGGGTTCCTGTGCCCCAGGTACATGATTTTACACTTGCTGGCATTGAACCCCAAGTAAGTAAGAAAATGGAATTGATTTGAATGAATTGGAGGCTTTTAAGCAGCTTTTTGGGGAGTGTGTGTGTGTGTGTGTGTGTGTGTGTGTGTGTGTGTGTGTGTGTTTGGGGGGGGACTCTGGTACTGGCAGTACCTCCAAGAATGCCACAGACTTCCCCACCCCCTCACACTGCCTGCCCAAGTACTCAAACCTCCCCCTCACTACTTCCATAGTGTCTCCCAAGTCGTTTGTACCCACATGCAACAGCAAATGAGGTTTCTTCCTCCCCCTCGCTGCAAGCTTGAGCAGTGCCTGCCCCTCCTGCACTCAACCTGGAGACAGCTTCAATCCAAATATGGGTGTGCCTTTCCCCCTTTCCAACCCATCTCACCCATTTTAGTATAGAATCCCCCCGGATGAGTACCCCCCCATCCCTTACCCACTTTCCCTTCTAATGCCCCTTACACCACCCCAGTATTCATTCTTCCCTCTCCCTTACGCCCACCAACTGCACCCTCTGTGACTTCTATATCTGCACACCCTACTTCCGCCTCACCCCTTTTCTCTGCCTTATTCCTCCCATCCCCCTTGAACCCCTTCCCAGCCTTACTATTTCTTACGTGGCTTCCCATGTCGACCTCCCCTCCTCCCCTGATGATTTCCAACCCCTCTCCTTTCCCCGCTGTTGTCAACTTAGAGCCCCCATTCCTTCTACCCCATTAGTGATGCCCCTCCCATTCTTCCCCCTTCCCGTAGCCTTCTGTCCTTCAGTCACCACCCACTCCTTCCTTACTAGCCCCTTCTACCCTTTTGTCCTCGCTATCTCTTCCCCTACCTGTTGCCATCCCTCTCATGCCTAGCTTGTCTTCCCCCCTTCAGTATCTTCCTGCTCCCCCTCTCTCTTCCATAGCAGAGGTTTGAATCTATTCGTAATGGATACCTGCCTTACATCTCTTCCCCCATTGATTTCCTTCTCCTACTTGTTCCCCCTCTGTGCCACCCCTGGTGCCTCCCTACCCGCAGCCATCTGCTCTCTCCCCTGATACTCCTCGTGGTGTCTTCCTCCCCCATCAGGAGGCAGCCCGGCCCTTACCTCAGGCACCCCCTCCTTTCTCCTCTCTTTCCTGCTAGTGCCTCTGATACTGGGGTCGGTTTCATTCTCTAGTTATTCTTCCTCTGTCCCCCTTTGCCATCCCCTATTCCCCCAATCAGGATGCCTCTCATACTCATCTGCCCTGCCACTTAGACTCCTCCCTAACCTCCACAGTTCCTCCCTTAAACTAGCCAGTCATCTACAGACCATACACCCCACATCCTCCAAGCCCAGTCCAGGATCATGGCAAACCCACACCCTGTACACCCCTCCACCCTTCCAAAGATGCCCGCCCTACTGACATGTGGCACTTGCCCCATTGTGGTCGCCATCTTATGCTAGGGGCTCTTACTCCCAGGTTCTGTACCCTACTACAACTGTTAGGCCCCTATTTACTCAAATTCCTGTCCCCCCCCACACTGGTCCCCCTACTGACCCCTTGCCGGAAGGGGTAATTCAGGCTCAAATGTTATCCGTTAGACACTGTATTACTGTAGCAATCCCAAAGGCTCCTTGTCCATTTTTCACCCCTCAGCTACCATACTTTTTGTTCTCGGCTCTCATATAGTTTCACTTAGGGCACTTAGAAATACTATTGCACTCCAAGTATTACTCAGCTAAGTTAGAGAAATAAACAGAACAAATAAATATGTATTATTACAGCAATCATAACAGTATAGCTCAGTACTTAGCTCAGTCAGAGAAATAAATAGAACAACTAAATCTGCATTATTACAACAATCCTAAAGTATCCAATCATTGCTTTGTCTCCACTCCAGGGACCCTGCTGTTATAGAGGACCATGGAGGACATTGGAGGTGGGAGGGTGGGCAAGTGTAAAGTCCCGGAAGAGCTCCATTGAGCTTGTTCACTCCCCCTCTCTCACTCGCTCGTTCTATTTCTCGCGATGCTGCAGGCTGCCTTTTTGTACTGGGCTCCTGCTTGGATTGGCATCTTTTTCAGCCCACAAAGAATTCTGCAGCAGTCCCAACACAGATCCATTGAGCTTGCTCACTCTCCATCTCTCATTCACTCATTCTGTTTCTCCCAATGCTGCAGATTGCCCTTTTGTACTGGGCTCCTGCCTTTGTTGGCACCTGTTTCTGCCCACAAAGAAATCAGTAGCAGTCCCAACAGAGCTCCGTTGAACTCGCTCACTACCCCTCTCTCACTCGCTTGTTCTGTTTCTTCCAGAGCTGCAGGCTGCCCTTTGTACTGGGCTCCTGCCTGCATTGGCGCCTTTTCTGTCCACAAAGAAGTTCACAGCTGTCGTGACAGAGCTCCGTTGAGGTCGCTCACTCCCCTCTCTCACTCATTCATTCTGTTTCTCCTGGCGCTGCAGACTGCCCTTTTGTACTAGGCTCCTGCCTCTGTTGGCGCCTTTTCTGCCCATCATGAAATCTGCAGAAGTCCCGACAGAGCTCTGTTGAGCTTGCTCCTCCCCCTCTCTCTCACTCACTTGTGGTTTCTCCTGGCAGTGCAGGCTTCCTTTGTACTGAGCCACTGCCATTTGGTGCCCTGCCCACAATAAAATCCACAGCAGTCCCGACAGAGCTCTTTGGCTCGGCTCACTCCCCCTCTCTCACTCGCGCGTTCTGTTTCTCCCAGTGCTACAGGTTGTCCTGTTGTACTGGGCTGCTGCATGCATTGGTGCCTTTTTCTGCCCACAAAGAAATCTACACCAGTCTGGACAGAGCTCATTTGAGCTTTGTCACTCCCCCTCTCTCTCTCACTTGATTCTAATCTGTCCCAAACACTGATTTCCCAAAGCGACTGCGGTATTCTGCACCGGAAGAGCGAAAACACATTTTGGCCAGGATGTGAAAAATTACAGCTGTGCTATTCATAAAGAGGTGTGAAAAAATGCCAGTGTTGAAAATCTGGCATGAAAATATCACTGATTTGCAAAGTTAGAAGGGTGTGTGGAAACTGCACAATGCATGCTCGTAACACAGTCATTTTATGGACTTTCATCACAGACTTTTCAACATAGGCATTTTATGACCTTTGCTCATGAACAGTGTCACTGTGGTTTTCTTAATGTGTCCCGAACACTGATTTCCCTGGCGACGTAATATTCTGCACGGAGGTGTGAAAGCGCATTTTCGGCCGGGATGAAAAATGGCGGTGTACTGTTCATAAGGTGTGGAAAATGCAATGTTGACAATCTGGGTGAAAATATTGCAGATTCACAAAAGTTACAGACGTGCATAGCAATAAGACAGAACTGCACGCTCATAAAAGCTGTCATTTTTTGGATTTTTCTACCAAATTTATTACTCAGCTCAGTTAGAGAAATAAACAGAATAACTTAGTCTGTATTGTTAGAGCAATCCTAAAAGTATCTAGTGTTGCTTTGTCTCACTCCAGAGACCCTGCTGTAATACAGGACCACAGAGGACACTGGGTGGGAGGTGGGCAAACTCTACAGTTCAACACAGCTCCATTGAGGTCGCTCACTCCCCTCTCTCACTCACTCATTCTATTTCTCCCGATGCTGCAGGACTGCCCTTTTGTACTGGGCTCCTGCTTGTGTTGGCGCCTTTTTCTGCCCACAAAGAAATCTGCAGCAGTCCTGACACAGCTCCATTGAGCTCACTCCCACTCCCCTCTCTCACTTGCTCATTTCTGTCTCTCCTCGCACTGCAAGGCTGCCCTTTGTACTGGGCTCCTGCCTCCGGTTAGATGCCTTTTTCAGCCACAAAGAAATCCGCGGCAGTCCTGATAGAGCTCCATTGAGCTCGCTCAGTCCCCCTCTCTCGCTCATTCTTGTTTTCCCCACCACTGCAGGCTGCTCTTTTGCTGGGCTGCCCTGACCATTATTGCTTTCTGCCCATAAAAGAAATCCGCAGCAGTCCTGACAGAGCTCAGATTGAGTTCGCTCACTCCCCTCCCTCCCTTTCGCTCTCTTGTTCTGTTTCTCCTGGCTCCTGGGCTGCCCTTTTTACTGGGCTCCCTGCTTTGGGGAGCCCCCAGCCTTACAAAAAAATCTGCACCAGTCCCAACAGAGCTCAGTCCTCCCCTCTCACTTGCTCGATCTTAATCTGTCCCAAACACTGATTTCCCACAGCGACCGTGCTATTCTGCGGCAGGAGTGCAAAAACATATTTTGGCCAGGATGTAAAAAAAAATGACAGCTGTATTGTTCATAAGGAGGTGTGAAAAAATGCCAGTGTTGAAAATCTGGTGTGAAAATATCACTGATTTGCAAAGTTAGAAGGGTGCATGGAAACTGTACAATGCATGTCCGTAGCACAGTCATTTTATGGACTTTCATCACAGACTTTTCAACATAGGCATTTTATGACCTTTGCTCATGAACAGTGTCACTGTGGTTTTCTTAATGTGTCCCGAACACTGTTTTCCCACAGCGACCGCACTATTCTGCGCTGGAAGTGTGAAAACGTATTTCGGCCAGGATATGAAAAATGACAGTTGTACTATTCATAAGGAGGTGTGGAAAAATGCCAATGTTGAAAATCTGGAGTGAAAATATTGCAAATTCACAAAGTTACGAACGTGCGTAGCAATGGCGCAACGCACGCTCATAAAGCTGTCATTTTTTGGATTTTTTCTACCAAATTTATTATTTAGCTCAGAGAAATAAACAGAACAACTTAGTCTGTATTATTAGAGCAATCCTAAAAGTATCTAGTCATTGCTTTGTCTCCTCCAGAGACCCTGCTGTAATATAGGACCACAGAGGACACTGGGTGGGAGGGTGGGCAACTCTACAGTTCCAGCACAGCTCCATTGAGGTCGCTCACTCCCCCTCTCTCACTCACTCATTCTATTTCTCCTGATGCTGCAGGCTGCCCTTTTGTACTGGGCTCCTGCTTGTGTTGGCGCCTTTTTCTGCCCACAAAGAAATCCGCAGCAGTCCTGACACAGCTCCATTGAGCTCACTCACTCCCCCTCTCTCACTTGCTCATTCTGTCTCTCCTCGCACTGCAGGCTGCCCTTTTGTACTGGGCTCCTGCCTCCGTTGGTGCCTTTTTCTGCACACAAAGAAATCCGCAGCAGTCCTGATAGAGCTCCATTGAGCTCGCTCAGTCCCCCTCTCTCACTCGCTCATTCTGTTTCCCCCACCACTGCAGGCTGCTCTTTTGTACTGGGCTGCCCTGCCTGCATTGTTGCTTTTTTCTGCCCACAAAGAAATCCTCAGCAGTCCCGACAGCGCTCCGTTGAGTTCGCTCACTCCCCCTCCCTCACTTGCTCTCTTGTTCTGTTTCTCCTGGCTCTGCAGGCTGCCCTTTTGTACTGGGCTCCTGCGTTGGGGCCTTTTCTGCCCACAAATAAATCTGCAGCAGTCCCGACAGAGCTCAGTTGAGCTCAGTCACTCTCTCCTCTCACTTGTTCGATTTTAATCTGTCCCAAACACTGATTTCCCACAGCGACTTTGCTATTCTGCGGCAGGAGTGCAAAAACATATTTTGGCCGGGATGTGAAAAATGACAGCTGTATTGTTCATAAGGAGAAGTGAAAAAATGCCAGTGTTGAAAATGTGGCGTGTAAATATTACAAATTTGCGAAGTTACAAGGGTGCATGGAAACAGTTCAACGCATGCTTGTAACACAGTCATATTATGGACTTTCATCACCAAATTTTCAACATAGGGATTTTAGGACCCCTGCGCATGAACAGTGCCACTGTCATTTTCTTAATCTGTCCCAAACACTGATTTCCCACAGTGACCACGCTATTCTGCGCCGGAAGTGCGAAAACAGATTCCAGTCAGGATGTGAAAAATGACAGCTGTACTGTTCATAAAAAAGTGTGAAAAAATGCAAGTGTTGAAAATCTGGTGTGAAAATATTACTGATTTGTGAAGTTACAAGGGTGCATGGAAACTGCACAACGCACACTTGTACACAGTTATGTGATGGGCTTTCATCACCAAATTTTCAACATAGGCATTTTGGGACCTCTGCTCATGAACAGTGTCACTGTCATTTTCTTAATCTGTCCCGAACACTGATTTCCCACAGAGACCCCACTATTCTGCGCCGGGAGTGCGAAAACACATTTCGGCCAGGATGGAGAAAATGACAGCTGCACTTGTTCATAAGGAGGTGTGAAAAAATGCCAGTGCTGAAAATCTGGTGAGAAAATACTACAAATTCACGAAGTTATGAGTGTCCGTAGCAACTGTGCAATGCACACTTGTAAAACAGTCGTTTTTTTGGATTTTTCCCACCTAATTTGCAAGATAGGCTTTTTGAGAGCCCACCTCATCAACACTGGCACTGGCACTGTCATTTCGTTAATCAGTCCTGAAAGGTGATTCTGCGCAGTGACCGCAAAATCACCTTTCGGTGCTGAATAATGCCATGACAGTAGCTGAATTCATGAGGAGGGGTCTCAAAAACCCCATGTTGAAAATTTGGTGCCAAAATTCCAAAAAATGCCTGAGATATGCACCAAAGTTGAAAAAAAACTATTTTTGCCATTTTACAGCATTTCCTCAGTTCGCAGTTGGCTTTGAAGAGTGCAGACATGTTCCTGGTCCAACGAAGATCGTTGCACCGGACTCCGGAGGTAAGTATGGGGTGAGGGGGTATGGGGAGGCGGGGTATGCAGTGGAAAGGTGCAGCTTGGGGAAGGGGGTGCAGATGGCAAGGGACTGTTTTCTTCATTTCACGGTTAGGAAAAAAAGATGTCGCGGGGATTTTTTTTTCTTTTTGCAGGTACTTTTGGCACACTGGGTTGGGCTCCCAGCATGCCACCTGCATATTTTGGGGTGGGAGGACTGGAGCCGATGGGGATTTGGCACCACCATTGGCACATACTGGTGTGAGGGAGTCTCATGAGCTGAGGGGGATTGGGCACACGTTCGGCACACAAGAACTTGGGGGGGGGACATGCCGACAGGGATTGGGCACCCCCGTCAGCAAAGAACCAGGGGGAGGGGACATGATGCTGAGGGGGATTGGGCACCCCCTCAGCAAATGACACAAACCGACAGGGACTGGGCTCCCAATCGGCAAACTGGTCTGGGAATGCAAGGGAGACCTGCAATGTTGGGTCGGTCTCTCATTGCAGTGGATGACGCTACAATGACGAGGTGGCCCCTGATTGCAGCAGCTAAAACTTTTCAAGGTTGTGGCACGCTGGCTGAACTAGTGTCAGCAGCAGCGTGCCACCCCATTGGGGACAGCGGGCCAAGCCTCCAAAGGCAGTGAGGGCACTGGCCACAACAGTGCCGCACCTCCACAACCTGCTTCTGCAGCAAGCTGCCACAACATGTTTCTTGCAGATGCGCTCAATCAACATAAACAAGAAAAGATACATTAGATCATTAGAAGGTGTAGAGATATTAAGGTTTGATTCATATAAATACTAGGGAATGTACTTGGATAAAAAAATTAACATTTAACTTACATATTAAAAAACTATCATATTGGCTAAAGAGATTATTGCCATTTTTTTATAGGAATATACATGTTTTAGTTTTACTGTTCAGAAACATTTAATTAACTCATTTTTTATGTCTCAGTTAGACTTTGGAGACTGTTTATATACAAAGGTTTGGGGACTTTATTAGCAACATTGGATCCACTATTCCACAGTGCCTTAAGCCACCAATAATACCCGACAGGGTGGGCGGTATGGGCAATACCGGACCGCCCAGGGGCATAATGAGGCCTGTGCCACAGGTGGAGGGCCTTATAGCCCCTGGAAGGTCCAGTATTGCTCATACTGCCCACCCTGGAGGGTATTATTGTACTAAGAAAATGGGCACTGTGGTGTTTTCCTATGGGATTTAAAAAAAGTCAAGAAAAATAGTTAAAAGATTTATTAATAATAAAGTTTAAATGTTTGCATGGTAAAGTAGTCCCTATTTCTGTGCTGTGCCATCTGTTGTACACCCCCCTCCCCCTACCATAATCATGAAGTTAGCTCCTCTAGATAAGGACTTTGTACTTACTGTCTCAACAGTAGTGCTTTTTCTTTTTCTTGGGGTTTAACAAATGTATACTGTGTGATTGTGAAACATTTAGAGATACCGCGTTACTTCGGCGTGCCTAATGACATCATACCCAGAAGTAAGATTTCTCCCTGTCAAGCTACTACTTGGTGCCCACAATAAAGTGCTTACTGTGGCCACTGTCTATATCCCTCCTAAAGATCCAGGGTCCGGCCTCCAGACTGTTCTTGAATTTGAAAGATTGCAACCACCTGACACCGAGCTCCTTCTCCTTGGTGACTTTAATATAAATTGGCTCGCATCAGACGTTGGGTCCCTCAAGGATGCTATCCTAGCAGCTAACCTAATGCAGATAGTGAGCTCCCCCACTAGAAAAAACTACAAAACTGGAACTTGCACTCTCATTAACTGGATCCTAGCTAGCCACCCAGCCTGCATAAAAAACACAGTTGTTCTCCCAGACTCTCTCAGTGACCACTGCCCTGTGATCTGTACCTGGACAAATAAGTTCCAAAAACCACCTCCAAAACCCATCTCAAGCAGAGTGCTACCCCATGGAAACCTTCACTAAGCTCAAGACCTGTCTTTTACAGCAAGACTGGTCCCCAATATACAATACTCTAGATGTTGACACAGCCCAAGATTATTTTATCACAACTTTCAACACTGCCTGTGACACCTACGCACCAGTAAAAAAGGGTAAAATCAAAGCGCTCTCAAATCGCTGGCTCACAGCCAAACTACTGGCCCAACTCAAAGCTCGGGACCACCTCTGGGCCTTAGCCAGAGCCACAGGCTCCTTGACGGATATCCAGAAGTATAAACAGGCACGAAACCAATGTACCAAACAAAGCCGACCAATGAAGAGCTCCTATTTCAAAAATGCCCTCGCAAACTCCTGGAGTGACGGGAGATCATTCTGGGACAACATCAGAAATATCATGGGTAAGCAGTCCAAATCCTCTCCCACTATAATGACTGTTGATGGAACTACTACCCTAGACCCAATAGTCATGGCAAAGGCCTTAAAATAAAACTTTCACAGACCTCAGTGGGGTCCTCCCGCTGGACTTCTCCTCTAACACGGACTCGCCAAAACCAACATCTCCTACTGCCTCACCTGACCAACTGCTTTTCCACTTCAAAATAGTTAAGGCACATGAAGTCTACAAATATCTAAAAAAGGCTATCTCTAAATCCAGAGCAAGCAGTGATACTATTGATCTTAAAATTCTGTCCCTTACCTTGGAAGAGGTGGTGCACCCACCCACCAAAATGTTCAATCTCTCCCTTTGCCTTAGTCAATTTCCCAGCAAATGGAAGTCTGCTATAGTCACACCAGTGTTCAAAAGTGGTGACAAGTCCCTACCAGGAAACTATCGGCCTATATCTATACTTCCACCCCTCTCCAAGGCCCTCAAACGCATTGTGGCTGACCAACTCTCAGACTACCTGCATAAGTATAACATACTCTGCTTGCAGCAACATAGATTTAGGAAAGGACACAGTATGTCAACTGCCCTACTGGATTTCTCAGGAGAAATTCACACTGCCTTGGACAAAGGATATCAAGCCAGAGCTGTTTTCATTGGCCTAGCAAAGGGGTTTGATACTGTTCACCATGGCTTACTTATCACACAACTACACAGTCTTGGGCTCTCAGAAGGACCAGGAGCCTGGGTTAAAAGTTACCTGGCCCAATACTCTCAATCAGTAAAAATCTCAGAAGTTCTCTCAGACTCAAAACCAGTCCTCTCAGGTGTTCCACAGGGGTCAATCCTAGGCCCCCTCTTTTTCAGCCTTTTCCTAAACTCTCTCCCAAATCCTGCCCGGAACACATAATCCTTTATGCTGATGATGCCGTGATTCTCTCCTCTCATAAGGATCCGAAACCCTTACTCCAGAGCCTGCAACTTGCTTTCTCCAATGTTGAAAAGTGGTTCCTAGATCACAAGCTGCTCCTAAATCACAAAAAAACAAAATCCATGCTTTTCTCCAGTCCACAAAACAGAAAAAGACAAATTCCACTTACTATCAAATCATACCCAGGAAATACCCTTGAACAAGTGTCAACATTTAAATACCTTGGAATCACCTTTGATCAAGGTCTTACCTTTGCGACCCACATTGATAACACAGCGAAAACGGTGAACCAGCGCATTGGTACCCTGTTCCGAAACCGGCAATTCCTTACTAAAGCTGCATTGAGGATTGCTATCCAAAGCTCTGTCATCTCAATCATAGACTATGGCTTAATTATCTATGGCTCTGCCACTACCACCGCACTAAGGCGCATCATAACCACCCTAAACAAGGCCGCCGACTTGCTCACTGGAGCGCAAAGACGTACTCATACATGTGAGCTCTACACTGAAACAGGATGGTTGCAACTGTCAAATTGCATAAGGTACCTCACATGCTTGATGGCAAAAAAATCCATCTTGGGCCACACTCTGCCGTGTATCCAAGACCTACTTTGCCCGAATACCAGCATCCGTCCCACCAGAAGATCAGAACACCAGCCTCTCCAGGTCCCCAGATGCCGGACCACACATGGCCAAAGATCTTTCGCCTATTGTGCCCCCAGCTGGTACAATGCCCTGAGCTCGCTCATTACATCCTCCACATCACTAGGAGCTTTCAAATCTATGCTTTACTCTCACCTCTCAGCCTCTAGCTCCTGTGACTGCCTTGACTAATGATTCTTCCCTCATGGCTGTTTTTACTGTTTTTCATCCTCCTCCTCTGCTCCTTTCTTGACAAAGGCATCTGAGTACCTCTAACTACTCTAAGTCTGCTCCCTTCCCCATATCTCCTCCTACCCTTCCTACCTTGACCATTCCTCCAATGTTTTGTTTTTTTCCTGTGAAGTACTGTATTATACTGGCTTATCGAAACCTTTATAATTTGCTGACCATTCTATGTAACATGTCTTGTTTGTTTGTACATTGATGACGTGGAACCTTTGTAAAAGAGCCATTGGCTCAAAGGTAATAATTCCTAGAACAATAAACTAAACTAAACTAAACTAAAATGCCTGCTAAATGCCAGGAGCTTGGGCAATAAAATGTCTGAGCTCCAGGCGATGATAACTGAGGGAGCAGTGGATGTAGCAGCGGTCACTGAGACGTGGGCCACTGCAGGACATGACTGGGACCAGAACCTGGAGGGTTACACTATGTTCAGGAAGGACAGGGGGGAGGGAAGGGGAGAAGGGGTAGCAATGATAGTCAAAAACTGCATTGGCATAGGGGGAGTAGAGGAGGCGGAGGGAACCGTGGAGGCGATTTGGGTCACCTTGATAACAAGATGGGGCAAGAGAGTAAAATTAGGAGTGGTGTACAGACCCCCTGCCCTGGCGGAGGAGCTGGAGGACAGTCTGGTGGCTGATGTTGGGAGGCACTGCAGACTGGGCAGAGGAACGGTGGTGGTGTTGGGGGACTTAAACGTGCCAGGAACAGACTGGGAGACTATGACATCCTCTGTGACCAGGGAACAGAGGTTGTTGGATGTCTTTCAAGACGCGTTCCTAACTCAGCAGGTGAGGGAACCGACCAGGGAGGCGCGGGTACTGGATGTGGTCCTGGCAGACAGTGACCAGATTGGGGGCCTGGAGGTAAGGGACCCATTGGTGGGGAGTGACCATGCCATGGTCTGGTTCTGCCTGGACCTAGGAGGAGTAGAAGGCTGCACAAAGACAGAAGTAACCAACTTCAGGGGGGTGGATTTTAAGGAAATGGGAAGGATCCTTAAGGAGCATTTGGATGGGATTGGATCAGACATGGACGCTGATAGTAGGTGGAAATCATCGGACAGGGTGCAGGATGCTACCAGCACCTGTGCAAGAGTAAGATGAAAATGCGGTGGGCCCAAAAACCCTGCTGGTGGACCAGGAGGTCCAGGAGGTGGTCGGGGAAAGAAAGCAGCCTATAAGCAATTCAAGTGCTCAAGGAGTGAAAGGGATCGAGGGGAGTACGGCTGATGGCTAGAAGGGCCACTAGAGTGGTAACGGCTAAGGCAAGGAAGGAGCAGAACCTGGCCAGGGAAATTAGGGAGAGGGAACAAGGGTTCTTTAGATACACTGGGGAAAACGAAGGGTGAAGGGCAGATTAGCAGGATTAAATCAGGGAGAGATGGGCACAAGACCGGGGGCAGGCTGAGGTACTAAATGAGTACTTCACCTCAGTTTTCCTCAGGAAATGGGGTGCTACATCATACATGGGAGGAGACAGAGACACTGAGGAGGGGACCCTTACCGATCGGCGGGTCTGGGGAGAGAGGGAGGTATCACTGGCAGGTGGGGGGCGGGCTAAGTAGGGAGAAGAGGTACCGGAAGTGGAAATCACAGCAGAGAGAGTGAGGGAAGCCCTCAGCTCCCTTAAGACGGAGAAAGCACCGGGGCCGGATAAATTACATCCCAGAGTGCTGAAGGAACTTGCGGATGTCCTGGCGAAACCCCTGGTGGAGCTTTTCACCATCTCTCTGAGGACAGGGTGGGTGCCCCAGGACTGGAAGGTGGCGCATATAGTGCCTATCCACAAGGGGGGGGTCAAGGGAGGTGGCAGGGAACTACAGGCCTGTCAGCCTGACATCGGTGGTGGGCAAGGTGATGGAGGGCATTGTCAAGGAGAGGCTGGGGGGACCTGGATAAGTCAGGGTGCCTGGACGATAGACAGCATGGATTCATCCTGGGAAATCGTGTCAGACAAACCTGGTGGAGTTCTATGACTGGGTGACAAGTGCCTTGGACCTGGGTAGACCAGTGGACGTCCTCTTTCTAGACTTCAGCAAGGCATTTGACTCTATTCCTCACGTGGGCCTGTTGGATAAGCTGGGAGAAATGGGGGTGGGGAACCAGATGATCAGATGGATAGGCAATTGGCTCCAGGACCGGACCCAGAGGGTCGTAGTTGGTGGGATAGTCTCATCCCCAAGGAGGGTCATTAATGGGGTCCCACAGGGATCAGTCCTTGGGACCCTTCTGTTCAACGCCTACGTATCTGACATAAGGACAGGAATCAGGGTGAGATGAGTCTCTTTGCAGATGACTCGAAACTGGGGCGGTGGTGGATGGGAGGAGGGGAGGGTGGCCTACAGGGGGACCTGGAGGCTCTGGAAAGATGGTCTAGAAAGTGGAAGCTGAGGTTCAATGCAGGGAAATGCAAGGTACTCCACCTGGGGGCCAGAAACCCAGGCCAAGTGTACACCCTGGGGGGTGGAATGCTACAAGTCTCGATGGCTGAGAGGGACCTGGGGGTGGCGGTGGATGTCAAGATGAACAACTCTGAGACTTGTAGGAGGGCAGCAGCCAAGGCCAACAGGATGCTGGGATGCATCGCTAGGGGGATCACCTCCAGAAGGAGGGAAGTGATACTCCCTCTGTATAACTGCTTGGTGAGGCCGCACTTGAGTACTGCGTGCAGTTTTGGAGCCACAGAAGAGGGACATTAACCTCCTGGAGAGGGTCAGAGGAGGGCAACCAAAATGATTTGGGGCTTGGGGACAGGACCTATGAGGAGAGCTCGAAGAGCTAAATATACACATTGGAAGAGAGAAGGACCGGGGGACATGATAGAGTCTTCAGGTACATGAAGAGGGTAAATAGGGAGGAACAGTCAGGGTGCTTTGAAGGAAGGAGGGGGGGCCACTAGAGGCATGGGTGGAAGCTGGAGGGAAGATTCAGGGAAAAGGAGGAGGTGCTACTTCACTGAGAGGGTGGTGGAGCCATGGAATGCACTGCCTAGGGGGCTGGTGGAGGCAGAGGCAGTGGAGGGGTTCAAGAGGGGGTGGGACAGGTACAGGGGAAGGGTTCTGGAAGCAAAATCCAATGCAGCACGAATATCCGGAACTGGGAAGGGAGAAGCCAGAGAAGGCGAGGGGGACAGCAAGGTCAGCACCCAGGGTGGGGGCTGACCAAACGAGCAGACATGAAAGACCGTTAGGCCTATTCTGCTGGCATTTTAGTATGTTAGTATGTAAAAGACGACAGACTAATTTGTTTCTTTCTTTATTTCTGTATTAAGTTTTGGTTTGTTTTCTTTGTTGGGGGACATGTAGAGGTCATCGATTGATATGTGTGGGGTTGGAGAGCACAGGAAGGAGAATTTAGATGAGCAGCACCACGGACGAGTGAGGAGAAAGGACTGGCTGTCATGGATTTGTTTGGAGAGTGGAAACTGCAAGGTACCATTGGAGCTGTGAACCATGGCATGAGAGGCATCAGAATGATTTCTTTGGTTGGCTTTTATTGCCTTTTTATATGGAGTTCTGTTTTAGTGGCTTATTATTCTTCTGTACTATCCTTTCCTCTATGGGGAGCGGTTGGAGCTGAAAGTGTGTGGCGGCAAAGTTGAATAGCGAACGAGAAATTAGAAGTGGCACCATTGATCGGCTCAGTATTGTGGGAGCTGTAAGCCACTGTGGAGGTACTGATTTATTTGGTAAAATGTTTACTGCTGAGTAACAGGTTGGGGGAAAGCTGGCGAGGTGGTGTCAGTCTAAGAAAGAAAAAAACACGTGAGAAATGAAAACGATGAGTATTATGGTGGCTGGGGGGGCTGTGTCTCTCGCTAAGCGAGAGAGAAAAATGGCGCCCATTTTAAACTGAATTGGCAGTTTTGGGCCAATTATCAAGCTGGGATGGCATTAAGATATTAGTTATGAGGCTGGGAGGGCAGGCACCTTTTATCTGCTGGGCGTCTATTGAAAGTTAATGTACCCCCATTGCAGGGGTACTAACCAATTAGAACCCAGTAAATAAAAGCCCATTTTCTAAAATTTATTACAAGGCTACCATGGAAAACTTGCCACTGCAACTTGTGTGCAGCTGTTGTTTGGCAGTCCTCGACAAGAAGAAGACAATTGCATTGATATATGTACATATAAATGTGTAGTTGGTGCACTTCCCTCTTATTTGCTGAATCTATTAAAACTGAGGCTAGACATGATTATGGACTTTGATCAACAAAATGTGTACAGTATCTGATTCCGAGTTATCGAACAAAATCTGAGGAAAATTCTCTGTCAGTAATTATATCCCATATGGAACCCAGCAAATTGGAGTAAATACATTGATATTCAGAAAAAATGTAAGAATGGTATTAAAAATGCCACAAAAACATAGGAATTGAAATTGGCGATTAATGCTAAAAAAGATAATAGTAAATCCTTTTACTCATATATAAACTCATTAAAAAACCTACTTATCAAGTTGGTCCCATTATGCCTAATAATAATTTAGTTCAAGACCCATTGGAAATGGCAAACATATTTAATACACATTTTTGTAAAATATATTCAAATGATAAAAAAACAAATGGAATTACTCCAACTGTGAGAGGTAATATTACTTATCCCTTTGTCGAGGTACATGCTAAATTAATTACCCTGAAAGGGAAGTTGAGTATATCACCCGATGGTATACCAGGTCATTTATTGTATCAGTTGGCAGACAGTTTCGCATTTCCCTTTAAACTGCTTTTCGAGTATTGCATAAATCATAATTATGTCCCCCACTATTGGAAAACAGCTTATGTCATCCCTGTCCATAAGCAAGGACCAAAAAATAGTTGGGAACACTATAGACCTATCCGTCTGACAGTCCCCTGTGCAAAGTTCTGGAAAGTTTAATAACAAATATAATTTCTTCCTTTCTAACATCTCTTGATGCAGAACAACATGGCTTTAAAAAGGGGCATAGTTGTTTAACAAATTTACTTTGCTTTTATGAGGACGTTAGCATACAATTAGATAACCGGATACGATGTAATTTACATTGTCTTCAGCAAAGCATTTGATCTTTTCCCCCATTGGGCTTTATCAAAAAAATTAGCCTCCACAAATATGGACACAATCTTAGTCCAATGGATATCAAACTGGTTGACTGGAAGAACCGAAAGAGTAATGATTAATGGAAAACTATCAAATTTGGGAAATGTCACCAGTGGTGTACCTCAGGGCTCTGTTTTAGGGGCCTATTCTCTTTCAAATATTCATATCTGACATTACAGTTAGTTGTTCATCAAATACTATCAAATATGCAGATGACATTAAAATTGGAGGGCAATGTTCCACACTTGAACAGATTGCTATTATCCAAGCAGATTTAGATTTTATTTCGTGTTGGATTAATCATTGGGGCATGAAATTAAATCACACTAAGTGCAAAGTAATTCATTTTGGGTCCACTAACACTTTACATCAATACATTGGGGCCCATATATTCAAACTGCGCCCAAAAAGTGCACAACAGCAGGAGCAAGCGCAAGTCCACTGCGCCCATGCGCAAGAAGCGCAATATTCAAAAACTGCGCAGGCTAAGATGCGCCTACAACCGAAGACTGAATATCGCACCAACTGCACCGTAGCACAACTAGGGAGGGGAAGCTGAGCATATCTGATGCACCATAGTGCAACAAGGGGACGTTCAGCTGAGCAGTTCAGATGTGCCATAGCGCAACCAGAGATGCCCCCAGCAGCAGGGCAGCAATGCAACAGCACAATCAGGGATGCAGGGGCCCAGCACTCATGCCACAGATGGGCAGAGGAACACACAGCAGAACAGACATCGTCCCCCACACCCCATGCACTGCACAACCGGGGAGAGCTGGAATAACCACTAGCCCATGGATACCAGCAACCAAACCACAGCAGAGCCATGGTGCCCCAGTACACCCCCTGGCAAGCTGTGACCGGCACACAAAGAGGGCCAACCACCCCGTACCACACCATCCCAACAATGCAGAGCATACCCTGCACCATGATCCCCATACACCCTGCCCAGGAGTAGCACCCAACAGTGCAGGACACCCCATGCATGCCACCACCCCCACTGTGACAATGCAACCCTGTGCACCATGGAGCCATGCAAGGCAGCCCCACCATGGGCACCCTGCAGCGGGCGGCAGTAGACAGCGATGCAACAGATGCATACACAGTGCCACCCTGCACATCCCCCTCCAAGGTACAGCTGAGAGACCGACCATGCGTCAGCACACGAGGTACCCCACATGCGACAGGGCATGCACCAGACCCCACCTCCAGTGGTACAGCACCCTGCACACCCTCCCAAGGACACATCCCATCCCAACACTGGCCACAACAGCCAGCACAGACACACACAGACACACACAGTGTAGCATGGAGGCATGCACCACACAGGATGCAACACAGTGCATGGAAAAACACCCACACATACCCAAGGGCACACCAACACAGGGACACAGTAGCGGCTCAACCAAGCCACTGGTGTGTGGCCACGGCTGACGTGTACACATGGCCAGCACCCCTACATTGCACAGGTGTTCCAGCCACCCTGCGCAGGCACCATGAAGCTGTATGCCACCAGCATGCTACTGGAGCACATCCCCTGCAAAAGACACAAGCGACAGAATGGATGGGGGACAACAACAGCGGAGGCCACAGTGCCACCGAAGGCTGATGTGCACCATATTGGTGATGGCAGTCAACCTGGCATTGTGCCAGGTACAGTAGTTATCCAGCATGGACAGCCACCACTGACACGCCAGCAGACCGTGAATATCACAGACATGCAAGGGTGTCAGCTGCACAGGCCATGGATGGTCTGACAGGGGTGCCATGCACACAGTGCAGGCCCTGTGGACCTCTGCACACAGGCATCCAGTGCACAGAGTACAACACACAAACCACAGACAGTGACTGATCCCCCTGTCCACACCATAGGCGGTTCACCTCTGCACACACACACACACACACACACACGCCCATGCGTGCACCACCCCTGACGCCATGCACACCACTGCAGCTGAGCACACGTAGCCCGCTGCAAATCAGAGACCACCACAGTTGTTATAACAAAATGTATGTATTGAAACAATGTAAAGTAAAACTAAATACAACTATGTACAATAGTGGGGGAAGGGCCACATAACAGGTGGGGGCAGGTAAGGGGGAGGGGTGAACATATGGGAGAGGGAAGAAGGGTTGTGAGCGTGGGTCAAAGGGGGGAAGGTGGTAGTCGGGGCATGGGGACTTCACTGGCCGTCCCGGTCCTCCTCTTCCTGGCGCCGATGAGATCTCTGCCTCCTTCTGACCCCGTGGTGGTGGAAGCGTTGCAGGAGCTCTAAGGTCTCCTTCCTGACCCACAGCAGCTGCTCCTGAATGTCCCGCTGGATCTGCAGAAGTCTCCAGCCACCTAGGACAAGGGAGCAGAGTCAATAGGTGTGACTGTCCATCCCCCTGCAGCCCACCCATTGTGCATGGCATACAGCCATGTGACACACCCCTGTTATGGTGTGCAACCACCCACAGTGACTGTGTCCACAAGACCTGCCCACCCAGGCAGCCACAGTCATGTGGACCACTGCACGCACCCACCGCCCATGTCCTGCACAGCACCACCATGGCCGTACAGTGACTTGGCTGTGCGGTGTGAAGGCAGTGCCACAGCCATGTGCCCGGTGCACGCATAGACCACCATTGACGCACTCCCAGACATGCAGTGCCACTGGACAGTGCTGACTGTAACAAGTTGCGTGCATGGCAGTGGTGTTACTGGATGGTGGCCATGCCCCACTGCCCGCCCAGTTATACAGCATGCAATAGTAATCATGGATGTAAGGCACTCAACATCAGCAGGCTGGTCCACGCGCCTCGGACCACCTTCATCCCTCCTGTCTCTCTGCTCCAACATGCAGCGCCTTCCCTCTCTGTTGCACCTCTGTTCTTCTGGCCCTAAGGTGCAAACATGGAGAGAGGAACATCAGTATAATCCGGTAGCAATGTTCCCCGCACCCATGTGTGTGCAATCCCACACAGCCAGACCCACCCACCCCACACCCGATACCACCACCACCACGGCCAACACCGGACGGCCCCCCCATGTGCTGGACACATGCAACCGTGATACCCGTATGGATGATAAAAGTGTATGGATGTTGCACCTACCTGGCCGTGGCACCGTGCCCCCTAGCACATGCCTGCAGGTGGACAAGCAGGTTCAAGTCCCTGTGCCTGAGGTCCCCATAACGGTGGCGGCACTCCTCCGCCATCTGCCCCATACTGATGGCCTCCTCCAGGGCGTTGGCCACCTCCTGCCATACCACACTCCTGGCCCTGTCCAGGGGTGCCTTCCCAAACAAAGCCACAACATGGGGCTCAACTATGGCCACAAGGTTTGCCAGCTCAATCTGGCTCCACTGCACAGCATGCCTCCACGCCATCGCTGCTGCCCGGTTCAAGTAAAATGGTGCTCTGCAGCGTGGTACAGCCATGTGCAGATGCTGCGCGGTACAGTGTTGCCATTCCCTATCACACTGTCACCGAACAGCGCGATAGTGGTGCACCCATGCCTGATGCATGGCGCCTAGTGGCAAAGGTCGGGCACAGGGTTAAGGGTCTCTGGCGCACGGACAGCCACAGCATGATTGGAACCCAATGCATGTAGTGCGATTGCGTGCCTGTGTGCCACCTCCTGTAGCAGTCTACAGCGCTGTTGCCCCAGTGCGCCTACAACGCCCCAGTGCCACAGCGCCATATAGGTGAACAGCGCCGTAGCGCCACTGGCACAATGATGGCCATGCCCTGCATTGCCTCCTGTGCCCTGCACGTCAGCAGCATGGCAGGTGCCTGCGTCATCAACCCGGGCATGCGCAGTTAGGTGTGTACTGCGCATGTCACAGAACTGCGCCCTTGGCTCAGCACGCTCAACACAATTGCGCAAAGCACAACAGCGCGATATTCAGCTGGCATATGCAAATCATCTAATCAGCCATTCAATGGCACAGTCACTGCATTTGCATCCACTTAAAGATGCGCCTTGCCTCATTTGCATGGGTTGCACTATAAAACTGCGACATTGGGCTGCACTGGCCATAGCTGGTTACTGCAGTCTATTGCGGTGAGTTGCATGCTGTTTGGGAGTGTGGACTATGGTGTTTGGGACACTCATGGGACTGCACAGTCACAGGTAACACCTGTCATTCTCACAGGATGAATCATGACCGAGCGTGTGGTGGAGGAAGAGGAACAGAGTCGTGGGAGGAAGAGGAGGCCAAATTTTACAAAGGCCAAGACAGATGCCCTGTTTGAGGCCTACCTCGATCAGGAGCTGCTTCTCAGCAGATAACAGAGAACACCACAGGCCCGTGCTGCTGCATGGGAGGAGGTGCTGCGAGCTGTAAACCTGCAAAGCAGCCACCAGTGCCCCATGCAGGAGTGCAAATAGAAGATGGGCATGGACAGGTGGAGGATTAAAGAGAAGGTGGCTGCCAACAGGGCAGCACGGTCTGCGACTGGTGGGGGACAGCCGGAGGTGCCACACCTGACCCCACAGGAAGAGTGGGTTGCTGGCAGCATGCAGCATTGTGCCATTGAGGGTGTTCTGGGTGGTGGATTCCTGATGGGTGGTAGCCCGTCACTGCATGGTAGGTCATGGTCTGTCTATCGGGGGGGAACAGGGTAGGTCACATGCAGTAACGCTACTGTTTTTCCCTTACAGCTCCTGAGCATCTGCATGGGTCAGCAGTGGTGGGCTTCTCCACTGAGGCCAGTGACATGGAGATGGAGGAGGGCCCGTCCACCTCCACAGGAATATGGGGTCAGGGCGACAGTGGGCCCGCCTGGACGTCCGGACTGATGTTGGTGGAGCAGGTGCGGAGGAGACCCTGCCCATGTCCCAGCATGCCAGAGTCCATGGATGCCAGTATGCTGAGACTTGGGCTGGTGCCGGATCCATCACCGATGATGATGGAGCTAACGTCATGGGCAGTGACACGTGTGTGCCACAGGATGGCCACACAGCAGGTGACATCGTGGCCATGGCTGTGGGTGGTGCCACCGTGGAGGCCTGTGTTTCATTACAGTCCCAGCCTGTGTCTGTCTGCACCAATGGGGCAGCACTGGTGTGTGTGTCCAGGACAGTGGGACTGCTGCGGCCACTGCGGCAGCACCATTGAGCCCTGGAGAGCGGCAGCTGGAAGGGCAGCATCAGCAGTCGGCCAATGGCCATGGGGGTACAGTGTCAGGATGCGGTGTCAGTGCACCACCTGTGGACATGCCCAGGTCTGGCCCTGGTGTGCAGCACCCACCCTCAAGGGGTGATGAGCATCAAGGCCATGAACACCCTGAGGGACAGCAGGCCGATCAGGCAGATGACCTCTTAGATGAGCATAGCCGCACACTGCAAGCATCAGTCAATCAGTAGATGTGGCTTGTGACGGCAGTGGATGCACTGAGTGGGGCTCCATGCCGGGCAGAGGAGCGGTGCAGCAGAGACCGCTCTGCTCCTGGCAAGGATGGACCGGTTGCGGGAGGATGTGACCACTGCCATTGACGGGCAGACACAGGCATTCACAGCTGTCATGGCCACAATGGGCACAAAGTTATTTGCCCATGCGTCGCAGACACCACGCAGTGCAATGTCCACCCCCCATTCCCAACATCGTGCGACACCATCCTTGTTGACACCGGGTTCAGCTGTGGGCATCCCGGGCATGCCTGGTGCAGGCATGTTTGGCGTGCTGCAGATCCCTGCATAAGCATGGTCGCGTTCATGCAGTGGAACCCCTGGGGGACTGTCGGTGCCACCCCATGAGGCCAGTGGTCAGCCTGTCACTGCTGGCAGGTCTCAGCAGGCGCCCACACATCTGTGGTGGCCATGGCACTTTGGCACGTGACTGACCTGTCTCCCAGCACAGCTACTGTCTGATACTGCCCTGTGTGCATTGTTTCGTTCAGCGGACAATGCACGGGTGGGCTACCCAGCCCTGCACGCATACACGCATTCCATCTACACACCCTCCCAGCTGCTGTCCACTGTTGCGTGTGCATGATGATGCTTGTGTTGCGCTGTACATCAGTGTGCAATGGTGCCCCGTGTCTGACACATGCACAATGACAGGCAGTGGGCGTGGTGGTCTGTGGACATGTGTGTGGCTAGGGGTGGCGGTCAGGGTCGGCGTGCCTCCTACCCTTTGTGCATGTCTTGTGAGGTGTGTGTGTGTGTGTGTGTGTGAGTGTATGACCATGTGCCATGTTAAACCTCGCCCATCCCTGGCGGTGTGTGCAGTTCCATGCTCGACCACTTCCCTTGATGGCATGCACCCCTGGTGTGTGTCCACGCATGTTTGTGGGTTGTGCCTTTGCCACTGGTGGTTGCACATGGCCCCATGACTTATCTGGGTTGGTTGAAGTGCTCCTCTGTGATGGTGTCCCGGTGCAGCTGTGCCAGCCAGAGCAGTCGGGGGTCCCGTCGCCCAAGGGGGGGCTGCCCATCACCATTGTCACCGGTGTCCTCATCGTCCTCATTGCTGTCCCCTTCTTCAACCGTATGGCTATCCCACAGTCATTGGCCATGTGGTGCAGCATGCAACAGGCCAGGAATAGCCCACAGGCCTTTGAGGGGCTGTACTGTAGGGCACCGCCAGAGGTGTCCAGGCAATGGAAACATGCCTTCAGCATCCTGAACACCCGATTAATGACATTGCATGTGGTGGCATGTGCCTCATTGTAGCGTTGCTGCGATGGGGTCACAGGCCACCGGCATGGTGTGATCAGCCAGGGACTGAGTGGGTATCCCCTGTCACCTGTGTGTAGAGGGTGGAGGTTAGTTTGGTGATCAGCATTGCCCTGCCTTGGGCCATGTAGGCTACTACCCATGTCACCTCTGACCATACCCCTCCCATGCTCTATGTTTGTCTGTGTGGTTTGCATACTCACCCACTAAGTGGCCAGTGGGGATGTCCTCTCTCTCGAATCTGTGGCACGGTGCTGACTGGTGCCAGATGAAGACATCGTGTGCTCCCCCAGGGTGCGTGGCAGAGACATTGATTATGCACCCCCTAGCATCGCACACCACCTGGCAGTTGATGCTAGCACAGCCCTTCTGGTTGATATATGTGGCCCCATCGGGGCCAGGTGGTGTGTGGATGGCCACATGGTGCAGTCTATTGCCCCTAGCATGCCAGGCATACATGCTACCCTGTGGAACCCCTGTATGTTTGCTGTGTGCTCCGCCGGTGTGCTGGGGAAATGGATGTACTCTGCAGCATGTGGCAGCAGTGCACTGAGGAACTGGGTGAGGTGACGTGACGTGGCCGACTGGGTTATGCCTGAGGTGTCCCTGTTGGTTTCTGGAAGGTACCCGTGGTGAGCAAGCACAAGCAAGCTGTCACTTTAGTCTCCACTGACAGAGCATGGCTCCATCGTGTGGGTGCCTGCATCACATCACTGCACAGCTCACAGAGCCGCCATAGAATTGCCCGATTCAGGTGGTACCAGCCCACGATCTCAGTATCGCTGTACAGCTCGAAGATGGTGCAGGCTCGGTACTGCCTGTTGGGGGCATACCACCAACGGGCCCTTCCACGGCTGCGCCCCCCTGCTGCCTGCCTTCTTTCCCCCCATTACTGCCTCCATCTGGATGGTGGCACTGCCCATGTCCCCGGCTTGTGTCCCCCCCTCGGCAGCTGTTTTTGTGTTCCCCCCGCTGTCCTGGCTGCTAATTCCTCTGCACTGGGAACACCTTCCTGTGGTGGCCTCTGTGCTGTGTGGCACTTCCCCCTTCTGCACTGGCTGTGGCTCCCCACACCTTCCCTGTGCCTGTGAGTTCAGGGTGCCCTTTCCCTGTCCTGCCCTGTGTGTCCCTCCTGCCCTGTTTGTGTGGCTAGAGTTCAGCCTCATGTGCCTTCCCTGTAGTGTTCTTGCACCTCTCCCTTGTTCCTTTTTATTTTGACTCATTTCCGCTATTGCGCAACTTCCACTTGCTCCCCTATTGCACATGGCGCATGTTGTTGAATATCGCACTGCGCTATTTATGGATGGTTCCTCCCCCTTCAGTTGTGCATACATTCATTATCATTGCACTCTTGCTCAGCGGGATTTGGGGGGCACATCTGCCTTTTGCTGAATATCGCAGAATGGCACATTTTCGGACTTGCTCTGGCGCAACCGTTTTGAATATCTGGGCCTCTAGATAATAAGATAGTAAAAGTCACCTGTATTGAAAAAAACTTTGGGGTATTGGTCACTGATGACTTCAGATCTGAGTCTCAGATAAACGCAGTAACATTAAAAGCCAATAGAGTTATTTGGTCTATCCTTAGAAATTTTAGATCTAGAGATAGAAAAATATTAATGCCTCTTTATACAGCGTATGTTAGGCCACATTTGGACTTTTCTACCCCTTTGTGGTGTCCTTATAAAAAAAGTGACATCCTTCATCTTGAGAAAGTTCAGAGACGTTACACCAAGGCCCAGATTTTCAAACTGCGCCATTCTGAGGCGCAAGCCCCAGCGCTGCTCAAAATAGTTGCGCAGGGGTGTGGCCGGGGTGATATTCAAAGGAGTTGCGCTGTTGAGCAACTCCTTTGAATATCACCCCCCAGCCACAGCACTTGGGCATGGCGCAGTGGAACTTGCGCCACTGCAAGTTGCCAGAGTTGAGCATTAAACTTGCGGTGGCGCAAGCGTACCATTGCGCCATGCTCAAATTTCCGATATTCAAAGGTGACATGCAAATGGAGCCATAATTTATACAAAGGCGCAGGGGTCCATTTGCATCTATTTATGGCCCCATTTGCATGCCATTTGCATGTAGGTGCGCCGATCCCGAGGACTTACTCCTGGCCACCCTGCCAGGCAGCAGCCGTCGGGGACCGGCCTTCTAATGCAACCGATCGTGAGCATCACAGTTACATAAACCACACATATCCCACAGCCCGATCGCGGGCAGTACAGGTACATGACCCCCCACACTATCCCACAGCCTGATCGCGGGCAGTACAGGTACATGAAACCCCCACACACTATCCCACAGCCCAATCGCGGGCAGAATGTGTATGAACCCCCAGTGCCCGATCGCGGGCAGATGTAACCCTCCCCAACCCGAATATCTCCCTGGTGGTCAGTGGACCCGTAAAGCCCGATCGCGGGCAGAATGTCACATCACAACCCCCAAACATCTCCCTGGTGTCTAGTGTCCCCCCCACCCACCGAAGCCCTCCACCCGCTCCCCGCGGCCCGGTAGGCGACAGCATCCACCACCTGCCGCCCGCCGCCCACCCGACAGACTGTCGGTAGAGGCTGCCGCCCATTGGTGCAGAGCTACAGCCAATAGGCGTGCAGCCCGCCATCACATGACAGTCAGATTTGTCGAATGATCACAAATCTGGACTGTCATGTCTGTTGATATCATTCTGCGCCGGTGGCTGCCAACTCTGCCAACAAGCGTGCAGTTTCTGAACAGTCAGTCGGCGGCGGAGGCGGCGGCGGTGAATGCTGGCTCGCCCGCGTGAGGCTTCGAATGAAAGGAAACCGTGAGATGGAGTGGGAAGGCTGCCTCACGAGGAAATGTTGAAAGCTAATGTGACATTCTGCCAGCGATCGGCTTCTGATCACTGAACCATGAGAAATCGAGTTGCAGGAAGATTACTTCTGCGATCGCACTGCAATCCACTGGACCACCAGGGAGATATTCGGGTTGGGGGAGGGTTTCTGCCCGCGATCGGGCACTGGAGGGGGTTCATACGTTCTGCCCGCGATCGGGCTGTGGGAGAGTGTGTGTGCGGTTCATGTAACTGTACTGCCCGCGATCGGGCTGTGGGATATGTGGGGGGTTCATGTAACTGTGATGCCCGCGATCGGGCTGTGGGAGATGTGTGGGGGGGGGGGCTTCATGTTACTCCATACCTCTCAACCTCTTGTGTCATGAATCAGGGACAAGGCTTAAAAAAATCAGGGACAAAGATGCCAAATCAGGGACACATCTTAACAATTGGTAATATTCACTCAGAAATCTGATAGAATAAGGGGATTTGTATAAGATGCATTTCTGAAGAAGAACTAGTCTGTATTTTTAATGTTTGATATTATTTTATGCTTACAGTCCCCACTGTTCTGTCACAGAAACACGAATTTTACGAGAGACAGAGGACAATTCTGTCATAAAATCAGGGACAACCCTGAAAATCAGGGACAGTTGAGAGGTATGTGTTACTCTATGCCCGCGATCGGGCTGGTGGGGGAGCACAGGGACCGAGTTGGGGGCCAGCCAGGGGTGGCAGCTGCTGTGTTGCGCCCTGCAATACAGCAGCTCACCTGTGGGTGGCCCTCAACTTGATCCTTTTTTTGGCTCAAGGTTGTGCAGGCGCAGGTTGGGGGTTGCGCATGCACAACTCTGCACAACCCGACTGAATATCGGGTTGCGCAGGTTATGCATGGTTCCTCCCCCTCCTGTTGAGCATGCATTCATTTGCATTGCTCTTTTGCGCAACCTGTTGCCAGTGGAGCAACTGCCTCCTGCTGAATATCGCAGAATGGCGCAATGTAGGACTTACGCATGCGCAACCCTGTTGCGCATGGAGCAACCCTTTTGAATATCTGGGCCCAAGTCTATTAAGGGGTTACAACATGTCTCACACGAATCTGGACCAGCTACATTAAATCTGATGCCTTTAAATATCAGAAGGCTGAGAGGAGATCTCCTTTGATGTTTGACATTATGAAAGAGCCATATTTACGTACAAACCTTGGATTGCTATTAAAGACAATATCTTTAACCTTAGGGGACACCCTCTTCAGTTAAAACTAAACAAATTCAATCTACTATCAAGGAAATACTTTTACACATTACAGATTATAAAGCCCTGTAACGCTTTACCCTTGGAAATTATTTGTAGCAATACTAAACAATTGTTTAAATCCCATCTGGATAAACTAATATTATCTGATAATTGTCTTAGTTACTACTAAATTAAGGAAGCACATATGGGCCTCACGGCTCTCTAGCTTTCTTCTAAACCTTAGTATGAACCGTAGTATGAACTGTACCTGGAATGGCATCCAGAAGAAATTAAAATTAATAACCCATTTGTCTATATCTCATTTTAAATCTGGTATTAATAGATTAATACATACAAAATGTGACTGTCATGGATGAGTTTATATTCTGTATTTAATAATGTATGGTTTATTGAAATGTAATTTTGTAATTGCGTACTATGTATCAAGTATGTTTTTGTACGTTTAATGTTGGATGCAATTGGAAAAGAGAGTTTACTCTCAATTTGCTATCCAATTAAATGATTGATTGATTTATTGATTTAAACTGGTTTAAAGTGCAATCCATTTTAAGAGAGGGAGGCAGGTCATTCCATAACTTAACAAGATGGCACAAAAAACTAACTTGGCCAAGGGAGGCTTTCCTTTTGAGGGAGCAGAAGAGCATGATGCACCACACCCCTGGTACAGTATTTTTGGTCTACAAAGTTGAACATGGCCTGTAGACCAGGGAACAGTAGGCCTCATAGACTCTTCTGCCAGTGACAAGAGTGTGATAGCGCAGCTTTGAGTCCAGGTTAAGCCAATTCAGGCTGCTATGTAGCACACAAGTGTGGGTGTCATGTTTTTGGCTGTGTGCGAAGCAGCAGGCTCTGTTAAGGAGGCACCTGACTCTGGAGAGCATACTGTCATTTGCTGAGCCATAGACCACAATTCCATAGTTGATTATTTATTTATTTTATTTATTTATTACATTTGGGTGACCGGGTAGGCCCACTGAGCCCCGAAGGTCCCTTTTTCAGGGGCGACCCGGGATAACAAAACAAGTTATAAGAATGAACAAGGACATAAGGAACATTTGAGGCATTGTGAGTTACATCATGAGGTGGTTACAGTAAGGAAAAATAGTGGATACAGACATGGTTACAGGCATCGTAAAAGAAAAGCAGTGGATACAGGCATGGCTTGCAGGCACGGTAAAAGAAAAGCAGTGGATGCAGGCATGGGTACAGGCATGGGTATCATCATAACATGTAAGCAATTGGTAGTACTTTGCATATAGTTTATTCAGGGGCTATACGTGGCCTTTGGCGAGCAGTCTGTATAAGGCAGGTAGTAGGAAGGTTAAGCTAGGAGATGGGAGTTGGAGAGGAGGGGAGTACCTTAGGAGCTTTAAGTGCCATGACAGAGGCTGGAAATGAAGTACTGTACCAGGAGTTTTTTCCTCTCTGGCATGAAGTTGTTTCTGTGCCTGTAGAGTAATCCCAACCTGGAGCTGGCAGCCTTAACTAAAAGGTTAACATATGCAAAACGGATAATGCAGTGGCAAGGGTAAGCCCAAGGTACTTAAAAGTTTGCACTTGCTCAAAGGGGGTTACAGAAGAAGTAGTAATGGTTAATGCCAGGGAGGGGGGCTCTTCCTACGGTTAGCAAAGACCATACATTTAGTTTTCCTTGTGTTAATTATGAGTAAGCTGGAGGCGAACCTTTCTTGGATGGCATTAATGTCAGACTGAAGCCTGTGCCACAGTTTCTCCATGCACTTGACACTGGAGAAAATAACTGCATTGTCAGAATAAAGAAATATATTTGTAGACCTGCAGACAGCAGGTAATTTGTTTATGAATAGGCAGAAGAGAAGGGTTCCAAGGACTGACCCATGGGGAACACCTACAGTGACTGGTTGGATGTCAGAGAGTACATTGGGACATTTACCTGCATGGGTTTGACCAGCGAGATAGCCTTTAAACCAGCTGACCATGCTATATGAAAGTTCCAGGTTAAGTAGTTTCTGGTAGGGGAGGACATGGTTTACCAGGTCAAAGGCCTTGGTGAGGTCTATGTATGCGGACCCAGCCATTTTGTCCCTATCCAGGGCACAATGTAGTGAGTCTGTGGACTCTAGGAGTGCAGTCTTGGTGCTGTAGTTTTTCCTGAAGCCATGCTCCTCATTAACCAGAAGTTCATTGTAACTCAAGTATTGAGTGAGCTGATTATTCACTACCCTCTCTAAGGTTTTTTGGGGGGGTATAATGGGGATGGGGGTAATTAGAGGGTAGATGATTATCACCCCCTTTGAGTACCAGCTTCACATAGGCATATCATTGTTTCTATTAATAGAAGCATAGAACATATCATCAGAAAAGGACAGCCTGCCCACCCAGTCTGTCAGATGTTCCCTGTCTGATCTGTCTCCTCAAACCCGAACTGGTCTCTGGCAACTCTTCCTCCTCCCTGCCTGTTTTCTTATGCACCCCTACATTTATACCACACATGCCTGAAGACCCCAACTGCCTCCACCACTTCCACCAGCAGTCTGTACCAGGTATCTATCACCCTTTCAGTGAGGAAATATTTCCTAACATTTATTATAAACTTCTTATCCCTCCAGCTTCTTTGCATGCGGGACTTACTTCCTGCACCCTGTTCATCCCTGTGAAGTACTTGTAGCTCTCTATCATATCACCTCTCGCTCTCCTCTCTTCTAGGGTGTACATGTTGAGATCCCTCAGTCTCTCATCATTGGGCTTCTCATGCCAGCCCAGCATCATTTTAGTTGCCCTCCTCTGGACTCTTCTACCCAGTCTGTATCCTTTCCGAGGTACAAACTCCAAAACTGGACACAGGACTCCAGGTGGTGTCTCACTAGCAAGCAATACAAAGGCAACCCCACCTTCCTCCTCCTGCTGGAGATACCTCTCCTTATGCATCCTAACATAAAACTCGCCCTACCTACTACTTTGACACACTGCCCTGCCACCTTGAGGTCATTAGATATGATTACCCCGAAGTCCCTTTCCTGTTCAATGACAGTCAATACCTCCATTCCATCTCATACTCAGTGCCTGGGTTCCTGTACTCTAGGTGCATTATTCTGCACTTTTTGGCGCTGAACCCAAACTACCATGCTTTAGACCACTCCTCAGGTTTCCCCAGATCCATGCTTATTCACCGCTCCCCCTCCTTAATGTCCCCCATATTGCAGATATTAGTATCATCTGTAAAAAGGCAGACCTTGTTTCCAGCTCCTCAGCAATGTCATTTATGAAGACACTGAAGAGGACCAGTCCCAATACTGAGTCCTGCGGCACCGTGTTGGCCACTCCTCCATCAATGAACTCTATTTTGCTTTTATCTACTAGTTTACTTCTTTCACAAAGCTTCTTGCATCCCTGTATTGACTATGGTATACTGTGTTATATTTATGCTGGTGAGACTGTGCTGTCCAGGGTCAGACTTTTGTATAATCAAATAGCTGGGTTTGCCACCCAGCTTCCCACTAGAACATGTCATTGTGTTCATTTTAGTTCACTGCAATGGCCTTGTCTAGACCAGAGGTTTAAGTTACATATTGGATCACTGGCCAGAAAAATTGTTTTGAAAAAGTGCCTGAATTATTTCACTGTTTTTTTCAAAAATGGCTCACTTTGTCCTGTACCCTTGTATCTTCTAATAATAATTATTTCCATATCACCTCTGAAAACCAGCATAGGTCAAAAATCAGTGTTATGTCAGTTGCTACATTTTTATAAGTCATAACCTCAAATTTTAAATGCTGGTATCTCAAGGCTTTCAAACTTCAAGACTGCACTTAAAAATATTTGTTAGATACAGAGATTTGTCAGGGTAAATAATGTGTTGCATTCTGTGCTTTAAGTGGGTTGTACATAATTTATTGTGTTTCATTTGTGGTTTTCTGTATTGTAATTTTTTCTGCATTCTATTGTTTGATGTCTATCTGTATTGTAAACCTTTGTTTACAATGGCATCTTGGGCCACCCATGAAAACGGGCTTTATGCTCATGGATTTACCCAATTTTAAATAAACAAACCAAATCAAACCATCATTTGAGTGAATGCCTTTTACCATCACCCTCTGCCGCCTATTTGTAAACCAGTTTCAAACTCAGTTCACCACTTTGGAGTCCACCCAGGCTGCTCAGTTTATTTTTTAGCCTCCTGTGTGGCACAGTGTCGAAGACCTTGCTGAAGTCCAGATAGACCACAGCACTGCCTTCCCCTGATTTTTTCCCTGGTCACTCAGTCAAAGAAATCCAACAGATTTGTTCGCCATGGCCTCCCTCCATGAATCCATGCTTCCTGTAGTCTTGCAGCTTATTGGATTAAAGATACTCTACCAGTCTTTCCTTTCGCAGGGTTTCCATTAATTTCTCACCAGTAAGACTGACCAGCCTGTAGTTGCTAGCCTTCTCCCTTCTGTCACTCTTGTGTGGAGGGACCACATCAGCTCTTCTCCACTCCTCTGAAACCACGCTTGTTTAGAGGGAGCTGTTGAACAAGGCTGTCAGTGGGGTAGCTAACACCTACATGAGTTCCTTTTGAACCCTTGGATGTATTCTGTCTGGTCCCATAGCTTTGTCCACTTTCAGAGCTGCAAGTCCCATCTGAACTCTCTTCTGAAAATGAAAGAGAAGGGAACCTGCAATCTGTAGATTTGTAGCGCTGTGCTTTTACCCTCCGTACCATCCAGGCACCCCACTTGTCATCTTATGCATATTCTATGGCCTGATCCAGGGACATATATGACACAACACACCTAACATTGCTTGCAAGAGCACTGCCTCACCTTCAGCCATATTGGGAGCATTACATATTAAGACAATTGTTTTTTTATTTGCTGTAATAAGGAACTTACAGTTTTATGACAAAGGCTGGGGAGGCAGGCTGCATTTTCTACCAAACTTTTAACTATCCCCCCCCAAGACAAAATAGTTAATCCAGGATGACATTTCTGTGTAATGCCCTTTAATAACCTTTAAGCAGAAGGAACATTGTGGGTTAAACGTATCCCATCAAGGGATAATTCATCTTATCATTAAGATTCTGGAGATTCAAGGTGTTTCATGGCAATTAAAGGGGATTTTCTGCTGTACGAGCTCTGACCATTTCTGAGGGAAAATGCAGAAGCACAGGAAAAGGTATAGTGACCACTACAGGTGCAGAAATGGTGTTCCACAGGGGGTGTCATACAAGATTGAAGAGATGCATCACATGTCAGTAAAATGGACTGGAAGCAGACACAGCTGTAAGATGGTGGGTTAAGAATGGTGTCGCTGAGGTTCAAAAAGAAGTAGAAGAAGAAACACAAGTGAGAAAGTGAGAGAGAGAGAGAGAGGAGTGAGGGAACATATTAATACTGTATGTACATCAAGTCATTAGACGTGCTCTGCAAATAATAGCATGTATGCCTGTAGGCAAGTATCCGTGTAAATAGCTGTTCAATAAAGACCCCCTTTTTCATTTGGAGTAACCTCACTAACATTTTTTCAATTTCATAAGATTAAAGTACACAGACATTTCTTTAAGAGTACAGCATTTTAAAGCTATTGGGTACTAGTCTGGGAGTCACACATCTTTGTTAAAAGAGGAAACTCCTGAGAGCACTTTGTCAAGCTGTCAGGGGAATAAAAATGTCACACCTTACTACAGCTGGTGAGAAGCTATTTCTACATTGAGTCAGTAGGGATATCCAATTAACTGAAATGTTCCAGGCTCTTTTTGGGCACTAACCTTGGGGATATACTCTCAACTCGGGGAAAAAGAAGCTCTGAAAAGGGCTTTGGATTCTACTGGCTTGTAAACCATTCTGGATTTTGACCACTGCTAATTAAATATTGTTAAGGACTGAATTTAAGTTGTTTACTTGTCCTAAAGTCTCTTGAATCCTGGAAATATAATTAACACCCATATACACTGTAAAGTCATTGTCAGTAACATTGGCATTTCCCTTTTTGAATAAAAAGCATGCTTTGTGATATCAGTTCATAATGAATTTCTGGCCAAACGGATACTAGCTACCTACTATTCGAGTATTGTATGTAAACTGTTTGTTATTGCTGTCATTGTCACTGTTTGATGTGGCACCTTTGTAAAAGAGCTCTGAGCTCAAAGGTATGATCCGAATCCCTAAATAAATAAATAAATAAAATATTGGCCATAATGCCACTCATTTATTCAGAAGGCACAGCTTCTCTACTTCTCTGATTCCACAAAAGGGTCTACCACTTCAGTATTTATACTATAGTGCTGAGAGCTGGCCATACAGATATAACACATGTGCCGATAGCTGCAAAATACGCTAGTATCCCTCTCCTTACTCCTTTGTGTTGAGGCAGACAGTGCCCCTGTTCCTTTCTTGGTGTTGGCATGGCAGTGCCAGTAATTCCTGTGTTTTGGGTGGTGTGACAGAGACTTCAATCCACTAAGGGTCCGACGTATAAAGGTGGCATTTATGCCCAAAATGCAGAACTCGGCTGGACGCCAACCCACAGTGCACAGTACGTGCTGTGTAGAAGTGCTGTGCGCACATCTCCACACAGCATGGTAGCGTTGCTGCTTTCTTGGACATACAGTATGCAGGGTTTGGGCTTGTGCATGCCCACCCACAGCAAAAAGACAGCTGTCTGTATGTAAGGAGCCAAGGCAAGACAAGGCAGTTTGAGTTCTATAGTGCCCTACCCCAGGGCCTCAAGGTACTTCATAATAAAAACATCAAATAAAGTATAACATATTATAATATACAATAAAGAGATTATTTATGTATTTGGAAATTGGTAAGTGGTATGTAACCCTCAACCCTGCCTTTTTGCAAAACGACAGGCGGCATGCTGTTGGCGCTGGCAGCAGTACCTGGTGGGGACTGGGTTCAGGGAGGATGAGGTTACTGGCACAGGGGCCTAGGTTTGGCTACTCTGCACAGGGCACCCAAGTAAATCCGAACACAGGAAGCATAACTGTAATGTCCAAAACCAGGAATGGGATTCTAAAGTGTGGCTTTTATTCACATCCAAACTGAACAAACAAAGCATAGACGGACCCCCACAGGGCTACATTCCTGGTAATGCAGATTAGAAACTACAGAACACGTTATCACTATTTCCAGCCCTCAGGCTCTAAACTCACCAGGCACACAGCCCGGACTTGCACGCAGCTTTGGGTACACAGCCCGACTTGTACACTACTTGGGTTTTCCCCACTGGCCCGGCTCCCCCGCCGGCCACTTGATCCGCGGTCCATTTTGGGAATGAACCAATTATCCTGTTGTGGCTCCCCAAACCACAATAGAGCCTTTGACTCCTAGAGAGAATTTTCCTTACAATCCCACGTCTGGGTACTTCCCTCATCACTGGCCAAGTGCCTGAGGTAAAGTAGAAATCCACAGAGCAAATCCGTAGAGGTGGACCTGGTCACTAAAGATGGGGGGTCTCCCACCTCCAGCTCCCACAGCCCATACCCGGCCATTTCTCTGGAAACTAAACAATTCCTTTACTGAAAACTTGCAAATGTAGATTCCTGGCTAGACGTCTGTCACATCTCCTCTACATATCATTTTCATCCCAATAAGCTCTGGACTTGAACCTACTTTTACTTTGTTGCTTAGCCTACTACTCTGGGGCTCCCACTATTTTAGTAGTTCAATCCCCACATTGCCACACAAGTCCTAGGGTGAGAAAACATAGGCCCTTTCAGGAAGAGCAAACACTCACCCTCCGGTTGCAGGTGCCCCACAGGCGACTCACAAGTCTTCTTGTTCTCTCAAATAAACTCTGAAACAAACAGGCAGCTTCTTCTTTACAAGCAGAACTAGGGGATTGCCCCAGGAATCTGCAGGGAACCCTTTCCTGCCCCCATCCCTGGGGGGAGGGGGCACTGAGACCCAAAAACAGTGGTCTCCACCACTTCAGTTATCTTCTGTGTCTCTCTTTTGGTGGAGACACACACCCTTTTTACCTTAAAAGTAGCCCTCTGTCAGGGCTGAGGCTTCTAGAGCCTACACTGAGCTGCTGTGCTGCTTACTCAGTAAGCTCCCAGCACCAACTCCACACTGAATCTGTTCAAAACTCCCAGCGTTCTAGTCCAACTCCCTTGCTGCAGATTCCATTGTGGCTCATGCAGCTGCGATAATTTTATTGGTGATGTCATCCCTCAGTCTCAGCTGAGACTGAGAACAGAGTGAGACAGTGTGAAACCCATTTAACTGGAGTTTCACAAGCTGCCTTCCCTGCCTACCACTAGGTCTTACTGGGATTCTAGTAACCCTGGGTAACAAGGGGGTTACAGGTAAAAGGTACTCAGTGCCAAGGCTTGTTTACAGGTGTGACCTGGGGGAGAGAGACTGTGAAATACAATAATAAAAAAGCATACACAGTAACAATGGTACAAAGGAAAGTGCAAACAGAGTACAATTAAACATGGATCAAATGCAAACAAAAAGGAAACAGAGCTACAAAAAGGTGCAATGAGTGACTTTGATGTGAAAATACAGAGACCAAAGCACTGGGAATAAATAGCAGTACAGGTGAAGAAAAAGGAGCCCGACACAAGCTGAGGCAGAACCCAGAAGAAGGCCCAATAGCAGGGATGGTTGAGGCTCTAGCAGGGAAAGATCAATGAGGGGGATGATAGGAGCAGATGGGGGTGGGGAGTAGTTCTAGCTGGTGCCTTAGGGAGACGGAGGAGGGAGAAGAGATGAAAATAGGAGGGGAGCAGATTCCAGAGGGACAGGGGAAGGCTGACTGCCCAGTGGAGAAGTGGTGAGAAAGGGAGAAGATGCGAGGATCCCAAGAGGGGAAGGAATATGAGGCAGAAGAAATGGGAGAGAGTGGGAGAGAGGACTTATGACAGGTAAGAGGGCATGGACCCAAACTGGTATTTGGAGATAAAGGAGGGTCAGTGGGACTGGCAACCTGGGGGATGAATAGGGAGGAGTAGAGGGACCAGTGATGAGTACGAGGGAAGGAGATGGTAACAAAGCAACAAAAGGCATTGCAGAGGGTGTCCAGTCTTGATATCAGACACCAGTACAAGTATGAATACTGAATAGTTATTCTGTGCTGAGAACGTGTACAAATAAATGGTCTGTTAGTCCCTTCTAAAATACCTGCTCTTAGGGGAAACTCCTAAAATGAAATGGTAGTGAGGTCCCAGACCCCAAAACTATGCTATCGGGAGGGGCCTCAGAAGCAATGGCCCATCATCCCCTTAACTGTGGCACAAACTGTAGCTGAACAGTCCAGGATTGCTGTATGATGACAAAAGTAACAAAGGACAAGCAGCATGCACCACACTTGCCGTGAAGCCCTCAGGCCAGGCACCCCATTCCTACACCCAACTACCCACACCAGGGGTCAGCCACCCCATCCCTACACCAGCCTACCCACACCAGACACCGCGATTGCACCATACACCACGGGAGTCTGTAAATGGTCCACGTCCACCTTCACAGTGGTGACAAGGCAAGTCATATAAGACGGAGAAGCACACAGGTTAAGACCATAAAGTATTGTGATTTTCCGACGGTGATATTGTTAGAAAAAGGCTTTCCTTTTTGGCTGTTTGCAGCTAACCCTTATACAGTAGCTCAATGATATAATCAGCTTGTTTTGGCACGTATTGATTGGCTGCAAAGAACCCGTGAAGTAAAACTATGTTTAAAAAAAAAAAACTGTTTATTCACAGAAACATGAGTGAGTTGTATCCAGGTGAAGCCTGCACTTACTAAACAGTGTGCTGCACTGTAGGTGCGCTGCATATGTTTATAAAATCAGTTGTTAACTATAAGAAGACAGCTGGAGATTCACTGCTTCATGGTATAGTGTGTGCCTCCTTGCATTACTGGTGTACATCAAATGCTACCCAGTAACTATATCTGCCCATTACAAAATGTGATCTGTTGCTAATATTAAATCACTCTGCCATTTCATCAGATAGAATGCATTTTACAAATGATTGTTGTTTTATTGGAAATGAGATATGTTTTACAGTATACAGTGCAGTGGTGTTATTTTGAATCTCACATTTTGTAGCTGTTGTCAGCACCATATGTGTGCTATGTCTTTCCTCACCCCCCCCCCACCATTTCATTTCAACAACTGTGCAGCTGAGACTGAAAACATCACTTCCAATTTCAATCAGCTGATTACACAGATGGTCAGCTGTATGGAAAGCCTGTGTGTGGTTTATGTGGACGTGTCAGATCATCACAGAAAACAGAATGGGCTAGTATGAGGCTCCGGCAGGGGAATACTGGCAAGTCTGAAATCTGTGTTGTAAACATCAGGCTCTGTCAGGTTTCGGATGGAGAGAGACATCGAACTGCTGTATCTTCGTCCCTGACATGTAATCGTCTCAGATATTTATATCTGGTACACTTATTTTCATTGAAAACAAAAGGTAACAGTAAAGGTAGAGAATAAGCAGTCTGTAGCAGACAGATGAAGAGCCGTGAATTGCTGCACCAAAACAAAGCAAATTTAGTGAAAGAGCATACTCTTCCCATAGTGCTCGTTAGAGAAGTGCTAAACATGATTGTGGCAGTCCTTCAATAAATATTGTTTTCATTCTTACATACATAATTTGTTTTTATTTGCTTTTATATAAAACAGATTGGGTAGGTGTGGAGGTGTACTGGCTGTAACGGGGATAAATAATGTACAAGCATCACATCTCATGCTGAGAACTGAAAAGGGCACTGCCCAGTGGTACCATAATTCACCCTAAAAATACCTTGCATACTGCGGTATGTATGAGAGAATTATTTCAGATTGTTGCAACTAGTCAACAGCTATTTTCTATGTTGAATACATAATATTTTTATTATTTTTATTAATACTACGGTAAGTATGAATAATTTCCCTGTCTGGCCAAACTATTGTGGCTAAAAATTGCACACATAAATGTACTCAGTGTGGTCTTCGAAGAAACCAAAACTTGAAGGATGGATGCTTCTCTACAGCCCTGACTTTCTAACTGTGGGCGATTCATGGCATAAACCCTCTAGTTTAACCTCTGAAACAGAAATATCACTTTATAAAGTGTTCAGGAAGGACCTATTAACAAAGTGGGCTAAACTGCAATGTTAAATGTTAAGGAGCGCATCTCTTCCATTGACATATGTACTCTCTTACCTACTGGTTCATTATATGAATGGCTGAGTGTATAAGTCTGCTTGGTTCAAGTTAAACAGGTTGACACCTGCTGTGTTTACCGCATTGGTGGATGAGACCTTGGGCACCTGTGCCGCCCCTCCCTTTGACACTGTGGTTAAACTCCGGAGAGCAGTAGATGAGGACATACTGGCTAGGGCATGATTCTTTATTTCAGCAGACACTGTAACAGTGTCTCGGGTCCAAAGGTTAAAAGAGCAGATGTCACTTAGAAATGAAGTCCCCGACCCAACCAATGAGAGGATAATTGTCACAGACCTGGCAGACCATAGGTTAACGAGCTGCTACACGTTCCATGCTGTGCTTAGCAAAACAAAGATTGGAACACTCGCCACTGAACAGTAAATGAGGATGCACTGAGTAGTACATGATTCTTTATTTCAACAGTGTCTCTGGTACAAAAGTTGCCAGTGCGTCCTTGTTCACTGCTCTGTGGAGCTGAGTGCTCTGACCTTTGTGTTGCTAAGTGTGCTTTCTCAGCAGCACCTCCCTCCCATGGTGTGATATTTTTATGCTTTCCCATGTCTATGCTGTTTCACAACAGGGTGTCCACACCAGCAGGAGCTGGGATAAATCTTGAAAGCAGCAATAAAATAGTTTCTTCACTGACTGGCCCAGTAACCCTACTGTCCAGGTTTACTTCATATGCCCGCAGCGTGAATGTACAGTACTAGACCAGTCAGGTTTTTCAAAAGTGCTACTGACTTGTGTTTCCTTGTCTGGCTTTGTCACCTCGGGGTGATAAAAAGGCCCTCTGGTTCAGGTCATGTCCCTTTTGGTCTTGTTAATCTTTCCTGCTGCACCCATTGCCACCCATGAAGCGTCAACTGCACACAGAACCTGCCTGCTCGCCACCTAGCTTTTCAGCTGCTGAGGGAGAATCACCAATATCCGCCCACCCGCACCTACCACCATAATGCAGACTCCCAAGAAATACCAGGCTGCTTCTGTTCCCTGATACCTAACCGCCGTGGGACAATCATCGCACTGAATCCGACTCCAGTCCACCAGCTGTCCATCTGCTACCCACGCAAACTTTGGTTGTTCTGGCCTACCCTGGAGTGGATCGCTCAGTAGCCATCAGCTAGAACAAGAAGTGCAGTTTTGCTGTGGCCTCTGCAAAAAGGGTCAGGATTGAAATTGTGTAATTTTCTGTTTTTTGGGAGATAGGGGCTTTTTATTCAAACATTTCAGCTTAAGGACGTGATGATGATGATGATGAGCTTAAGGACATCATGTTGATGCATAGACATTTAATACGTACTGGAGAAGTTCCCTGCTAAAACCAGTTTTTTCTAGAAAATGCAGAGGGTAGCCCTACTGAGATGTAACATCTCATTTACAGTGAGGTCCTGATGTTATCCAGTTTTACAGCTGGGGGACTGAAGCACGGGAAGGTAGAGTGACTTGTTCAAAATCACATAGTAAGTGGTTCTGGTAGGATTTGAACCTGGGTCTTTTTCAGGATTATTGGCTGCTACAAGCCTAAAATGTGGGAATTTTTTTTTGGGGGGGGAGTTCAGAGAATGACTATGCACTGAGCTGCCCATCTTAGGCATTGTACCCCAAATTGCATTCTCAGCAACCAAGTTATGAACAGGTCAGCTGTTTTGTCAAACTGTTTATTATGAATTCCTGTCTGTCAAGTGAACCATTCCATAGTGAATTGGGAGTAAATTCATACTGGGACCAGTTGCGTAGGATCTTGGCAAAATTACTGCGAGTGAATTCTTACTAGCAGGTTACAGCTGCGGTCTGGTAAGAGAAACTTTAGTTTTCAAGGAAATTTCCCCATCCACCCCCCCCAAAAAAAAATTACCTACTGTACAATAAGACATAGTCAATTATTTATAGGTCAGACATTCACAGTTTGCTGTTATTGAGCATTTGGGGTCAGGCCTTGGGAACATTCGTATGCACAGTTTAGTTCCAGGTCCGCAGTCCAAAGAACATAGAAAGGTAGTGAGCACTTAAAGTGAATTTATTCCCCTTTAAGACTCATTAGAAAACCATATTAAGACTGCAGTCTAGTTTACACTTTATATTTGTCTGCATTTATCTTTTCTTTTTTGATCATTTCTAGGTTAATTTGCATGGAAAGAAGATCCTTGTCCCCCTGGAGTTCATCTGCTTCCCCTGCATAATCCTTTGTTGAACTCATAATCCTGTTTGCAATATCACAGTTTGTTACTAGGCAAATGATTATGATGTCACCAACAAAGGATTATGACTAGCTAAGGATTAAAGAGCAACTCTGCACTTCAGTACGTGCCTTCATAAATCAAACATTTCTGCTGTTACTATTCACTAGAGAACACATTTTTTTCCAAGTTCAATGTTCCTTTCATGATTTGCAGGGCATCTTGGCAGTCCATCTAAAAAGTCTGTATAGAAAACCTTTGAAAACATTTGCCTCCCCTGTTAACTTCACAGTGCCTTTGTTTATGACATTACAGTGCTCACTATGGCAACAGACTGATGTCATGAACGGCAATTGTGTGGCTAGCAGGGCTCAGTCAGCTACGTTTTGAAAGACTCCATGAAATAATTGCTGCATTATCTACAGTGTTTAGTAGCTCAAAGGCAGGAGAAAGTTGAAAAAACAAAGAACTAGAAAGCAATTAAGGTAAATTATAATTGGTGTAAATATAGTGGTCGGGGTTTTCAAACATATTAGATCACCGCAGGGCCCGGTGCACTGCCGATATAGTGCATGGGGCTTGCGGCAATCTAATGGGATTTCTATCCTGTGCGGTGACTGCCACAGGGTAGACCACCTTTCTCTGGTCTACCTTGCGGCAATCCTGGGGGGCCCTTGTTATGGAACTTGCACCAAATATTTAGCGCTTGCTGCTGTAACTCATGGAAACCATCACAACTGCACCCGAGACTGGAAAATCCTGTGCAGTTGCTGCGAAGGGCGTGGCGCACAGTGAGAACCTAAGTGTGGTGGTGCAGGGCTGGGCACAAGCCCTGCCCCTCTGAAAATCCTGCCCAATGTTTTTAAGCTTTTTATTATACTAGAGAATTGCTCTTTAAACAGCAGGAACAGATTCACTGTAGAGAGAAGGGGTCATGTTCCCATGTAAATGAACTCAGGAATAAGAAATAAAAGGAATAAAGAAAACCTTTGCAATTTAACATTAATATGCTGATTTTGCCTAAAATATTGTGTTTTTCAGAGTATACTGAGAAGTATAAACTCACCGAAACCACCAGGCAGTATAATCCTATGATAAGAGCAGAACAGAATTTCAAGCATGCCAGCAAAATGTATGTATTTAGTTTGTTTTTGTTTACTAGGTAAGGTACACTGGACAAGTAAATGCCTATTTTCATGTACGGCCCAGGAGCGTACATCAGGGAGCAGTGACACAAGCCGAATACATGATATAGGTAGCTGCCAGGATCAGCTAACAAACGATAAACAGTGAAACCATGGAACAGGCCAGTACTACGTGTATGCCTTTTGAGGCTTGTTTTCAGAAGGGGATATGCTGTTTGGTCATTTGTTAGCTGACCCTGGCTGCTGTCTGTATCACGTATTCCTCTTGTGTTGTAATATTGTACCTTGATGTACTCTCTCGGGTCATACCTGAAAATAGGAAAGTGGGCTGCAGGGAGGTAGTCAGGCAGCAGCATGCAAGGGACTTCATGTTTGAGGAACTGTGTAAAAAGAAGTGTGTGTGTGCGTGTGTGTGTGCGTGTGTGTGTGTGTGTGTGTGTGCGTGTGTGTGTGCGTGTGTGTGCGTGTGTGTGCGTGCGTGTGTGTGTGTGCGTGTGTGCGTGTGTGCGTGTGTGTGCGTGTGCGTGCGTGTGTGTGTGCGTGTGTGTATGCGTGCGTGCGTGTGTGTGCGTGTGTGTGTGCGTGTGTATGCGTGTGTGTGCGTGTATGCGGCGTGTGTGCGTGTGCGTGCGTGGCGTGTGTGTGTGCGTGCGTGTGTGTGTGTGTGTGCGTAAAAGGTGCGCAAAGCGCAGCGTGTGTGTGTGTGTGTGTAGTGCCATAGTTCGATTGGGGTTCACACTTATATGAAGAGTAATGCTCACGGGAATTAGCCTGTCTTACCCCCTTTTTTACATAAATTTGTTTTACACCCCGTTTAGACATTAGGAACTGAGGCAGCGTTGACACAGGGCAGACTGTATGGATTAGTGGTCTTTTTCTGCCGACACTGTGCATGTTGCTATACTAAAAAAATCTAAACTTGCTGGATGGCCATGGCTGAGATAGCATTGCAAGCCACTTTTTTGGGAGGAATTGTGTTTATTACTGAGCCGGAAATGCATTTTGTGTGTGTGTGTGTATAACCTTTGTCAAAGTTTGCACTTTTTTTTAAAGTAAGGCTGACAGTTGAGAATGTTTTTCCCTTTTCTCATAAATTTTGTTTTAAATGAATGACAGGAGATGCTGGAAGGTTTGATACCTTTTATTGGACCAACAAGTGCCTTGTACAAAGATGGAATTATATACAAGCTTTTGGGGCCTCACAGATCCCTTCTTCAGGTGAAGAAGTAATCTGTGAGGCCCCGAAAGCTTGTGTATAGTTCCATCTTTGTACAAGACACTTGTTGGTCCAATAAAATGTATCAAACTTTCCAGAGTCTGCTGTTTTCCAAGGATCAATATGGCTAGAATTTATTTTTTAAATGAATGTAAACTTGTTGGATGATCCCTGAGCTACTATTTCCTGCCTTGAATAATTTGTGTAACAGTACCTTGGTATTCAGTGGTAATTTCTAGTTAAAACTGGATAAAGTGTTGGAGTTCACAGGTGAACATTACCTCTAGGAGTTTGGGGGAGTATGGAGATGTGATGACGTAAGGGAATGGCTCCTACTTTGTTCCAGCTCCCTCCACTGCTGCCTGCACAATCATGGTATATTTTAGGGAAATATTTGCTTGAGTAATACTTTCTGGGGTGAGTGCTACAGCAAACCAGCCCCCATTGTGCCTGCTTATGGTATAAATTTTAGAAGTTTACAACATCCACCGGTTGCTACGCTAAGGAGGTAGCAGCCGTTGGGGACCCATGTCCTTTACGCTGAGTGTCATGGGCTTCAGTTGTACTATCTAGAAAAATAAACAAACCCACCTGTCCATCTGAGCCCAAACACCCCCCAAGTTCTTTGAATACTTTATCTGACTTAGTTGTTTTTTTGTAATTATTTACCCCCCAACACAGAAGGATCTTTCTCTTCCTTGATCACCACCGGCTGGTTCACTTGAGTGGCGCTCTGCTTGATCAGGGGAGATTATTAGTATCTGGGCCCAGTGCTTAGAGAGAAGGTGGTGATTGTTGCTCTGTACTGGATGGCATCTTAATGTAGGAGAATAACCCTGCTGCAGAAGGGATTCGACGGACTGGGCAGGGAGGGTAGTGGGAGGACTCTGATCCTCAAAATACTGCGACATATCATCAAATATAGAGTTACAAGCTTGGAACACTGTCAAAAGCAATTAATTTGTGAAAACTGCTTTATCATTGTAACCCCTAGATGGCGCTATCCCAGGGGCTACTACCCCTGCCTGATTTGCCACTAACAGGTTGAGGGGCCTGGATCCAATGGCGGGTGCCTCCACCCAGAGGTCAGGGTTTGCAATAGTTAAACTAACTTGGTCACAGCCCTCTGGGACACTGCAACCCCTTTCTTCCACTAGTGGCCCACACAATATATCAGAATTACCTTCACAGTATACACTTACCCCAGGTCTGGTTCCGGCACTGGGACCTCCTGTGAAATGAGATACAGTGCAACAATCACAGTACAGTACTTTAACATGAAACAAATACCTCAGGCAGTATAACTTTGCTGAAACAAGCAGCTCTGATTTATTTAGGGGATATAACAAGGACAGGGAAATCAGGTTAATTAGCTTATCACTCTAATAATCTACCTATGGCTCTGTGCACAGGCCTATCCCTATCAGTTACTGTCCCTGGGTACCCAAGCCCAGTAGGTAGTCCAAACCATGTAGCTGGTAGAGGGCCCTTTCACACAGAGAAAAGGAGAATTAAACAGTCAGCAGTACAGTAATTCCATTTGGATTTAATGTGGCAATTCAACAGGAGCAACCCTGAATTAGTACTCACGACCTCCAAATAAGATAGGGTCCTTCAATGTCAGCAGGGCTCACTGAGGTACACAAACCTCTTCACACATCCATATAAAAGAAAGTACTATACCAGGCAGGCTGCATCTGTATCCCGATCGCAATTACTGCACAATACCGGAGAACACACAGCAGATTCAGTTCCTGACAGACCGAGTGCAATTTTCAGCAATTCTTCCAGTCTTCTACAGGGTGAGCCTGGTTTCTACTCTTCAGAGATCCTTTGATTCTTTTCACAGGCCAGTTCAGTCCTAACAAGCTGTTACTGGCTGAGACCGGAACTCTGGGCCTTACACACGTTTTTTGACTAAAACTGCACACTGAAAAGCACAGGTCCTTCCTTCTTCACTGCCAAAGCTCAACTGAACTCCAACCGACAAAAACCGGGCACTTCCTTTGAGTTCCTCCCAGTTCTTGACTGGATTGGCTGTCACTCACAATAGACTGCTGCTGTTGGTCCAAAAGGCACTGAAGTCTAAACTACATCTCCCAGAGTCACTGCCCATACAATCCTCTGTGGCTGGCTCAGATTATGAGTCAAGTTCTGATTAAGTCCAAGGCACCATTTTAGAGCTAGCTTACCCCACACTGATTGGTCCAGTTCAGCAGTTCAAAACTAGAATGGGAACTAGCAGACACAGTTCTGACTGCAAAAAGCAGGTTAGACAAACTGTAATTTCATTATTACTCTAAATAATTTCTGGTAAACAGTTACATCTTTCAGATAGGTTCCCTTGCACTCCTAGTGACTGCAAAATTAAGTGAATTGGCAGCAGCTCGAGTGGTACTCAGAGAAGCACACACCCCCCATACAAACTAATTATGTCTGCAAGCAGACAGCTCTTAAGAGACAGTACCAGAGGCTCTAAAAACACTCACTGATAAATGGCTTAAAATGCCAAACACCATTCAGGCTTGGAGCATTCAAGCAAGCTCCTGGAAGTCTTTTGGGAACCCCCATTTGCAGGGGGGTTACATCATGTTAGCATATTATTAATTCTTTGTGTTCACAGCTTTTTGCCTGTGTTAGCAGCTATGTACCATTCCGTGTGGGATGGCTTTGAAACGGGCAGTTCTGAGGGGTGAAATGAGGGCAATTGAAATGTTTAAAACTAGATATCTTAACCCATGCAACATTTTGGCTAATTAACATAAACACATTACATCGAGAGTGTTTTATTATTTTATTCTTTTGGTAATTGACAAAGGCCCACTAGGCGCAAGGCACAAGGCCTGTTTTCAGAGGTGACCTGAACTGGGAGCACTGGGGAGGGAGAGGGAACGGGGCATCAAGAATGGTGAAGTGCTTGACTGAGGGGTGAAATAGGGGCATGGCATGATATGGTGCTTGAACTGTGCAATGGGAATATGCAAGGGAAGGCTGTGGTAATCAGACCCAGATCTGCTGGATGTACCAAGCTCATTCACAGCTCATTACTCTAACATCTGGGCTATACTACCAGCCCAGAACAATAGAGAATAACAAACCCCTAACTGTTAAGAATAAGCTGGTCCTCTGCATTGAGTTCATGTGGTGGCATTATTGTCACGAGAGCGAAGCCTGAGTGCCGTAATGATGTCACCCCACTAAAGAGGTGTGGAGTACCAGTGAGTTCTTGACAATTAGGTATTTTTTTTAATTGTACATAATATTACAGTAAGTATGTTTCCCAAAGTGAAAGGTTAGTGACTTTTTTATTTCTGGTCTCAGAATAGGAAACGTTTAGTGCACTGTTTTTTACTTTTAAGCAGAAATTTAAAATAAAAACTTGATGTGCTTTTTTCGCTGATGTTTGCATTCGCCTTTATCGGCGAGTGCTGGCATTGTACCCACTGTATTGATGGTGCGGTAACATAGAAACATGGAACATAGAAGTTGACAGCAGATAAGGACCGCAAGGTCCACCCAGTCTGCCAATTATTTCTACGTTATGAATGTGCCATAGGCCTTTACTCTGTCAATGGCCTATTTACTCATACTCAGCTGTATTGCTCCCTTATGCCTATCCCATGCCTGTCTGAAGCCCTTCACTGTATTCATATCCACCACTTCCTGAGGTAGGCCATTCCATGCATCCACCACCCTTTCTGTAAAAAAGAACTTCCTCACATTACCCCTTACATGGTACATTGCTGTGCTGTTTTTGGCTTAATGAGCCTGTATCATTCTAGAGTACCTTTTATTCTGAAAAATACTCCCCTCATGTACGTAACTCCCATGAGGTATTTAAAGGGTAGTACAGAGCGTGAGACAAGAAAGAGGGGCAAGATATGAAAGCAAGAGGAGTGTACAGAGGAGAATCTTCAGATCACAGCTAGTGTAACATAAAAAGCACAGTGACATGAAATGACATAGCAAGAGCACAGAGGAGATAATGTAAGAGTACAGATGGAGCTGGGAGATCATTAAGCAGACAACTCTTTTAAGCAAGAACTACTAACACAAAAAGAGCAGATGAAAGACCCAAGGCCTTTTGTGGTGAATGTGTGGACCCTTCCCTTCCTGAATGTCCTTCAGCTAATGCATGGATTTTGTGAATTTATTTCTCATTTTTGTTTCATTCAATGGGAATTCACAAACAGACACAGGTGTCTACATCTCAAGATCAGAATATTACATATTATGAAAAATACATTCTAATAAAGCATTGAAAGTCAGATAATAGTTACAAGTTTTCATCAAAAAGTTTTGTTGACAAAAGAAGAAAGTTTGGCAGTTCTCTATGGTAATGTCTGCATCCATGGCGCGACCAATTTGATTGCAATGCATATTCAGCTAAAGAAGATGGCTTGCACTGTTTAGCTTGCATCTTGTTTCCCACCCCAGGACAGACTTGGCTGTGCAGAACTTCATACTGAACAGCCATACAACAACAGGAAGCATGTCAGTGCAGATATTCTCTAACTCTGAGTTAGACTACCACAAGAAATCGGATGCTAAATTAACTGCATTTATTACCACAACAGAGAACCAAGGTGAAAGAATGGGCATCCATTATCAAATTCCACCCAACAACACGTCGCAAGAAACCACATTTTTCTAACCCCATCGAGTGTTTGGAATACTGAGGGAGGCAGGGTATCACGCTTCGAGTTCACAGGGATAATTCATCATCTGACTTTAATAACAATCAAGGAAACTTTAAAACTTTAATTTCTATGTTGATACTGGTGACAAAGAGCTACAAACCCATCTAGAAACATGCCAAAAAAATGCACCCTACATATTCAAGACTTCCCAAAATGAACTGCTTAACTGCACATAACATCTTATTCAGCAACACATGGTGAAGGACCTCAAGCAACAACCTTTGGGGGCATGTTGTGCCATTCAAGCAGAGGAGAGAACATATATCAGCAACTGGGAGCAACTTGGAACTGTGCTTAGATATTTGAAAAATGGCAAGCCAGTGGAGACGTTTGTTGCATTTATTGCATGTGAATCTGTGACAGGGATGGATAGATGGCAGTTGGGTTTCAATGCGAAAAAGTGCAAAATCATGCACTTAAGACACACAAATGCATGGGTGGAGTACAAAATGGGTGGAGAGGTAGTGACAACCACCAAAGAGGAAAGAGATCTGGGGGTAATCATACCTGCAACCTAAAGGTGGCCAGGAAATGCAACAAGGCAGTTGGGAGGGCTAGTGGGATACAGGGGTGCATAGGAAGGGGTCTCACCAACAGAAAGATGGTGTCAGTGTTGCCTCTGTATAGATCACTTGTCCAGTTCTGGAGATCATATCTTTGGAAGGACATAGACAGAGTGGAGGCTGTTCAGAAGAAGGCAACTAAACTGGAACAAGGTCTGCATCAGAAGCCCGATGAGGAGAGACTAAATGACCTCAATATGTACACCCTGGAGGAGAAGAGGGAGAGAGGAGCTATGATAGTGACTTATAAATACCTCATGGAGGTAAATAAGGTATTGAAGGGGAGTATTTTTTATGGAAAAATGATGCTGAAGAACAAGGGGACATACAATGAAGCTGGAGGGGGGTAGATTAATATAGACTTTGAAACATAGACTTTGATGGCAGATAAGGACCGCTTGGCCCATCTAGTCTGCCCATTTCCCTACCTACAGGATAGGCTGCAGATCCTAGTTAACCAACAGCCTATTTCTTCCTACCCCCCACAAGAATTGCCTTATGTCTGTCCCATGCATTCTTGAATTCTCCTACAGTTTTAGACCCCACAACCTCCTCAGGAAGGCTGTTCCATGCATCCACTACCTTCTCTGTGAAGAAATACTTCCTCACATTGCCCCTGAACCGCCCCCCTCTATCTTTAAATTGTGTCCCCTTGTTCTTGCACGTCTCTTTTCTGAATGATGCTACCCTCTTGGACTTTGTTGATTCCACTGAGGTACTTAAAAGTTTCTATCATGTCCCCCCTCTCCCTTCTTTCCTCAAGGGTATACATATTAAGCTCCTTTAGTCTCTCCTCATACGGCTTCTCTTGCAGACCCTGCACCATTTTAGTTGCCCTCCTCTGGACTGCCTCTATCCTGTCTATGTCCTTGCAGATGGGGTCTCCAGAACTGGATGCAGTAATCGATGGGGTCTCACCAACTGTCTGTACCTGAGGGATAACAACTTCCTGTTTTCTGCTGGTGATGCCTCCCTATGCATCCCAGTATACCCCACAGCCCTCCCTACTGCCTTCTCATATTGCTTCTAACCTTAAGGTCATCTGATAGAATTACCCAGGTCCCTTTCCTTTTTGTTGTTGTTACTACCTCCCCCATTGTGTAATCTTCCCTGGGTTCTTGTTTCCAGGTGCATTATTTGCCTTCTTTGCATTGAATCCAAGCTGCCATACTTCTGACCATTCCTCCAACCTTGCCAAGTCCCTTCTCATCCTTCCCACGCCTCCTTGTGTATCAACCCTGTTGCAGATCTTTGTGTCATCTGCAAAGAGGCATACTTTTCCTTCCAGTCCCTCTGCAATGTCACTTATAAAGACATTAAAAAGGACTGGACCCAGTACTGAACCCTGCGGTACCCCACTAGTAACCCCTCTTTCTTCAGAGTGGACTCCATTTACAATTACCTTCTGTGTCCTGTTGTCCAGCCAATGTTTTACACAGGCTACCACCCTGGGACCCACTCACAGGCTGGTTAATTTGACTATTAATCTTTTGTGTGGGACTGTGTCAAATGCCTTGCTAAAGTCTAGGTAGGCCATGTCCACAGCCCCTCTCTGGTCTACTACTTTGGTCACCCAGTCAAAGAAATCTATTAGATTCGTCTGACATGACCTTCCCGCTGTGAACCCATGCTGCCTCGGGTCCTGTGCCCCACTGGCCTCTAGATACTCAACAATTCTTTTCTTCAGAAGTGACTCCATCACTTTCCCTACCACAGAGGTCAAACTGACAGGTCTGTAGTTTCCTGCCTCTGTCTTGGTCCCACTTTTGTGAAGGGGAATCACATCTGCCTTTCTCCAGTCCTCAGGTACCACACCATCCTCCCATGATTTATTAAAAAGAGTAGCCAGTGGTTTCACTAGTTCCCCTTAATTATTTTAGAATTCTGGGTGAATTCCATCAGGCCCCATTGCTTTGTCCACCTTCAGTTTTAGGAGTTCTTGCAGAACCCTTTCTTCTGTGAAAGGACAGGACTGACATCCCCCATCAAGAGTGCTTCTGTTAATTGGATTAGGAACTTCCCTCCTCTTTTGTGAATACTGAGCAGAAATATTTGTTCAGTATCCCTGCTTTTTCACTGTCCCCCTCTGCCCACCCACCGTTCATTCTATTCAGCCTCACTATCCCTCCCTTTGTCTTTCTACGCTCTCTGATATACCTATAAAAGGTTTTATCCCCCTTCTTAACCGAGTTGGCTATCTTTTCCTCAGTTTGGGCCTTTGCTATTCTAACTTCCCTCCCTGCTTCCTTCTGCCTTAACTGGTACAGCTGTCTGTCCTGCTCCTTCTGTGTTTCCTCATACTTCTGGAATGCTATCTTTTTCTCCCTGACTTTCCCAGCCACCTCTTTTGAGAACCATAGTGGCTTTTTCTTTCATTTTGATTTGTTTATTTGCTTCACACAAAAGGCTTGTTGCCTCTGTGATGTGATTTTGATGATTCCCCATTGTTGCTCCACCCTCCTTCCAGCCTGTTTGCTAGTGTTTTCTGAGGTACTCTCCCATCTTTGCCAAAGTCAGCCCTCCTGAAGTCCAAATACCTCACTTTTGTATGGCTTGACTTCTGTAGCTGAGTTTAATGTGAACCACACTGTTTGATGGTCACTTGTTCCCAGACGGCAACCCACTTCTAGATCTGAGATCCTCTCACTGTCCCCATTTGAGAGCATGAGGTCTAAGATTGCCCTCATGAGTGGGTTCCCAAACTAGCTGTCTGAGGCATGCCACCTGTAGGGCATCGAGAATGGCCCTGCTCTTGGATGTGGCTGCAGCAAATGCGCTCCAGTTAACATTTGGCATATTCAGGTCTCCCATCAACAGCATCTCCCCTTTCTCTGCCATCCTAAGAATGCCTTCTATCATATCATATTCAAGAAAGGTGGGGTTTAAACTTGTGAGGGGGGAGGGATAAGGGAGGGGCTGACCAGAAGCCCTCTCCTCCAAATGAGGGGAGTATCCTTCAAACCCAAGGGGGGAGGGGGAAAATAGACTGGGGTGAAGGTTTCAGGAGGAGCAGAGGGAGGATGGAAGTATAAGGAACCTGGGTGGGGTTCGACAAAGGGGATCAGGGATAAGGCGTGGGGTGGAGTTGCCAGAGTTCCAGGCCATGCTGTTCGGGGTGATGTGGTGGCAGTCACAGAAACGTAGGCCAACAAAAACCATGACTGGGACCTAAACGTGCGGGGTACACTATGCTTAGGAAGGATAGAAAGGAGGGCAGAGGGGTGGAGTGGCTATGTTCATTAGAGATGACATAGAAATTGCTAGGGTCAAGAGGCAGAGGGAAACGTGGGAGGCCTTATGGTCACTCCACGAACCCCAGCAGGAGGTAAGGTCAAGCTGGGTGTAGTTATAGGCCCCGGGATGGGTGATGTTCTGGAGGATGGTTTGTTGGACAACATCATTGCCCACTGTGGACCAAAAGGGAAGAGTGGTGTTGATGGGGGACCTTAATGCCAGGTACAAACTGGGGAACCATGTCCTCTAAGGTGGCCAAGGAGCAGAGGCTGCTGGACGGCTTCCAGGATGTGTTCTTAACACAGCATGTGATGGAGCCCACAAGGGAGGGGCATGTCCTGGACGTGGTTCTGGCAGATGGGATCTGGTAAGGGACCTGATTGTAGAGGATCCCCTGACTGGGAGTGACCACAATACTGTCTGGTTTCAAATAAGCATGGGGCGAGGGTGAGATCTAGGACACTGGCAGTGGACTTCAGGGGGGCAGACTTTGTGGGCATGGGAAATATTCTCAAGGATCACTTGAAGGGGATTACATCAATGACAAGTGTGGAAAGGAGATGGGAGGTCATAAAACAGGGACTTCATGATGCAGTTAGGATCTGCGCTAAGTTAAAACGTAAGGGAGCAAGGTCACATAAACCATGCTGGTGGTCCAGTGAGGTACAGGTAGCGGTCAGAGAAAAGAAGGCGGCCTACAAAAAATATAAAACAACAAAAGGGGATAGGGATAGGGAAATGTACCATCTTGCATCTAGAAAAGTCACCTGGATGGTGAGGGTGCAAAGTCCAGTAAAGAGCAATGGCTGGCACAGGGGATACATGAAGGGGAAAAGGGGTTCTTCTGGTACATTGGGGAGTGGAGAAAAACTAAGGACCATCTCAGCAGATTGAGATCAGAAGGAGGGTGGGTGGAAGAGGCGAGGGACCAGGCAGAGGTATTAAACGAGTACTTCGCCTCTGTGTTCACTAGGAAGGGGGATGGGATATCTAGAAAGCAAGGCATGATGGGGATAGAAGCGGCAGTGAGTGGGATCAGGGGAGCAACAGAAATGGAGCAAGAGGGAGGGAGAGGTACCCCAGGGGTGTCACATCAGGATAAGGATAAAAAGGCCAGTAAGATGGAGGGGACGGATGATGCTATCTCCACCGAAAGGGTGTGGTTAGCCCTCAAGGCCCTAAAGAAAGACAAATCTCCTGGGCCAGATGGCATTCACCCAAGAGTACTATGGGAATTGGCGGACATACTGGCTGCACCCCTGGTGGAGCTCTTCAACAGGTCGGTTGAGACAGGGAGGGTACCTAGGGATTGCCGAGAGGCACATGTAGTGCCAATCCACAAGGGGGGTCGAGGGAAGTACCAGGTAACTATAGACCTATCAGTTTGACCTTGGTGGTGGGAAAATTAATGGACAGTATACTAAAGGAACGATTGGGGGTGTACTTGGAGGAGGTGTGAGGTCTGGATAGTCGGCAACATGGGTTTGTGCCAGGTAGATCATGTCAAACCAGTCTTGTGGAGTTCTACGAATGGGTAACATCAGAACTGGACAGGGGAAAGCCTGTGGATGTATTATTCTTGGACTTCAGCAAGGCATTTGACTCTGTCCTCTACAATGGTCTGGTGGAGAAACTGATGGGGTTGAGAGTAGGCCCTTTGATGGTCAGATGGATTGAAAACTGGCTCGCTGGATGCACCCAGAGAGTAGTGGTCAGTGGGGAGCTCTCGAACCCTAGAGAGGTCGGTAGTGGGGTACCACAGGGCTCGGTCCTGGGTCCGATGCTGTTTAATGCATACATATCGGACATCAGGGAGGGTATAGGGTGTGAAATGAGTCTCTTCACTGATGACTGCAAGATGAGAGCAGTAGTTGAGGGGGAAGAGGGGAGGTTGGTCCTGCAAGGGGACCTGGACGTCCTGGAAAGATGGGCTCACACATGGAAATTAAATTTCAATATCACCAAGTGCAAGGTGTTACATCTTGGGTGGGGAAACCCTAAACACAGGTACACCCTGGGAGGGGAGGCACTGGAGGCCTCAACAGGAGAAAAAGACCTAGGGATCATGGTGGATGCATGTATGAATAACTCTGAGCAGTGCAGGAGAGCGGCTAGCAAGGCAAACAGGATGTTGGGATGCATGTCAAGGGGATCACCTCTAGGAGCAGGGAAGCAATTCTGCCGCTGTACAATGGACTGGTTAGACCACACCTTGAGTACTGTGTACAGTACTGGAGGCCACACTTGAAGAGGGACATACAGCTCCTGGAGAGGGTACAGAGGAGGGCAACTAAGATGATACAAGGGCTAGGGGATTTGACGTATGAGGAGAGACTTGAGGAGCTCTGCCTGTTTTCATTGGAGGAGAGGAGAGACAGGGGAGACATGACTGAGGTCTTCAAGTACCTCAAGGGAATAAATAGGGTAAACATGGAGGGGATCTTTAGACTAAAGCAGGGAGGTATCACCAGAGGGCATGGTTTGAAGTTGGAAGGTGGAAGGATGAGTGGGGAAAAGAGGAGGGGGTTTTTCACTGAGAGGGTGGTGGACCTATGGAATGCACTGCCTGGCATGCTGGTATCAGAGATCCACAGTGGAGGGCTTCAAGAGAGGGTGGGACAGACACAGAAAGTGGAAGTGTCAGATGATGGCCTGGCCCGGGGGTGGGGATGGATGTTAGGGGTTTCTGGAACACAAGTGGGGGGGAGGGCCTCAGCACCCAACTAGGGATCTGAGGTTCAAGCAGACTTGATAGACCGTAAGGCCTAATCTTCTGGCAATTAGTATGTTAGTATATCCTTGTCCATTCCCTCCCCCTTACATGGGGGTCTGTACACAACCCCTGTGCGGATTGTGGTGCCCTTTCCAGTCTCCAAGGTGATCCACAGTGCCTCCTCTGCTCCCTGTTTACTCTTTTGTTCAGTTGCTTTTATCCCTTCCTTTACATAGAGAGCTACTCCTCCCCCTCTTCTCCCCTGCCTGTCTCTCCTGTAGGTTATATACGATGGTATGTTAACATACCAGTCATGGTTCTCTGTGTACCATGCTTCTGTGCCTGCTACGATATCCAGGCATCCCTCTTCCATCAAGGCCACCAGCTCAGGGAGCTTGTTGCCCAGACTATGGGCATTGGTACTCATTATCCTCCATTCCCTGATGGCCTTACTCCTTTTTGCCCCATCCCTGTCCTTCTTGCCTTTGTCACTTTCCCCATTTACCCCTGCCCTTCTCCCTATTGACACCTCTATGTTGGTGTTTACCGCACTTACTACCGTGATTTTTTTAAGGAGGGATGTGAGGAAGAACTTCTTCACAAAAAGAGTGGTGGATGCCTGGAACAGTCTTCCAGTGGAGGTGGTGGGGCCAAAAACAGTGGTGGGGTTCAAGAATGCATGGGATAGGCATAAGGAGAATCTTAGTGGAAAGGAAGGGGAGGAGTCAGAGATCAAGTAGGGTCTGCGGTGACACTGTAGGTAGAGAAAAATGAGCAGACTGAGTGGGTCAAGCGGTCCTTATCTGCCATCAAACTCTAAGTTTCTGTGTTTCATCAGCGACACTAAAGAGTGAATCATGGGCAGGTTGTGTCTATTTGCCGATGACACTGAACTCTGTGGTTGAGTTGACAACATGGAGGGGATACAGGAATTGAAGAGAGACCTGAAAAGGCTGGAAAATTGCTCCAAAGTCTGGCAACCGAAATTCAGTGCCAAGAAGTGCAAAGCAATGCACTCAGAGAAAAAAAAAACCCAGAACCGAGTACTGGATGGGAGAAGTTCACCTGACACATCAGAGGAAGGGGACTTACGACTCTTTAGTGACTCCCTTAGGCAAACCAACCAGTGTAACAAGGCCTTTAGCAAAGCTAACAGGATGCTACGGTGCTTTGGGAGAGGGTTGGGCAGTAGGAAGCAGAAGGAAGTGTTACCTCTGTGTAGGTCTCTGGAAAGTCCACACCTGGAGTACTGTGCCGGTCCTGGAGTCCCCACATAAACAAGGCCGGGGATAGGCTAGAGACACTACAACACAGGGTGACCAAGAGGATTCAGGGTTAGGAAGGCAGATCCTATGACGACTGGCTTGAAAGCAAATGAGATAGGAGGATATGACTATGACCTTCGAACTCCTGAAAGGAATACACAAGGTGAATTGGGAAGAGCTTTTTACTAGGAACAGAGATGCTAGGACATGGGGACATGAGTGGAGGTTAATCGGGGGAAGGTCACTAAAAGATTTGTTTTTAATTTTTCCAGGAAATGGAGATGTGACAACATGCGGTGCTTTTTTTTTGCTTTTTGTTTTTGTTATTATTATCATCTATGCGTCTATGAAGTATTTCAGCTGAAGTGGGAGGTCTGATGGAAACTGAAAATTACATTAATCTCTAGCCAGTTCCTCGGAACACTCAGCTAGAAGGGGCCTTTGTGTAAGCAATCATTTTTCTATCCCGTGAAAGGCTTTTGTTTCTGTTAAAAGTTAAACTTCAAAGGGATGAGTCCCTTTTATAAACAAATACATGTTTTGAATGTAAACAGGGCCAAGGCAGAGTGAGACAGCATCCTACTCATTTAGCCAGCCAGCTTAGCAAAAACAAATGGACTCCAATACACAAATCCAGTTTGGACCCATTCTGGAAAAGGGTGGTCCCCAGAGATCAAAGGAATGGTCTAGGATCTAATGTTGGAGAGGCTGATATGATGATGTGAGTGTAGTGGGTTGGCCAGCTGAAGGTATTTTTGTTGTATGTTTACAAAGAGAAGTTAGTTATGTTTGGTATTTTTAACTAGCAACATCATGGATTCGTCTTTACCATAACTCACCAGTTCCCAGTTGGGGGTTTCTTCTTTACTTAGAATCTAGATTGCTTTGAGTTCGTTTTTTTCCTGTGTGATCTCTATGTGTGTAAAATACTGTATTCTCCATAGTGTTGAGTATGTATTATCTTGTAACAAATGTAAATATTGTGGAGTATGAAATGGTACTTTTATATACCTCATGCTTTCTGTGACTGAGTTATTTCAGGTATAGCTAACCAGGGGTAAATTGACAAGTTTTCAATCTGTTTCCCAAGACAAAGTGCAGTTACCATATCTGAAGCATCATGATCATAGCTGCATCAAAAGGGGTGGGTCATTTACCCTTTGGGATAAAGCACTGTGCAGAGTGAGCAGTGGCTCTTGTGGGACTTGGACATAGAGATGCACCAAGTGGGAGTTACGCTCAGTGGTGGAAGTACAGTACACCAAAGCAACCCAGTCTGGCACCTGAAGGGTTGTGAAAACACATAGCAGTGCAGAGTAAGTTTTTGTGAGAGAACCAGTCTCTGACAATAATAAAATGTAAACTAATTAACAGAGTGTAACAATGAATACAACTGTTTCTCAATTGATAAACGTGCATAGTGGGAGTTAACCAGGCAATATATATATATAGACATAGGCCCAGATATTCAGAAATGTGCCAAAGCCTGGTGCAAGTCTGGTGCAGTGCAAATCCGATGCGCTATGGTGCAACAGGAGTGATATTCAGAGGTTGTGCAGGCCGAAGTGTGCCAGCGCAACCCAGCTGAATATGGCACAGTTGCGCCATGGCATAAATAGAGGTGCACCATGGTGCAATCAGAGTTGCACCATGGCGCAGAAAGAGATGCTCCAGCATAACTGTGGGAGCAGAGCAGCAAAGCAACAGAGGGGGGGGCATGGCACAGAGTACAGACCCAAGGACAGAGCCAGGGAAGTACAGTGACAAGCCACAAGAGGCCTCCACAAGCAGGGCACAGCAGGGTGCACACAGGCACCCAGACACCAGTTCCCAGAACACAACAGTGGCACAGAAAGCAGGCAGCAGGAGGTGCCAACAATCAACGTGCCCCCCCAGACCATAGCAGGCCACACCCAGGACCATGCAGCCAAGCACACACATGCCACACAGGCACACAGAAAGCCCACACAGTAGGCACTGAACTTGCTAGGAGGTAGGTAGCATGGCAGACCACATGGGACATGCCGCACAATGCCAAGCAGGGGGCCCCAACACAGTGTGCGGCCAGTACCCAACCAATGACCAAGGCTGTATGCCACCACCACACACACCCGCCACACAGCCCTGACAGCCACCCCATGGGCACCCCAAGGCACAGCCACCAACCGAGGGGAAGGATGCCACCACAGTGGGACACACCACAGCACACAGCAGTGAACCACAGAAGCACAACACGTGCCCCTACACATGCACACCACATGGACAGACACTGGGCCACTGCAGCATGGCTCCTCATGCCACCTGCAAAGCAGACACTGATACATGCTGGTAAGTCAAAAAATATATATTAATGAACACAACAATGTACAAAAACATGGTGCTGGTAAAGGGTAGGTAAAGCGAGGGAAGGGGACAGGGAACAGGGACTGTACAGTGGGAAGGGGGACTGTAGGGGGAGGTACAGCAGGGGAAACAGGGGAAAGCTGGGGCCAAACTAATGGCGGCCACGTCATTCTGCCCCTTGGAATTGTCACTACCTTCTTTCCACCAACAGCACGCGCCTCATCTGTAACACCATCTCCATTGTTGTGGAGGTGATCAGGATAATCTGCCAGAGCAGCCTTCCGTACAATGGCTGCCTGGGTCCCCGCTGCTGGACACCCATAACAAGGGACAGGTGATGAGTGCAATGTCCCTAGGAACCATGCCCACCTACAGTGTGCAATGGGCAGCCAGAACACACGCTTCCTGAGGGCCCATACTGGCCACCCACAGGGGAGGGCCACTCATAGCAACTCAGACTAATGACTTTGCACAGAGGTAGCCCCAGCCACACAATGGCCACCCGACTGCATAATGACAGTCACATGGCACAGTGCACTAGCAGCACCATGGCAACAACAGTAGTAGCCGGGCACACACCCACCCCACCAACAGCTGGCACACGTGTCCAATGGATGCACTACAGTGGCATGCACCATGCACAGTGTGGCACACACAGCTGCCACAGCACATGGCACAGGCAGCCATGCCTGCACCCACTCCCTCGCCACCCCACATGTACAGTGTGAAGGACCATGACAGTGCTTACCTGCCCTCTGTGGCCCCACTGGTGCTGGTCCCGCTCCATTGTGGCCCGCCGTGGCCAGCTGTGCAGCAGCTGCCTGTGCCTGGTGATGATCCTCAGGCCCTGGGAATGGAAAGAAGACAGGCACACATCAGGAATCAACCACAGCAGCCGCCCACAACCCCCACCCCTGTGCTGTCCGACATGTCCCGCACGGCTGCTTCACAATGCAAGTGGTGGCTGGCAATGCCACACCACGATGCGCATGTTGACAGTGTACCCCTCTGCAGGGCATGCCAGGCAGCCTAGCCAACACCACAGTACAGCACCAGGGCACACATGCAACATGAGATGACTTACCTGGCTGTGTCACAGCCCCTTGCCTGATGCATGCCTGCAGCCTCTGAAAGGTGCTCTAGATCCTGCTGCAGGTGGTCCCCATACTGGTGGTGACACTGTTCCACTGTTCTGGCAACTCTGGTCCTCTGCTACTGCCTGGCAGCAATCCCCTGCCAAACAGTTACTCTGGCCTGCTGCAGGGGCAACTGCCCAAAGAGTTGGGGGGGTGTGGGGCTTGACACAGGCCACCAGGTTCACCAGCTCCACCTGTGTCCAGTTTGGGGAATGTCAAACTCATCTCTGTGCCATGTTCACAACCACGATCTTGGGAACAAAAATGGCAGCAGGAGGGGCACATGCCCACACCATGCGCCCACTGCATGATGTGCGGAAGCATGCTCAGTGCACGCACATTGCACAGTGCTAGAGATGCACGGAATGGGCATGGCTACGTGGGGTCACAGGGTCAGAGGTCTGACCCAGGGGTCGACCGGCATTGCGCATGTGCATGATAGGGCACGGCACCCCATGCGCTGCCATGTGTGTAGCTGGCCCATGCACAACATGTGCAATGCCACTGCATCACGCTGTCTGCACACGATGCGCAATTGATGCCATGATGCCATGGTGTGCATTGCGCCATTGTGACTTGCTCTGGTGCAATCCTATTGCACATGGCGCAATATCGTGATATTCAGACACCACATGCAAATGAGCTCATCAGCCAATGCGTGGTGCATTGGGGGCATTAACATGTCATTACTGCTGCGCCAAACCTCATTTGCATGCATTACACCTTATAAGTGCCATGGAACAGCACAGGCCATGGACTGGTATTGCATCCTTTCTAGGTAAGTTGTGCATGCTGCTGCAGCTCACTGGGAGTGGAAAGCACTGCAGGGTGGGATGGACCAGGGAGATGCTGCCACTGACACACTGTGCTGTCCATGTCCACAGGCAGTGACATGTCATATCATGAGGAGGGTGAGGGGCGTGGGCCTGCATGGAAGCATAGGCCCAATTTCACAAAGGCTGAGACAGATGCTCCGTTTGAGGCCTACCTGGACAGGGAGCCCCTGTTGAGTGGTGCCATGGGCACACCACAGGCCAGGGCTGCTGCATGGGAGGAGGTGGCAGCATATGTCAACTAGCATGGCAGCAACCAGCGGTTGGTGCAGGAGTGCCGGAAGAAGGTGGAGATGGCAAGAGGCGCATTAAAAAGAAGGTGGCAGCCATCCGTATGGCCCAGACTGCCACCAGAGGGGGGCCAGCGGATGCGCCAATGCTAACGCCGCAGAAGGAGTTGGTGGCAGCCACCATGCACTGCACCATGGTGGAGGGTGTGCCTGGAGGTGGATTCCAGATGGGTGGCAGCCCATTACTGCATGGTAAGTATGTCAACCACGCACAGCTTGTGGCACAGAGGGTGTGTACATGGGCATGCTGGCATGCATGCAGCCGGCATGCATGTCATGTGCATGTGTGTACACCCACATGCATGCCATGCCACAGGACACGTGCAGTGGCAGTGTAGGGGGGCCCATGTGGGCATTGCATCATTGACAAGCCTTTCTTTCTCTTGCAGCACCTGCACGCCTCTGTGCAGATGATGGGACGCTGGCAGAGGCAGCTGCTGTGGACACTGGTATGGCCCCAGAGGACCAGCCGTCCATTGCCACTGGCATCCGGGGGCCTGGCAGGCTGCAGCTCACACCACAGTGCAGGCTGATGTCCTGGACCTGGGGTAGGATGAGGCCCTGGATGTATTCCTGCAGGATGCCAGCCTTGGTGTCCTCTGCGCAGAGACACAGATCGGGCAGGGGTCCGACTCCAATGATGACATCACACTTATCCTGGACAGTTTGGGCAACACTGTGGGTGAGACGCCCCTGCTGGCCTCTGACACAAGCAGCATGCCCAGTGCTCTGCCAGAGGAGGAACAGCTGCCTGCCACCACTGCAGGTGCAGCAGTGTGCGCTGCCCCGGCTGTGCCCTGCGGTGGTGGTGGTGCAGCCGCGCAGGCGCTGGGTGGCGTACAGCAGCCGGACAGGTGAAAGCAGCAGGCTGCGAATGCCACCGGGCAGCCAGACACAGGGTCCGCCGCTGGTGCGCCTGCTGTACCCATTCCCCCTGAAGACCCCACTGTGCAGCGTCCACCAGAGAGGGGAGCTGTGCAGCATGGCCAGTCACCACATGAGGATCGGCATCCCACCCAGGAGCCCCAGGATGCCAACCCGCTGGCTAAGCACACCCTTCTGCTGCGGGCATCCGTACAGCAACAGGTGCTACGTGCCACTGGGGTGCGTGCACTGTGTGTGGTGGTGCGCCAGTTAGCTGAACAGCAGGAGAGGGGCACTGCGCAGGTCCTGGTGGGATGCAGCACATGCAGGAGGCCATGACTGCATGCCACTGCAATCACGGATGGCTTTGCATTGCTGGCTGCCACAGAGCATGGCCGTGCACAGGTGACCCCCCACAGTTCGCTGTCCACCCCATGATCCCAGCATCAGGCGACCCCATCACAGACGACACCGGGCTCTGACGTAGGCATCCCAGGCAGGCCTGGGGCTGGCCTCTTTGGGCACCTGCACACCCCTGCAAAGACACGGTTACAGTCCCCCGGTTCCACTCCTGGGGGGCTGTTGCAAACCCCCCCATGGCTGTTGTGCAGCCTGTGGCTGCCGATCAGCCCCAGTGTGGCTGCCCCCCATGACCATGGTGGCCATGGTTCCGTGCAGCGGTCCTGATGTGTGGGCCGCCCTGACCGCTGTCTGCCACTGCTGCCCTGTGTGCACAAGGGTGGTGCATGTGTGCCTTCCACTGGTGTCACGCCTGTGTGTTGCACCGCACGCTACCTGTGTGCATGCTTGCCCAGCCACTGGACCTTGTGGCGTGGGCGTGATGAGGGCAGGCTAACACCGGTTGCGCCTGTGCACCTGTGCAATGCATCTGATCCACACCACATACCAATGCCTGGGTGTGCGGGTGCATGTGGGTGTGTGTGTGTGTGGTGCTGTGTGTGGTTGTGTGCCACTAACCCCCCCTACCCCAGCATCACGCCTATGTGTGTGCATGCCCATTGCCATGCTTGCCCCTGCATGTGTGCTGTACCTGTTTGTGTGGCCCATGCATGTGTATCGCACCACCTACCTGTGTGCACCATAGTGCTCCTGTGCAATGGTGTCTCTGTGGCGTCGCACCTGCTGTAGCAGCCCAGGATCCCTCTGCCCAGAGGATGGCTGTCCACCACCCTCAGACCCATTTCCTCCATTGTCCCCACTACTGTCACCCTCATCAGCCACGACAGCTATCCCACAGTCGGTGGCCATGTTGTGCAGTATGCAGCAGGCCAGGAATAGGCCACAGGCTTTTGAGGGGCTGTACTGTAGGGCACCGCCTGACCTGTCTGGGCAATGGAATCATGCCTTCAGCATGCCAAAGACATGCTCAATGATGTTGCGCATGCTGGTGTGTGCCTTGTTGTAGCATTCCTCTGCTAGGAACAATGGGCGCCAGTAGGGGGTGAGCAGCCAGGGCCTCAGTGGATATGCGCTGTCTCCTGTGTGGATAATGACATGGTTAGCCTTCTGCTATTTTATGCTGCACCCCATGCCTGTCCCTGGCACCCACACCAATATGCACACCCAGCCCTCCCCCATCCCAAGGTCTGCTCTGCCCATCGCCCCTTACCCATGCCATACTCACCCACTAGGTCACCCGTGGGGATGTCCCCACATTCAAACCTGTGGCACAGCGCAGAGCTGTGCCAGATGAATGCATCATGTGCACTCCCAGGGTGTGTGGCGCAGACATTGGTGATGCCCCCCCGTGGCATCACACACCACCTGGCAGTTTATGCTGGGACTCCCCTTCCGGTTAATGTATGTGACACCCTTGGGGCCAAGTGGCATGCGGATGGCCACGTGGGTGCAGTCAATAGCCCCAATTGTGCCAGGCATATGTGCAACCCAGTGGAAGTCCTGCATGGTTGCTGTATGCTCCGCCTGTGTGCTGGGGAAACAGATGAATTCCGAAGCATGTGGCAGCAGAGCATTGAGGAACTCTGTGAGAAGGCAGGACACGGACGACTGGGTTATGCCTGTAGTGTCCCCTGTTGGTCTCTGGAAGGTGCCCGTGGTGAGCAGGCACATGATGGTTGTCACCTTCGTCCCCATGGACATGGCGTGGCTCCGTCTGGTGGGTGTCTGCATCTTCTCACTGCACTGCTGCCTCAGAATGGCCCTGTTCAGGTGGTACTGGCCCACAATCTCCAAGTCACTGTAATTCTCAAAGGTGGTGCAGGCACAGTACCATCTGTGTCGGGCATACTGCCGACGGGCCCTTCCTCGGCCACGTCACTGTTCCTCCTGCCCCCTCACACCCCTCATTACGGCCTCCATCATGAAGGGTGCACTGTTCATGGCCTTTGCTGTCCAATATCCCCTGGGCAGTTGGCTGCTGCTGGCTGTGTACCACCCTGGTGCATTGCCTGTCAGTGTGTGTGTGTGTGTGTGTGTCTCTCTCTCACTCTCTCTGCCCCTCTCTCTCTCTCTCTCCAATGCCACCTCTGTCCCTCTCCCTCTGTGTCTGCCTTGGTCTGTCTGTCTGTCTGTCTATCTCTCTCTCTGTCTCTCTGTCCGTCTCTCCCACTCCTTCTCGCTCTCACCCTTGGCGCACGTGCTTTCTGTGTGCTTGCCCCCTTGTATTTATAGGAACAAGTCTGCTCGGAGCAACTTCGATTTGCTCCACCCTTGCGCCATTGATTCACTGTTGAATATGCCACTGCGCTGGATATTCATGGGCACGCCCCCTGCTCTTGTGCATGCATTCATTATAGTTGCGCATTAGCGCAATGAATTTTGCACTGTGCACTGGCTCCCGCTGAGTATGGCTCCTTGGCGCAATATCGCACTTGTGCGGTGCAACACAGATGCGCGTCATGCGTAACTGCTCTGAACATCCGGGCCTCAATCTACTGCTTTGAGAAGTAGCAATTTTGGAATGACTGTCAGCATCACATTTACTGTACCAGTAAGTTGCATGGATATTCACTGGCACTGTAGGAACCTTAACACTTTAATAGGAAAAACGTGTCCAACTATCCAGTACAAAGACACATAACTACTGCAAGATTGAAATAAATTGACTAATATAATTATGTGACTTAGATATCAATCACTTATAAAATTAGATTTCATTTTACTTTAAGATTCTAATTACTTTTAACTTCATAACTCACATTTCAGGTGAAGAGTTTCAAATTAAAGAGAAGCACAGTGTTGATATGGTGTCAAATTCTAACTCAATTACATATTTATTAAATCAATTTGTGTGCCCCTAGGCTTAGAGGATAACAGAACAACATTAAATCTGCCAATCTTACCTAAAGCTTGTCAAAAGCCATTGATTTTTCTTTATGCTTTTATTAAAAATCTCCTGTCAAGCTAACTCAGAAAAGTCTTGTTAGTTTATGCAGACAGGAGCAGCCATATGTTGACTTGGTAACAATTACTTAGCTGGCTACAGGCACCGTAGTCTCAGTTACGCTTGACACAATTGACTTTCAATGAATAAGACTACTTGCTGTTGCTGTAAGCAGAAACCAAAGCTGTAGTAGCAGTTTATTTACTTGGTGCCCAATCCCACGGGCACTGAGTGCCGTACATCACAGAATTTAAAATAAATAGAACAAATTAGGATAGCATAATACATAATCATAAAATACAAATAGCTTAAAATCTGGGCAGCATAAACAACTTAAAATGAAACTGGTGGGATTAATTCAGGTCGAAAGCTTGACTACACAGGTAGGTCTTCAGGCGCCTCTTAAAGGCCTCCACCTAGGAAGCCTTCCTCAGAGATCTGGGAAATGTGTTCCACAGGGCTAGACCAACCATCTCGAAAGTGTGGTCCCCTGATGTCTTGAGCCTGGCCCTGGGAACTGCTAGGAGGCTCATCTTGGAGGAGTGGAGAGCGTGGGCTGGGCAGTAAGTGGACAGGAGCTCACTCAGAGCACCTAGGCCCAGTCTGTATAGGGCTCTATAGGTCAGCCAAATGCCCCTAAAGGAGATTCACCACTTCACTGGTAGCCAGAGCAGGTCATGCAGGAGAGGGTCACATGATATGATCTTGGAAGGCCCATCTGGGACCTGGCCACTGCATTCTGCGCCAGCTGCAGGCATCGTAGGACCCCTCCATTAACCACCACGTTGCAGACGATTACAGTAGTTGAATCAAGAGGGCACAAAGACATGCAAGAGGGAAAAGTTTTAAGTTGCTCCTAATTTTACTCAGGTCAAAAGAAACATAGCAGAATCAATGATCATATCTGGAATTGAACCCATAACCTAGGGCTTCCACAATACTGCTTGAACTATCAGAATATCAATAGCTGGTTACTCTGACCCATCTCAGAATGGCACACAGGGAGGGAATTGAAAAGGCAGTTGGTTTGCTATCAGTTCAGTAACATACTGTAGAGTGCAGCTTTATGTGTAGTGGGAGTCTGGAGGGAAACGGGGCAGTTCCATCTGTAAGCAGTATAGGAACTGCACGATTGAGCAGACTAGATAGACCATAAGGCCTTTGCCTGCTGGTATGTTCATATGTTTGTATCTAGCAGACGTTCTGTACACCACTTTTTGAGATTATGAATGTTTTTTTAATGTCACAGGTTATCATTCTTTGTTTTTGGATCTTTATAATTGGTGTGAGAGTATTATTTCATCTAACAAGTAGGCAGCTGATTGAGAAGTACGGAAAGGCAGTGCAGTCCAGGGGTTAGTGAACAGTTGTGAATTTGGGGACTCAGCAGTGAAGCCCGCCACTGTGTTTAGACCCTAGGTATGTCTCATTTTGTGTTTAAAATCCCAGTGTTTAGTCCTCTGTCTCTCCCTTTGTGTGTAACCTCCCTGTGTTTAGTCCCCTCTCACTCCCTTTGTGTGTAACCTCTATGTGTTTAGTCATCTCTCTCTCTCTCTCTCTCACTTTGTATTTTCTAAACAACTGCCATGAGCTTCTGAAGGACTGGTTGGTCCGAAAGCTAGAGCACTTTGTTCTTGTTGTTACATCTATGTTGGTCCATTAAAAGGTATCAAATCATTTGCTTCTGGATCCCTTTGTGTGTAACTTCCCTGTGCTTAGTTCTCCTCTCTCTCTCTCTCTCTCTCTCTTCCTTTGTGTTTAACCTCCTTGGGTTTAGTACCCCTTCTTGTGTGCAACCTCCCTGTATATAGTTCCTTCTCTTTATCTCCCTTTGTGTGCAACCTCCTTGTGTTTAGTCCCCTCTCTCTATATCCCTTTGTGTGTAACCTCCATGTGTTTAGTCCCCTATCTCTGCCTTCCTTTGAGTGTAACCTCCCTAGGCTTGCTTCATAAAGGTCGGCGCAAGTTGTGCCGAAGGCAGCTTGTACTGATTGCCGGTGCACCAGGAACCCTGCACCCGATTCACTATCAGGTAGGATCCTGGTGGCAAAGCCCCATGGCTCATGGCAAACGTGGTCCTGCGCTGTACAGACGGTGTATCTGGAAGGTGTGCTGCAAACTGTGGTGCAACTGTGCGGCAATAGATAGATAGCTCTGGCTGATCTAATGGTACCTAGAAATTTGCCCTCTGGGAGGGTTTTGTGAATCCCGACTTAGGGAATATGCAGCCCATTTTATGGCGCAAGGCTGACACAAGTACCTTTGGCACATGCAGCCTGCATTTGACGCTGGCTGCTTTTGTGTGAATGGCCCCCGGAGCATCTTTTGGGGCAAGCTGCACCTTGTGCCATTCTTTGTGGCACAAGGCCCTTGCACCATTTAGGGGAGCTTTCTGAATCAAGTCCCCTATATTTAGGCCCCTATCTCTCTCTCTCTCTCTCCCTTTGTGTGTAACCTCCCTGTGTTTAGTCCCCCTTCCCCCCTTTGTGTGTAACCGCCCTGTGTTTAGTCCCTCTCTCTCTATCTTCATTTGTGTGTAACCTCCCTGTGTTTGGTCCCTCTCTCTCTATCTCCGTCGTGTAACCTCGCTGTGTTTAGTGCCCCCTTGTGTGTAACTTCTCTTGTTTAGTCTCCTCCGCTTGTGTGTAACTCCTGGGGTTTAGTCCCTCTGCCTTTCTCCCTTGTGTGACCTTCCTGTGTTAGTCCCTCTCTTTATCTCCATTTGTGTGTAATCCCTGAGTTTGGTCCCCTCTCTGTCTTCCTTTGTGTGTAACCTCCCTGTGTTTAGTCCCTTCTCTGTCTCTCTTTGTGTGTAACCTCCCTGTGTTTAGTCCCCTCTCTGTCTCCCTTTGTGTGTAACCTCCCTGTGTTTAGTCCCCTCTCTGTCTCCCTTTGTGTGTAACCTCCCTGTGTTTAGTCCTCTCTCTGTCTCCCTTTGTGTGTAACCTCCCTGTGTTTAGTTCCCTCTCTCTCTTTCTCTTTGTGTGTAACCTCTCTGTGTTTACATATGAACATACGAACATATGAATGTGCCAGCAGAAACAGACTATCTGGTCTATCTAAGTCTGCTCGAGTGTCCCATCTCGCTCTCTCTCCCTCTCCTCTCTCTCTCGCTCTCTCTCTCTTTGTCCCTATGTATGTAACCTCCCTGTGTTCGGTCCCCTCTCTCTCTATATATCCCTTTGTGTGTTACCTCCCTGTGTTAGTCCCATCTCTCTGTCTCCGTTTGGATAACCTCCCTGTGTTTAGTCCCCCCCTCTCTTTCTCCCTTTGTGTGTTACCCCCTGTGTTAGTCCCATCTCTCTGTCTCCATTTGGATAACCTCCCTGTGTTTAGTCCCCTCTCTCTATTTCCCTTTGTGTGTGAAAGCTATCCCTCCCCACTGATGTCTAGGGGCCTGATGGAAAAGTATGGGGAGGGATGCCCAGCAAAGTAATGGTCCATCCAAAGATAAAACAGGTTAGATGGCACATAGCTGTTTCCTGAAGCTCAAAAGGGTTTTTCTTCATGGCTGCACCAAGCAGCCTAGCAGGGGGAGGACCGCACTCTGACATTTCCTCAATGGGGCAAATGATATTAGCAGGCAGCAGGAAAATTCATAAACAGCATGAGAACACACTCAGTTAAAAGAATAAAACAGAATTAATTTATTAAAAGTAACAAACAACAGCTCCCAGGAGCTGGGGACACGGCATGGAAACAGGCAGACATAAACAGTAGCCCAAGACCACAACACCTTACTTTGGGCTGCACAGGCTGGCTTCACAGAGCCGAGGGGCTCTGGATCTTAGGCAGCAACATTTTAGGTCACATGAAACTCAAACACTGTGGGCTACCCACTGGCAGCTCTACTTCTTACAGACCACACAGCACAGTACTCCTCATGCAGTGGCCCAAAGCACAGGCTGCAGCTCTGCCTTCACAGTTCCCTTTCTTCCTGCAGCTAAGGGCAACAGAACCCAGGCACCCCACATCCCAGGACCTAGCGCGAAACATGAGTGATCTGGAGGACTCACTGGGCCCTCTTCTCTCTCCCCGTAGACTGTCTCACCAGAATCGGAGTGCCACACTGGGTAACAGGGCAAGAGGGCTGCCGCCGCCTCCTAGCCCCATGCTGTATACTGCCACCACCGTTCCACCATTCCAGGCCTCAAAATGGGAACCAGGCCCCATTCTGCCCCAGTGTTGTGGAGCAAAAGGCAGGCCACCAATTCCTCCCTGGGCCACAGCTCCCCCTAAGAAGCCCCAGTCCCCATTATGGCCACAGTGCCCTACATCATCCTCCTGTTCCTGAGCAGAACTCTGTCACTGAGTCTCCAAGGCCCAAATCCTGGGCCAGGGCCGGAGACCTGACCCATTGGTGACACTGTGTCTCTTTCTCCCACCGGGCTCCCCTAGGCACCAAAACTGGTCCAATAAATACCTGGGGGCTGGACCAGCTACCTGACCAGCAGGTGGCCAGCCCCCCAAGCCTCAACATAGAAGAAGTGGGAGGAGAGGGCCACTTTAGTAAGCACTCCCCAAAAGGGGTGCTTACATGTGTAACCTCCATGTGTTTAGTCTGCCGCCTCTCTCCCTTTGTGTATAACCTCCCTGTGTTTAGTCCCCTCTCTCTATGTCCCTTTGTGTATAACCTCCCTGTGTTTAGTCCCCTCTCTCTTTGTCCCTTTGTGTATAACCTCTCTGTGTTTAGTCCCCTCTCTCTATGTCTCTGTGTGTGTGTAACCTCTCTGTGTTTAGTCCCCTCTCTCTATGTCCCTCTGTGTGTAACCTTTCTGTGTTTAGTCCCCTCTCTCTGTGTCCCTTTGTGTGTAACCTCTCTGTGTTTAGTCCCCTCTCTCTATATCCCTTTGTGTATAACCTCCCTGTGTTTAGTCCCCTCTCTCTATGTCCCTTTGTGTGTAACCTCTCTGTGTTTAGTCCCCTCTATCTCCCTTTGTGTATAAACTCCCTGGGTCTGATTCTCAAAGCTCCCGGGCAACACATGGAGCTTGCATCCCAATGAGTGATGCAAAGTGCCCCTTGCGCCAAACGATGCCCCAGGAGTGATTCAGAAAGACAGCCTGCACCTACCGCATGCAGCCTGCACCTAACGGGGGCTTGTACCACCCTTGCATCACAAACTGGGTTGCAGCATGGTGCCAGGGACTTGCGGCAGATGCAGGCTGCCAATTCCTCAGAATCGGGATTCATAAAGCTCCACTGGTGGTTACATTTCTAAGTATCCTTAGACCAACCAGTACTGTTAGACCAGCCAGGGCTGGTCTAAAGGTGCTTAGAAATGTAACCACAGGAAGAGTTGACCTGGTAGCAGCAATGTGTCATGGTCCCCCCTCCCAGATCCTGATGTGGCCGTACAAAGGAAAGATAAACAGAACCCCTCCCTGGTAGTCCAGCGACCCCCTCTCCCTATGTTGCCTGTACTAATAATTAACATTAATGCTCCCACCCTGGTGGTATAGTGGCCCCCGTCCCCGATCCTAGATGTTGCCCATATTGAAAATGAATAATAATTCCCCCACCCTGGTGGTATAGTGGCCCCTTCTCCCCGATGTTGCCCATATTGAAAATAAATAATAATGGCCCCACCCTGGTGGTATAGTGGCCCCCTTCCCTTATCCCTGATGTTGCCCATGTTGAAAATGAATAAAAATGCCCCCACCTGGTGGTATAGTGGCCCCCCACCCCAGCAGGTAGTGCCAACTGTGACAGAAATGGGAAGGAAGGAGTTAATGGCTTGGATTTTAGGCTGGCATTTATTAGCAGTCTGAAAATACACACACACACACACACACACACTGGGATTCCTCTGTCCACCAGCATCTAGATAAGGGCTGAGTAATAAATGTCAGACACAGTGACCAAGAAGGACATATGGACATATACACACATAATCACAGTTTGAAAGGATTGGATCACTCAAATATAAACTGAAGGAGAAAATGAATATAATTGGACACTGATAGGTGTTCAATCTAACTGGAACAATGAAATACATATGTGGTAAATGATTGGTGCATTCAAAGAGGGAACAAGAATCACCTATTCTCAGGACAGAATATAAGATTCTGAAAGACAGTTCTAGGGGAGTTGCTCCTGGAGTTGCTGGAGAAGTTACATCCGAGAGGTCAAGCTTGGGGCCTACCCTTCTAGCTATGTCCGTGAGAGCTGGCAGATAGCTTCGGGTCCAGTTTATCTTTATGGATAGAGAAGTGTAAGAGTAATAATAGCATATCTCAGTAATAGCCTTTTTCTTTTGTCATCTGTTATTTAAAAATGTTTAATTTTCCTGTAACAGTGTTATTCTCTTGTTTTAAACATATATATCCTGTAATGCTACTTTTGACCTTCTGTTATGTAAAGAGCTATTTATTTATTCAACAATTGTGGCTGTGATTTCAATTATTTCTAAGGTAATTTATGGTTTCCACTGGCTGATGTAAACTCTGTTTAGCATCTGCCACCCGAGAGACACATTACCAGGCTTTGACCTGTGCAATTGCATGTTTGACCTTCCAGTTCTGTCCAAGTGGGAAGACAGGTGCTGGTGAACCCAATTGGTAGCCGCGGATACCCAAAGACAGACACCTCTCTGAAAGCTGTTACAGCCCAAAGAGAGAGGTGGGTTGTCACAAATTGGTGGTAGCACTGGGATGACTGTGGACTTTTTTTTAGCACACTAAAATACAAAGTTTGCCAGTGGAACTTTTATCTTAGCAGTTACAAAACAGGATATATAAGAGAGTACACTTGTACAACTGTTTTTTTTTTGTTTCTATTTAGCACAGTGTAGTGTAGGTTGAGAGACAGAGCTCCAAAGAGTATGAGTCGCCTACTGTGCAACAGCTTTGTGAAAAGTGCCAGGAAAAGGGGATTCAGCATGAAGGTCTAAAACAGAAGACAAAGGCAGACCTCCTAGCCAGGGCACATGACCAGAAGCAGATGGTCCTTGGGGATGAGTCAGGAGCTGGTGCAGCGGACTCCCCAAATCAGCTTGATGCCCTGCGATTGCAGCTGTTGCTCGAGGCAAGGAGCTGGAGGTGAAAAGACTAGATGCCGAGGTGAAAAAGATGGACTTTGAGACAAGAAGACTGGAAGAAGAAGCAGAGAAGAGAAGACTGTATGTAGAGGTGAAAAGACTGGAAGCAGAGAAAGAACTGGAGGCCAAAAGGCAGGAGGACAGAGAAAAAGAATGCCAGGAAAGAGAAAAAGAACACCAACATGTCCCAAGACAGCAGCATGAGAGAGAAATCATGACCCTGCGCAACTGGCAAAACATGAATAATCCTGGAGTGAGTTTTCCTCAAGAAGCCAAAATTAATACTACATTGTTTCCTCAGTTTAAAGAGGGAGATGACCTCGATCTATTTTTAAGGTCATTTGAGAGAGTATGTGAGCAATCTGAATTGGCGAAGGCTTCGTGGTCAACTTATCTCACACCCTTACTTACGCGGAGGGCTTTGCATGCATTTACTAAAATGAGTGATGAAGACTATGTTGATTATGATAAGGTTAAAACAGTGTTGTTAAAACATTTTGAATTAACACCTGAGTCTTACAGAAGGACATTTAGGGAGCTGAAGAAAAGCCCAGAAGACAGTTATGTGGAATTGCAGGTTCAATTGTGTACTTTCCTTGACAGGTGGGTGGATGGGCCAAAAACAGACAGTGTGGAGCTAATCAAAGATTTGCTTGTGAGGGAAGAATTTCTTAAAATTGTACCTGAGGATCTGCGTGTATGGCTTCTAGACAGGGCATGCAGCTCCTCAAAGGAGGGGCAACAAGCGCTGACATGAACATGGCTAGCAGGCCATACACACAGCGTGAGTCTCATGGTGGGGGGGCAGCACATAGTTCTAAGGGGTCCCATGGGGGGCAGACCAAAGGAAACCAACCTGCATCTGTGCATATATGCAATCAATTGGGGCACTTGAGATATAACTGCCCTCAGAAAATGGTTAAGAGGCAAAGGCCTTGGGGAGGGGGTGATCAAAATAGCACTGGTCTGTTGGTGAGGTGTGTGCAACTTGAAGAACCATTCTCCTCCAATGTGACTATGCACCCCATTGTAGTTAATGGGACAGTAAGCCAGGTCCTGAGGTACACAGGCGCCTACATCTCCCTCGTGAGGCAGGATCTCATCCGGGCAGAGCAGATGTTGCCAGGGAAATACTCCAACATCCAGAGAGTCAAGGGGCCAGCAGTCCAAATACCAGTGGCTCGAGTCTTCCTGAGCTGGGAGGGGGGCCACGGAAAAAAGCAGGTGGGGGTCGTAGAGGACCTCCCTGTAAATGTGATCATGGGGAATGATTTTGACTACAGGGAATCTCTGGTGTGTGTTGCAACCTGGAGCCAGGCAAAAGGGCAAGCTTGTGAGGGTGAAGAGGGGGTGACTCAATGTGGTCCAGCCCCTTCCTCAGCAGCTGAGGAAGTGGCTAGCACGGGGAGGGGCTGGCTAGAAGCAGCAGTCCTGAACCCCAGTCACAAATGGAGGAGCCCACAGGACTTCCTTCTGAAGGGGCGCTGGGAAGGATCAGACAAGGGAGCTGAGTGCTGTGCAGCGGACTGATCTTACCTTGCAATAACTGAGAGAAATGGCTAATAGGGCTGAGGGTCCTCAGGGGGGTAAAGATTTCATTTACTAGGACAATGGGCTGCTGTACTGAGAATGTACGGCAGAGGAAGGGCTAGATGGTGAGGTGCTCCAGCAGCTGGTAGTCCCTAAGGTTCACCGCCAGCAGTTTTTGGCCCTCGCCCATGATATCCCTTTTTCAGGCCACTTGGGTGTGAAGTGCATGAAAAGGCAGCTGACCAACAATTTCTTCTGGCCTGGTATTGGCAAGGATGTGGCAAATTACTGTAGGATTTGTCCACAGTGCCAGAGGGTGGGGAAAATGGGGGACAAGGTCATGGCAGCTTTGGTGCCCCTGCCCATTATTGATGAACCCTTCAAGAAAGTAGCTGTGGACATAGTGGGGCCACTAAGCACCCCAAGTCACTCTGGCAAGTGGTATATCCTGGTGGTAGTCGACTGTGCCACAAGATGCCTAGAGGCAGTGGCCCTATCGTCCTCTGAGACGGAACCTGTGGCTGACGCACTATTGGAAATATTTAACTGGGTGGGCTTTCCCCAGGATATATTTATTTATTTATTGAAATGTTTCACCAGGAGGGCACACTGAACAACAAGTTGCTTATCTCACGGTATGACCTGATGGGAGGGGTTATGTAGGGCTGTGAAGGATGATCAGTTGCAATAGTATGTGGGTAGTACAAAGAATACAACACTGTAAGATTGTGCAACAGTTGGAACACAAGGTATTGTACAGTAAACAGTAGTGGAACATTGGGTAAATTACAATACATGTCCAAAATCATACAAAAGAACATATGAACGTACAAAACAGTAATAATGCGATAGAACCATTTATAGTGCATGAGTGTACCAGGAGTAGGTTCGAGGTAGTACACAAGTGCTGTTGGAGTAAAAAGGATGGGGTTAGGTTGTGCACACTAGTGACCCAGAAGGGCAGGTGGAGAAGAGCGGGGGGGGGAGAGGCAAGAAATGAATATGAGGAGAAGGAGTAGCCATTTCCTGATTTCCCACTTCAGGATGTAGAGAACCCTGCCGGGGGGGGTCATGGTAGTGTAACTCCTAGGTGGCGCTATCCCGAGGGCTACTACCCTTGCCTGCTTGGCTAGTAGCAGGTTAAGGGGCCTGAGTTCTGAAACAGGTGCCTCCACCCGGAGGTCAGAGTTGGTAGTGGTCAAGCTAACCTGGGCACAGCCCTCCGGGACACTGTAATCCCCCTCTTTCCTTACATGTGGCTGGAACAATACACGATAATCACTTTCATAATACCCTTGATACACCACACAAGTACCCACACTGTTTGCACTTACCACCAGGGCTTTCCTCTGGCTCGGCCATGGGGACCCCCTGTAAAACAAGGTTATACACAGCAAATAACAGCAGTACAGTACTCTTGCACAAACTGGAACCACAGTCAGGGTAAATGCAAAAAAGAGTTAGATCTGATTTATTTAAGAGACTTGAACAAGGGAGGGGCGAAATCAGGTTAATTTTCTTAAAGGCTGTATCAATCAAACAGTTGTGCATGCACTTCAGGTCCATAAACAGTCACACACTCTGGGTACCCAGATGGAGAATGATGGGCTAGCCAGGAACATTGCAGCTGGTTGGGGCCCTGTGATGGAAGAAAGCAACATGCACAACACACACTATTCGTAATCCAGAGCCGGAGGGCTCAGTTCATGAAAAGAAAACAACAAGACAATCAGTTGACACACTTTTAGATTAGGTTGTTGTTGCAGGAGCTACCCTGATGATTACTCACGATACCCAAGACTGGACACAGGCTGGGCGAAAATCGAGACAGCAGGTGGTTAATCTGGAGTGCCAGGATAAGCATGGACCACACGAATTGCTGAGGCGTCATTCCTGTTCAAGCGTGGAGCAGGGGGCTGATCCCCAGGCAGGTCTCTCATTGGTGCTTTCTCTGTGCAGTGGGGTAGTCTGGCAGGGCCAGCATGGCATGACCCAGGCTGAATGGAGGTGAACGCAGATTCAGTCCGATTAGGCTGGATAAAGCTTCCAGCAAGCAGAATACAGTTCACACAATGGGGAACCAAATTACGACCCACTTTCAATACACAGCACATTTACATGTAAAGGATTCTACGGTACCGGCAAGCAGAACACAGTTCACACTGTGGGGAACCAAATCATGACCCACTTTCAATACTCAGCACATTTACATGTAAGGAAATTCTACTGTACCAGGCAAACTGCTCTCCAGTGGTATCCCGTGAGGTGGGCGCAAGAGGAAGGGCACAGTCTGTAACAGCAACTTCTTCCCGGCGCAATCCCTCATGGCAGTGGGAGGTAGGGCAACCAGATGAGGGGTTGGGTGAACTGGGTGACAGGATGTCACTATGTGTACGCGTGCGGGAGGGTGGAGTGAGCATGGTGAGCGTGGGCTGGGAGGGGCTGTAGGGGGTGGCGCTGCAGTGGATGGCCAAGCTGTGTCGTGGCATCGGTGTTTGGCTAGTGGTTGGGTTGGGTGAGGTACCGGTTCAGGTCTGGGCGTTGGTGCGATTTTTTTTGCACCCGCCCAGTCCTTTTTCTTTTTAATGCTTTCACCCCTGACATGCACCCCGGAGTTGAGAATCCTTGGGCAGGGGTGGGGTCGAAGCCCCCACGAGGGGGTGTGGGTGGTGCAGCCCTCCACCACAGAAAGCATTAAAACTGTCCTGGTGCTGCTGTCCTGTGGCCGCTGGGTTGTCAGAGTGTCGAAATGTTTTTGCACTTGACTGTGCGATAACGGTGATCGCCTTTAGGCATTCGCCATTATCACATAGACCTCTCTCCAGTCATGATTGCAAAGTCTCTGCACAAACCAGGGATTCAAAAGCAGCTGGAAATCCTGATAGGCTGATCGCATTCAACAAAATCTTCGGTATTCTTCGGGTATGAGCCTGGTAAAAAAATCAGTGGCTTACTTCATTCTCACAAACTTGGATTTAGTCCAAAATAATTCTCTTCTCTCCCTCTCAGGGGCAGCAGGCAGACATGCAGGCCACAACTCAGACCTTTCCACAGTTCTCCCACGTGAAACTACTCAGATGGCTGCTTGACTGTCTCAAGCTGTTGCATCTTCAGCTCCCAACTTAGATATGACTCAACTGCCAGCAAGCCTGGGACTTCCCCAGAATCCAAAAGGTTTGGTTGGCTGATCTGTCTGTCAGTCACAACAAAGGTTTCCCTTCAGGTGCAGAAGCCCAAAACTACAATTCCTACAGATTTTGACTCCAGACAGCTCCTGTAGTCTGGCTCTATTGTAGGTCCCACCAGTACTGATTGGTCCAATTCGGCAGTCCAGGACCAAGATAGTGGAGATAAACAAAACAGTCCTTGTTTGCAAAGAAGGCAGGTTAGACAGACTACATCATCATTATCACTCTAAATGATTTTCAGCAAATAGTTGCATCTTTCACTAGAGCTCCCTCTCAGATTACTTATGACTGCAATCCAGGCAGCTCTTAAAGAGACAGTACACAGAGGCTATACAGGCACTCTCTGGCAATCACATTTAAACTGCTAAAATGCAGGACACCAGCTTGGCAGCAAGCATTTAGGCAAGCTCAAGGAAGACTTTTTGGGAACCCCCATTTATAGTGGGGTTACATGTGTAACTTCCTTTTGTTTAGTCCCCTCTACCTCCCTTTGCCTGTAACCTCCCTCTGTTTAGTTCCCTCCATCTCTCCCTTTGTCTGTAACCTCCCTGTGTTTAGTTCCCTCTATCTCTCCCTTTGTCTGCAACCTCCCTGTGTTTAGTCCCCTCTCTCTCCCTTTGTCTGTAACCTTCCTGTGTTTAGTTCCCTCTGTCTCTCCCTTTGTCTGTAACCTCCCTGTGTTTAGTCCCCTCTATCTCTCCCTTTGTCTGTAATCTCCATGTTCAGTCCCCTCTGTCTCTCCCTTTGTCTGTAACCTCCCTGTGTTTAGTTCTCTCTGTCTCTCCCTTTGTCTGTAACCTCCCTGTGTTTAGTCCCCACTCTCTCTCTCCCTTTGCCTGTAACCTCCCTCTGTTTAGTTCCCTCCATCTCTCCCTTTGTCTGTAACCTCCCTGTGTTTAGTTCCCTCTGTCTCTCCCTTTGTCTGTAACCTCTCTGTGTTTAGTCCCCTCTGTCTCTCCCTTTGTCTGTAACCTCCCTGTGTTTAGTTCCCTCTGTCTCTCCCTTTGTCTGCAACCTTCCTGTGTTTAGTTAGCTCTATCTCTGTCTGTAACCTCCCAGTGTTTTGTCCTCTCTATCTCTCCCTTTGTCTGTAACCTCCCTGTATTTAGTCTTCTTTCTCTGTCTCTCCCCCTTTGTCTGTAACCTCCCTGTGTTTAGTTCCCTCTGTCTCTCCCTTTGTCTGTAACCTCCATGTTCAGTCCCCTCTATCTCTCCCTTTGTCTGTAACCTCCCTGTGTTTAGTTCCCTCTGTCACTCCCTTGGTCTGTAACCTCCCTGTGTTTAGTCCCCTCTGTCTCTCCCTTTGTCTGCAGCCTCCCTGTGTTTAGTTCCCTCTATCTCTCTGTCTGTAACCTCCCAGTGTTTAGTCCCCTCTATCTCTCCCTTTGTCTGTAACCTCCCTGTATTTAGTCTTCTTTCTCTGTCTCTCCCCCTTTGTGTGTAACCTCCCTGTGTTTAATCCTCTCTCTGTTTCCATTGATGTGTAATCTCCCTGTGTTTAGTCCCCTCTCTCTCCCTCCCTCTGTGTGTAACCTCCCTATGTTTAGTACCCCCGTCTCTCTCTTTGTGCCTAACCTCCCTGTGTTTAGTGGTACCCCAAAAAGAAGGCTCAGTAAAAAAGGTCTCTGGAAAAAACATCACTGGGAAAAAAAGGCACATGGAAAATACTGCAGATGGAATGAATGGCACAGGTAAAAAAAGGCTCCAATGCATTGTGAAGTGTGGTAGGTGAAGTGATATAATTAGGGAAGCAAAAGGCTCGGATGTGCAGGGCAGGTGTTATTTCACTGTTGCCATATGGCAATATGTTTGGTACCATGTTTGGTTACTTTCCGGGAAGTGTTTATATATTTACGATGAGGCATGCGGGGGTGGAGCCCCATGTAGAATAGATCACAAATGTTGCTCTCTGTATTTTCTGAGCTAGAAGGTGTACATGTTGCAGATGATTTTTACTCCAACTGTTTGTGTTTAGGTGTGTTTACTTTTAGGTATTTGTTGCAACATACATGACTATTGATTTGTGTAGGTGCCAGTTTTTCCACATCTGCATTTCGTGGCTTTTTTTATTGGGTGACGTTTTTTCCTTGTGCCTTTCTTCAGGGGAATTCTTTTCTGGAGACATTTTTTTCCAGAGCTGTGTTTTCCTAGAACCGTGTTTAGTCCCCCCTCTCTATCTCCCCCCCTTTGTGTGTAACCTCCCTGTCTTTAGTCTCCTCTCTCTTTATGTCCCTTTGTGTATAACTTCCATGTGTTCAGTACCCCCTCTCTCCCTTTGTGTGTAATCTCCATCTGTTTAGTCCCCTCTCTCTCTACTTTTTTTTTTTTTAGTTTTTGTTGACCGGGTAAGTGCACTAGACAAATCCTGCCTATTTTCAGGCATGACCCGAGGGAGGGGAATACAGATGAATGCCAACTAACCTTGAACCAGATTAAGCTGTTGGTGGTATTTTTCATGAATGGAGGAAATTTGGCCATTGCACCGGGGAAATTCCCCTGCTCTTTTTGAGAAGTGCCATGGGATCTTTAACATCCACCTGAACTACCACCAGAACAGGCAGATGGGACTTGTTTAACGCTCATCCGAAGGCAGCACCTGAGGAGTGCAGCACCCCCCCCCCAATGCTGCACTACAGTGTCAGTATTGGAATATTAACCCAAGTGCCTGGTGTGGGGATAGAACCCACAGCCTACTGATCTCCCGTCCTCAGAGGTGAGTGTGCTACCTACTGAGCCACTGACACTGCTTTTGTGTGTAACCTCCATGTGTTTAGTCCCCCTCTCTCTTTCCATTTGTGTGTAAGCTCCTTGTGTTTACTCCCCTCCTTTCTGTGTAACCTCCCTATGTTTAGTCCCCTCCCTCTCTCACCCTTTGTGTGTAACCTTCCTATGCATAGTCCCCCTCTCTCTCCCTTTGTGTGTAACCTCCTTGTATTTAGTCACGTCTCTCTCTCTCTCTCTCCTCCCTTTGTATGTAACCTCCACGTGTTCAGTCCCCTCTCTCTGTCTCCCTTTTTGTGTAACCTCCCCGTGTTTAGTCCCTTCCCCCTCTGTCTCTCTCTGTGTAACCTCCTTGTGTTTAGTCTCCTCTCTATCTCCCTTTGTGTGTAACTGCCTGTTCTTAGTCCTCTACCTGCCTGTCTGTCTGTCCCATCTATCTATCTATCTATCTATCTATCTATCTATCTATCTGTCTGTCTGTCTCTGTCTCGCTGTCTATATGTCTGTCTATCTGTCTGTCTATTGCTTTCTCTGTCTGTATGTATGTATGTCCATCTGTCTGTCTGTCTGTCCATCTGCCTGTCCATCCGTCTGTCTGCCTGTCTGTCCATCCATCCATCTATCTCTTTCTCTGTGTGTCTATCAATCTGTCTGTCTGTCTGTCTATCTATCTATCTATCTATCTATCTATCTATCTATCTATCTATCTGTCTAGCCATCTACCTGCCTGTCTGTCTATCCATCTGTTCATCTGTCTGCCTGTCTGTCTGTCTCTCTCTCTCATCCATCCATCTAGCTATCTATCTATCTATCTACCTATCTATCTGTAACCCGCTGTCAGGGGCTTACCTGTTTGCCCCCTCAGGGCTGCCTCGTGTCCCAGTTTTCCCCATGTTGTTTCCTCTCTTCTTGGCCAGCCCCCAGTTGTTGTTGGAGTTCTCCATCCAGCACCTGCATTTTTTTTTGGTTGCAGGCGAGATCAGGGCAGAGGAGCTAGCTCTTGGAGCTGCCATGCTGTTTGTGCACTCTGGCGCAGGGCTGGTGCTCTGCGCATGCGCAGAAGCGTATTCCATTTCAGCCATTTAAAATGCCTCTCCGGTAGTCCTGGTCCCATTATCAAGCAAAAGAGGGATCAGAGACCCGGAGGAGGAAAAGGAGTCCCATAAAAAGCAAAAACAGCATCTGTGTGAAGAGTGCCAATCATGCTACAGCATTTAGGGGTCTGCCTCATTAATTCTCATGAGGCAGAGCTAAATATGAATGAGCAAGCTGCCTAGTGCTTGGGGACTCTAGAAATCAGCACTAGCAACAGGAGTTGGGCTAAAAAAAGTAATAAATGGTGCAGAAATTTAAAGAGACAAGAGGCTGCTACTAGTTTGAGGGGCAAGCAATATGTAGATCCCTATATTGTGACTGCAAGAGGACTGTAAAGTGGTGCTATGAAATAAGGAGTCTGCTTACTGACTGGGGGTATGAATAATGGCAGCAGAGACAGGCAGGGGTAAAATGGATATTGTAAATGATGAGATGGTTTAAGAGGGCACTGGGATGGCTATCATTTGGTGGGGCAATTAATTAATAAATATGTTTCAGCTGGCTGTACCAGGACCTTTGAAAGGGGACACTTCATGGACTGCTGCTAAACTGGTTTGGTGGTAGCCATGTTTTCGGCCAGGTGACCTCCGCCAGCAAATTGGAGGGCCAGGATTTTGGCAAAGGACTTTGGGCCAGGGCAGCAAAATGGACTTATGGGGGAAAAAGCTGGGGAAAGTTTAGGTACCTTTTTCCACAGCCAATCAGGCATCGAGGCAACCTCATACATATTAATGTTTGAAAAGGACAGTGACTCCAGCCAATGGGGAGCAGCCAGAGAGCTCCCAAAAGAGAAAGACTTTTGGTTGATGAGTCAGTCCAGCGGGAGCCTGTCCAGAGAGAGGGGGGCTCTAGCCCCTAAGCAGAGGATGGGGCTGCAAGGATGGGAAAGGGCGTGCCTGGGGGCTGCCAGCAATTTGTCCCCAGGACCTGGTCATGTCTTTCCCCATGTTTGGAAGACTGTGTGAATGAAGTTTGTTTCCACAGCTCTGGAGAGAGAGAGAGAGAGAGAGAGAGAGAGAGGAGGAGGGAGAGAGAGAGAGAGAGAGAGGGAGGAGGGACAACACTGCAGGGTCCTGCAACAGACTGCTGTGGTAAGAAGAAGATGACCTAAAGGTAGGCAAGCAATGTGAGAAGGTAGTAAGGAGGGCTGGGGGATACTGGGATGCATAGGGTGAGGCACCACCAGTAGAAAACAGGAAGTTGTTATTCCTCTGTACAGACAGTTGGTGAGACCCCATCTGGACTACTGTGTGCAGTTCTGGAGACACCCTCTCCGCAAGGACATAGAGGGGATGGAGGCAGTCCAGAGGAGGGCAACTAAAATGATGCAGGGTCTGCACCAGAAGCCATATGAAGAGAGACTAAAAGAGCTTAATATGTATACCCTTGAGGAAAGGAGGGAGAGGGGGGGCATGATAGAAACTTTCAAGTGCCTCAAGGGAATCAACAGATTCCAAGAGGGTCGCATCTTTCAGAAAAAGAGATGTGCAAGAACAAGGGGACACAATTTAAAGATAATGGGGGGATGGCTCAGCGGCAACGTCAGGAAGTATTTTTTCACAGAGAGGGTGGTGGACATATGGAACGGCCTTCCTGAGGAGGTAGTGGCGCCAAAAACAGTGTGGGAATTTAAGGATGCATGGGACAGACATAAGGCAATTCTGGGGGTAGGAGGAAGTAGGCTATTGGTTAACTAGGATCTGCAGCTTATCCAATAGGTAGGGAAATCGGCAGACTGGGTGGGCCAAGCGGTCCTTATCTGCCGTCAAAGTCTATGTTTCTAAGAAGCTTCACCACAGAGGTGAAAGTGTTTAGAGAAAAGGTTGACTGGAATTTGAAAATGGATTACAGAAAATGGACTGGTTTTGTGTCAAAGAGGATGAAAAGAAAGCCTCTTCTGTTTCGTCTGCACCACATCGGTGAGACACCAAGGATGAGAGATTTGTGAAAAGGAAAAGATTCTGTCTGACCCTGGTAAAGACAAAGCATCTAAAGAGAAATGGGAAGGACAAAAATGTTTAAGAAATAGATTTGGAATTGGAAAACGGATTTCATAAATGGACTGGTTTTGTGTAGAAGAGGTTGGAGAGCCTTTTCTGCATCCATCTGCACCTGAATACTAACATACTGACATACTAATTGCCATAAGATTAGGCCTTACGGTCTATCGAGTCTGCTCAACCTCAGATCCCTAGCTGGGTACTGAGGCCCTCCCCCTTGTGTTCCAGAAACCCTATCATCCATCCTCAACCCATCCCGAGCCAGGCCATCTTCTGATACATCCGCTTTTTGTCTGTCCCACCTCTCTTGAAGCCCTTCACTGTGGATCTCTGAACCAGCTCACCAGGCAGCACATTCCAAGGATCCACCACCCTCTTAGTGAAAAACATCCTCCTCTTTTCCCCCCTCACCCTTCTACCTTCCAACTTCAAACCATACTCTCTGGTGATACCTCCTTGCTTTAGTCTAAAGATCCACTCTGTGTTTACCCTATTTATTCCCTTGAGGTACTTGAAGACCTCAGTCATGTCTCCCCTGTCTCTCCTGTCCTCCAGTGATAACAGGAGGAGCTCCTCAAGTCTGCCCTCATACATCAAATCCCCTAGTCCTCGTAACATCTTAGTTGCCCTCCTCTGCACCCTCTCCAGGAGCTGTATGTCCCTCTTCAAGTGTGGTCTCCAGTACTGTACACAGTACTCAAGGTGTGGTCTAACCAGTCCATTGTACAGCAGCAGAATCACTTCCCTGCTCCTAGAGGTGATCCCCCTTACGATGCATCCCAACATCCTGTTTGCTTTGCTAGCCACCTCCTGCACTGCTGAGTTATTCATACATGCATCCACCATGACCCCTAGGTCTTTTCTCCTGTTGAGGCCTCCAGCGCCCTCCCAGGGTGTACTTGTGTTTAGGTTTCCGCCCAAGATGTAACACTTTGCACTTGGTGATATTGAAATTTAATTTCCATGTGTGAGCCCAGCTTTCCAGGGTGTCCAGGTCCCCTTGCAGGGCCAACCTCCCCTCTTCCCCTCAACTACTGCTCCCATCTTGGAGTCATCAACGAAGAGACTCATTTCACACCCTATACCCTCCCTGATGTCCGATATGTATGCATTAAACAGGATCGGACCCAGGACCGAGCCCTGTGGTACCCCACTACCGACCTCTCTAGGGTTCGAGAGCTCCCCACCGACCACTACTCTCTGAGTGTGTCCAGCTAGCCAGTTTTCAATCCATCTGACCATCAAAGGGCCTACTCCCAACCCCGCCAGTTTCTCCACCAGACCATTGTGGGGGAGAAAAGAAAATTTTGTTTCACATCAGAGTGACTGAGAGAAACTCCGTATCTGAGAGAAAGATTTGCTGGGACTGGGTGTGAGCCAGAGCAAGTGTGGCTCCTGTTTTGCATTAGAAAGACTGTGAAAGCAAAGAGATGGGCAGGTGATCTAGGCTCCAGGGACCTGTTGAGACTTTTGAAACCCAGTTGAGAAAAGGAACTGTTGTTGAGAAGTTGGAGTTCAGACTCTGCTTCTTTGAGGCCTGGGAAGCAGGAAAGTTAAAGAAACTGCTCTGGCTGCACCTTGGAGCCGGTGTTTATGAGAGGAAAGAGAATTCCAGAGATTTCCAACCTAATTCAGAACCAGGTGGTGAACTTGCCAAGTTCAACCCCAACCCAGTGGGATCTGCCAGCTACAGGGGGCCACTGACGTGTACTGGGGTAGCTCTGGCACCCATGACCTGTGAGGGAGCCGGGCAGTGCAGCCACTCCCAGGTCTGGGTCCCCTGTAGTTTGGTGGGCCTTGTGAGGGAGCTGTGCAATGGGCCTGAACAGGTTGAAGGGGACAAATTACGAGACCTTCAATCATGCAGAAGATCAAAGCTGCAGCATTCTGGTCCCCTGTATCAAGTTTTCAGCAAATGATTCCAAGGTTCTGCTGTTTCCACCGACCCCAGAGCTTCAGTCACAGTGCCACCAGAAGCTGATTCCCAGAACCATGAGGAACTGCAAGAATCACCCTGCACCTCAGGGGTGTATAAAGTTAATTCATGTTTATGCCCAATGGCTTAAAAAAGTTTAAAATAATCAAAAGAAACTGTAAACAGTTAATATTGATTCACGTGAATGCACCACCAGCCAACCAGCTGCACCTCAGGCCTTCAAGGAGTAGTTGGGTACCAAGGGACAGATTTTGAGGCTGTATCTTAATCTGGGGAACTGGTACCAGTTGGGGGTTTGGGTAATGGTAAACACCTGCAGCAGTTAGCCAGTTAGTGGTGGCTGCAATATTTAAAATATGGTTTGGGCGGAGAAAAGGGGATGTAACCCCCCTACAAATGGGGGTTCTTAAAAAGCCTCCTAGGAGCTTGCCTAAGTGTTCCCCCGCCTGCTGACGTTCGGCATTTAAGCTGCTAGAATGGCAAAGTGAGTGCCATTTGAGCCTCCACGTACTGTCTCTTTAAGAGCTGTCTGCTTGCAGACTTAATTAGTTTGTATGGGGGGACTGTGTATTTAATGCTCGAATCCCACCCAAGCTACGGAGGAACCGCTCCAGTTTGCAGTCGCTGGAAGCGAAAAGGGAGCCCATCTGAATGATGTAACTGTTCGCTGGTAATCATTTAAAGCATTAACAAAATTGTAGTTTGTCTAACCTGATTTTGTTACAGCTGGGACGCTGTGTGTGTTGCCCCTCCATTTTGGACCTAAACTGCTATGCTGGGCCAATTGGGTTAAGGGAGCCCTAAAATGGAGACTCTTGGACGAAGCAGAACTTGGACTCTCAATTCTGAACCAGCCACAAGGGGATTGTATGGGCAGCGACTCTGAGAAATGTAGTTTTAACCTTGGCGCCTTTTTCCACCAACAGAGGGAGTCTTATTGTGAGTGACAGCCAAACCAGCCAACAGAATGGTGTGGAGCTAAAGGAAATGCCCTGCTCTGTGACTGGAAAGACGAGATCAGTTGTGACAGTGAAGAGAGAAGGAGCTCTGTGCTTCTGCGGTGTATAGTTTCACGCGGGAAACGCGTGTGAGGCACTGAGGTTCGGTCTGCAGCCGTTGCAAGTGCTAGTTCGGACTGAATCCGAGTTGTGAGGAGACAGAAGGAAGTCTGAAGAGTGGAAACCAGGCTCACCCTGTAGAAGACTAGAGAAATTGCTGAATCGCACTTGGTCTGTCAGGAACGGAAGCTGCTCTATGTGCTCCTGGGTATTTTGCAGTAATTGCAATCGGGATCTAGGAGCAGCCTGCGTGGTATAGTACTTTCCTTTTACATATGAATGTGCTTAGAGCTTGTGGGGAATCGCTATTTCCAATCTCCTGTACTGTGTACTGTGTGTTGAAGCGGGAAGCAAACCCCAGCTTGTCTCGGACTAAATCCGTTCGCTATCAACTGCAGTGGGGTCCAGTCACAAGGACTTTGTCTCCATGCCCTGTTGTTGTGGCAATCCAGAAGAATATCCACCATCCGGTCCTCAGCTTGGGTACTGTGAGTACAAATCGGGGTATTCCCCTGCAGCCTGTTTTCAATCACAAGTGTGTCATCTAATTCTTGTTGTTTCACTGCTTCATGGACTGAGCCATCCGGCTCTGGATTATAATTGGGTGTTGTGCGTATATTTTCTTCTACAGGGCCCTATCCATCTGCACCTGCCGGCCAACCCCAGGCAACGGACCTGGCTAGCCCCCCAACCTGGGTACCCAGAGTGTTATTTTCAGACCTTGTATGTGTGCACAGTACTGTGATTTAATGCCACTAATTAACCTGATTCCCCCTCCCGTGTTACTGTCCCCTAAATAAATCAGATTTGTTGTTGTTATACTATATACTGTCTGTGGTGTTGGTACTTATGGAAACAGTATTGTATTTTGCTGTGCATGTTGTTTAACCTTATTTTACAGGGGGTCCTCAGAGACGTGCTGCAGAATCAGTCTCGAGGGTAAGTGGTATCTATATGAGTGAACAGTGTATATACGTGGGGTATTGGGGCTGTAACTCCGGTGTACTGTGTGAGCCACTAGAGGGAATAAAAGGGAGTCTCAGTGTCCCACAGGGCTGTGACCAAGCTAGTCTAATCACTACAAACCCTGACCTCTGGGTGGAGGCACCCGCCATAGGACCTAGGCCCCTCAACCTGTCCGTAGTCAAACAGGCAGGGGTAGTAGCCTTTGGGATAGCGCCACCTAGGGGTTACAGTGGAAATGATGGTTTTGAAAATGTGGATTGTTTCAAAAATACCAATCACTAAATGCCAGTTGAATAATGTTTTGCTTAACTTCCACTCCAATTACACCTTCCTAACCCTCCCCCTTGTAAATAAATATGGTGTTACTGTTTTGAAAAAGTTCTGACTCAAGAGCCTGGTTTTAGTGAGCATATTATTTCCTGAAGTTAAAAATGCGAAGTGTTGAATTTGGTTCCGGTAAGTTCATGTGTGTGGATGACTGTGTGGAGAGGTGGGTTGGTGCAGCATCCCAGGAGGTTGTACTGGTAAAAATCATTACCCACTTAAACTGTACTCAGTGGAGGCACCAGCATTTTATTTTTCTTGGAAAAGGACCCCCAGTAACAGCTTAACAGGAACCCAGGCCCCTTAACCTGGTTAGTGGCCACCCAGGCAGGGGTAGTAGCCCTCTTTAGGATGGTGCCAGGGCTACATATCTCGCCATCATCTATCTATCTGTCTGTCTGTCTGTCTATCTATCTGTCTGTCTGTCTGTCTGTCTATCTATCTATCTATCTATCTATCTATCTATCTATCTATCTATCTATCTATCTACAGGCAGTATCTATCTATCTATCTATCTATCTATCTATCTATCTATCTATCTATCTATCTATCTGTCTGTCTGTCTGTCTGTCTGTCTATCTGTCTGTCTGTCTGTCTAGCTATCTGTCTGTCTGTTTGTCTATCTATCTGTCTGTCTCTGTCTATCTGTCTATCTACAGACAGTATCTATCTATCTATCTATCTACAGACAGTATCTATCTATCTATCTATCTATCTATCTGTCCATCTCTATTTGTATTCAACTTCCTTGTACATGCTTAGTGGTTGTTGCCACCACATGTGACCCAAAAAATCCCTGAAACTTCACAAGTGTGGTGGAGGCAATAAAGCATGGCAGACTGGGAATCTGCCATGGAGTAACATCTGCTTTTGACTCAGTGCTGCATCCGGACTAGTAAACACCTGGCTGTTGTACAGTATCTTTAACGCGAGCTGGGTGTCTGACTTAGTGTGACACTGAGCACGTTTAGTAATCTGGAAACTGTAGCCCTGGGGCGTGCGACCAGCTGGAGTGTGCAATGGTGTGCAAATACCATGTGGTGAATATTCACTAGAAATTAATATCTGGGTGCCCAATCATTTGGAGACCCCTAATTTGTTAGTCAGCTACACATAAGTAACAACAATAAAAAAACTCTGCCCATTCTCAGATAGCTGGCTATAGATTTATATCATTCCCCAGTCTGTGGATCACCTTCTGCACCCCTCATCCTTCCATAAATTTACATATTTCTTAGAAAGCCCCACCCCTGGTATCCAGTCAACCCCTTCCTGTCTCCTGATATTGTCATCTAATACCCTCTCTCCCCCCAGTATGTAATTCCTGGCCACAAAAGGCAAAATCAATCAAGCAGAGCCCTGCTGACCACTGATCTCGGAGGGGGAGGAGTCCATTTAGCACTGAGTAATGTAGGCAGTTGATCTGCCTAGCATCACTTAATGAAGCTATTTGCATTTCACTTCCTGTTGCTGTTCATGCCCTATAATCAGGGAGATGTCAGTGCAGTGACTGGCAGCAGTGCTCCAGGTTGCCTTACAAGTGCAACGTGTCATTGTGGTAGCATCTCCCCAGTGAAGGAGCACCAGTAATGATGGGCGGCGATTACATAACAACAGCCTCAGCGATATGTTAAGTGCTCCTACTCCCTCCTTCCCCATGAGCTGAAGGCTAGCTTGACAGAGTAATGGCCTATGGCACATTCATAAGGTAGGAACAAATGGCAGACTGGATGGGCCTTGCAGTCCTTATCTGCCATCAACTTCTATGTTTCTATGTTTCTAGTTGTTGGCCTAAAGGCATCAAGGAGATGCAATATAGCGCAGTGGATTAAGGCTCTGAGCTGCAAATCTGAAGACCTGGGTTTGAATCCCACAGCCCCCCACTTGCATACTGTGTGACCCTGAGCAAGTCACTTAACTTCCCTGTGCTCCCAGGTTGCACCTGTAAACAAGCTTTCAGCTTAGTGTGTCTCACCTGGTTAAACAATTGGAAAAAAAAAAAACAACATTCTTTTTGTCTGAAAGGTGCTTCAGGATACAGTGTGGTTGGCCCTTACTAGTCGGGTCTGAAGACAGCAGCCTTGTCTCTCCTGCCTCTCCTAGATAGGTTTTCAAATGACACCAAGCTAGAAGGAATAGCTGAAAAACAACAAGTAGGCAAGTCATGGAGGGATTTTGATAGAGTTACAGAACAAACGAGAGACAACGCAGACGCTAATCTGCTTTACAAGTGCTGCTGTTGGTCCTCTTCCTGACATGATAGTTAAACAATAGATTACAGACCGACAACCACTGCCATGCTTAGCACTGCCGCACTAAACTCCCGTACTGTACATATCAAGGATAGTCTTCCTGATCATTACGGGATGGAGTCCAGTGTGATACCTGTTTCTTTTTATGTTTCTCATAATAAACTTTGCCAAACGATTTTAAAAATATATACGTACAGAAGGCAGACATGTCATACAAGTTATATAGAAAAAATATCTGCCCTAATATCAGTTGAAATATATGTGTGCCTCTGTTGAGGACAGATGAACATTCAGATTGCATTGTTTCTATGTAAACCCCAATACTGACACTGTAGTGACAACTGAATATAAACTCAGTGTGTTCTCTAAGAAGCATGTTTCAGCATGCAGTAGGAAAGTGTACTCTGCACAAGGTTACTCATTTGTAATAAGCTGGTCTACCAACAATGGTACAGATGACTCAGCTTGTGCACTACATGTCAAAAATATTAACAACATAACTCTTCACAGTTTAAAATTAAAGCACAGTAGAGTGAGATTCAGGGGATATGCCTGCAGGGGCCAGCCAAGGAGGGGGCCACACAGAATGTAAGGTTGAAATATTTGAAACAGCAGGATTCACGGGATGTCCACATTACAATGGTTGCTTTCAGAAAGGAGAGTTCAGAACTAGGGACCAAATCTTATTGTATATCTTCAATGCATGCAAAGTAAGAGAAGCCCTTCTTTCAAAGCTTACTCACGGGGTCATATCAGCAGCTGTATCAGTGGCTCAGCAGGCTGCATGCTTGCCTCTGAGTCTGGAAAATCAAAAGGCTGTAGATTCTAGGCTCACTTCAGGAACTTGTATTCTGCATTAAGCATGTTTATATAAATATCTCATGGGAGTAAATAAGGTACAGGAGAAAAGTATTTTTCAGAAATAAAGTTGCAAAAAAACAAAGGGTCATACTATGATGCTGGAGGGGAGTAAAGATGTGAGGAAGTACTTTGTCACAGAAAGAGTGGTGAATTCCTGGAACGGGCTACTAGCCGATGTGTCGGGGGTGAAAACAGTGGTGGGGTTCAAGAATGCATGGAATAGGTATAAGGGAATCTTAGTGGCGAAGAATGGAGGGAGGAATGAAAACCAGAGATCAGGTAGGGTCTACGGAGATATAGTAGGCAGGGAAAAATGGCCAGACTAGGTGAGCCAAGCAGTCCTTATCTGCCAACAAATTCTATAGAAACATAAAAACTGATGGCAGACGAGGATCACTTGGCCCACCTAGTCTGTCCATTTTCCCTGCCTACTGCAATACCGCAGATCCTACTTGAGCTCCAACTTTGGATCACCTATGCTTCTACGTTAACCCCAATACTGACACTGCAGTGCACCATGATGGGGCACTGCTCTCTGAGGTGCCATCTTTCAGATGAGACATTAAACTGTGGTCCCATCTACCACTTCTGGTTACTGTTCGGGAGGGCAGTACAGATCCCATGGCAGTTTCTGAACAGAGTATGGGAATTTCCCTGGGGTCCTGGCCAAATGTCCCCCATTCACTGTAAATACCAACAACAACTTAACCTGATTCAGTATGTCAGTATGTGTTTGTATCCCCCACCACCAGGATGAGCCTAATAATAAGCAGAATTACCTAGCCCTCCTTTCCTTCATTAAATTCCAATTAGTGAATGAATACAACACTCCCAGCACACTCAGAAATACTGGGTGAGGGCATATGTCCCAGCGCCCTTTCCGCCTTCGGCGTGGTCCAGGGTCAACTCATGTCATTAGGACAGCTGCACTTATTTGTATTAACCTGCCTTTGTCATTTTAATTGGGTACTGGTGCTGCTCATAGAACCAGCTTCTGTTAACCCTTTATTGTTATTTGCACTTCTTTATTTATGACTTTGGTAACCAGGTAGGTGTGCTGATCCCTGGAACTGTTTTCAGGCATATGCCGGGTACCCACGACTTGTATCTTGTTAAACTGTTCACTGCACGTTATCATTTGAATGCCTCTCTACTGCGGTTTATGATTTACTGTATCCTATGTCCCTTTACCCCCGGGGTCGCACCTGGAAACAAGCCTGGCTCAGCGTGCCTTCCTCGTTACCAGTTTTCAAATAAACAAACATTCCTCAAAGGTTGTAGTATATCATTTTGGGCTATAAAGTTTACATTTTCAAAGAAAAATTCAAAAATGAGTTTAGGGTCCTTGGGTACATAGCTTGTGAATATTGTCTGGCAGGCTGCAATTACCTCACACCTGGATCCGGAAAGATATGCACAACTGCCAGAAATGTGGCTGATTGAACCAGGTGCTGCAGAACCCTACCAGCTCTGATCTAAGGAAGCCAATTTAACTGAGACGCTCAGCCAGTGTATAATGCCATTTATGAGTGATTTTAAATGGTGTGAGTCTGCTTTGATTGCTCTGCAGGATTGTAGAGCCATTTTCCAAATGAGTTCCCATTCAGCTTCCGACATGGTAATCTCAAATTCTGTACCCCAGGCTAACCTAATTCCTTCTGTTGAATCAGGGCTAGTGTGAACACAATGCTTATGAAGCAGGCTAGCAGACTGTTTCACTGCAGCAATGAGAGGGTCTGATAATTTACATTTTGAATGTACCGTAGCGTTAGGCCTGGCTGGAGAATGGGACTGACTGCCTATCTTAAAGCAACAGTATTTGTGAGTCAACATATTGTTTCTTAGCAAAAATGTGTTTTGGCAACAACATCAATATACCAATTGTTCTTTTAATTTTCTTTTATTCTTGAACTATGTAATTTGGAAGTTTTAACAGTTCTTGCTCACTTGTAATACCCCTCCATACAAAAAGTAAGCATCTTTTTGGGGAACTGTACTGATTACCACCAGAAACATGTGCTTGCACTGTAATAGTAACAATAATAATAATAATACAATAAAAAAGGTGTATCCTTCAGAGGAAGAGGTGCTCTATAACAAGGGGCATGATATGAAGGTGGAAGGGGGTAAATTCAGGAGGGATGTGAGGAAGTACTTTTTCACAGAAAGGGTGGTGGATACCTGGAATGGCCTTACACGCTGTGAGGGTGAAAACACTGAATGGTTTCAAAAATGCCTGGGATTGACATAAGGGAATTGTGTGGGTAATGTAATGGGAGAAGAGATTGCAATGTGGATTAAGTAGGGTCTGAGAACACAAATAGGCAGAAAGGGTGGGCCCAGCAGCCCTTACAGTATCTGCTGCCTCTTTCTATGTATCTATAATACAGTTTATCCACAGTCTAAACTCAGCATGTGCAGTACAAAGGTGTCCTAACTAGATGAAATTTTTAAATGTTGTGAATGACAGCTGTCTTTATTGACTTGACTCATTAATGTAAAAGTTGTTATAAACCTGTTTTTACGTTCGCTTGCGCGCATGTGCAAGGAACGTATTGGGAAAGTAGCACACTTAGAGGTGTGCCTCTCCCACCCAATGCACTGCTCCCTTGAGCAGGCGTGCGTGTCCTGCACCAATGGTGCAGGAGCTCAGCATGACAGCGGTGTTCCTCTGCTTCAAAGAAAGCACGCTGCCATACTGAGCGCCTCCCCTGGCATCCGCGCGCTACCTCCCCCAGCCGCACGCCCCCCAAAAGCTTGTGCCATGCTGGGAGCCCACCCAGCGTGGCAAACATTGTTTGCCGACGGGGTGCCCAATCCGCCGGCTCCACACCCCCCAAATCCATACTGCTGCCACGCTGGGAGCCCACCCAGTGTGGCAAACCTTCTGTTGTTTTTGCCGACGGGGTGCCTAACTTCGCTGGCTCCTCGCCTCCATAACATCTTCTGTCCATGCTGGAGCCTTCCACCAGCGTGGCAAACGCCCCACGCCATTCTATTTTTTTTTACCTGTAAATAAAAGCGGTCCCTTCTAGTCCCCACCCACCACCCACTGCGCACTGCAGCCTCCACTTCCCCATCCCCATACTTACCTCCGGACTCCGGGCGACGATCTTTGGTGGACCGGAACACGGCTGCACTCTTCAAAGGCACGTGAACTGAGGAAATGCCAGTAAGCTGTATAATGGGCCAGATAGGGGTTTCAACTTTATTGCATATCTCAGTCATTTTTGAATTTTTGTGTCAATTATCGATGGTTTAGACCCCTTCAGATGTTTGTCGTCATGGCGTTGACCGGGCCCGGCGGCGATTTTCCGCAGGCACTGCGCAGTCGCGCGCCAAATCACCCTTCCGCCTCAAATAACACCATGACAGTGACATCATCATGAGAAGGGTCCAAAAACCCCATGTTGAAAAATCTGCAAAAATTCCAAAGATGACTGTTTTATGGCTCGCACGCTAGCAGTTCCTACGAGAGGTTTGCGATTTTCAATATTTTCACTCCGATTTTCAACATTGCTATTTTATTACACCTTCTTATGAGTTGTACAGCTGTCATTTTCACATTCACCCAAAGCATGTTTCCATAGCGCACAATGGCACAGTCAGGCAAATCACGTATGGAACACATTAAGAAAATCACAGTGACACTGTTCGCGAGCAGAGATCTTAAAATGGCTATGTTGAAAATATGGTGAAAAATTCCTAACAAGCATTTGTCAATGCCAATGTTGCTTACTTCTATGTGCTGTTTAGGTATTTGAAGTCATTGGAGTGCAAATATTGAAAATTTATGAACTTCATTTAGTAAAAGCGAGAACTGGCGCAGAACGCACGCCAGAAACAGTCATTGTTAGGAAATTTTTCACTTAAATTTTCAACATAACCATTTTAAGACCTCTGGTCATGAACAGTGTAACTGTGATTTTGTTAATGTGTCCCATACATTGAGTTTGACACCGACACGCCCATTGTGCGCTACATGGGCGGAAACACGCTTTGGGCAGGATGAAAAATGACAGCTGTACTGCTCATAAGGAGGTGTAATCAAAATGGCAATGTTGAAAATCTGGAGTGAAATATTGAAAATTAAAAACCCACGAAGGCAGCAGTGGAACTGTGCAACGACACTCGTGAAAACAGTTATTTTAGGAATTCTTTCACCAAATTTTCAACATTGCCATTTTAAGATCTCTGCTCATGAACAGTGACACTGTGATTTTCTTAATGTGTCCCATATGACTGAGATCGACACAGACTGCGCCTTAGCGCTACATGGGCGGAAACATGTTTTGAGCAGGATGAAAAATGACAGCTATACTGCTCATGAGGAGGTGTGGTAAATGGCAATGTTGAAAATCTGGAGTGAAAATATTGAAAATTTGTGAACTTACGAGCCTGCGTAGGAACTGCGCAATGCACGCCAGTAAAACAGTCATTTTAGGAATTTTTTCACCAATTTTCAACATAGCCATTTTAAGACCTCTGCTCATGAACAGTATCACTGTGATTTTCTTAATTTGTCCCGCAGACATTGATTTCGCCACTGACTGCCGCATTCTGTGCTACAAGGGCGGAAACACATTTTGGGTGAGATGTGAAAATAACAGCTGTACTACTCATAAGAAGTGTGGTAAAATGGCAATGCTGAAAATCTGGAGTGAAAATATTGAAATTTGAACTTACGAGCCCGTGTAGAACCGCGCAATGCACGTCAGATAACATTTTTGGAATTTTTGCACCAAATTTTCAACATGGGGTTTTGGGACCCTTCTCATGAATGATTCATCGTCATGGTGGTATTTGGGCCAAGGGTGATTTCACAGTCACCGCGCCAAATCACCCCTTCGGGCCCGGTAACGCCATGACAGTGACATCAATAATGAGAAGGGGTCCCAAAAACCCCATGTTGAAAATTTGGTGCAAAAATTCCCCAAAATGCCTGAGATATGCAATAAAGTTGAACCCTCCTATCTAGCCCATTATACAGCTTACCGGCATTTCCTCAGTTTGCGGTCGGCTTTGAAGAGTGCAGACGTGTTCCGTCCACCGAGTCGTCGGTGGAGTCCGGAGGTAAGTATGGGGTGAGGGGTGTGGGAGGCTGGGTGTGCAGTGGGTGGTGCAGGTTGTGGGAGGGGGTCGGGAGCACCTGGCAGGACCGCTTTGTTTTACAGGTTTAAACAAAAAAGACATCGTGGATTGTTTGCCACGCTGGGGTGGGCTCCCAGCGTGGCACAAGGATGGGGGGCTATTCAGCCGACGGGGATTGGGCACCTCATGGCTAAAGAACTGATTGCCATGCTGGGGTGGGCCTCAGCGTGGCACCAGCTACGGGGATGACAGCAGCTCAGCTGGCGGGGATTGGGCACCCGTCAGCTACACAGGACGTGTGGGGCACGCACGCCTGCATGTGGGGAGCTTCGCTATCGGTGCTCACTGAAGCGTAGCTCCCCCTTTCAACTGTATACTGCATTTTGGAGCGTGTCATAGACAGCTCCAAAATGCATTGGCTTACAGGGGCCGCGCCTGCCAGCTCGCTGACTGAATTGGAGGAGGAGGTGACACACCTCCGAAATCTCCGATGATGGCACTATGTTTCTTGCACATGCGTGCAAGCAACATAAAAATGACTGTTTTATGAGTATGCGTTGCGCAGTTCCTATGCACGCTCGTAAGTTTGCGAATTTTCAATATTTGCACTCCAGATTTTCAACATTGCCATTTTACCACACCTCCTCATGAGCAGTACAGCTGTCATTTTTCGCATCCTGCCCAAAATGTGTTTCTGCCCATGTAGCACACAATGGCGCAGTCGGTGTGTGAACTCAATGTATGGGACACATTAAGAAAATCACAGTGACACTGATCATGAGCAGAGGTCCTAAAATGGCTGTGCTGAAAATTTGGTGAAAAAATTCCTAAAAATGACTCTTTTATGCTCTGCATTGCGTGAGTTCTCTCGCACGCTACAGAAGTTTGCAATTTTCAATATTTTCTCCAGATTTGAACATTGCCATTTTACCACACCTCCTTATGAGCACTGCAGCTGTCATTTTCACATCTTGCCCAAAACGTGTTTCCGCCATGTAGCGCACAATGGCACAGTCGGTGTGCTAACTCAGTGTATGGGACACATTAAGAAAATCACAGTGTCACTGTTCATGAGCAGAGATCTTAAAATGGCTATGTTGAAAATTTGGCAAAACATTCCTGCAAATAACTGTTTACAACGTCGTTGTGCAGTTCCCTCATGCTTCGTAAGTTCTTAATTCCAATATTTTCTCAGATTTTCAACATTGCTATTTTACCAAACCTCCTTATGAGCAGTACAGCTGTCATTTTTCACATCCTGCCCAAAACGTTTTCCCCATGTAGTGCACAATGGTGCAGTCTGTGTGCGAAATCAATGTATGGGACACAGTTAGAAAATCACAGTGACACTGTTCATTAGCAGAGGTTTTAAAATGGCAATGTTGAAAATTTGGTGAAAAATTCCTAAAAATGACTGTTTCTGACGTCTCAGCGTTGCACAGTTCTTGCCTACGCTCGTGAGGTTTGCGATTTTTAATATTTCCACTCCAGATTTTCAACATTGGCATTTTACCACACTACCTTATGAGCAGTACAGCTGTCATTTTCACATCCTGCCCAAAACGTGTTTCTGCCTATGTGGCGCACAATGGGGGTAACAAACAGGTCATGCTGACAATTTATTGTGCAGAAACCAGCAATCGCACAGGGCATTAGGGTAAAGCACCATACATGCCAAACACCACTGCAAATACCTGCAAGCGAACGATCGGCATTGACAAATGCTTGTTTAATATCTGATGGAGTTGAAAATATATTGATTACGAGTCTAAGTATATCAGAAACACATTTTTGATTAAAAAAAATATAGTAACAATCTTTTCTGATTAACAAATACTGTTTTAACTGAAGGAAACTCTAGAACTTGGATTATTTGCAGCCACGTCTGGACTTGCGTTGTTTAAAAGAATAGAGAACATCACAGTGGAGGATGAATAACATTAGACAGTCTTTGCTGATCAGCTGATAGTAGTATAGTGACTCTGCACATGGTGCCATTCATTAGATGATGGCCAGCCAAGGTGGCGGGACCGCTGGGCCAGTGTCCCACCATATGGTCCTGATTATATCCATTATTGGGGGTGTCTTGGAGAGGGAGGCTAACATAGAAACATAGAAAACTAGAATTTGTTGTCAGAAAAGGACCGCTTGGCCCACCCAGTCTGTCCAGATGTCCCCTGCCTAATCGGTCTCTGAAGACCCTGACTGATCTCAAGCAATGAGATCAATTCTTCCTTGCCAATCTTCTAATATACCCCCCCGTGTTTACCCCATGCATGTTTGAAAGCCCCCACTGTGTTTGCCTCCATCACTTTGCTGGCAATCTGTCCCAGGTGTCTGCCACATAAAAACATAGAAAGATAGACTTTGACGGCAGATAAGGACAGCTTGGCCCACCCAGCGTGCCCATTTCCCTACCTATTGGATAAGCTACAGATCCTAGTTAGCCAACAGCCTACTTCTTCCTACCCCCCCCACCAGAATTGCCTTATGTCTGTCTCATGCATTCTTGAATTCCCCCACTGTTTTTGACCCCTCGCCCTCCTCAGTAAGGCTGTTCCATGCGTCATCCATTCTATCCATGAAACAATACTTCCTCACATCCCCCCTCTATCTTTAAATTGTGCCCCCTTGTTCTTGCACATCTCTTTTTCTGAAAGATGCTACCCTCCTGGACTTCTTGATTCCCTTGAGGCACTTGAAAGTTTCTATCATGTCCTTCCCCCCCCCTTTCCTTGAGAGTATGCATATTAAACTCCTTTAGTCGCTCTTCATATAGCTTCTGGTGCAAACCCTTTCAGTGAGTATTTCTTCATCTCTGTCTTAACTCTTCCCCCTCCATCTTCATCGCATGCCCCTTGTTCCTGCTGCTCTTACTCACTGGGCGTAATTGATGGGCCAAGCAGTCCTTATTTACTGACAAATTCTATGTTTCTATGTTTCCATTTGAAGGAGACTCCACCCCTGCACCCTGTTCACCCCTTTGAGGTACTGGTAGGTCTCTGTCAAGTCACCACTCTCTTCCTCTTCTCTCCTCTCTTTCAGGGTGCACATGTTAAGATTCCTTGGTCTTTCCTCATAGGGTTCCTGGTACAACCCCAGCACCATTTTAGTTGCCTCCTCTGACCTGCCTACACTCTGTCCATGTCCTTTCTGAGGTGTGGCCTGCAAAACTGTGCAAAGTGCTTCAGGTGGGGTCTCTCCAGTGAGTGATACAGTGGCAAAACTACCTCCCTTCTCCTGCAGGAGATACCCCTACCTATGCACCCCAGCTTCCCACTGGCCCTACCCACTACTTCGTAACACTTCTCTGCTACTTTGAGGTCATCAGATATGATAACCCCAAGGTCTCTTTCCCATTTAGTAACTGTCAATACCTGCCATCCCCAATCCTACACTCAGCTCCTGGGTTGCAGTGCTCCAGGTGCATGATTTCACACTTATTGGCATTATATTCCAACTTCCATGCTCTTGACCACTGCATGAATTTCCCAAGATATTTGCCCATTATCTCCACCCCCTCCTGAGTGTCTGTCCCATTTCAGATTTTGGTATCATCTGAAAAAGGCATATGTTCCCTTCTAGTTCTTCTGCAATGTCACTTATGAAGACATGAAGAGGACTGGGTTCAGTACTGAGCCCTGTGGCACCCTACTGGTCACTCTGCCATCATTAGAATGAGTGCACTAACCACAGCCCTCTGTCTCCTATCTGGTATCCAGCTTCTAACCCAATTTGCCACTTTACATCCCATCCCAAGTCTGCTCAGCTTCCTTATCAGCTTCTTGTGTGGCACAGTGTCGAAGGCCTTGCTAAAGTCCAGACAGGCCATGTCCACTGCCCTCCTGTGATCTATTTCCATGGCCACCCAGTCAAAGAAATCTATCAGATTTGCTTGGCATAACCTCCCTCTCCCCCCTACTAATGAATTCATGCTGCCTGTGGTCTTGCAGCCCATTGGATTCCAGATACTGAATTAGTCTTTCTTCTAGTAGGGTTTCCATTAATTTCCCAGTCACTGAAGTAAGACTGACAAGTCAGGTAGTTGCTAGCTTCCTCTCTTATGCAGCAGGACCATGTCAGCTCTTCTTTAGTCCTTCGCCACCATGCCTGTTTCCAGTGAGCTGTTGAACAAGGCTGTCAGTGGTGCAGCTAGCACCTCCCTGAGTTATTTCAGTACCCTTGGGTAAATCCCATCTGGTCCCATAGCCTTGTCCATCTTCAGAGCTGGCAGTCCCTTCAGGATCCTTTCCTCTGAAAATGGACTTGTGTCCACCTGCCCCCTCTGTTCCTGCTACTCCCTGGTTGTCTGCCCCCCCTCAACTGTGAAGACTGAGCAGAAAGAAGTATCTATTCAGGATGGCAGCTTTTGCTTGGTACTCTTCTGTGCAGTCTCCCCTTCAGCCTTTCTAATCCTCGCTATCCCTCCCCTTGTTTTCTTATTCTCAGTTATGCATCTTAAGAAAGTCTTATTCCCTTTAGTGACCCATTTGGCTATCCTTTCCTCTGTCTTGCTCCCCTCACTACCTTTCTAGAATTCCTGTGTTTAACATGGTATACCTCTCTGTCCTCCTCCCTGTGTGTTTCCGTAGGCTCCCTGAATGCCACCTTGTTACCTTCACCACCTTAGTCACTTCCTTACAGAACCATAATGGTCTCTTTTTCTTTCTGCTTTTACTCACTTCCTTCACATAGAGGTTGGTTGCTTTAAGGATGCCCTTCCTTATTTTTTCCCCATTGTGTCTCTACCCCTCCCTGTCAATCCCCTCCAAGAGGCAGGCTCCCATTTCTTTAAAATACACTCTCCTAATGTTAAGGACCCTTGTCCTCATGTGTTTTGCCTCTGTTCCTGTCTTTATGTTAAACCACACTGTATGGTGATCACTGGTACCCAGCGATTGCCCAATATGATGTCTGCAATGCTGTCCCTGTTTGTCACCACCAGGTCCAGCAGTACCCCATCCCTAGTGAGTTATTTGACTAACTGCCTGAGAAAAGCACATTGTAGGGAGTCAAGGATGGCCCATCTCCTCGCTGAAGCCACTGTTGGTGGGGCACTGAAATCCATCTTTGTATTTTTTGGGTTGGCTGTGCATGACAATGCAGTGAAGCAGGCTGCTGCAGTGATACACTAGGTCTCTCAGTGACAATGAAGAGGAGGGTGTGTCACTGGGCAATGCAACAGGTGTGTGTGTTGGCATCTGCCATCATGGGATGTAGAAACTATGAGGAAAAGAACTGGAGGAGAAAGGGATGCAGTGGGAAGAAAAGGAGCAGGAAAAGTTTCCACCATCCCAGTTCAACCAAGGACCAATTCTGTATGTGGTAGTGGTCTGGACAGGGACCAGGAGTCAGTGGATGAGGGCTAAGTCTGAAAGGACTAGGGCTGGGGTCTGATAGTCCATCCAAAGAAGCCATAGTCCATTTGTCCCCAGAAGTCAGCTGGTTCCACATCCACTACAAGCATCAGCTTTCCCAGCCCGTCCCAGTTATCCAGTGCATCTGGTGATGAATGCCTCCACAACAAACCAGAAGCACACGAGTGTCCCACTGTTCCTTCCAAGGAACAAGGTACTCCAAGAAGGACCTTCTTTGAGTACTTTGAGAGCCCCTTCCCAGTCTTGCATGAAGAACACAGCTCCAGCTGCCAGTGCGAGTGGTACCAGTACTACCCTCCCGCCTCTGTGGCTTTGGGCATGGATAATCACCTGGTTGCCTTGATGCACTACATGATGTCCCTCTCTGACGCCCCCAAAGAGTACCTTTGTACCTTAATTAAGCCAATTTTAGGCTGATGCACCCTATAAAGGTAAGACATTTGAGGCAGATGCAGTTTAGAGTAGGGACCCAGCCGATGGGTGGTCTACCTCTACGTTGGTAGCTCGGTGACTTCACTGCAGGGCCCTGAGGTGAATACCAAGAGACCCCCCACTCCTTTTAAAAATCAATATAGTAAGCTGCCAATCTAGGATGAAAAAAATGTTTATTGTTACTGTAAGCCCCCTCCCAGCCCGGCGCTTACATAAGGTGGGCAGGGGGCTTCCGCTGTCCTGGGGGTACCCACGCCTGGTCCATTGATGTGGCTGGACCTGTTGCAAGCATAGCTGTGACTGTGATTATTGTTGGTGCTGGTGTAACCCCCCTACAAATGGTGGTTCCTAAAAGCCTCCTAGGAGCTTGCCTAAGTGTTCCCCCTGCCTGCTGGCATTCAGCGTTCAAGCCACTAGAATGGCACTATGAGAGCTGGTAGAACCTCCACATACTGTCTCTTTAAGAGCTGTCTGCTTGCAGACATAATTAATGCTTTTCCAGGGGGGCTGATGTTTCCATGCTTGAATGCCGCCTGAGCTGCGGAGTAGTCGCTCCATTTTGTGGTCGCTGGAAGAAGCGCAAAGGGAGACCATCTGAAAGCTATAACTGTTTGCCTGTAATCATTTAAAGCATTAGCAAAATTGTAGTTTGTCTAACCTGCCTTTATTGCAGCTGGGACTCTGTGTGTGTTGCCCCTCCATTTTGGACTTGAACTGCTGTGCTGGGCCAATTGGGTTAAGGGAGCCCTAAAATGGAGACTGCTTGGACCAACCAGAATTTGGACTCTCTATGGAGCCGGTTTACAAGGGAATATATAGCTAGTGATTCTGGGAAGCGTAGTTTGGACCTTGGCGCCTTTTTGCACCAAAAGAGGGAGCTTTGGAGTCATTCACAGCTGAATCCACCAACTGGACCTGTTGGAACCTAAGGGAAATGCCCTGTACTAAGGCTGGAGAGGCAGATTCGATTTGACTGTGTAAGGAGAAGGAGCTCTATGCTGCTGCAGCGTAAAGTTCGCGTGGGAAGCTCGTGAGAGGCCCTGAAGTTAGCCTACAACCGTTAGAGTGTGTTAATTGGGCTGAACCCAAATTCAGAAAAGAAGCACCAGAAGTGTGGAGACCAGGCTCACCCTGTAGAAGACTGGAGAAATTGCTGAATTGCGCTTCGTCTGTCAGGAACTGAAGCTGCTGTGTGTGTTCTGGTATTCTGTGGTAATTGTAATTGGGATCGAGGGAGTAGCCTGCCTGGTATTGTACTTTCCTTACATATGAATGTGCGTGGAGCTTAGGGGAATCGCTATTTCATGTCCCCTGTACTCGTGTGTGTGTGGTGAAGCTGGGGCCAACCTCAGCGTGTCTTGACTAAATCCATGAGTTATCAACTGCCTAGGGGTTCAGCCACAAGGACCCTGTTTCCATGCCTTGCTACTTCTGGCAATCCAGAGAATATCCACCATCCGGTTCTCAACTTGGGTATTGTGAGTACAAATCAGGGTATTCCCCTGCAGCCTGTTATCAATCACAAGTGTGTTACCTAATTCCTGTTGTTTCACTCTTCATGGACTGAGCCATCCGGCTCTGGATTACAGTTGGGTATTGTGCATTTATTTTCTTCCTACAGGGCCCCATCCATCTGCACCTGCCGGCCAACCCCGGGCAACGGACCTGGCTAGCCCCCCCCATTACTGGATACCCAGAGAGTGACATTTTGGACCCTATATATATGTGCACAGTACTGTGATTTGAACTGGGCCACGACTAATCAACCTGATTGCCCCTTCCCGTGTTACTGTTCCCTAAATAAATCAGATTTATTGTTATTATACTATATACTGTCTGTGGTGTTGGTACTTCTGGAAACAGTATTGCCATTTGCCATGTCTGTTGATTAACCTTTTTTTACAGGGGGTCCTCAGAGACGTGCTGCAGAATCAGTCTCGAGGGTAAGTGGTACCTTATGAGTGAACAGTGTGTACATGTGGGGTATTGGGACTGTAACTCCTATGTACTGTGTGAGCCACTAGAGGGAACCAAAGGGGGTCACTGTGTCCCAGAGGGCTGTGATCAAGCTAGTCCAACCACTACGAAGCCTGACCTCTGGGTGGAGGCACCCGTCGCAGAACCTAGACCCCTCAACCTGTCCATAGTTAAGCAGTTAGGGTAGTAGCCCTTGGGATAGCGCCACCTGGGGGTTACATCTTGGAGGCACCTCTGGGATTAGTGTCCCCTTGTGGCCAGATTTACAAATCACTGTTAAAAAATAAATGGATACCCCAACAGAAGTGGCTGTACACCACTTGGTGGAGTGGTGTACTGGGCAGGAGATCAACCCCCAAAATGCTATACTTATCTTGGATATCCCGCTGGGTACCAGTAAGGACACTGTAGAGGGAGTACTTTCTAAAGTGGAAGGTTTCCAAAAACCTGTGGTGGTGGGTCGACATGCTAATCTGCTCACCCACACTTTCATGGCCCTAGTAGAGTATAAGGATCCCATAGATAGCTCCAAAGTGCTACGGACTATTACCCCAGAGGGAGCCCTCACTGCCTGGAGAGTGATAACTAAGGACAGTAATGACCTGAGGGGGAATGAGCCCCCCCCCCACTATCTGAAACCTTTGAGGAGAAATTTGCTAAGTTGTTGCTGGAGGAAGGGAAAACTGTGGAGGACTTAAAGAAGTTATTCCTGCCACCCGGGGGTGTTCCTCCCCCAACACCCCCTCCCACTCCAGCACCCATTATTGCCCCTCTTTCCGTGGCTGAACCACTGCAGGCTCCTATTTCTGCACCTGCCATAGGTCACGACTCTTACCGAAGGTTGAGGATCTTCTCTGGCACCCTCCCAACCCCCCAGGGGGAGGATGATAGGGACACCTGGATAGATTGTGTTGCCACCCTGATACCTGAATGGCAGTGTGCGGAGGCTGAGAAATGAAAAAGAATCCTAGAAAGTCTGAGGGGTCCTGCCCTAGAGGCCATTACATTTTTGAGGTCCACAAATCCTGATGCATCTGCCCAGAAGTACCTATCCGCACTTGAAGGCAATTGTGGGAGCACTGAGTCAGGGGAGAGCTTGATGTGGAAATTTCAAGGTACAGAACAGTGGCCAGGGGAAAGTTTTTCTGCATATGTTACTCATCTGGAAAGAGCTCTGCAGAAGGCTTACCGAAAAGGTGGGGTAGCCGCCAGTGACTTAAACTGTGTAAGGTTGGAGCACCTACTACAGCATGCAAAGGATTCTGAATTGCAGCTCCTTCAATTAAGGTTCCCAGACAGAAGGGGTAACCCACTAGACTATTGTGACTTAATAAAAGAACTTCGGGAGGTTGAAGATGAGGAGGGGGATGTTAATTCTGGGGTGAGCGCAGCCCAAGTGATCACAGCATTGGAAGGTCCATGTGAAGTGGGGACCAATGAGGGTGTGCCACCATGGTGTGAACTGCTGATGGAGATCAGGAACTAAAACAGTCTCTTTATGAAGGCCGCTACTGCAAGTACAGGCTCCGACCTATATCTGATTGTCTCTGCTATGGGGGTGGGGGTACCCACCCAGGATTCTCCTGCTGACAACAGCTCAAAACTCGATGTCTTGACCATGGAAGTGGGGAAATTGATGAGATGCCTCCAAATGCTTATCACGCAGACAGAGATGGTACCAAGGTGTCCAGTTAGTAGTACCCCCGCCCTGGCTCCCAGTGTGATGCCTCTGCCAGCTCAAACTCCAGAAAGTATGTTTTGCTATAATTGTGGGAAGGATGGGCACATGAAGAGAGAATGCCGGTCCCCAAAAGACACAGACTAAGTAGTATATAGGCTACAAGGAGAGCTTCGGAGAACAAATCAGTGGTTAAGAGGTGCACGAAACGATCCCAGTGAGGGTCTCAAAGATGCTAACTTGCGTCCCTTTGTGGCAAGGTCAGTTGCCCAGGCCCCCACTACCGCCTCTCCAGACTGGTCCAGAATAGTGGGTCTCTCCATGGAGACCACTGTAAAGGTGAATGGAGTGTCTACAAGAGCTGTATTAGACAGTGGCTCCCAAGTGACAATTATGTTCCAAGATTGGTATCGGAAGCATTTGTCTGATGTACCCTTACAACCGTTGGAGGGGTTGCATGTCTGGGGGTTAAATAAGAAGGCCTACCCCTACTCTGGATATATCCGAATTTGGCTGTCTTTTCCCACCTCCGTGGCTGGAGTGGCTGAGCAAGTAGAGACCCTGGCCTTAGTGTGTCCCCTACCGGACTGCATGATGGGGTCCGCTACTATTGGGGTCGAATGCACATATGTTTGAATAGTTACGTTGAGTTATGAGAAACAGGGTCACAGACTGGTAGAGCTTTAGAATTCTGGCCTTGATCAAGAAGGCCTATGATGCTCAGAGAGATGCTGACAAAGTGGAACCAGAGGAACCGGTTGGAATTGTCTGGAAAAAGGATCCTGAGTCTCTGATCCTGGCGCCAAATGCTCAGTGTACCTTACAGGGAGAGGTCCGTATCAGAAAGGATGTCAAGAATAAAATATTAATGCTGGATGCACTAGGCGATGGAAAATTACCGGAGGGACTGCTGGTCAAGCCTAGTATTTTGCCTGCTAGAGCCCATGCTCATGCCAGAAGGGTGATGGTTCAAGTTCATAATGTGTCTGACAGACAGATTCGAGTAAATAGAGGTTGCACCCAGGCTAATGTGCATTGTGCAGACACTGCAGTGCTACCCAGTAGCAAGAGTTCGGGGAAGAATGACAGAGTAACGCCTGACTTGTTTGATTTTGGTGACTCCCCGTTGCAGCTGAATGGAAAGTGAGGATCAGTGAGAAGCTTGCCCAGAGAGACCAAGTGTTTTCTTTAAAGGAATGGGATGTAGAATGCGTGCAAGGAGCTGAGCACCATATCCGGCTGCATGATGAAAGGCCATTTCATGAGAGGTCTCGACGCCTGGCCCCTGCTGACATAGATGATGTGAGACGGCATCTGCAAGAGATGCTTGCTGCAGGTGTAATACAAGAATCCAGAAGCCCATATGCTTCCCCTATCGTGGTAGTGAGAAAAAAGAATGGGACAGTAAGGATGTGTGTGGATTATCGCACCTTAAACCGGCGGACTATCCCTGATCAGTACAATGCCCCACATTCAGGATGCTTTGGACTGCCTGAACAGTAGCAAGTGGTTCTCTTTGCTGGATCTTCGCAGTGGGTACTACCAGATCCCGATGGCCCCAGAAGACAGTGAGAAGACAGCCTTTATCTGCCCGCTTGGTTTCTATGAGTTCATGAGGATGCCGCAAAGGGATTTCAGGTGCCCCAGCCACTTTTCAATGACTGATGGAGTGTGCAGTGGGGGACATGAATCTATTAGAGTGCCTAGTGTACTTGGATGATGTTATTATGTTTGGCAGCTCGCTGGAGGAACATGAGAGTAGATTGTTCAAGATGTTGGACCGACTGGAAGACTTTGGCCTGAAACTGTCCATCGATAAATGTCAATTCTTCCAAACATCTGTAAAGCACGTGGGACACATAGTCTCCACCAAGTGAACAGAGACAGACTCGAGTAAAGTTGAGGCCCTGACCACCTGGCCACAGCCCCACAATCTAAAAGAACTGCAAAGATTCCTGGGATTCTGCAGCTACTATCGCCATTTCATCAAGGACTATTCAAGAGTGATCTGTCCTTTACTTAATCTTACTCAGGGTTACCCTCCTACCCCACAAAAATACAAAAGGTCAGCTTCCCCTGAGATTGAGAGAGTGTATTTCTGTCCTAATGAAGTTTTTGGGGCATGATGGACACCTGCTTGTGAAGCTGCTTTTCATGAGATTATAAATCAACTTACCCACGCTCCTGTCCTGGCCTATGCAGATCCAGCAAAACCCTATGTCCTACACACTGATGCTAGTTTGCAAGGTTTGGGGGCTGTCTTGTACCAGGAGCACAAGAATGGCCTGAGACCAGTGGCCTTTGCCAGTAGAAGCCTGACCCCATCCGAAAAGAACTATCCTATACATAAGTTAGAGTGCCTAGCTTTGAAGTGGGCCATTGTTGACCAATTCCATGAGTACTTGTATGGGGCTAAGATACTAGTAAAAACTGACAATAATCCTTTGACCTATGTGCAGACTTAGCTAAGTTGGATGCTGCTGGCCATAGGTGGCTTTCTGCATTATCTACACACGACTATGCGGTTGAATACAGAGCAGGCCTGAACCACATAGATGCTGTCTCCTGGAGGCCTGTTTCTTGAAATGACTGAGTCAGACTGTCAGAACCAGATATTCAAGCACTCTGCCAGAAGTTTGACCGAGAGGAGCAAGTGGTCCCAGACACAGTGAACTGTTTGGTGGACTGTTTGGGGCTCTCTGAGAATTGCATACCTGATGCTTATTGCCACTTCTCTGCATTAGACACTGGTGCTTTGCCTCAGTTAGACAATGACAGTATTCAGCAGGCTCAGTCTCGAGATCCCATGATTAAACCAGCTTTAGAAGCCCTCTACACAGGGAAAGATGTATCCAAGTTACGTTCTACTGATTTAAGAACTGCATTGTTATACAAGGAAGGTCCTAAGTTGAAGCTGATTAATCACCTGTTATACAGGGAAACAGTGGACAGAGGGGGACAAATAGACAAACAGCAGCTAGTTTTGCCCACTGCCTTTCGAGACTTTGTGCTGAGGTCCCTACACAACCACATGGGGCACCTTGGCATAGACAGAACACTTGACTTGGTGAGATCCAGATTCTATTGGTCTAAGATGGGGGGCTGACGTTGAACAACACATTCAAACTTGTAGTCGCTGCTTACAGAGAAAAGCTTTGCCCCAGGGGAGCTGCTCCCCTAGTGAACATCACCACCAGTGCCCCCATGGAGCTGGTCTGTAATGACTTCCTGAGTTTGGAGCCAGATCAAAGAAATATCAGTAATGTGCTGGTAGTCACTGACCGTTTTACGAGATATGCCCAAGCTTTCCCCACCAAGGACCAGAAGGCATCCACTGTGGCCAAAGTACTTATAGAAAACTTTTTTGTTCACTATGGGGTGCCACAAAGAATCCATTCTGATCAAGGGGAGGGACTTTGAGAGTTGTCTGATCAAAGAGATGCTTTCTCTGTGGGGAGTGCGAAAGTCCAGAACCACCCCTTACCACCCCCAGGGGGACCCACAGCCTGAACGTTTCAACTGCACATTGCTAGATATGCTAGGCACCCTCCACCCAAAGGACAAGCCTAGATGGAGCCAACAAATTAGCATCCTGGTACGTGCCTACAATTGCACCAAAAGTGATGCCACTGGGTTATCCCCCTATCGCCTGATGTTTGGAAGAGAAGCCTGACTACCGGTAGATGTTTGTTTTGGAGTTTCTCCTGATAGGGTTCAAGCTGATAACCATTTACAGTATGTGCAAAAGTTAAACGCTCAACTAAATCATGCGTACCAACTGGCTCAAACCATGGCTGCCAAAAGAAATCTGGCTAACAAGGAAAGATATGATAAAAAAGTGAAAGCACTGGAACTCCAGGAGGGAGATCGGGTGTTGCTAAGAAATCTGGGACTGCATGGCAAACACAAGATTGCTTTTTATTTATTTATTTATTTATCAAGTCTAGGATTACAAATACCTTTGAGCCTTGGCTCTTTTACAAAGGTTCCACGTCAGAGAAATACAAATTATGGGGAGCATCAAGACAGACATTACAACAATGTGGACATTGCAAACAGAGTACAGATTAATACAATTCAAGGGTAGCATTGTGACAAGGCAGCCAGCGGCATTTGTCAGAGAAAATAGACAACAGATAAGAAGTGCCAGAGTCATAGGGAGAGGGAAGGGGGGGGAGGAATGTAGGAAGGGTGGGGAGAGGGTGAAAAGTGCAGCATTGGGTATACCAAGATGTGAGGGTAGAATCCAGTGAGGAGGGGAGGGGGGACCACTAGAGCAGGCAGGGAAGTGGAGAAACAAGGTTAAGTTGGGCAGTCACAGGAGCTGTTGGTAGTGAGATAGTCCTGGAGCCTAGTTTTAAACATACCAATTGCTGGGGCAGAGGAGATGGTGGGGCTGAGGCCATTAAACCAGAGTGGTGCTCGATAAGCAAAAGAGCGTTGTCCCTGTGAAGTGTGACAGTGCTGATAGGTGGCACCATCTCCCCCACATTGTGGCAGGCAAACTAGATGATCTGCCTGTGTACAGAGTAAGGCCTGAGAATAATTCAAAAGATGTGAAAACAATGCATAGAGATCACTTATTGCCCAATGGACAAATCCTGATCGAGTCTGAGCCCCCAGAATGTGTTCCCTCTGGACCAGTGACTAGAGCTGCTGCTAAGCAAAGGCAAAGAAAGTCTGCACCTATAGATGCTGAGTTAAATTGTTCTCTACAGCAGGTCCCAGTTGAAAATGACTGTCAAGCCATGTCAGAGGAAAGTGAGTGCAAGTTTGGGTACTACCCCTCTTACGAACGGAGTCATTTGTTTCAGGGCAACCCTCTAGTCAATTATGGAGAGGAAGCTGGGCCTTCTGGACTGTCTAAGCCCCCAGCTTTGTCCCTGGAGCCAATGCTCCCAGAAAGTGAAGTGCAAAGTATCAAGTCGGATGACATGGAATCATTGTGTATGGCTGAACTGTTTGAGCTTTCAGAGGAGGAAAAGGATGGACTGGGACAAGCTGGTGATACACCAGAACAAGAAGAGTGTACTGAGTGCCCTGATAATTCACTGCCAGTGTCAGAAAACTCCCCATGTGAGCCAAGTGTTGTGGACTCAGAGGTTGCAACTCCTGGAGCTGACAGTGCCCCAAGTTCTAGCCTCTCTACCCCAGTGAAAGTTCCCCTGACAAGTGAAGATACTGCTGAGGGCGGGGATAAAAACACAGAGACTGTAAAGGTTCCCCTTAGAAGGACTGGTCGAGCTGTGAAGCCTGTGGTACGTTTAAGCTATGAATCTCTTGGCAGACCTGTAGACTTGCCTGTTAATGTGGTCCATAAGGGAGTGTATATGACCCTGAGCTCATTGCCCAAACTGAGCCTAGGTGCTAACTCCAGATTACTTGTCTTGCCTTCTAAGTACGGTGCCCCTGCCCCATCCAGCCCCCAGGTAACTGATAGGGAAGGGCCCCCTCTTTTCAAGTTTCATGTACAGGAAGTAATGACCTGATTTTAAAATGTTATTGTATGTATAATGTGGTAACATGTAGTAAGCTGTGAAATACAGAATAAGTGCATATGACCAAGAGTTAACATATGATTGTGGTTTAAAGAATGCAAACCTGTTAGTGACGTAAATGTATTTAGTAGTCTTCTCTAAAGTGTTGTAAGGGTACCTACTTGATGTGGATGCCAAGTTCTTTTCAGGCCAGGAAGGGTGTAACCCCCCTACAAATGGGGGTTTCTAAAAGCCTCCAAGGAGCTTGCGTAAGTGTTCCCCCTGTCTGCTGGCGTTCGGTGTTTAAACCACTAGAATGGTACTGTGAGTGCTAGTAGAGCCTCCACATACTGTCTCTTTAAGAGCTGTCTGCTTGTAGACATAATTAATGCTTTTCCAGGTGGGCTGGAGTTTCCCTGCTTGAATCTCGCCTGAGCTGCGGAGTAATCGCTCCATTTTGCGGTCGCTGGAAGTGCAAAGGGAGCCCATCTGAAAGCTGTAACTGTTTGCCTGTAATCATTTAAAGCATTAGCAAAATTGTAGTTTGTCTAACCTGCCTTTATTGTAGCTGGGACTCTGTGTGTGTGTCCCTCCATTTTGGACTTGAACTGCTGTGCTGGGCCAATTGGGTTAAGGGAGCCCTAAAATGGAGACTGCTTGGACCAACCAGAATTTGGACTCTCTATGGAGCCAGTTTACAAGGGGAATGTATAGCTAGTGATTCTGGGAAGCGTAGTTTGGACCTTGGCACCTTTTTGCACCAACAGAGGGAGCTTTGGAGTGATTGACAGCCGAATCCACCAACTGCACCTGTTGGAGCCTAAGGGAAATGTCCTGTACTAAGGCTGGAGAAGCAGATTCGGTTTGACTGTGTAAGGAGAAGGAGAAGGAGCTCTGTGCTATTGCGGCATAAAGTTCTCACGGGAAGCTCGTGAGAGGCTCAGAAGTTGGCCTACAGCCATTAGAGTGTGTTAATCGAGCTGAACCCGAATTCAGGAAAGAAGCACCAGAAGTGTGGAAACCAGGCTCACCCTGTAGAAGACTGGAGAAATTGCTGAATCACGCTCGGTCTGTCAGGAACTGAAGCTGCTGTGTGTGCTCCCGGGTATCTTGCAGTAATTGCGATCGGGATCGAGGAACAACCTGCCTGGTATAGTACTTTCCTTTTACATATGAATGTGCGTGGAGCTTGTGGGGAATCGCTATTTCATGTCCCCTGTACTGTGTGCTGTGTGGTTAAGCTGGGGGCGAACCCCAGCGTGTCTCAGACTAAATCCGTGAGTTATCAACTGCCTAGGGGTTCACTCACAAGGACCCTGTTTCCATGCCTTGCTACTTCTGGCAATCCAGAAAATATCCATCATCCGGTTCTCAACTTGGGTATTGTGAGTACAAATCAGGATATTCTCCTGCAGCCTGTTATCAATCACAAGTGTGTCACCTAAGTAAGCAATAATGCCCGACAGGGTGGGCAGTATTGGGCAATACCGGACTGGCAAGGGGCATAATGAGGCCTGACGCCGCAGGCGGAGGGCCTTATAGCCCTTGGCCGGTCCGGTATTGCCCATACCGCCCACCCTGGAGGGCATTATTGCACTTAGAAAATGGGCTCTGTGGCTTTTTCCTATGGGATTTTAAAAAGTCAAGTAAAACAGTTAAAAGATATATTAATAATAAAGTTTAAATGTTTGCATAGTAAAGTAGTCCCAATTTCTGTGCTGTTCCATCTGTTGTCCACTACCCCACCAAAATCTTGAAGTTAGCCCCCTCCCCCAGACACAGAGTTTGTACTTACTGTGTCAACAGCAGTGCCTTTACTTTATTTGGGGTTGAAAAATGTATACTGTGTGATGTCCTTAATTATTTAGAGATGCAGCGTTACTTTGGTGTGCTTGATGACATCATACCCGGAAGTAAAAGAGGCGTTTGAACGAAAAACTAATTTATTTCTTTTTTTTATTTCTGTGTGCAGTTTTGGGTTGTTTTCTTTATTGGAAATACATTTTATAGTCAGCGATTGATGTGTGGGGTTGGAGATCACAGGAAGGAGAAATGAGACAGGCGGCATCACGGACGAGTGAGGAGACGTGAATGACGACCGTGGATCTGTTTAGAAAGTCGAGATTGCTCAGCCCTGAGCAGCGTGTGAAAACAAAGGGAGATGGAGGAGCCAAAAAATACAGCAGGTACTGCTGCGTTTCGTACTGTAAGATGGATGATTATTTTTTAAGTAGGGTACTGGGGACACAGGCGGCAAACTACTGTGAAGGGGCATAGGTGCTCTGTATGTCTCACTCATGTAACCTTGCCACCAGTTACTTTTGTATTACGAGCTTCTATCCCGATGGTTTTTCCCTCTGAATTGAATTTCTTTTTTGTTTTTTAATAAATAGGCTAGGTTTTGGGGATAGGGCACTGGAGTTGTGGGCAGGGTTGTGTGTGTCTGTCTGTGTGACTAGTTGGTCTTTCCTGTCGCTTAGCGAGGGCAGAAAATGGCGGCAATTTTAAATTTCAATTATGTGGTTTTAGCCAGTCAGGAAGCAGGGTGGGCACTAGAATTCTTCAGTGGGTGAAGGAGTTCTTGTGCTGGAACTTTTTATTTGCTGGGCGTCTATTGAAAGTTAATGTACCCCCCTGGCAGAGGTACCAGCCAATCAGAGCTCAGCAAATAAAAAGCCCATTTTCCAATTCCTATTGTTTCACTCTTCAAGGACTGAGCCATCTGGCTCCCGGATTACAATTGGGTACTGTGCATTTATTTTCTTCCTACAGAACTCCATCCATCTGTACCTGCTGGCCAACCCTGGGCAATGGACCTGGCTAGCCCCCCCCCCCATCCTGGGTACCCAGAGAGTGACATTTTGGACCCTATATATATGTGCAGAGTACTATGATTTGAACTGGGCCACAGCTAATCAACCTGATTGCCCCCTCCCGTGTTACTGTTCCCTAAATAAATCAGATTTGTTGTTATTATACTATATACTGTCTGTGGTGTTGGTACTTATGGAAACGGTATTGCCATTTGCTGTGTATGCTGATTAACCTTGTTTTACAGGGGGTCCTCAGAGACGTGCTGCAGAATCAGTCTCGAGGGTAAGTGGTACCTTATGAGTGAATAGTGTGTACATGTGGGGTATTGTGACTGTAACTCCTATGTACTGTGTGTGAGCCACTAGAGGGAACCAAAGGGGTTCACTGTGTCCCAGAGGGCTGTGATCAAGCTAGTCTAACCACTACAAACCCTGACCTCTGGGTGGAGGCACCCATCGCAGAACCTAGGCCCCTCAACCTGTCCGTAGTTGAGCAGGCAGGGGTAGTAGCCCTTGGGATAGCACCACGTGGGGGTTGCACTAGTTAGGAACCAGGTATACTTTTTTGAGTTCCTACGAAGAGAAAAGGCATCTCTACCCCTCCCTCCTCCAAAAAGACTGCCTGCAGGCATGGGAGGCTTTGGCTACCCTCCCCTACGGCAGGAAGAAGGAAGGGGTGGAGAAAGGAAGGGGCTCGAGAGAGAGAGAGAGAGAGAGAGAGAGAGGGGAGAGTTTGGAGAGAGAGAGGAGGAGTAGGGTGGAGGAGCAGGAGGAAAGGGAATCGCAGGCCCCCCAAAGGAAACCAGAGGGCTGTTTTAGTGGTTTTGCCTGGCAAAGGCTCTGGGGCTGCATCCCTCTCCCCTCCCTCCCCCCCTTTCCATCATAAGGAACAGGAAGGAGCCAGACAGCCACTGGGGCTGTGCAGGAGGGCCCCTCAGGTTGGTTGCTCAAAGGTACTGAGGCAGACTGTTTGGCCTGACCGTACTGCAACCTCCCTGGGGTTCCTAGGAGGCTGCTGCATCAGGGACAGATCTTCCTGCCAGGGGAGAAGCCAAGGAGACTAAAAAAGCACCAGGGGGAGTTGAACTGCTGTGCCCCCCCATTGCAAAGATCAGAGGAACTGAGGAGAGAAGGATGAACAGGCCTGCCTGGTGAAAGTCATATACAAAGGCCTGCGGACGAAGCTGGAAAGGCCAGGCAAGCGAAGAACTATGCCACCCATTTCATGAGAGACAATGTGCTGTGGACTGCAGAGGTCATCGCCCTCTCTGCGCACTGTGAGTACCCCGAGCTGCAGCTCAGGGGTGACCATTGTTTCCTTTGCCAGGAGGGTCAGGAGGGGACCATCCTCTACACCAGTTTATCTTTGTTTTCTTGGAACTTGTATGAGTGTGTAAGGGCCCCAACGGTAAACAGCAGGCCTGCAGACTAAGGGACTGTGAGGTACCCACTAACTGTGACTGGTCTGGGTGCACCCAGGGGAAAGGGGGGAAGTGGGGATGAGTGAATGTTTGGTAACCAGGAGGATTAGGAGGAGTAGCCCCCGCCTCCTTTGTATTAGCTTGTAGTAATAAACTGGATATTTATTGTTCATCTGTTTCATCGGCTGTGTGTGTAAAGCCATTGTGGGGAGTGATTGTGGGTCTGGGGGGTCATCACGGGCAGTCATTAGAGGGAAGACCATTATTTATTCTGGGGAAACGTTCCAACCTGTTCTACCCACAGGAGGCGATGAAGGGGCCCCAGATGGAGGCACTAAGGCACCACAGAAACTACTGGTAAGGACTCAGGCCCAGCCCCTCGGGGAGGTACTGCTGAGCTCCCGGTCCTGCCGGGGCAGCTCAGGTGAGTGGGATTATCGGGTGGAGGGTGTTACAAATGGAGGCACCGCTGAGATTCATTCACTGACTTGATGAACCTGTGACTGCCCAAACGCGACTGTTGTTGACTTCCCTACCCCACATTCACTTGTACCACATTAGTATTCCTTGACTTCTGTAGTTGGGTGATAGTTTGCACTGGGACCAGGGAGATGGCATTCCAGGACGTAGAGGACTGGTGCAACTTTGAGGGGCTAGACTTCCATAAGATGCTACTCGTCCATAATGTGGCCATGGGACGATGGAAGGAGGACATATTAGACTTCTTAGAGGGGGGTCTTGCCCAACTGCGGGGGTTGAAGGTCCAGAGGGTGGTGACTGACTGAGTCCGGGGGTGGAGGGATATCACCCTGGAGGCTGGGCAGGATTTGGGGTCTGTGGAGGTGCCCCCCGAGGTCACCTCCGGGGGGTCCAGAGAGACCTGGATCCTATTAAAGAAAGGCTCGGCCAGCGGCCTGTCCCTCCAGGAGCCAGGCCCCTCGGGCCCCCCACCCAAGGAACAGGAGGGTTTTGTAACTTGTCTGGGGAAGTGGCTCAAGGAGGAGGGGAAAACCCTGCATGATCTCCAGTCTCTGCTCCCCGGTGGGGGGTTGCCACTGATAGGGCTGCCGGGCAGCTCGATCCCCTACCTGGGGTTAGCCCACGAGCAGTATAAGAGGTTGCACACTTTCTCGGGTGCCCTTCCCACGCCCAAGGGGGAAGATGATTTCCACTCCTGGAGCAGCCAGGCAGCCCAGATGATCCAGGTCTGGGGGTGCCCGGAGGAGGAAAAGTGCAAGCGGGTCTTGGAGAGCCTCAGGGGTATGGCGCTAGATGTGATACGGTCCCTCCAGGCCTGCCAGCCCCACTGCACACCTCAGGGCTATTTGGACATTCTGCAGAGCACCTTTGGGGTGGTTGAAAAGAGAGAGGCAGTGCTGGGCCAACTGTGGGGCACCACTCAGAAAGTGGGCGAGAAACTGTCTCAGTACATCACCTGAGTTGAGACTGTGGTGCGCAAACTGGCGGAAGTGGGTCATGACCCTCCTGCCGGTGTGGCGCAGTTGCGATTGGAACAGATACTAAAGGGAGCAGTGCATTCCCCCTTGACTGTGGTCGCCCTCGGGCTGCAGGCTCGAAAGAGCAACCCCCCCTCCTTCAAGCAGCTGCTGGACAAGGTCAAGGAGGAGGAGGCGCAGCAGGAAGTGTGGGCCCTGCAGGAGGCACTCGCCACCACCAGCTCCGCACTACAGCCCAAGGAGTCAGCCCAGACTGAATTGGTCGGGCCGCCAGACCTAGGGGCGGTGTTGCAGGAGGTCCAGGGCATGAAGGACCTTGTATGGGCAATTAAGCTGGCTATGGAGTCCCTCTCTCTCCCAGCCAAGGAGACACCTAACACTTGGCGTCCGCCCCCGAGCCATATGGCTCACCGGTCCAGCCCTCGAGGGTCCCTAAGGCCCCAGGGTGGGTGGATTTGCTTCAGGTGTGGGCAGGACGGCCATACCAGATGGGGATGCTGCATGGAGGTGAACCCACAGCTGGTAGCTGAGAGGCACCTGGACCAGGAAAAACTCCAACGGGGGCTGGTAAGGGAGCAACCCTCACCCCCAAGATGGCCTTGCTCCACCCTCTGGACCGACCCCCATATACCTACCAACCGGGACGTGCCAAGGGGTCTAATCGGCCCTCGGGCTGACACCGAGGTTCTGGTGGAAGGGGTGGCCTGCTCAGCACTGCTGGACAGTGGATCCCAGGTCACCATCATTCACCAGCCATTTTATAACCAGCATCTCACCCACCTCTCCCTCCGACCTCTGTCCGGATTGTCCCTGTGGGGTATTCGCAGCACGGATTACCCTTACGATGGGTATTTTGTGGTTAGTATCTCCTTCCCAACCAAGGGAGGGGAAGCCCCGCCCTCCATAGAGGCCCTAGTGTTGGTCTGTCTGGAGCCAAAGAGCATGTCGGACACCCCGGTGCTTATTGGGACCAGTGCTAACATGTTTGAGCATTTGGCCCAAATGTGTCATGACCGAAAATTATGGAAATGACTCATAAACCCGTTGGTTACTGCCGCTGTGAAGCAGTTGGGGCTTGAAGTGACCGGCGATTCCACAGGGGTCGACGGAGGTGGGGTTGGGGTGGTTCGGAGATTGGAAGGGGGGAGACTGACTCTCCCCCCAGGGGCTGAGTGCCGGGTGGAAGAATCACCCAGCTTGACTGATCCCCTTTGGGGGAGATGCTTATGCTCGATGCCCCTCCCCTGGATAGTCTGCCACCTGGGTTCTTAGTCCAGAGGGGGGTGCTGCCCACCCCAGCCAGTCCCCAGGCCCAGTGTGTTATGGCTGGGGTCCAGAATGAGTAAAGAAAACCAGTGATCGTCCAGAGGGGTTGTGTGTTGGTGTCCATTTTTCAGTGTGACGGGGCCATGTCTGTCACCCCTGGTGAAGATCCCAGGGAAGAGACAGACCCGTCCTTGTTTGATTTTGGAAGCTCACCAATCTCTGATGCCTATAAATGGAGCCTGAGCCAGGAGTTGGCAAAGTGCCGACGGGTCTTCTCTTTGCATGAGTGGGACATGGGATGTGTCACCGGGGAGAGCACCACATCCGGCTGAGGGATGAACGCCCGTTCAGACAGCGGTCACAGAAGTTAGCCCCCGGAGATGTAGAGGATGTAAAGAAACACCTAATGGAGTTGCTGGGCGCTGGAATCATCACGGAGTCCCGCAGCCCGTATGCTTCCCCAACTGTGGTGGCTAGAAAAAAGAGCAGAGCGGTGAGAATGTGCATCGACTACCGCTTGCTAAACAAAATGAACTATCCCAGACCAGTACACAGTGACCAGAGTGGAGGACGCACTGGACAGCCTGTCTGGGAGCAATTGATTTTTCGTGCTAGACCTTTGGAATGGGTACTACCAGATACCCATGGCCGAGGAGGATAAGGAAAAGACTGCTTTCATATGCCCACTGGGATTTTACCAGTTTGAGCATATGCCCCAAGGCATATTGGGGGCCCTGGCCACCTTCCAATGTTTGATGGAAAGGACTGTGGGAGACATGAACCTGCTGGAGGTCATAGTCTATCTGGATGACCTTACCATTTTCGGGCGGACCCTGGAAGAACATGAGACCTGGTTGATGAAGGTCCTGGACCAACTGGAGGAGTTCGGCCTGAAGGTCTCCATTGACAAATGCCAGTTCTGTCAGCCACAGGTGAAGTATGTTGGGCATATAGTCTCAGAAAAGGGGTACAGACCGACCCGGCTAAAGTAGAGGCCCTCAGATCGTGGCCACGGCCCACCCACTTGCACACCCTGCAGTCTTTCTTGGGGTTCTGCGGGTATTATTGGTGATTTGTGAAGGATTACACCCTGGTAGTGTGTTCCTGAATGACCTGATGCTGGGTTATCCGCCGACGAACCGGAGGAAGGGTCAGGCCGCCCGCCAGGACTACCTGCACATTGGGGAAACTTTTGGGTCCCGTTGGATGCCAGAGTGTGAGGAGGCTTTCCAGGAGATCATCCAGCGATTGGGAGAGGCTCCGGTCCTTGATTTTGCAGACCCGTGTAAGCTCTACGTCCTGCATACTGATGTCAGCCTTATCGGGCTGGGAGCGGTCCTGCACCAGGAGTATCCCAAGGGGTTCTGCCCCATGACATTCACTAGCTGGGGCCTGACCTCTTCCAAAAAGAACTACCCAGTGCATAAACTGGAGTTTTTGGTGCTAAAGTGGGCAGTCACGGAGAAGTTCCATGAATACCTGTATGGGGTACCGTTCACTGTGCGCACGGACAACAACCCTCTGACCTATGTCACTACCACAGCTAAGTTGGACGCTGCGGGGCATCGGTGGTTGTCAGCCCTCTCTATGTGTAACTTCAGCCTGGAATATCGGAGTGGGTGGGCCTATGTGGACATGGACACCCTGTCTCGCCGTCCACACCCAGACACCCCAGACCCCCCTGTCCGGGTCGAGCTGGCTCTGGTGCAAGTGCTCTATGCCCAGGCCGGGCCCCCTGGCAACACCACCGACTGTCCCACCTGGAGCATAGAGGTGCTGGGAGCTCCCCCCGAAGCAATCCCTCCGGCTTATCTGAATTTTGCTGGCCTGGACTTTTCGGCCTTGCCACAGCCTAGTAAGGCTGATTTGCAGCGGGATCAAAGGGCGGACCCTGGTATCCGAGATCTGCTTCGGCTCTCTCAAAGGGGGGATCACCCTGGCAGATGCGGAGCACCCACCCCAAGGCTTGGGGGTTGGTTAAGGAGTGGGACAAGTTGGTGCTGCGGAATGGGTTGGTAAAGCGGACAGTGCAGAATCGAGATTCCTCGGGCCGTTCGAGACAGCAGCTGGTGTTGCCTGGTGTCTACCGGGAAGTGGTCCTCAAGTCACTGCATGACGATATGGGGCACCTAGGCGATGACCACACCCTTTACACCTGCTGGGCCAGGTTCTATTGGCCGCGGATGAAGGCGGCCGTGGAGGGCTACTGCAAGCGTTGCTTGTGGTGCATCCAACAGAAGACCTTGCCACGACGAGCCGTGCCCTTGGTCAACATCCAAACTAGTGGGCCCTTGGAGTTGGTGTGCATGGACTTCCTGTCCTTGGAGCTGGACTGGAAGAACGCGGCCAACATACTGGTCATCACGGACCACTACACCTGGTATGCTCAGGCTTTCCCCACCAGGGACCAAAAGGCGAGCACCGTGGTTAAGGTCCTGCAGCAGTATGTCCAACACTATGGTCTCCCTAAACGTGTCCTTTCCGACCAGGTCTGGGATTTTGAGTGCCAGTTGGTGAGGGAGTTTCTAGCATGTTATGGCATTCAGAAGTCCCACACCACCCCTTACCACCCCAGGGGGACCCCCAGCCCGAGCGGTTCAACTGAACGCTGCTAAACATGTTGGGCACATTGGACCCCACCAACAAGGCTAATTGGAGTCAGCAGGTGGGACAACTGGTGCACGCCTTCAACTGCATGAAGAATTATGCCACCCAGCACTCCCCTTTCTACCTCATGTTTGGTCATGAGACCCGGCTGCTGGTGGACCTCTGTTTCGGGGAATCTGCTGATGGGACCTCCCATAAATTGCACCTGGAGTACACCAGTGACCTATGGGAACAGCTCTGTCTGGCTTACAAACTCACCTCCAAGGCAGTGGCTTGGAGCTGTCAGGGGAATAAGAAGAGGTATGATGCCAGAGTGCACAGCCAGGGCTTGGAGGTGGGGGACAGAGTCTTGCTGCAAAACCTGGGTTCCAGGGTAAGCACAAGATCCAGGACCAGTGGGCCCCAGATGGTTATCTAGTGGTGGAGAAACTGACTGACCTGCCAGTATACCGTGTTAAGCAGGAGCATGGTCGGGGGTTCGAGAAAATGGTACATCAAAATCACCTGCTCCCTATAGGGGAGATCGTGCCTACCCCGGCCTCGGAGTCCAACCCACCAATGGAAAGGTGCCCCATTACCTGAGGGATGTGTAAGTGGTGGGGACGGGTTTTTCCCCCACCCAGGGGCACTCCACTGTGGGCCCTGTTTTGGACACCCAACAGCCCTCCGTGGGGCCCTGGGACTCCTCCAGTGAAGTGAGCTTGGGGGAGGAGAGGGACTCCTTTTGTCCGCAGTGAGAAACGGGGCCCGAAGGCTCCCTCCCCTGCTGGGAAGGGTCCTGCAGGACCCCTGCCCCCTCCACCAGCTCCAGCCACTTTAAACCCCTGACCTATCTGGACCCCGTGGCCCCGCCCTTTGTCCCGGAGGCCCTGCCTCCGGTCCCGGCATCCGGGCCACACCTGGAGCGGGTTTTGGGAGGCAAGGGGGCCTGCCGGCATGTCTGCCTCCATGAGATACAGAGTTACCTGCCATTACGGACTCTGCCCAGGTTCCGGACACAATCCCCAACAGTGTAGAAGTACAGGGGTTGCCCGGGGGGGGATGATGGACCATGGCCTTACCGAACTGACCGCGCCCCCTGCCTCAGTCCCAGTGCCAGATGACTCCTTGCCTGCTGATCTGGCCAGCACCCCAGCCCACCGTGAAGCTCATGTACGAATCCCTAGGTGAGCCCACAAATCTGCCCTTTAATGTTCTCCTCCAGCCTGTGGTGCCAGTTCTCCATCCTCCGGTGTGTTGCTCTAGGGGATAGTGGAGGCATGTAGGTGCCAAACCCCCTCTTACCCACATATAGTATGCTACCATGATCCGACCTATCCGAGCTCATTGGGGGATCCGATGGTTGCTGGTACTAGTTAGGAACCATGGGAAGAGTCAGTAAAGTGCCTATTGTTGGTCATGGGTTTCCCAGAGGGGCTTGTCAGGACGCCAAGTTTCCTGCCAGGGGAGTGTGCAAGCCCCCTCCGAGCCCGGCGCTTAGGAAAGGTGGGCAGGGGGCTTCCAGCTTCCGCTGTCCTGGGGGTACTCGCGCCTGGCCCATTGATGTGGCTGGACCTGATGCAAGCTGAGTTGTGACTGTGATTATTGTTGGTGCTAGTTAGGAACCAGGTGTCTAGCTAGAAAAGTGCATGCTACTTTTTTGGGTTCCTACAAAGAGAAAAGGCAGCTCTACACCTACCCCCTCCAAAAAGACTGCCTGCAGGCATGGGAGGCTTTGGCTACCCTCCCCCACAGCAGGAAGAAGGAAGGGGTGGAGAAAGGGAGGGGCTCTAGAGAGAGAGAGGGGAGAGAGTTTGGAGGGAGAAGGAGAGCAGGGTGGAGGAGCAGGAGGAAAGGGAATCGCAGGCCCCCCAAAGGAAACCAGAGGGCTGTTTTGGTGGTTTTGCCTGACAAAGGCTCTGGGGCTGCATCCCTCTCCACCCCTTCTCTCCCCCCCTTTCAATCATAAGGAACAGGAAGGAGCCAGACAGCCACTGGGGCTGTGCAGGAGGGCCCCTCAGGTTGGTTGCTCAAAGGTACTGAGGCAGACTGTTTGGCCTGATGGTACTGCGACCTCCCTGGGGTTTCTAGGAGGCTGCTGCATCAGGGACAGATCTTTCTGCCAGGGGAGAAGCCAAGGAGACTAAAAAAGCACCAGGGGGAGTTGAACTGCTGTGCCCCCCCATTGCAAAGATCAGAGGAACTGAGGAGAGAAGGATGAACAGGCCTGCCTGGTGAAAGCCATATACAAAGGCTTGCAGGCGAAGCTGGAAAGGCCAGGCAGGCGAAGAACTACACCACCCATTTCATGGGAGACAATGTGCTGTGGACTGCAGGGGTCATTGCCCTCTCTGGGCACTATGAGTACCCCGAGCTGCATCTCAGGGGAGACCATTGTTTTCTTTGACAGGAGGGTCAGGGGGGAACTGTCCTCTCCACCAGTTTATCTTTGTTTTCTTGGAACTTGTGCGCGTGTGTAAGGGCCCCAACGGTAAACAGCAGGCCTGCAGACTCAGGAACCGTGAGGTACCCACTAACTGTGACTGGTCTTGGTGCACCCAGGGGAAAGGGGGGAAGTGGGGATAAGTGAATGTTTGGTAACCAGGAGGATTAGGAGGAGTAGCCCCCGCCTCCTTTGTATTAGCCTGTAGTAATAAACTGGATATTTATTGTTCATCTGTTTCATCGGCTGTGTGTTTAAAGCCATTGTGGGGAGTGATTGTGGGTCTGGGGGGTCATCACGGGCAGTCATTAGAGGGAAGACCATTATTTATCCTGGGGAAACATTCCAACCTGTTCTACCCACAGGAGGTGATGCAGGGCCCCAGATGGAGGCACTAAGGCACCACAGAAACTACTGGTAAGGACTTAGGCCCAGCCCCTCGGGAGGTACTGCTGAGCCCCCGGTCCCACTGTGGCAGCTCAGGTGAGTGGGATTATCGGGGGGGGGGTGTTACATTACATTTACCCTTGGGGGGGCAGGGTGTGCTCTGACTTGTTGTTTTTGTCGATGTATGCCGTATACAGTAGCGCCCCTCATTTAGAATCCCATTTATAGCTTGTGAATGAGTAAGGGGATCAGCTAACATTGAAAAAAATTATATCCCTCCCCTGCCCCAGCCCCAAATCAGACATACATAACAGTAGTAATACCAAGCCCAGTGCTGCTGTTGAATCACTGTGAGTCAGGTGACAGTGATTCTGGGTCTTGCACTGGCACTACTGATAACTTGTCACCTGAGGAAAAGTGGAATTGTTTGGAGTGGTTGAAGTATATCAGCCTCACAATTTTACGAATTTTCCGGATGTCACCATATAGAGTGAGGTATACCGAGATTTCAAAACTAAATAGTTATGAAAGCAGACTCCTACTAACTCAGACAGCTCCCACCCAGCCCATCTTACCAACTTGATATACTTGTCACAGGGTTGGTAAGACCTTGTCCCATTTGTTGTGCAGAGAGTGTTAAAAGCAAGGATCCGTTTTTCCTTTCCTTTCCTGCCACTTGTCTGTCTCTTTCCCGTCTGATTGCACAATCCACATCTTCTTGTAGTACACAGGAATTAGTCACTCTAATGGTCCCACTATTTTCCTGCTATTTGCCTACCTTGTTGTTTCAATTTTTTTCTTTCTTTCCTTGCATCTCTGTGACTAAAGAAAATATGCAAATCTGTATGTGAAAGTGGGATCCATTGGTTTGCAAATGTATGTTATTATATTGTTGAAATGAATGCAGACAGCTACTTGGGTTTGTTAGAAAGGCTAGCAACTGGGAACACAGGGGGGTTGACCCTGAGAAACCTTTTGACCTTTCAAGCTATGCAGGCCAAAAGACTCCTTTGAAGTCTAAACTAGAAACAAAAAACACATAAACCTCTGTTGCACAACATTTTACCAGAGGTATTTAGTCTCAGCCAATCAGAACACAGGAAAACTGCCAGTTATCCTCCCACAAACTACCACCAAGATGCCCACAGTAGTTTATTCACCTATGACCACTCCCACAGTAGTTTAATCGCTTTCCCAGAGTAGTTTATTCACCTATAACTACGCCCACAGCAGTGCTCCCAGATCAGCCAGAGCATTTTCCTGTAGCAGACCCTACTTTTTCCTGTATTTTCCCTGTAAAACTTGGGTGAAATTCCTGTAGATTTTCCTGTATGCTTAAGAAAGTTACCATCAGCCTATTAAAGTCCGCATTTCATGCATTTTTGTGCATATATATATATATATATATATATAATATTCCAACCCCAAACCAGAAACATTTGTAAAACATCTTGACAGCTAGCTTCCCAGGCATACTCCCAGGTAAATATCGCACATCAATGTCCACGTAAAAAGAATATGCTACACAGCTAGAGTTACAACTGATATTCTACAAAAATGTCCTTGAGCAACATAGGGAAACCAGAGCCCACACCAAGTGTAAAAACTAAAGTTAACAAGTTGTACACTGTAGTTCTCCACGTTGGGGGACTGGCTCCCTGATCTTTCAGCACAGACACTCTCTCTCCTCCACAGGGCTAAAGCAGGAGTTACAATTATAGGAAGAAAAGCTTTTTAAAAAGTAATCTCCTCGACCTCCCCAAATTTTAAACACTCATAGCCAAAGCAGCCAACAGTGATGCATGATACAAACTTATCTCCTTGACCGCCGAGTATATATGTCCCAGCCAAAGCAGCATGATTATTTGATTACCCAGAGACAGGTTTGGTACCTGAATCATTTTTTCATTTTCCAGTTAATGAATAATATTAATAGATTTAAAAAACTCAGAGACCATCTCCTCAACCTCCACCAAATACACGTCCAAACCAAAGTAGCAGCAGATCATTGATGCATTAGGATTACCCCCGAGACAGGTTTGGTACCTGAATTATTTTTCATCCTGCAATGTGGATGGGAGTTTTGTTAATATTCATATTTAAACAACTCATTGTCTCCTTGGCTCCAAGTACACACTGTCCCATGGACACTTAGGGAGGCTACACCTGAATTATATGAAAGGAAGACAAGCCAGTGTGAACCTAGGAGGAAAACATTTCTCACACAAATCAACAGGAGCACAACAAATATGTTTTCTGCAATGGGAGATAACTGAAACAAATTCATAAACGAAGCTAGCAGCTAAATCAGGTACCCAGTTTATATAGTAGAAAAAAACTGTTTACACAATTGATGCTCGAAAGAAAGTACATGAAAAGATTTCACTGTTTACCTGAATCACAGACCACTTTTATCCTCCAGTGACCAGGTGTTATTTCTTTATTAAATATTAAAAATTAAAATCTCACAATCTCCCTCCTCAACCTTTCCCACCCTCTGTCCCAGCTAAAGCAGTGCAGATTCATAAAGGTTTCAGCTAGAGTAGCTTGATTTCGTTTGATGCCAGCCTAGACTCAGAGGCAGGTTGTTAATATTTTTGGTACCTCGTTTCACCGATGATTGTCCGGTGAGAAGCCACGAAAGCAGCTCAGGATCAGGCTCGTCTCCTTCGGTCTGTTACGGCACTTTTCTGCAGGTACAGCCAACGAAATGGCATGGACCAGCGGTGGGTGAGGATGCATACCGGTGCTGGAGGGTCCTGGGTCATTTTTAAAAATTTATTTTGCAGATTCTTGGAAGGCAGCTCTCAGGCTGGTCGCTCCTTTTCTGGGCTGCCGAAATTAAAAGCCGATGAAATTTGGCACAGAACAGACCAGCAACGGGTTGTAGCTTTGCTCTCTTGGATGCCTGGGTCCGGATCGGTGAAACAAATGCCGAAAACACGTGGCAGACTGAGGCAGTGAGGAGCTATGGACAGACAGCGATGATATCTCCTCTCTCTCTTGGTGGCAGCAATATTAAGTGAAGCAGGAATTAAAGCGCACTAATAGCCAGTTTAAATATTCCCGGGCAGCACTCTGCATCAAACACTTGCAGCATAGCCAATCAGAGACCACAGCCAGTGCATGGTCATAGCATGACTGTGGTCTCTGAACCAATCAGGGGTCAGGCTTGTGGTAATCACGTCTGGGAACTGATCCGGGATAAACTCTGAGACTCTTGCTGCAACATACCCCGGCTTCAAAGTGACGGCGCCAATTTCTCCCGTATATTTTTCAAAATTAAGAATTCCTTCCCGTACCCCGTTTTGAGACATGAAATCCTGTAAAATACGGGAATCCCCGTAGATCTGGGAGCATTGCCACAGTAGGTTATCCAGTTTTCTCTGCTGCCCAAGCTACCTGTTCGGTCTAAAATCTGCTCACACTTGCACCCTCCCCCCCAAAACCACATGTTCAGCTTGTGCAATACAAACAAGTTTATTATTCACTTGTCCAGCAATATTTATTGCAAACCTTTACCACATCACACCGACGGGACAGACGGACATGGAATGACCAGCCACACAGGATTTTACTGCTCTAGTGCGTTGACTCAAAGCATGCGACCAATGGCAAGACAGACTACTCAGAAACACAAGTTTGTTAATTTGGTTCACAACCGCCAGCAACAGTAATAAATAATTGTATATGTTTTTAATCTTTACCTTTGACACACACAGTTTAGATTTTAAACCATACTAATTTGCCAGGCTTACCAAAACAGACGGACTGCGGAGACCGAGTCAAAAGCAGCACACATACATGATTTTGTTCCTGAAGTTCACAGGTCATGGCAGAAAGACGGCTACACAAACAGAGACAGAATTTACAGAGACCTCTTTGTGTATTCAGCACAGAATAGGTCAGCAACACCTGCATACTTAGTGCGAAAACGTACTTTCAAAACTAAAACCATGACTCCGAGTACGCGTACTACTTCCGGCACTACTGTGCATGCTCTGAGTCACAGCTTTCCTTTTAAAACCATAATTTCAACATGTACCATGCTTGCTTTTTACTAGTAGGTTCATAAAAATCTGTGCAACAGCTCCTACTGGTGTAATAGTAATAACATTCATCTTGGAGATACTCACTTGATAACCAGCTTCTGTGGTGATTAAATGCCTCGGCATTTAATCATCCACAGAAGCTGGTTATTGCTTCGTATACTCCTACAAGATGAATGTTGTCACTTAAGTGCCCGCAATGCAATACTTTTACTCTGCTCTGCTACCCTAGGTAGGTTAACTAGTACAGGAATAATTAACAGGATGTGTGGAACAATAGCAACATCTAACAATATATAAACATGGTGATGAGGGGTAACAATATACAAGACAGATCATGGGCGGGAGGTAGTAGAGGAACATAACAGGGCCCGATTGTCACACAGGAGGGGGTGTAAGTGGGCACCAGAGGCCAAAATGGCAGGAAGCATCGAGATGAGGAGGGAGAGGAGGAGAGAGCAGGAGGCGAGGGCTGGGTGGGTGAGCAGAGGCAGACGATGCAAGTCTGGATGTAAGATTACTGTTTGCAGTCACAGCTGGATAAATGATGGACAGAAGGGAATGTGCAGCATTTTTTTTCATCTATACACTACTAACAATAAAAAGATTACACTTTATAAGTTGACTGGTTTAAAGGTAGCTACATTAAAAACCTTGTTTTCATCTGTTTATTACGGAGACGCCATACAGTTTTATTAAGATAATACCACAATAGCCAGGTGTAAACATAAACAGGACCATGCTGTTTACCTGGCTCCCAGTGGATGAAACAGATGCTGACTTAGGGGAGCAGCGTCCTCTGCTGTCTCTTTGTTATTCTACGCTACCTGCCACTCAAAGTGTAACTAAGGAGGATCCCTTAGTGTTCCGAAGTAATTAACTTTACTTTGGGGTATTACAGCTTTGTGTTAATCTTAAATTACAACTCAAGTACAGAAATCCATAAAGTGCTACGTAGTATGTCTCTGGTGGGTCGCAATGCATAGCTAGCCTAACTTATAGCTTTTATATTCTGTATAAAGAGTTAAGGGTCTAGTCAGGTGACTTCACCCTGCAGGTATACAAGCTCTCCGCTGAACACATAAGGGCAGATCAGCCTTGGATGTGGAGAAGGAAGGTCTACTGTGCTGGTAGGCACTGATATACAGAAGGAATAGGATCTTAGCTGTTCTAAGATCCCAGACTGTGTAATTTGTTATTTGCAAGAAACCACTGAAGTAAAGCGATCATTCTCATAGCATTTTCTATTATTATGTTGTCTGATTTTATAATATTGTATAAATGAATAGCACAAAGTGTGTTTTAAATCCTGACATCTTGCCTCATCTGATATTATTTCCCACGCTGTGACAAGTGGCAGTGCTATAATGAGAAGCAGTGCGATAAGGTGCAGTGCCATAGTGAGGCACAGTGCTATAATGAGAGGCACTGGTGTAATGAGGGGCAGTACTATCATGAGGTTCAATGCAACAGTGAGGAGCAGTGCTATAATGAGGTGCAGTGCTATAATGAGGGCAGTGCTATAATAGGCAGTGCTATAATGAGGGCAGTGCTATAATGAGGAGCAGTGCTATAATGAGGGTAGTGCTATAATGAGGGCAGTGCTATAATGAGGGCAGTGCTGTAATGAGGGGCAGTGATGTAATGAGGTGCAGTGCTATAAAGAGGGCAGTGCTATAATGAGGGGCAGTGCTATAATGAGGGCAGTGCTATAATGAGGGCAGTGCTGTAATGAGGGCAGTGCTATAATGAGGGGCAGTGCTATAATGAGGGGCAGTGCTGTAATGAGGGGCAGTGCTATAATGAGGGCAGTGCTATAATGAGGGGCAGTGCTGTAATGAGGAGCAGTGCTATAATGAGGGGCAGTGATGTAATGAGGGGCAGTGCTATAATGAGGGGCAGTGCTGTAATGAGGAGTAGTGATATAATGAGGGGCAGTGCTATAATGACACAGTGATATAATGAGGGGCAGTGCTATAATGAGGCAGTGCTATAATGAGGGGCAGTGCTGTAATGAGGAGCAGTGATATAATGAGGGGCAGTGCTATAATGACACACAGTGATATAATGAGGGGCAGTGCTATAATGAGGGGCAGTGCTGTAATGAGGAGCAGTGCTATAATGAGGGGCAGTGCTGTAATGAGGGGCAGTGCTTTAATGACGCACAGTGATATAATGAGAGGTAGTGCTATAATGAGGGGCAGTGCTGTAATGAGGAGCAGTGCTATAATGAGGGACAGTGCTATAATGAGGGGCAGTGCTGTAATGAGTAGCAGTGCTATAATGAGGGGCAGTGCTGTAATGAGTGGCAGTGCTATAATGAGGGGCAGTGCTGTAATGAGGGCAGTGCTATAATGAGGGGCAGTGCTTTAATGAACGACAGTGCTATAATGAGAGGTAGTGCTATAATGAGGAGCAGTGCTATAATGAGGAGCAGTGCTGTAATGAGGGGCAGTGCTTTAATGACAGACAGTGCTATAATGAGGGTAGTGCTATAATGAGGGGCAGTGCTATAATGAGGGGCAGTGCTGTAATGAGGCAGTGCTATAATGAGGGCAGTGCTGTAATGAGGGCAGTGCTGTAATGAGGGGCAGTGCTATAATGAGGGTAGTGCTGTAATGAGGGCAGTGCTATAATGAGGGCAGTGCTATAATGAGGGGCAGTGCTATAATGAGGGGCAGTGCTATAATGAGGGGCAGTGCTGTAATGAGGGGCAGTGCTATAATGAGGGCAGTGCTGTAATGAGGGCAGTGCTATAATGAGGGGCAGTGCTATAATGAAGACAGTGCTATAATGAGGGGCAGTGCTATAATGAGGGGCAGTGATGTAATGAGGGGCAGTGCTGTAATGAGGGGCAGTGCTGTAATGAGGGGCAGTGCTATAAAGAGGGGCAGTGCTGTAATGAGGGGCAGTGCTATAATGAGGGCAGTGCTATAATGAGGGCAGTGCTATAATGACACAGTGATATAATGAGGGGTAGTGATATAATGAGGGACAGTGCTATAATGAGGGCAGTGCTGTAATGAGTAGCAGTGCTATAATGAGGGCAGTGCTGTAATGAGGCAGTGCTATAATGAGTAGCAGTGCTATAATGAGGGCAGTGCTGTAATGAGGAGCAGTGCTATAATGAGTGGCAGTGCTATAATGAGGGGCAGTGCTATGAACACAGTGATATAATGAGGGTAGTGCTATAATGAGGAGCAGTGCTGTAATGAGGGGCAGTGCTGTAATGAGGAGCAGTGCTGTAATGAGGGGCAGTGCTATAATGAGGGGCAGTGCTTTAATGACACACAGTGATATAATGAGAGGTAGTGCTATAATGAGGGGCAGTGCTGTAATGAGGGGTAGTGCTGTAATGAGTAGCAGTGCTATAATGAGGAGCAGTGCTGTAATGAGTGGCAGTGCTGTAATGAGGGGCAGTGCTGTAATGAGGGGCAGTGCTTTAATGACACACAGTGATATAATGAGAGGTAGTGCTATAATGAGGGGCAGTGCTGTAATGAGGGGCAGTGCTATATGAGGGACAGTGGTATAATGAGGGGCAGTGCTGTAATGAGGGGCAGTGCTGTAATGAGGAGCAGTGCTATAATGAGGGGCAGTGTTATAATGACACACAGTGATATAATGAGAGGTAGTGCTATAATGAGGGGCAGTGCTGTAATGAGGGGCAGTGCTGTAATGAGGGACTGTTGCTGTAAAGAGGGGCAGTGATATTATGGGGGCAGTGCTATCATGTGGGGCAGTGCTATAATGAGGGGCAGTGCTATAATGAGGGGTAGTACTGTAATGAGGGGCAGTGCAATATGAGGGGCAGTGCTGTAATGAGGAGCAGTGATATAATGAGGGGCAGTGCTATAATGACACACAGTGATATAATGAAGGTAGTGCTATAATGAGGTAGAAGGAAGCCAGAGCGAGTGTTGCCATAGCAACACGGGTCTTGCTCTGTCACGTCCTAAAGTTACCGACTCACTCGGTCTATCCTCGCTCCCTTTTGCATGCAGTTGTAACTCCTATTACCCAAAGGGAACACAAACTAACAGGGAGGGAGTCACTTTTCTTATTTTTTAAACAGAGAGCTTTTCTTTCGTCTCTTAACAGGTTCTCACTTCCTGAAATGCGCACCCGCTTCGGTCAGCTACTTTTAGGCAGTGAAAGTCGTCCTATCGCGGCATTCTCTCGAAATGCAGCTTTTTTCACAGAAATTAAGAGAAGACAACGAAAAAATGTATGTTCTCCTGCTTTTTTATATACAGCTAGGTTTGTGTTAATCAGACTGATTGGTCACAGTGGTTACAGTAATAAAAGTGGTTGTACACTGAGAGACTGTGAAAATGGAGGCAGGATTTTATTTTTAAATTACATTTATGCAAACATTAATGGCATGATGAAGAAGATCAGTTTGTACAGTGTGGGGTACTACTGGTATATTAGTTGTGCCTATGAGTTGTCAGTTGCATATGTGTGTTAGTGTGGGTAGCTACCAGGTGTGGAGTGGTCTCACTGCTGGTGAAAGGTTTGAGGACTGGAAAGTAGTTCAGGCGTCGGTCGTTACTGGGCGTGTGGTGGTTGGGAAATAATGCATGGTCATGTGGCGTGTTCTGTCCAATTGTATCAGTGGGTTTCTATGATTTACCACCCCATTTTATAATGAGTGATAGTGCTATAATGAGGGGCAGTGCCATAATGAGGACAATGTTGTAATGAGGGCAGTGCTATAATGCGGGGCAGTGCTATAATGAGGGACAGTGTCATAATGAGGGGTAGTGCTATAATGAGGTGTAGTGCTATAATGAGGGCAGTGCTATAATGAGGGACAGTGCCTTAATGAGGGACAGTGCTATAATGAGTGATAGTGCTGTAATGAGGGACAGTGCTATAATGAGGGCAGTGCCATAATGAGGGACAGTGCTATAATGATGATGAGTGCTGTAATGAGGGCAGTGCTATAATGAGGGACAGTGCTATAATGAGGGCAGTGCTATAATGAGTGGTAGTGCTGTAATGAGGGCAGTGCTATAATGAGGGGCAGTGCTGTAATGAGGGCAGTGCTATAATGAGGGGTGCTATAATGAGTGGTAGTGCTGTAATGAGGGGCAGTGCTATAATGAGGGTCAGTGCTGTAATGAGGGTAGTGCTGTAATGAGGGGCAGTGCTATAATGAGGGCAGTGCTATAATGAGGAGCATGCTATAATGAGGTGTAGTGCTATAATGAGGGCAGTGCTATAATGAGTGGTAGTGCTGTAATGAGGGGCAGTGCTATAATGAGGGGTAGTGCTGTAATGAGGGGCAGTGCTATAATGAGGGGTAGTGCTGTAATGAGGGGCAGTGATATAATGAGGTGCAGTGCTATAATGAGGGACAGTGCCATAATGAGGTGCAGTGCTATAATGAGGGACAGTGCCATAATGAGGGACAGTGCTATAATGAGGGTAGTGCTGTAATGAGGCAGTGCTATAATGAGGGTTAGTGCTGTAATGAAGGGTAGTGCTGTAATGAGGGGCAGTGCTATAATGAGGTGTAGTGCTGTAATGAGGGGCAGTGCTATAAGTGAGTAGTGCTGTAATGAGGGGCAGTGATATAATGAGGTGCAGTGCTATAATGAGGAGCAGTGCTATATTAGGGTGCAGTGCTATAATGAGGACAGTGCCATAATGAGGGCAGTGCTATAATGAGTGGTAGTGCTGTAATGAGGGCAGTGCTATAATGAGGTGCAGTGCTATAATGAGGATCAGTGCCATAATGAGGTGCAGTGCTATAATGAGGACAGTGCCATAATGAGGGACAGTGCTATAATGAGTGGTAGTGCTGTAATGAGGGCAGTGCTATAATGAGGTGTAGTGCTATAATGAGGGTTAGTGCTGTAATGAAGGGTAGTGCTGTAATGAGGGGCAGTGCTATAATGAGGTAAGTGCTGTAATGAGGCAGTGCCATAATAGGGTCAGTGCTGTAATGAGGGCAGTGCCATAATGAGGGCAGTGCTATAATGAGGAGTAGTGCTGTAATGAGGGCAGTGCTATAATGAGGGTCAGTGCTGTAATGAGGGCAGTGCTATAATGAGGAGCAGTGCTGTAATGAGGGGTAGTGCTGTAATGAGGGGCAGTGCTATAATGAGGTGTAGTGCTGTAATGAGGGCAGTGCCATAAGAGGACAGTGCTGTAATGAGGGCAGTGCTATAATGTGGGGCAGTGCTATAATGAGGTGCAGTGCTATAATGAGGGACAGTGCCATAATGAGGGCAGTGCTATAATGAGGTGTAGTGCTATAATGAGGTTAGTGCTGTAATGAGGGGCAGTGCTATAATGAGGTGTGTAGTGCTGTAATGAGGGCAGTGCTATAAAGTGGGGCAGTGCTGTAATGAGGGCAGTGCTATAATGAGGTGCAGTGCTATAATGAGGGACAGTGCTATAATGAGGTGCAGTGCTATAATGAGGGACAGTGCTATAATGAGTGATAGTGCTGTAATGAGGGCAGTGCTATAATGAGGGGCAGTGCTGTAATGAGGGGCAGTGCTATAATGAGGGGCAGTGCTATAATGAGTGGTAGTGCTGTAATGAGGGGCAGTGATATAATGAGAGTTAGTGCTGTAATGAAGGGTAGTGCTGTAATGAGGGGCAGTGCTATAATGAGGGGTAGTGCTATAATGAGGGACAGTGCTATAATGAGGTGTAGTGCTATAATGAGGGGCAGTGCTATAATGAGTGGTAGTGCTGTAATGAGGGGCAGTGCTATAATGAGGGAGTAGTGCTGTAATGAGGGCAGTGCTATAATGAGTGGTGGTGCTGTAATGAGGGGCAGTGCTATAATGAGGTGCAGTGCGCAATGAGGGACAGTGCCATAATGAGGGACAGTGCTATAATGAGTGGTAGTGCTAATGAGGGCAGTGCTATAATGAGGGTTAGTGCTGTAATGAGGGGCAGTGCTGTAATGAGGGGAGTGCTATAATGAGGGGTAGTGCTATAATGAGGAGCAGTGCTATAATGAGTGGTAGTGCTGTAATGAGGGGCAGTGCTATAATGAGGTGCAGTGCTATAATGAGAGCAGTGCTATAATGAGGTGCAGTGCTATAATGAGGGACAGTGCCATAATGAGGGGACAGTGCTATAATGAGTGGTAGTGCTGTAATGAGGGGCAGTGCTATAATGAGGGTGCAGTGCTATAATGAGGGACAGTGCCATAATGAGGACAGTGCTATAATGAGTGGTAGTGCTGTAATGAGGGCAGTGCTATAATGAGGTGTAGTGCTATAATGAGGTTTAGTGCTGTAATGAAGGGTAGTGCTGTAATGAGGGGCAGTGCTATAATGAGGTATAGTGCTGTAATGAGGGGCAGTGCCATAAAAAGGGTCAGTGCTGTAATGAGGGGCAGTGCCATAAAAAGGGTCAGTGCTGTAATGAGGGGCAGTGCTATAATGAGGGGCAGTGCTATAATGAGGTGTAGTGCTGTAATGAGGGGCAGTGCCATAAAGAGGGTCAGTGCTGTAATGAGGGGCAGTGCTATAATGAGGAGCAGTGCTGTAATGAGGGGTAGTGCTGTAATGAGGGGCAGTGCTACAATGAGGTGTAGTGCTGTAATGAGGGGCAGTGCCATAAAGAGGGACAGTGTTGTAATGAGGGCAGTGCTATAATGCGGGGCAGTGCTATAATGAGGTGCAGTGCTATAATGAGGGACAGTGCCATAATGAGGGCAGTGCTATAATGAGGTGTAGTGCTATAATGAGGGTTAGTGCTGTAATGAAGGGTAGTGCTATAATGAGGGGCAGTGCTATAATGAGGTGTAGTGCTGTAATGAGGGTCAGTGCTGTAATGAGGGGCAGTGCTATAATAGGGGCAGTGCTATAATGAGGTGTAGTGCTGTAATGAGGGGCAGTGCTATGAAGAGTGGTAGTGCTGTAATGAGGGGCAGTGCTATAATGAGGGACAGTGCTATAATGAGGGGCAGTGCTGTAATGAGGGGCAGTGCTATAATGAGGGGCAGTGCTATAATGAGGGGCAGTGCTATAATGAGTGGTAGTGCTGTAATGAGGGGCAGTGATATAATGAGAGTTAGTGCTGTAATAAGGGTAGTGCTGTAATGAGGGGCAGTGCTATAATGAGGGGTAGTGCTATAATGAGGGACAGTGCTATAATGAGGTGTAGTGCTATAATGAGGGGCAGTGCTATAATGAGTGGTAGTGCTGTAATGAGGGGCAGTGCTATAATGAGGGGTAGTGCTGTAATGAGGGGCAGTGCTATAATGAGGGGCAGTGATATAATGAGGTGCAGTGCTATAATGAGGGACAGTGCCATAATGAGGTGCAGTGCTATAATGAGGGACAGTGCCATAATGAGGGACAGTGCTATAATGAGTGGTAGTGCTGTAATGAGGGCAGTGCTATAATGAGGGTTAGTGCTGTAATGAAGGGTAGTGCTGTAATGAGGGGCAGTGGTATAATGAGGTGTAGTGCTGTAATGAGAGGCAGTGCTATAACGAGTGGTAGTGCTGTAATGAGGGGCAGTGATATAATGAGGGGCAGTGCTATAATGAGAGACAGTGCTATAATGAGGTGCAGTGCTATAATGAGGGACAGTGCCATAATGAGGGACAGTGCTATAATGAGTGGTAGTGCTGTAATGAGGGGCAGTGACATAATGAGGTGCAGTGCTATAATGAGGGATCGTGCCATAATGAGGTGCAGTGCTATAATGAGGGACAGTGCCATAATGAGGGACAGTGCTATAATGAGTGGTAGTGCTGTAATGAGGGGCAGTGCTATAATGAGGTGTAGTGCTATAATGAGGTTAGTGCTGTAATGAGGGTGGTGCTGTAATGAGGGCAGTGCTATAATGAGGTATAGTGCTGTAATGAGGGCAGTGCCATAAAGGGTCAGTGCTGTAATGAGGGCAGTGCCATAAAAGGGTCAGTGCTGTAATGAGGGCAGTGCTATAATGAGGGCAGTGCTATAATGAGGTGTAGTGCTGTAATGAGGGGGCAGTGCCATAAGAGGTCAGTGCTGTAATGAGGGGCAGTGCTATAATGAGGAGCAGTGCTGTAATGAGGGGTAGTGCTGTAATGAGGGGCAGTGCCATAAAAAGGGTCAGTGCAGTAATGAGGGGCAGTGCCATAAAAAGGGGCAGTGCTGTAATGAGGGGCAGTGCTATAATGAGGTGTAGTGCTGTAATGAGGGGCAGTGCCATAAAGAGGGTCAGTGCTGTAATGAGGGGCAGTGCTATAATGAGGGGTAGTGCTGTAATGAGGTGCAGTGCTATAATGAGGGACAGTGCCATAATGAGGGCAGTGCTATAATGAGGTGTAGTGCTATAATGAGGGTTAGTGCTGTAATGAAGGGTAGTGCTATAATGAGGGGCAGTGCTATAATGAGGTGTAGTGCTGTAATGAGGGCCAGTGCTGTAATGAGGGGCAGTGCTATATTGAGGGGCAGTGCTATAATGAGGTGTAGTGCTGCAATGAGGGGCAGTGCTATAATGAGGTGCAGTGCTATAATGAGGGACAGTGCCATAATGAGGGACAGTGCTATAATGAGTGGTAGTGCTGTAATGAGAGGCAGTGATATAATGAGGTGCAGTGCTATAATGAGGGATCGTGCCATAATGAGGTGCAGTGCTATAATGAGGGACAGTGCCATAATGAGGGACAGTGCTATAATGAGTGGTAGTGCTGTAATGAGGGCAGTGCTATAATGAGGGTTAATGTTGTAATGAAGGGTAGTGCTGTAATGAGGGGCAGTGCTATAATGAGGTGTAGTGCTGTAATGAGGGCAGTGCTATAATGAGTGGAGTAGTGCTGTAATGAGGGCAGTGATATAATGAGGTGCAGTGCTATAATGAGGGACAGTGCTATAATGAGGTGCAGTGCTATAATGAGGACAGTGCCATAAAGAGGACAGTGCTATAATGAGTGGTGAGTGCTGTAATGAGGAGCAGTGCTATAATGAGGTGCAGTGCTATAATGGGGATCGTGCTATAATGAGGTGCAGTGCTATAATGAGGGACAGTGCTATAATGAGTGGTAGTGCTGTAATGAGGGCAGTGCTATAATGAGGTGTAGTGCTATAATGAGGGTTAGTGCTGTAATGAAGGGTAGTGCTGTAATGAGGGGCAGTGCTATAATGAGGTACAGTGCTGTAATGAGGGGCAGTGCCATAAAAAGGGTCAGTGCTGTAATGAGGGGCAGTGCCATAAAAAGGGTCAGTGCTGTAATGAGGGGCAGTGCTATAATGAGGGGCAGTGCTATAATGTGGTGTAGTGCTGTAATGAGGGGCAGTGCCATAAAGAGGGTCAGTGCTGTAATGAGGAGCAGTGCTATAATGAGGAGCAGTGCTGTAATGAGGGGTAGTGCTGTAATGAGGGGCAGTGCTATAATGAGGTGTAGTGCTGTAATGAGGGGCAGTGCCATAAAGAGGGACAGTGTTGTAATGAGGGCAGTGCTATAATGAGGCAGTGCTATAATGAGGTGCAGTGCTATAATGAGGGACAGTGCCATAATGAGTGCAGTGCTATAATGAGGGACAGTGCTATAATGAGGACAGTGCTATAATGAGGGTAGTGCTGTAATGAGGGCAGTGCTATAATGAGGTGTAGTGGTATAATGAGGGTTAGTGCTGTAATGAGGGTGAGTGCTATAATGAGGTGTAGTGCTGTAATGAGGTGTGAGTGCTGTAATGAGGGCAGTGCTATAATGAGGGGCAGTGCTATAATGAGGGTGTAGTGCTGTAATGAGGGCAGTGCTATAATGAGGTAGTGCTGTAATGAGAGGCAGTGATATAATGAGGTGCAGTGCTATAATGAGGGACAGTGCTATAATGAGGTGCAGTGCTATAATGAGGGACAGTGCCATAATGAGGTGCAGTGCCATAGTGAGGGACAGTGCCATAATGAGGGACAGTGCTATAATGAGTGAGTGCTGTAATGAGGGCAGTGCTATAATGAGGTGTAGTGGATATGAGGGTTGGTGCTGTAAGAGGTGAGTGCTGTAATGAGGGGCAGTGCTATAATGAGGTGTAGTGCTATAATGAGGGGTCAGTGCTGTAATGAGGGGCAGTGCTATATGAGGGGGCAGTGCTATAATGAGGGCAGTGCTGTAATGAGGGGCAGTGCTATAATGAGTGGTAGTGCTGTAATGAGGGCAGTGATATAATGAGGTGAGTGCTATAATGAGGGCAGTGCTATAATGAGGTGCAGTGCTATAATGAGGACAGTGCCATAAAAAGGGACAGTGCTATAATGAGTGGTAGTGCTGTAATGAGGGCAGTGCTATAATGAGGTATAGTGCTGTAATGAGGGGCAGTGCCATAAGAAGGGTCAGTGCTGTAATGAGGGGCAGTGCTATATTGAGGGGCAGTGCTATAATGAGGTGTAGTGCTGTAATGAGGGGCAGTGCTATAATGAGTGGTAGTGCTGTAATGAGGGGCAGTGATATAATGAGGTGCAGTGCTATAATGAGGGACAGTGCTATAATGAGGTGTAGTGCTATAATGAGGGGCAGTGCTATAATGAGTGGTAGTGCTGTAATGAGGGGCAGTGCTATAATGAGGGGTAGTGCTGTAATGAGGGGCAGTGCTATAATGAGTGGTAGTGCTGTAATGAGGGGCAGTGATATAATGAGGTGCAGTGCTATAATGAGGGACAGTGCCATAATGAGGTGCAGTGCTATAATGAGGAAGTGCTATAATGAGGGACAGTGCTATAATGAGGGTAGTGCTGTAATGAGGCAGTGCTATAATGAGGGTTAGTGCTGTAATGAAGGGGTAGTGCTGTAATGAGGGGCAGTGCTATAATGAGGTGTAGTGCTGTAATGAGGCAGTGCTATAACGAGTGGTAGTGCTGTAATGAGGGGCAGTGATATAATGAGGTGCAGTGCTATAATGAGAGACAGTGCTATAATGAGGTGCAGTGCTATAATGAGGGACAGTGCCATAATGAGGGACAGTGCTATAATGAGTGGTAGTGCTGTAATGAGGGGCAGTGATATAATGAGGTGCAGTGCTATAATGAGGGATCGTGCCATAATGAGGTGCAGTGCTATAATGAGGGACAGTGCCATAATGAGGGACAGTGCTATAATGAGTGGTAGTGCTGTAATGAGGGCAGTGCTATAATGAGGTGTAGTGCTATAATGAGGGTTAGTGCTGTAATGAAGGGTAGTGCTGTAATGAGGGGCAGTGCTATAATGAGGTATAGTGCTGTAATGAGGGCAGTGCCATAAAGGGTCAGTGCTGTAATGAGGGCAGTGCCATAAAAGGGTCAGTGCTGTAATGAGGGGCAGTGCTATAATGAGGGCAGTGCTATAATGAGGTGTAGTGCTGTAATGAGGGCAGTGCCATAAAGAGGTCAGTGCTGTAATGAGGGGCAGTGCTATAATGAGGCAGTGCTGTAAGGGGTAGTGCTGTAATGAGGGCAGTGCTATAATGAGGTGTAGTGCTGTAATGGGGGCAGTGCCATAAGAGGGACAGTGCTGTAATGGGGCAGTGCTATAATGAGGCAGTGCTGTAATGAGGTGCAGTGCTATAATGAGGACAGTGCTATAATGAGGGCAGTGCTATAATGAGGTGTAGTGCTATAATGAGGGTAGTGCTGTAATGAGGGGCAGTGCTATAATGAGGTGTAGTGCTGTAATGAGGGGCAGTGCTATAATGAGTGGTAGTGCTGTAATGAGGGGCAGTGCTATAATGAGGGTGCAGTGCTATAATGAGGGACAGTGCTATAATGAGGTGCAGTGCTATAATGAGGGACAGTGCTATAATGGTGTAGTGCTGTAATGAGGGGCAGTGCTATAATGAGGAGCAGTGCTATAATGAGGGCAGTGCCTATAATGAGGGGCAGTGCTATAATGAGGGTAGTGCTGTAATGAGGGGCAGTGCTATAATGAGGTTAGTGCTGTAATGAGGGTAGTGCTGTAATGAGGGACGTGCTATAATGAAGTGGTGCTATAATGAGGACAGTGCTATAATGAGGTGTAGTGCTATAATGAGAGCAGTGCTATAATGGTGGTGGTGCTGTAATGAGGACAGTGCTATAATGAGGGGTAGTGCTGTAATGAGGCAGTGCTATAATGAGTGGTAGTGCTGTAATGAGGGCAGTGACTATAATGAGGTGCAGTGCTATAATGAGGGACAGTGCCATAATGAGGGGACAGTGCTATAATGAGTGGTAGTGCTGTAATGAGGGCAGTGCTATAATGAGGGTTAGTGCTGTAATGAAGGGTAGTGCTGTAATGAGGGGCAGTGCTATAATGAGGGTGTAGTGCTGTAATGAGAGGCAGTGCTATAGGTGGTAGTGCTGTAATGAGGGCAGTGATATAATGAGGTGCAGTGCTATAATGAGAGACAGTGCTATAATGAGGTGCAGTGCTATAATGAGGGACAGTGCCACAATGAGGGACAGTGCTATAATGAGTGGTAGTGCTGTAATGAGGGGCAGTGATATAATGAGGTGCAGTGCTATAATGAGGGACAGTGCCATAATGAGGGACAGTGCTATAATGAGTGGTAGTGCTGTAATGAGGGCAGTGCTATAATGAGGTGTAGTGCTATAATGAGGTTTAGTGCTGTAATGAAGGGTAGTGCTGTAATGAGGGGCAGTGCTATAATGAGGTATAGTGCTGTAATGAGGGGCAGTGCCATAAAAAGGGTCAGTGCTGTAATGAGGGGCAGTGCCATAAAAAGGGTCAGTGCTGTAATGAGGGGCAGTGCTATAATGAGGGGCAGTGCTATAATGAGGTGTAGTGCTGTAATGAGGGGCAGTGCCATAAAGAGGGTCAGTGCTGTAATGAGAGACAGTGCTATAATGAGAGCAGTGCTGTAATGAGGGGTAGTGCTGTAATGAGGGCAGTGCTACAATGAGGTGTAGTGCTGTAATGAGGGCAGTGCCATAAGAGGACAGTGTTGTAATGAGGGCAGTGCTATAATGAGGGCAGTGCTATAATGAGGTGCAGTGCTATAATGAGGGACAGTGCCATAATGAGGGCAGTGCTATAATGAGGTGTAGTGCTATAATGAGGGTTAGTGCTGTAATGAAGGGTAGTGCTATAATGAGGGGCAGTGCTATAATGAGGTGTAGTGCTGTAATGAGGGTCAGTGCTGTAATGAGGGGCAGTGCTATAATAAGGGGCAGTGCTATAATGAGGTGTAGTGCTGTAATGAGGGGCAGTGCTATGAAGAGTGGTAGTGCTGTAATGAGGGGCAGTGCTATAATGAGGGACAGTGCTATAATGAGGGGCAGTGCTGTAATGAGGGGCAGTGCTATAATGAGGGGCAGTGCTGTAATGAGGGGCAGTGCTATAATGAGTGGTAGTGTTGTAATGAGGGGCAGTGATATAATGAGAGTTAGTGCTGTAATGAAGGGTAGTGCTGTAATGAGGGGCAGTGCTATAATGAGGGGTAGTGCTATAATGAGGGACAGTGCTATAATGAGGTGTAGTGCTGTAATGAGGGCAGTGCTATAATGAGGGTAGTGCTGTGATGAGGGCAGTGCTATAATGAGGGGTAGTGCTGTAATGAGGGCAGTGCTATAATGAGGGGCAGTGATATAATGAGGTGCAGTGCTATAATGAGGGACAGTGCCATAATGAGGTGCAGTGCTATAATGAGGGACAGTGCCATAATGAGGGACAGTGCTATAATGAGTGGTAGTGCTGTAATGAGGGCAGTGCTATAATGAGGGTTAGTGCTGTAATGAAGGGTAGTGCTGTAATGAGGGGCAGTGGTATAATGAGGTGTAGTGCTGTAATGAGGGCAGTGCTATAGCAGTGGTAGTGCTGTAATGAGAGGCAGTGCTATAATGAGGGGGCAGTGCTATAATGAGAGAGACAGTGCTATAATGAGGTGCAGTGCTATAATGAGGGACAGTGCCATAATGAGGGACAGTGCTATAATGAGTGGTAGTGCTGTAATGAGGGGCAGTGACATAATGAGGTGCAGTGCTATAATGAGGGATCGTGCCATAATGAGGTGCAGTGCTATAATGAGGGACAGTGCCATAATGAGGGACAGTGCTATAATGAGTGGTAGTGCTGTAATGAGGGCAGTGCTATAATGAGGTGTAGTGCTATAATGAGGGTTAGTGCTGTAATGAAGGGTAGTGCTGTAATGAGGGGCAGTGCTATAATGAGGTATAGTGCTGTAATGAGGGGCAGTGCCATAAAAGGGTCAGTGCAGTAATGAGGGCAGTGCCATAAGGGTCAGTGCTGTAATGAGGGGCAGTGCTATAATGAGGGGCAGTGCTATAATGAGGTGTAGTGCTGTAATGAGGGGCAGTGCCATAAGAGGTCAGTGCTGTAATGAGGGGCAGTGCTATAATGAGGAGCAGTGCTGTAATGAGGGGTAGTGCTGTAATGAGGGGCAGTGCCATAAAAGGGTCAGTGCATAGTGAGGGCAGTGCCATAAAGGGCAGTGCTGTAATGAGAGGCAGTGCTATAATGAGGTGTAGTGCTGTAATGAGGGGCAGTGCCATAAAGAGGGTCAGTGCTGTAATGAGGGGCAGTGCTATAATGAGGGGTAGTGCTGTAATGAGGTGCAGTGCTATAATGAGGACAGTGCCATAATGAGGCAGTGCTATAATGAGGTGTAGTGCTATAATGAGGGTTAGTGCTATAATGAGGGGCAGTGCTATAATGAGGTGTAGTGCTGTAATGAGGGCCAGTGCTGTAATGAGGGGCAGTGCTATATTGAGGGGCAGTGCTATAATGAGGTGTAGTGCTGCAATGAGGGGCAGTGCTATAATGAGGTGCAGTGCTATAATGAGGGACAGTGCCATAATGAGGGACAGTGCTATAATGAGTGGTAGTGCTGTAATGAGAGGCAGTGATATAATGAGGTGCAGTGCTATAATGAGGGATAGTGCCATAATGAGGTGCAGTGCTATAATGAGGGACAGTGCCATAATGAGGGACAGTGCTATAATGAGTGGTAGTGCTGTAATGAGGGCAGTGCTATAATGAGGGTTAATGTTGTAATGAAGGGTAGTGCTGTAATGAGGGGCAGTGCTATAATGAGGTGTAGTGCTGTAATGAGGGGCAGTGCTATAATGAGTGGTAGTGCTGTAATGAGGGGCAGTGATATAATGAGGTGCAGTGCTATAATGAGGGACAGTGCTATAATGAGGTGCAGTGCTATAATGAGGGACAGTGCCATAAAGAGGGACAGTGCTATAATGAGTGGTAGTGCTGTAATGAGAGGCAGTGATATAATGAGGTGCAGTGCAATAATGAGGGATCGTGCCATAATGAGGTGCAGTGCTATAATGAGGGACAGTGCTATAATGAGTGGTAGTGCTGTAATGAGGGCAGTGCTATAATGAGGTGTAGTGCTATAATGAGGGTTAGTGCTGTAATGAAGGGTAGTGCTGTAATGAGGGGCAGTGCTATAATGAGGTACAGTGCTGTAATGAGGGGCAGTGCCATAAAAAGGGTCAGTGCTGTAATGAGGGCAGTGCCATAAAAGGTCAGTGCTGTAATGAGGGGCAGTGCTATAATGAGGGCAGTGCTATAATGTGGTGTAGTGCTGTAATGAGGGGCAGTGCATAAAGAGGTCAGTGCTGTAATGAGGAGCAGTGCTATAATGAGGAGCAGTGCTGTAATGAGGGTAGTGCTGTCATGAGGGCAGTGCTATAATGAGGTGTAGTGCTGTAATGAGGGGCAGTGCCATAAAGAGGGACAGTGTTGTAATGAGGGCAGTGCTATAATGCGGGGCAGTGCTATAATGAGGTGCAGTGCTATAATGAGGGACAGTGCCATAATGAGGTACATTGCTATAATGAGGGACAGTGCCATAATGAGGGACAGTGCTATAATGAGCGGTAGTGCTGTAATGAGGGCAGTGCTATAATGAGGTGTAGTGGTATAATGAGGGTTAGTGCTGTAATGAAGGGTAGTGCTATAATGAGGTGTAGTGCTGTAATGAGGTGTAGTGCTGTAATGAGGGGCAGTGCTATATTGAGGGGCAGTGCTATAATGAGGTGTAGTGCTGTAATGAGGGGCAGTGCTATAATGAGTGGTAGTGCTGTAATGAGGGGCAGTGATATAATGAGGTGCAGTGCTATAATGAGGGACAGTGCTATAATGAGGTGCAGTGCTATAATGAGGGACAGTGCCATAATGAGGTGCAGTGCCATAGTGAGGGACAGTGCCATAATGAGGGACAGTGCTATAATGAGCGGTAGTGCTGTAATGAGGGCAGTGCTATAATGAGGTGTAGTGGTATAATGAGGGTTAGTGCTGTAATGAAGGGTAGTGCTATAATGAGGGGCAGTGCTATAATGAGGTGTAGTGCTCTAATGAGGGTCAGTGCTGTAATGAGGGGCAGTGCTATATTGAGGGGCAGTGCTATAATGAGGTGTAGTGCTGTAATGAGGGGCAGTGCTATAATGAGTGGTAGTGCTGTAATGAGGGGCAGTGATATAATGAGGTGGAGTGCTATAATGAGGGACAGTGGTATAATGAGGTGCAGTGCTATAATGAGGGACAGTGCCATAAAAAGGGACAGTGCTATAATGAGTGGTAGTGCTGTAATGAGGGCAGTGCTATAATGAGGTATAGTGCTGTAATGAGGGGCAGTGCCATAAGAAGGGTCAGTGCTGTAATGAGGGGCAGTGCTATAATGAGATGTAGTGCCATAAAGAGGGACAGTGTTGTAATGAGGGCAGTGCTATAATGTGGGGCAGTGCTATAATGAGGTGCACTGCTATAATGAGGACAGTGCCATAATAAGGTGCAGTGCTATAATGAGGGACAGTGCCATAATGAGGGACAGTGCTATAATGAGTGGTAGTGCTGTAATGAGGGCAGTGCTATAATGAGGGTATAGTGCTATAATGAGGTTAGTGCTGTAATGAAGGATAGTGCTGTATTGAGGGGCAGTGCTATAATGAGTGGCAGTGCTGTAATGAGGGGCAGTGATATAATGAGGTACAGTGCTATAATGAGGGACAGTGCCATAATGAGGTGCAGTGCCATAGTGAGGGACAGTGCCATAATGAGGGACAGTGCTATAATGAGTGGTAGTGCTGTAATGAGGTGCAGTGATATAATGAGGTGCAGTGCTATAATGAGGGACAGTGCCATAATGAGGTGCAGTGCTATAATGAGGGACAGTGCCATAAAAAGGGACAGTGCTATAATGAGTGGTAGTGCTGTAATGAGGGCAGTGCTATAATGAGGTATAGTGCTGTAATGAGGGTCAGTGCCATAAAGAGGGTCAGTGCTGTAATGAGGGGCAGTGCTATAATGAGATGTCAGTGCCATAAAGAGGACAGTGTTGTAATGAGGGGCAGTGCTATAATGTGGGGCAGTGCTATAATGAGGTGCAGTGCTATAATGAGGAACAGTGCCATAATAAGGTGCAGTGCTATAATGAGGACAGTGCCATAATGAGGGACAGTGCTATAATGAGTGGTGAGTGCTGTAATGAGGGCAGTGCTAAATGAGGTGTAGTGCTATAATGAGGGTTAGTGCTGTAATGAAGGTAGTGCTGTAATGAGGGGCAGTGCTATAATGGTGGCAGTGCTGTAATGAGGGCAGTGATATAATGAGGTGCAGTGCTATAATGAGGGACAGTGCCATAATGAGGTGCAGTGCCATAGTGAGGGACAGTGCCATAATGAGGGACAGTGCTATAATGAGCGGTAGTGCTATAATGAGGGCAGTGCTATAATGAGGTGTAGTGGTATAATGAGGGTTAGTGCTGTAATGAAGGGTAGTGCTATAATGAGGGGCAGTGCTATAATGAGGTGTAGTGCTGTAATGAGGGTCAGTGCTGTAATGAGGGGCAGTGCTATATTGTGGGGCAGTGCTATAATGAGGTGTAGTGCTGTAATGAGGGGCAGTGCTATAATGAGTGGTAGTGCTGTAATGAGGGGCAGTGATATAATGAGGTGCAGTGCTATAATGAGGGACAGTGCTATAATGAGGTGCAGTGCTATAATGAGGGACAGTGCCATAAAAAGGGACAGTGCTATAATGAGTGGTAGTGCTGTAATGAGGGCAGTGCTATAATGAGGTATAGTGCTGTAATGAGGGGCAGTGCCATAAAGAGGGTCAGTGCTGTAATGAGGGGCAGTGCTATAATGAGATGTAGTGCCATAAAGAGGGACAGTGTTGTAATGAGGGCAGTGCTATAATGTGGGGCAGTGCTATAATGAGGTGCAGTGCTATAATGAGGGACAGTGCCATAATAAGGTGCAGTGCTATAATGAGGGACAGTGCCATAATGAGGGACAGTGCTATAATGAGTGGTAGTGCTGTAATGAGGGCAGTGCTATAATGAGGTGTAGTGCTATAATGAGGGTTAGTGCTGTAATGAAGGGTAGTGCTGTAATGAGGGGCAGTGCTATAATGAGTGGCAGTGCTGTAATGAGGGGCAGTGATATAATGAGGTGCAGTGCTATAATGAGGGACAGTGCCATAATGAGGTGCAGTGCCATAGTGAGGGACAGTGCCATAATGAGGGACAGTGCTATAATGAGTGGTAGTGCTGTAATGAGGGCAGTGCTATAATGAGGGTTAATGTTGTAATGAAGGGTAGTGCTGTAATGAGGGCAGTGCTATAATGAGGTGTAGTGCTGTAATGAGGGGCAGTGCTATAATGAGTGGTAGTGCTGTAATGAGGGGCAGTGATATAATGAGGTGCAGTGCTATAATGACGGACAGTGCTATACTGAGGTGCAGTGCAATAATGAGGACAGTGCCATAATGAGGACAGTGCTATAATGAGTGGTCAGTGCTGTAATGAGGCAGTGATATAATGAGGTGCAGTGCTATAATGAGGGATCGTGCCATAATGAGGTGCAGTGCTATAATGAGGGACAGTGCCATAATGAGGGACAGTGCTATAATGAGTGGTAGTGCTGTAATGAGGGCAGTGCTATAATGAGGGTTAATGTTGTAATGAAGGGTAGTGCTGTAATGAGGGGCAGTGCTATAATGAGGTGTAGTGCTGTAATGAGGGGCAGTGCTATAATGAGTGGTAGTGCTGTAATGAGGGGCAGTGATATAATGAGGTGCAGTGCTATAATGAGGGACAGTGCTATAATGAGGTGCAGTGCTATAATGAGGGACAGTGCCATAAGAGGGACAGTGCTATAATGAGTGGTAGTGCTGTAATGAGAGGCAGTGATATAATGAGATGCAGTGCTATAATGAGGGATTGTGCCATAATGAGGTGCAATGCTATAATGAGGGACAGTGCTATAATGAGTGGTAGTGCTGTAATGAGGGCAGTGCTGTAATGAGGTGTAGTGCTATAATGAGGGTTAGTGCTGTAATGAAGGGTAGTGCTGTAATGAAGGGCAGTGCTAAAATGAGGTATAGTGCTGTAATGAGGGGCAGTGCCATAAAAAGGGGCAGTGCTGTAATGAGGGGCAGTGCTATAATGAGGGGCAGTGCTATAATGAGGTGTAGTGCTGTAATGAGGGCAGTGCCATAAAGAGGTTCAGTGCTATAATGAGGGCAGTGCTGTAATGAGGGTAGTGCTGTAATGAGGGCAGTGCTATAATGAGGTGTAGTGCTGTAATGAGGGACAGTGCTATAATGAGTGGTAGTGCTGTAATGAGGGGCAGTGATGTAATGAGGTGCAGTGCTATAATGAGGGACAGTGCCATAATGAGGGACAGTGCTATAATGAGTGGTAGTGCTGTAATGAGGGCAGTGCTATAATGAGGTGTAGTGCTATGATGAGGGTTAGTGCTGTAATGAAGGGTAGTGCTGTAATGAGGGGCACTGCTATAATGAGGTATAGTGCTGTAATGAGGGGCAGTGCCATAAAGAGGGTCAGTGCTATAATGAGTGGCAGTGCTGTAATGAGGGTCAGTGCCATAAAGAGGGACAGTGTTGTAATGAGGGCAGTGCTATAATGTGGGGTCAGTGCTATAATGAGGTGCAGTGCTACAATGAGGGACAGTGCCATAATAAGTGTAGTGCTATAATGAGGGACAGTGCCATAATGAGGGACTGTGCTATAATGAGTGGTAGTGCTGTAATGAGGGCAGTGCTATAATGAGGTGTAGTGCTGTAATGAGGGGCAGTGCCATAAAGAGTGTCAGTGCTGTAATGAGGGGCAGTGCTGTAATGCGGGGTAGTGCTGTAATGAGGGGCAGTGATATAATGAGGTGTAGTGCTGTAATGAGGTGCAGTGCCATAAAGAGGGACAGTGTTGTAATGAGGGCAGTGCTATAATGCGGGGCAGTGCTATAATGAGGTGTAGTGCTATCATGAGGGGCAGTGCTATAATGTGGGGCAGTGCTATAATGAGGGGTAGTGCTATAATGAGGGCAGTGCTATAATGAGGTGTAGTGCTATAATGAGGGTAGTGATGTAATGAGGGCAATGGTATCATGATGGGTAGTGCTGTAATGAGGGTAGTGCTGTAATGAGTGGTAGTACTATCCTGAGGGGCAATGCTATAATGAGAGGTAGTGCTATGAGAGGCAGTGCAATATGAGGGACAGTGCTATAATGAAGGGTAGTGCTATAATGAGAGGCAGTGCTAGAATGACAGTTAGTGCTGCAATGAGGGGCAGTGCTATAATGAGGGGTAGTGCTGTAATGGGGCAGTGCTATAATAAAAGGCAGTGCTGTAATGAGGAGCGGTTCTATAATGAGGGGCAGTGCTGGTGTAACCCCCCTGCAAATGGGGGTTCCCAAAAGACTTCAGGAGCTTGCTTGAATGCTCCAAGCCTGAATGGTGTTTGGTGTTTAAGCCATTTATCAGTGAGTGTTTTTAGAGCCTCTGGTACTGTCTCTTTAAGAGCCGTCTGCTTGCAGACATAATTAGTTGTATGGGGGGACTGTGTGTTTCTCTGTTTGAGTACCACTCGAACTGCTGCCAATTCACTCCATTTTTGCAGTTACTAGGAGTACAAAGGAACCTATCTGAAAGATGTAACTGTTTGCCAGAAATAATTTAGAGTAATAATGAAAATACAGTTTGTCTGACCTGCTTTCTTTGCAGTCAGAACTGTGTTTGCCTAGTTCCCATTCTAGTTTTGAACTGCTGAACTGGACCAATCAGTGTGGGTAAGCTAGCTCTAAAATGGTGCCTTGGACGAATCAGAACTTGGACTCATAATCTGAGCCAGCCACAAGAGGATTGTATGGGCAGTGACTCTGGGAGATGTAGTTTGAAGCTTAGGCCCTTTGGACCAACAGCAGCAGTCTATTGTGAGTGACAGCCAATCCAGTCAAGAACTGGGAGGAACTCAAAGGAAGTGCCGGTTTTGTCTGTTGGAGTTTCAGTTTAGCTCTGGCAGTGAAGGGGAAGAAACCCTGTGCTCCCTCAGTGCACAGTTTCAGTCAAAAACGCGTGTAAAGGCCCAGAGTTCGGTCTGCAGCTTGTGTAACTGCTTGTTAGGACTGAATCCGTCCTGTGAAAAGAATCAAAGGATCTCTGAAGAGTAGAAACCAGGCTCACCCTGTAGAAGACTGGAGAATTGTTGAATTGCACTTGGTCTGTCAGAACTGAATCTGCTGTGTGTTCTCCGGTATTGTGCAGTAATTGCGATCGGGATAGAGAAGCAGCCTGCCTGGTATAGTACTTTCTTTTTACCATATAAATGTGTGAGGAGGCTTGTGCAGCTCAGGTGAATCCTGCTGCCATTAAAGGACTTTGCCTGTGACTGTTTACCATATAAATGTGTGAAGAGTCTCGTGGAGCTCAAGAGTAGCCCTGCTGGCGTTGAAGGACCCTATCTTGTTTGGAGGTCGTGAGTACTAATTCAGGGTCGCTCCTGTTGAATTGCCACATAAATCAAATGGAATCACTGTACTGCTGACTGTTTAAACTAATTTTCTTTTCACTGTGTGAAAGGGCCCCTACCAGCTGCCACGGTTTGGACTAGCCACTAGGGCTTGGGTACCCAGGGACAGTAACTGGTGGGACAGGCCTGCACAGAGCCATGGGTAGATAGTAAAGTGATAAGCTAATTAACCTGATTTCCCCTGTCCTTGTTATATCCCCTAAATAAATCAGAGCTGCTTGTTTCAGCAAAGTTATACTGCCTGAGGTATTTGTCTATGTTAAAGTCACGGTACTGTGATTGTTGCACTGTATCTTATTTCACAGGAGGTCCCAGTGCGGAACTAGTCCTGGGGGTAAGTGTATACTGTGAGGTAATTCTGATATATTGTGTGGGCCACTAGTGGGAGAAAGGGGGTTGCAGTGTCCCAGAGGGCTGTGACCAAGTAAGTTTAACTATTACCAAACCTGACCTCTGGGTGGGAGGCACCCGCCATTGGATCAGGCCCCTCAACCTGTTAGTGCAAATCAGGCAGGGTAGTAGCCCCTGGGATAGCGCTCATCTAGGGGTTACACAAAGGACAAGTCTAGATGGAGCCAACAAATTAGCACCCTGGTATGCTTATAACTGCACCAAAAGTGATGCCACTGGGTTCTCCCCCTACCGCCTGATGTTTGGAAGAGAAGCTCGACTGCCGGTAGATGTGTGTTTTGGGGTCTCTCCTGATGGGGTTCGAGCTGACAACTATTTACAGTATATGCAAAAGTTAAAGGCCCAGCTAAATCATGCGTACCAACTGGCTCAAACCATGGCTGCCAAAAGAAATCTGGCCAACAAAGAACGGTATGATAAAAAGGTGAAAGCACAGGAACTCCAGGAGGGAGATCGGGTATTGCTAAGAAATCTGGGACTGCATGGCAAACACAAGATTGCTGACAGATGGCACCATCTCCCTCACATTGTAGTGGGCAAACTAGATGATCTGAAAGTGTGTACAAAGTAAGGCCTGAGAATAATTCAAAAGATGTAAAAACAATGCATAGAAATCATTTACTGCCCATTGGACAAATCTTGATTGAGTCTGAGCCCCCCAGAAGATGCCCCCTCTGGACCAGTGACTAGAGCTGCTGCTAAGAAAAGATCAAGAAAGTCTGCACCTACAGAAGCAGAGTTAAAACATAGAAACACAGAAACATAGAATTTGATGGCAGATAAGAACCGCTTGGCCCACCCAGTCTGCCCATTTCCCTACCTACTGGATAAGCTGCAGATCCTAGTTAACCAGCAGCCTACTTCTTCTTACCCCCACCCCCCAGAATTGCCTTATGACTGTCCCATGCATGTTTGAATTCCACCACTGATTTTGACTCCACAACCTCCTCCAGAAGGCTGTTCCATGCATCCACAACCCTCTTTGTGAAAAAATACTTCCTTAAATTACCTCTGAGCCGCCCCCCCCATCTTCAGATTGTGCGCTCTTGTTCTTGCACACCTCTTCTTTTGAAAGATGCTACCCTCTTGGACTTTGTTGATTCCCTTGAGGTACTTGAAAGTTTCTATCATGTCCCCCCCCTCTCCCTCCTTTCCTCGAGGCTATACATATTAAGCTCCTTAAGTCTCTCTTCATATGTCTTCCGGTGCAGACCCTGCACCATTTTAGTTGCCCTCCTCTGGACAGCTTCCATCCTGTCTATGTCTTTGCGGAGATTGGGTCTCCAGAACTGCACACAGTACTCCAGATGGGGTCTCACCAGCTGTCTGTACAGAGGGATAATAACTTCCTGTTTTCTACTGGTGATGCCTCTCCCTCTGCATCCCAGTATCCCCCCAGCCCTCCTTGCTGCCCTCTCACATTGCTTGCCCACCTTTAGGTCATCTGATATGACTACCCCCAGGTCCCTTTCCATTTTTGTTGTTGTTAGTATCTCACCCCCCATTGTGTACTCTTCCCTGGGTTTTGTTTCCCAGGTGCATTACCTACACTTCTTAGCATTGAATCTAAGCTGCCATACATTTGACCATTCCCTCACTTGCCAAGTCCCTTCTCATCCTTTCCACCCCACCCTGTGCATCAACTCTGTTGCAGATCTTAGTGTCATCTGCAAAGAGACATACTTTCCTTCCAGTCCTTCTGCAATGTCACTTATAAAGACATTGAAGAGGACCGGTCCTAATACTGAACCCTGCGGTACCCCACTAGTAACCCTCCTTTCTTCTGAGTGGACTCCATTTACTATTACTCTCTGTGTCCTATTCTCCAGCCAATTCTTTACCCAGGCTGTCATCTTGGGACCCACTCCCAGGCTGGCTAACTTGTATATTCATCTTTTGTGTGGGACTGTGTCAAATGCCTTGCTAAAGTCTAGGTAGGCCACGTCCACAGCCCCTCCCTGATCTACTACTTTGGTCACCCAGTCAAAGAAATCTATCAGATTTGTCTGGCATGACCTTCCCGCTGTGAATCCATGCTGCCTATGGTCCTGTGCCCCTCTGGCCTCTAGATACTCGACAATTCTTTCCTTCAGAAGTGATTTCACAAGTGTTCCCCTCCACAAGTCCCAGTTGACCATGACTGTCAGTCCATATCAGAAGAAAGTGAATGTGACTTTGAATACTGCCCTTCTTACAAACTGAGTCAATTGTTTCGGGGCAATCCCCTAGTCAATACTGGAGATGAAGCTGGGCCTTCTGGACTGTCTGAGCCTCCAGCTTCGTCCCTAGACCAATGCTCCCAGAAAGTGCAGTGCAAAACATCAGGTCAGATGAAATGGAATCATTGTGTATGGTTGAACTGTTTGAGCTTTCAGGGGAGGAAAATGATGGACTGGAACAGACTGGTGATACACCAGAACAAGAAGAGTATTTTGAGTGCCCTGATGGTCCACTGCCAGTGTCCGAAAGCTCTCCATGTCAGCCAAATGTTGTGGACTCAGAGACTGTAACTCCTGGAGCTGAAAGTGCCCCTAGTTCTAGCCTCTCTACCCCCATGGAGATGCCCCTGACAAGTGAGGACAATGCCGAAAATGAGGCTCAGAGTGCAGAGACTGTAACAGTTCCCCCTAGAAAGACTGGTCGAGCTGTAAAGCCTGTGGTGCACCTCAGTTATGATTCCCTTGGGAGACCTGTGGACTTGCCTCTCAATGTTGTCCATAAAGGAGTGTATGTGTCCCCGAGCTCATTGCCCAAACATGCCCCAGCACCCAGCACTTACAATCAGTCTTTGCACCCCTAACACCTACCTGGCATATTCCCTCGACAAGGCCCCCTGGCTGTACTGTCTCCCACCCTCGTCCACCTCCCCCCGTATCTCCTCCCTGCCCCTGCCCCCACCCCACCTCCATTCTCCCCTTACCCTCCTCCTCCCCCTCATCTCCTACCCTCACTTCTCGCCCCTCGACCCCTCCTCCTCCCCTTGTCTTGCTCATAGCTCAAGTCTTTGTACTGGTTATTACATGTCTGTAAGTCAGTGACTTTATGTTTGTAACTAAAAATGATGACTGTTTCACACGCTGACGTGGAACCTTAGTAAAAGAGCCTCGGCTCAAAGGTATTGTAATCTTAGATTGAAATAAATAAATAAATAAACTGAGTGTCAGTGCTAACTCCAAGTTACTTGTGTTGCCCTCTAAGTATGGTGCCCTTGCCCCGTCCAGCCCCAAGGTAACTGATAGGGAAGGGCCCCCTCTCTTCAGGTTTCATGTACAAGAGATAATAACCTGAGTTATGGTACAATGTGTGTAATACTGTGTAAAGAGTGACGTACTGCAACGTTTCAGAAATGTGTTCCTGGTAAAGTGATATATTGACTGATGATTACATGTGTGAGCCTAACGCAAATGTATCGGCTGCAATTGAAACTTAGGGGTACTTGCTTGATGTGGACATCAAGCTTTCCCAGGCCAGGAAGGTGTAACCCCCCTGCAAATGGGGGTTCCCAAAAGACTTCCAGGAGCTTGCTTGAATGCTCCGAGCCTGAATGGTGTTTGGCATTTAAGCCATTTGTCTGTGAGTGTTTTAGAGCCTCTGGTACTGTCTCTTTAAGAGCTTTCTGCTTGCAGACATAATTAGTTTGTATGGGGGGACTGTGTGTTTCTCTGCTTGAGTCCCACTCGAGCTGCTGCCAATTCACTCCGTTTTTGCAGTCACTAGGAGTGCAAAGGAACCTATCTGAAAGATGTAACTGTTTGCCAGAAATCATTTAGAGTAATAATGAAAATACAGTTTGTCTAACCTGCTTTTCTTTGCAATCAGAACTGTATTTGCTAGTTCCCCATTCTAGTTTTGAACTGCTGAACTGGACCAATCAGTGTGGGTTAAGGGAGCTCTAAAATGGTGCCTGTGGACGAATCAGAACTTGGACTCGTAATCTGAGCCAGCCACAAGAGGATTGTATGGGCAGTGACTCTGGGAAGTGTAGTTTGGACTTTGGCGCCTTTTTACACCAACAAGGGGAGGCTATTGTGAGTGACAGCCAATCCAGCCAAGAACTGGGAGGAACTCAAAGGAAGTGCCCGGTTTTGTCTACTGGAGTTTCAGTTTAGCTCTGACAGTGAAGAGGGAACGAGCCCTGTGCTCCTTTGGTGCTCAGTTTTAGTCGGGAAACGCGTGTAAGGCCCCAAGTTTTGGTCTGCAGATTGTGCAACTGCTTGTTCGGACTGAATCCATCCTGTGAAGAGAATCAAAGGAGATCTGAAGAGTAGAAACCAGGCTTACCTTGTAGAAGACTGGAGAAATTGCTGAATCGCGCTCGGTTTGTCAGGAACTGAATCTGCTATGTGTTCTCCCGGGTATTGTGCAGTAATTGCGATCGGGATAGAGAAGCAGCCTGCCTGGTATAGTACTTTCTTTTTCCATATAAATGTGTGTAGTGCTTGTGGGGACTCACGTTTCAAATCCCCTGTACAGTGAATTGAGTGCATGAAGCTGCAAGTAAATCCCATCTTAATCCAGACTACATCCATTTGCTCTGAACTGCCTTGGGGTCCAGTCACAAGGACCTTGTCCACGTGGTCTGCTCCTCCTGGCAATCCAGGACAATCTGCCTTCCACTCAGTTTCAGCCCTGAATTTGTGAGTACAAATCAGGGTAGCTCCCTGCCATCATCTAATTGCAAGTGTTCCATCTGATTACTTTTCCTTTCTTTCTCCACGAACTGAGCCTACCGGCTCCGGATTACAATTTGGGTATTGTGCCTGCATTTTCCATCTTCAGGGCCCCAACCAGCTGCATCAAATAGGCTAGCCTCTTATTGCCTGGGTACACAGTAAGAGTGATATTAGGGACATTTGGGATTCTGAAATATGTGCACAGTACTGTGATTATTAATGCGTTTAAACTAATTAACCTGATTTCCCCCGTCCTTGTTATATCCCCCTAAATAAATCAGATCTGTTTGTTTCAGCAAAGTTACACTGCCTGAGGTATTAAGTCTATGTTAAAGTATTGTACTGTGGTTTTGCACTGTATCATCTTGTTTTACAGGGAGTCCCCGGAGTCACGCTGACCGAACCAGTCCTGGGGGTAAGTGTATACTGTGAAGGTAATTCTGATATATTGTGTGGGCCACTAGTGGGAAGAAAGGGGGGTCGCAGCATCCCAGAGGGCTGTGACCGAGTTAGTTTAGCTATTGCAAACCCTGACCTCTGGGTGGAGGCCCCCCTCCATCGGATCCAGGCCCCTCAACCTTTTAGTGGCAAATCAGGCAGGGGTAGTAGCTCTTGGGATAGCGCTACCTAGGGGTTACACTGTAATGAGGGGTAGTGCTGTCATGAGGGGCAGTGCTATCATGAGGGGCAGTACTATAATGAGGGGCAGTGCTATAATGAGGGCATGCTATAAATAGGGGCAGTGCTGTAATGGGACAGTGCTATAATGAGGGGCAGTGCTATCATGAGGGGTAGTGCTGTAATGAGGGGCAGTGCTATAATGAGGGGTAGTGCTATAATGAGGGCAGTGCTATAATGAGGGGTAGTTCTGTAATGAGGGCAGTGCTATAATGAGGGGTAGTTCTGTAATGAGGGGCAGTGTTATGAGGGGCAGTGCTATAATGAGGGGTAGTGCTATAATGAGGGCAGTGCTATAATGAGGGGTAGTTCTGTAATGAGGGGCAGTGCAATAGTTTTTATTATTTATTTAGTTTTTGTTGACGGATAAGTGCACTAGACAAATCCTACCTATTTTCAGAGCGACCGGGGGAGGATACAGATGAATGCCAATTGACCTTGAACCAGATTAAGCTGTTAGTGATATTTATAGTGAATGAGAAATTTGGCCAAGGACACTGGGAATTCCCTACTCTTTTCGATAAGTGCCATGGGATCTTTAACATCCACCTGAACTACCACCAGTCCAGGCTGATGGGACCTCGGTTTAACGTCTCATCCGAAAGATGGCACCTCAGAAGTGCAGCACCCCTCTCATGCTGCACTGCAGTGTCAGTACTTGGATATTAACCCAAGTGCCAGATGTGGGAACTGAACCCACAGCCCTCTGATCTCCCGGCCTCAGAGGCAAGTGTGCTACCTACTGAGTCACTGACACTGCAGGTGCAGTGCTACAATGAGGGGCAGTACCATAATGAGGGATAGTGCTATAATGAGTGACAGTGCTGTAATGAGGGGCAGTGCTATAATGAGGTGCAGTGCTATCATGTGGGGCAGTGCTATAATGAGGGGTAGTGCTGTAATGAAGGGCAGTGCAATATGAGGGGCAGTGCCATAATGAGGGATAGTGCTATAATGAAGGGCAGTGCTATAATGAGGGATAGTGCTATAATGAGGGGCAGTGCTATAATGAGGGGCAGTGCTGTAATGAGGGGCAGTGCTATCATGAGGGGTAGTGCTGTAATGAGGGGTAGTGCTACAATGAGGGCAGTGCTATAATGAGGGGTAGTTCTATAATGAGGGCAGTGCTATAATGAGTGGTAGTGCTATAATGAGGGGCAGTGCTGTAATGAGGGGCAGTGCTATCATGAGGGGCAGTACTATAATGAGGGGCAGTACTACAATGAGGGGTAGTGCTGTAATGGGACAATGTTATTTTTTTTTATATTTAGCTTTTGTTGACCGGGTAAGTGCACTAGACAAATCCTGCCTATTTTCAGGCACGACCCGGGAGAGGGGGGATACAGATGAATGCCAACTGACCTTGAACCAGATTAAGCTGTTGGTGGTATTTTTAGTGAATGAGGGAAATTTGGCCAGGACACCGGGGAAATTCCCCTACTCTTTTCGATAAGTGCCATGGGGTCTTTAACATCCACCTGAACTACCACCAATCCAGGCAGATGGGACCTCGGTTTAACGTCTCATCCGAAAGACGGCACCTCAGAAATGCAGCACCCTCTCATGCTGCATTACAGTGTCAGTACTGGGATATTAACCCAAGTGCCAGATGTGGGAACTGAACCCATAGCCCTCTGATCTCCTGGCCTCAAAGGCAAGTGTGCTACCTACTGAGCCACTGACACTGACACTGTTATCATGAGGGGCAGTGCTATAATGAGGGGCAGTACAATAATGAGGGGCAGTGGCATAATGAGGGGCAGTGCTATCATGAGGGGCAGTGCTGTAATGGTACAGTGCTATAAGGAGGGACAGGTGCTTTAATGAGGGGCAGTGCTATTATGAGGGGCAGGGCTATAATGAGAGGTAGTGCTATAATGAGAGGCAGTGCAATATGAGGGAAATTGCTATAATGAGAGGTAGTGCTAGAATGAGGGGTAGTGCTATAATGAGAGCAGTGCTATAATGAGGGGCAGTGCTATAATGAGAGCAGTGCTATAATGAGGTGCAGTGCTATAATGAGGGCAGTGCTATAATGAGGGCAGTGCTATAATGAGGGTAGTGCTGTAATGAGGGGCAGTGCTATAATGAGGTGCAGTGCTATAATGAGGGAAGTGCTATAATGAGGGCAGTGCTATAATGAGGGTAGTGCTGTAATGAGGGCAGTGCTATAATGAGGGCAGTGCTATAATGAGGGCAGTGCTATAATGAGGGCAGTGCTGTAATGAGGGCAGTGCTATAATGAGGGGTAGTGCTATAATGAGGGGTAGTGCTATAATGAGGGCAGTGCTATAATGAGGCAGTGCTGATAATGAGGGCAGTGCTATAATGAGGCAGTGCTATAATGAGGGCAGTGCTATAATGAGGGGTAGTGCTATAATGAGAGCAGTGCTATAATGAGGGCAGTGCTATAATGAGGGCAGTGCTATAATGAGGGCAGTGCTATAATGAGGGGCAGTGCTATAATGAGGCAGTGCTATAATGAGGGGCAGTGCTATAATGAGGGCAGTGCTATAATGAGGGCAGTGCTATAATGAGGGGCAGTGCTATAATGAGGTCAGTGCTATAATGAGGGCAGTGCTATAATGAGGGGTAGTGCTGTAATGAAGGGCAGTGCTATAATGAGGGCAGTGCTATAATGAGGGTAGTGCTATAATGAGGGTAGTGCTATAATGAGGGGCAGTGTATAATGAGGGCAGTGCTATAATGAGGTGAGTGCTATAATGAGGGGCAGTGCTATAATGAGGGCAGTGCTATAATGAGGGGTCAGTGCTGTAATGAGGGGCAGTGCTGTAATGAGGGTCAGTGCTATAATGAGGGCAGTGCTATAATGAGGGCAGTGCTATAATGAGGGCAGTGCTATAATGAGGCAGTGCTATAATGAGGGCAGTGCTATAATGAGGGTAGTGCTATAATGAGGGGCAGTGCTATAATGAGGGTCAGTGCTATAATGAGGGCAGTGCTATAATGAGGTGAGTGCTATAATGAGGGTAGTGCTATAATGAGGGGCAGTGCTATAATGAGGTGTAGTGCTATAATGAGGGCAGTGCTATAATGAGTGGTAGTGCTGTAATGAGGGGCAGTGCTATAATGAGGTGCAGTGCTATAATGAGGGGCAGTGCTATAATGAGGGCAGTGCTATAATGAGGCAGTGCTATAATGAGGGACAGTGCTATAATAGGGAGTGCTATAATGAGGGGTAGTGCTATAATGAGGGGCAGTGCTATAATGAGGGCAGTGCTATAATGAGGAGCAGTGCTATAATGAGGGTAGTGCTGTAATGAGGGCAGTGCTATAATGAGGTGAGTGCTATAATGAGGTAGTGCTATAATGAGGCAGTGCTATAATGAGGGGCAGTGCTATAATGAGGGGCAGTGCTGTAATGAGGGACAGTGCTATAATGAGGTAGTGCTGTAATGAGGGCAGTGCTATAATGAGGTGCAGTGCTATAATGAGGGCAGTGCCATAATGAGGGCAGTGCTATAATGAGGCAGTGCTATAATGAGGGCAGTGCTATAATGAGCAGTGTTATAATGGGGGCAGTGCTATAATGAGGGTCAGTGCTATAATGAGGGCAGTGCTATAATGAGGGCAGTGCTATAATGAGGGCAGTGCATAATGAGGAGCAGTGCTATAATGAGGGTAGTGCTATAATGAGGGGCAGTGCTATAATGAGGAGTAGTGCTATAATGAGAGCAGTGCTATAATGAGGGGCAGTGCTATAATGAGGGCAGTGCTATAATGAGGACAGTGCTATAATGAGGCAGTGCTATAATGAGGGGCAGTGCTATAATGAGGGTAGTGCTGTAATGAGGCAGTGCTATAATGAGGGGCAGTGCTATAATGAGGCAAGTGCTATAATGAGGACAGTGCTATAATAGGTGCAGTGCTATAATGAGGGGTGCTATAATGAGGGGCAGTGCTATAATGAGGACAGTGCTATAATGAGGGGTAGTGCTATAATGAGGCAGTGCTATAATGAGGGTAGTGCTGTAATGAGGGTAGTGCTATAATGAGGGGCAGTGCTATAATGAGGGCAGTGCTATAATGAGGTGCAGTGCTATAATGAGGGCAGTGCTATAATGAGGGGCAGTGCTATAATGAGGGCAGTGCTATAATGAGGGCAGTGCTATAATGAGGACAGTGCTATAATGAGGGCAGTGCTATAATAGGGTGTCAGTGCTATAATGAGGGGCAGTGCTGTAATGAGGGAGTAGTGCTATAATGAGGGCAGTGCTATAATGAGGGGCAGTGCTATAATGAGGACAGTGCTATAATGAGGGGCAGTGCTATAATGAGGGCAGTGCTATAATGAGGAGTAGTGCTATAATGAGGGAGCAGTGCTATAATGAGGACAGTGCTATAATGAGGGTAGTGCTATAATGAGGAGTGCTATAATGAGGGGTGTAGTGCTGTAATGAGGGCAGTGCTATAATGAGGGGTAGTGCTATAATGAGAGGTAGTGCTATAATGAGGGCAGTGCTATAATGAGGGCAGTGCTATAATGAGGAGGTAGTGCTATAATGAGGCAGTGCTATAATGAGGGACAGTGCTATAATGAGGGCAGTGCTATAATGAGGGCAGTGCTATAATGAGGGTAGTGCTGTAATGAGGGCAGTGCTATAATGAGGGCAGTGCTATAATGAGGGGTAGTGCTATAATGAGGGCAGTGCTATAATGAGGGGCAGTGCTATAATGAGGGTAGTGCTATGTAATGAGGGCAGTGCTATAATGAGGACAGTGCTATAATGAGGGCAGTGCTATAATGAGGGGTAGTGCTATAATGAGGGCAGTGCTATAATGAGGGGTAGTGCTATAATGAGGGCAGTGCTATAATGAGGGCAGTGCTATAATGAGTGCAGTGTATAATGAGGGCAGTGCTATAATGAGGGCGAGTGCTATAATGAGGGCAGTGCTATAATGAGGGTAGTGCTATAATGAGGGCAGTGCTATAATGAGGTCAGTGCTATAATGAGGACAGTGCTATAATGAGGGCAGTTAAATAGGGGAGTAGTGCTATAGAGGGGCAGTGCTATAATGAGGGGTAGTGCTGTAATGAGGGCAGTGCTGTAATGAGGGGTAGTGCTATAATGAGGGGCAGTGCTATAATGAGGGTAGTGCTATAATGAGGCAGTGCTATAATGAGGACAGTGCTATAATGAGGGCTAGTGCTGTAATGAGGGACAGTGCTTTAATGAGCAGTGCTATAATGAAGGCAGTGCTATAATGAGGATAGTGCTATAATGAGAGCAGTGCTATAATGAGGGCAGTGCTGTAATGAGGGTAGTGCTATAATGAGGGGCAGTGCTATCATAGGGGGCAGTGCTATAATGAGGGGTAGTACTGTAATGAGGGGTAGTACTGTAATGAGGGCAGTGCTGTAATGAGGGGCAGTGCTATAATGAGGAGCAGTGCTATTATGAGGGGTAGTGCTATAATGAGAGCAGTGCTATAATGAGGGCAGTGCTATAATGAGGGGTAGTGCTGTAATGAGGGACAGTGCTATAATGAGAGCAGTGCTATAATGAGGAACAGTGCTATAATGAGGGGTAGTGCTATAATGAGGGTAGTGCTGTAATGAGGGGTAGTGCTATTATGAGGGGTAGTGCTATAATGAGGGCAGTGCTATAATGAGATCAGTGCTATTATGAGGGTAGTGCTATTATGAGGAGTAGTGCTATAATGAGAGCAGTGCTATAATGAGGGCAGTGCTATAATGAGGGTGCAGTGCTATAATGAGGTAGTGCTATAATGAGGGGTAGTGCTATAATGAGGGGCAGTGCTATAATGGGGTGAGTGCTGTAATGAGGGGCAGTGCTATAATGAGGGCAGTGCTATAATGGGGGCAGTGCTATAATGGAGGCAGTGCTGTAATGAGGCAGTGCTATAATGAGGGTCAGTGCTATAATGAGGGTAGTGCTATAATGAGGGTCAGTGCTATAATGAGGGCAGTGCTATAATGAGGGAGTAGTGCTATAATGAGGGCAGTGCTATAATGAGGATCAGTGCTATAATGAGGGTAGTGCTGTAATGAGGGTAGTGCTATAATAAGGGCAGTGATATAATGAGGGTAGCTATAATGAGGGCAGTGCTGTAATGAGGGGTAGTGCTATAATGAGGGCAGTGCTATCAGAGGGGCAGTGCTATAATGGGGAAGTAGTACTGTATGAGGGCAGTGCTGTAATGGGGGTAGTGCTAGAATGAGGGCAGTGCTATAATGAGGGTAGTGCTATAATGAGGGGTTGTGCTTGTGGTCAAACAGGGATTCAGCATGTTTGTAGTTCATTTGCATCACCAGGTAAGAAAAAAGGTTTGTCTCCCCATACGACGCACAGGGGAAATGCCAAACCTCACCCAACAACTAACACACCGAAATATGGCCAATGGAAAATCATGTACACAAATGCTCGCAGCCTGGGAAATAAGATCCCAGACCTGTGAACAATAATGTCAGAGGCTAAACTGGACATAGTAGCAATTAGGGAGACGTGGTTTACCAGCAACCACACTTGGGAGACTTCAGTACCTGGCTATGTACTGTTCAGAAGAGACCGAGTGCAAAGGGGAGGGTGTGTGTGGAGGGCCCTGTTTGCCAATGAAAATATCAAAGCCACAGAAATTCAGAATACACAAGGAGCCAGAAGAACTGTGGGTCACTCTGGAAACAGGAAATGGGACAGCCATAAGAACTGGGGTTGTCTACAGGCCTGCAGACCGGGGGGAGGACATAGACGCATTACTGTTTGAAGATATACAAAACATGACAACTAAAGGGGAGGTTCTGATAATGAGAGACTTCAACATGCCGGATACAGATTGGACAATACCAGCAGGAATATCTGCCAGAACTAGACACATGGTGGATTCCCTGCAGGTGAAGGGCCTCAAACAACTGGTACAACAACCCACAACAGACAGGACTATCCTAGATCTAGTACTAACTAACAGGAAGGGGATCACAGATCTCCAGGTAGAAGGTCACCTGGGGCCAGTGACCATCACATGGTATGGTTCCATTTGCCACTACATCTAAATCATCCCATTCCAAAGCAAAATATGGGACTTCAGAGGAGCTGATTTTGATAAGATGGCCAACAGAGTTAAGCTAGCCCTGGCAAAAAGAAACACAGGTGAGGGGTACAGGCAAAGCGGCAAGCATTAAGGATGCAATACTTGAAGCAACATCCAATTGTGTTAGACAGAAAAGGAAGTACAAAAGAAGAAGGAAACCACTTTGGTTCTCAAATACAGTAGCAGAAAAGGTCAGAGCCAAAGGCTGGCCTTCCAGGAAATACAAGGGAACACAGCGGGATGAAGATAGGAGGCATACCAAACTGCCCTAAGAGAAGCAGGGAAGGCAGTAAGGCAGGCAAAGTCCCAGACTGAGAAACACTAGCACAAACAGTAAAAGAAGGTGATAAGACTTTCTATAGATACATTAGTGAAAGGAGAAAGTCCAGAGGGGCATTGCTAAGCTCAAGGGAGAAAATGGGGCATGTGAGGAGGAGGACCTGTAAAATCATCTATCCTAAATAGATACTTTGCTCAGTATTTACTGAAGAGAAGGTAGGGCAGGGCCCACAGCTCAGCACCATGGACACAGAGGGGAGGGAGGTGAGCACTACTCTCTTCACAAAAGAAAGGGTCCTACAAGAGCTTGCTAAGCTCAGCGTGGACAAGGGAATGGGACCTGATGGCATACATCCCAGGGTACTTAAGGAGCTAAGGGTGGAACTAGCAGAGCCATTAGCAGAACTGTTTAGTGAATCTCTGAGCACAGGAGAGGTCCCAGAAGACTGGAGAAGGGCTCATGTGATCCGCTCCTAAAGAGTGGTAGCAGGAGGAGGCAGGAACTACAGACCAGTCAGTCATACACCTCAGTAGTGGGCAAGATTATGGAGGCATTCCTTAAGGAAAGGATAGTGCAACACCTGGAATCCATAGGGCACAGGATCCAAGACAGCATGGGTTTACAAAGGAAGGTCCTGTCAAACTAATCTCATAGATTTTTTGACTGGGTAACCAGAGTGGTGGACCAAGGGGAGCAGTTGATGTAGCCTACCTTGGCTTCAGCAAAGCTTCGACACTGTTCCACATAGAAGATTGATAAGCTGGGTAGGCTTGGGGTGGGTCAGAAGTTGGTCAACTGGGTGGCAAACTGGTTGTCGGGCAGAAAACAGAGAGTGGTGGTAAATGGTATGCAGTCAGAAGAGATGCAAGTCACAAGTGGGGTACCTCAGGGATCAATCCTGGGGCCAGTCCTCTTCAATATCTTCATTAGTGACATTGTAGATGGACTAGAGGGTAAGGCTTGTCTGTTTGCAGATGACACCAATGTCTGCAACAGAGTAGATGATCCAGATGGGGTGCGCAGAATGAGAAGAGATCTGGATAAACTAGCAAAATAGTCAGAAGAGTGGCAACTGGGATTTAATGCAAAGAAGTGCAAGATCATGCACATAGGGTAGAGAAACCCTGAAGCCACCTATAGGCTGGGAGGGGAGTTTCTGGCAGTCACAAAGGAAGAAAGAGACTTGGGCATCATCATCACTGATGACCTGAAATCATCCAAGCAGACCTCTAAAGCAGTAGGTAAGGCTAGGGGGATGTTAGGGTGTATTAGTAGGGGTATCACAAGTCATAAGAGGGAGGTAATAATCCCTCTTTACAAGACACTGGTTAGGCCCCATCTGGAGTACTGCATGCAGTACTGAAGGCCACACCTTCACAAGGGCATTAACCAAATTGAGGCAGTCCAGAGAAGGGCAACCAAAATGGTGCAGGGACTGCAGCAGAAGACATATGAGGACAGATTAACGGAGCTCAATATGCATACCCTTGAGCAAATGAGGGAGAGAGGTGATATGATCGAAACATTCAAACACCTTAAGGGCATTAACAAGGTGAAAGAGTCTAACATGTTTAAATATAAGAAAAATAGCAGGACAAGAGGACACAGCATAAGATTAGAGGGAGGACGATTAAGGGGTAATGTGAGGAAATTGTTTTTCACAGAAAGAGTGGTGGATGCATGGAACGGCCTACCTCAGGAAGTGGTGGCTATGAATACAGTGCAGGGCTTCAAACAGGCATGTAGTAGGCATAGGGGAGCAATACAGATGAGTATGAATAGATAGGCCACTGACAGAGCAAAGGCCGATGGCTCATTCATAAGGTAGAAAAAGAAATGGGCAGACTGGACGGGCCTTGTGGTCCTTATCTGCCGTCAACCTCTATGTTTCTATGTTTCTATGTTTCTAATGAGGGGCAGTGCTATAATGAGGGGCAGTGCTATAATGAGGGGTAGTGCTGTAATGAGGGGTAGTGCTATATGTGGGACAGTGTTATAATGAGGGGCAGTGTTATGATGAGGGCAGTGCTATAATTAGGGGCAGTGCTGTAATGAGGGGCAGTGCTATCATGAATAGCAGTGCTATAATGAGCGGCAGGGCTATAATGAAGGGTAGTGCTATATTAAGGGGTAGTGATATAATGAGGGGTAGTGCAATATGAGGGGCAGTGCTGTAATGAGGGGCAGTGCAATATAAGGGGCAGTGCTGTAATGAGAGGCAATGCTATAATAAGGGGTAGTGCTATAATGAAGGGCAGGGCTACAATGAGTGGCAGATGTATAATGAGGGGCAGTACATTATGAGGAGCAATGCTATAATGAGGGCCAGTGCTATAATGAGGGTCAGGGCTGTAATGAGAGGCAGTGTTGTAATTAGGGGCAGTGCTATAATGAGGGCAGTGCTATAATGAGGGTAGTGCTGTAATGAGGGCAGTGCTATAATGAGGTGTAGTGCTGTAATGAGGGGCAGTGCTATAATGAGGGGTAGTGCTGTAATGAGGGGCAGTGCTATAATGAGGGCAGTGCTATAATGAGGGCAGTGCTATAATGAGGTGCAGTGCTATAATGAGGGCTAGTGCTATAATGAGGAGCAGTGCTATAATGAGGGCAGTGCTATAATGAGGGGCAGTGCTATAATGAGGGGCAGTGCTATAATGAGGGCAGTGCTATAATGAGGGCAGTGCTATAATGAGGAGCAGTGCTATAATGAGGACAGTGCTATAATGAGGGTAGTGCTGTAATGAGGGCAGTGCTATAATGAGGGGCAGTGCTATAATGAGGGTAGTGCTGTAATGAGGGTCAGTGCTATAATGAGAGTAGTGCTGTAATGAGGGGCAGTGCTATAATGAGGGCAGTGCTATAATGAGGGCAGTGCTATAATGAGAGGCAGTGCTATAATGAGGGGTAGTGCTATAATGAGAGCAGTGCTATAATGAGGGCAGTGCTGTAATGAGGGTAGTGCTATAATGAGGGGCAGTGCTATAATGAGGGGCAGTGCTATAATGAGGGGTAGTGCTGTAATGAGGGCAGTGCTATAATGAGTGGTAGTGCTGTAATGAGGGGCAGTGCTATAATGAGGGCAGTGCTGTAATGAGGGCAGTGCTATAATGAAGAGCAAGTGCTGTAATAAGGAGCATTGCCATTGTAAGGTTCAGTGTAACAGTGAGGGGAGGTGCTATAATGAGGGCAGTGCTATCATGAGGGGCAGTGCTATAATGAGGGGTAGTGCTGTAATGAGAGCAGTGCTGTAATGAGGGCAGTGCTATAATGAGGGGTAGTGCTATATGAGGGCAGTGCTATAATGAGGGCAGTGCTATAATGAGGGCAGTGCTATAATGAGGGGCAGTGCTATAATGAGGCAGTGCTATAATGAGGGCAGTGCTATAATGAGGGCAGTGCTATAATGAGGTAGTGCTATAATGAGGGCAGTGCTATAATGAGAGGGCAGTGCTATAATGAGGCAGTGCTATAATGAAGAGCAGTGCTGTAATGAGGTGCAGTGCTATAATGAGGGACAGTGCTATAATGAGGGACAGTGCTATAATGAGTGGTAGTGCTGTAATGAGGGCAGTGCTATAATGAGGGTAGTGCTGTAATGAAGGGTAGTGCTATAATGAGGCAGTGCTATAATGAGGGGTAGTGCTATAATGAGGCAGTGCTTAATGAGGGGTAGTGCTATAAGAGAGGCAGTGCTATAATGAGGGGTAGTGCTGTAATGAGGGTAGTGCTGTAATGAAGGCAGTGCTATAATGAGGCAGTGCTATAATGAGGGGCAGTGCTATTATGAGGGGTAGTGCTGTAATGAGGAGCAGTGCTATAATGAGAGCAGTGCTATAATGAGGGGCAGTGCTATTATGAGGGGTAGTGCTATTATGAGGGGTAGTGCTGTAATGAGGGGTAGTGCTATAATGAGGGGCAGTGCTATCAGAGGGGGCAGTGCTATAATGAGGGGTAGTACTGTAATGAGGGCAGTGCTGTAATGAGGGGTAGTGCTATAATGAGGGCAGTGCTATAATGAGGAGCAGTGCTGTAATGAGGGGTAGTGCTATTATGAGGGGTAGTGTTATAATGAGGGTAGTGCTGTAATGGGGGTAGTGCTATAATGAGGGCAGTGCTATAATGAGGGGTAGTGCTATAATGAGGGCAGTGCTATAATGAGGGTAGTGCTATAATGAGGCAGTGCTGTAATGAGGGACAGTGCTATAATGAGCAGTGCTATAATGAGGGCAGTGCTATAATGAGGGGTAGTGCTATAATGAGGGCAGTGCTATAATGAGAGCAGTGCTGTAATGAGGAGCAGTGCCATAGTGAGGTTCAATGTAACAGTGAGGGAGTGCTATAATGAGGGGCAGTGCTATAATGAGGGTAGTACTGTAATGAGGCACTGCTGTAATGAGGCAGTGCTATAATGAGGGGTAGTGCTATCAGAGGGGGCAGTGCTATAATGAGGGGTAGTGCTATAATGAGGGGCCGTAATGTTATGAGGGGCATTGCTATAATGAGGATAGTGCTGTAATGAGGGGCAGTGGAATATGAGGGCGACGTCTATAATGAGGGCAGTGCTATAATTAGGGGCAGTGCTATAATGAGGGGTAGTGATGTAATGAAGGGTAGTGCTATAATGAGGGCAGTGCTATAATTAGGGCAGTGCTATAATGAGGGTAGTGCTGTAATGAGGGCAGTGCTATAATGAGGTGTAGTGCTGTAATGAGGGCAGTGCTATAATGAGGGGCAGTGCTATAATGAGGGACAGTGCATAATGAGGGCAGTGCTATAATGAGGGCAATGCTATAATGAGGGGCAGTACTATAATGAGGGTAAGTGATATAATGAGGGGTAGTGCTATAATGAGGAGCAGTGCTATAATGAGAGGTAGTGCTATAATGAGGGGCAGTACGTTATGAGAGGGAGTGGTATAATGAGGGGCAGTGCTATAATGAGGGGTAGTGCTGTAATGAGGGGCAGTACAATTTGAGGAGCAATGCTATAGTGAGGGCCAGTGCTATAATGAGGGTCAGGGCTAATGAGTGGCAGTGCTGTAATTAGGGGCAGAGGGGCTGTAATGAAGGGCAGGGGGTTGTTAATCAGGGGCCGGGGTCTGTAATACGTGGCAGTGCTGTAATGAGGGTAGGGGACTGTAGTGATGGGCAGGGCTATAATGAGGGGCAGTGCTATAATGAGGGCCAGTGCTGTGATGATGAGTAGTGCTATAATGTGGGCCAGGTCTATAATAAGGGGCAGTGCTATAATGAGGGGTAGTACTATAATGAAGGCCAGTGCTATAATGAGAGGTAGTTCTATAATGGGCCAGGGCTATAGTGAGGGCAGTGCTGTAATGAGAGTCATGCTATAATGAGGGTAGTGCTGTAATGAGGGTCAGTGCTATAATGAGGAGCGGTGCTATAATGAGGTAGTGCTATAATGAGGGCCAGTGCTTTAATGAGGGGCAGTGCTATAATCTGGGCAGCAGCTATAATGAGGGGTAGTGCTATTATGAGGGCAGTGCTATAATGAGGGCCAGTGCTATAATGAGAGGCAGTGCCATAATGAGGCCAGTGCTTCAGTGAGGTTCAATGCAACAGTGAATGACAGGGTTACCAAGGAGGGGAGTACTATGATGAGTGGCAGTGCAATAGTGAATGACAGGAAAGAATGGCTTATTGCAAACAAACTGTGAGTAACTTCATTATTCTGCGTAGCATTGCTAAGGTGAGACACAGGAAACTAAGGGAACTTCCCTCCCCTGATCCATACTCGCTGTTTCCCCGATCTTTCATAATTCCCTCCTCCATTCTATATGCCAGAGGTATGTACCTGTTTCACACTGTAATATCTCCCCCATATGTTTCCTTTCTGCCTACTGCTGGGGTATGTGCCTTTCCTTGAGCCCTTGTAGACCCGGTCCCCTTCCTTCCTTCCTTCCTTCTAGCCATCCCCCAATCGAAGGAGGAGGAAGGGTGATACTACCACCCATAGATCGCTGGTCAGGCCTTACCTGGAATATGGAGTCCAGTTCTGGAGGCCTCACCTCAGGAAGGACATTGACTGGGTGGAAACAGTAGAAAGAAATGCGACAAAAATTATTCAGGGTGTGCAGTACATGTCCTACAAGGACAGACCTAGGGAACTGAATATGTAACATTCATATACATAGAAGGCATTAACCAGGTACAGGGACAGGAACTGTTTCACTTCAAGAAGGGCTCCGGGACCAGGAGACATGACCTCGGACTGCAAGGAGGAAGGTTCTCTCCCAACACCAGGAAGTTTTTCTTCACAGAAAGAATGGTGGATGCCTGGAACAGCCTGCCCCAAGAGGTTCCGGGGGTCATCACTGTGGGGGGTATTCAAGAATGCATGGGATAGACTCAAGGGAGACCTGACTACAAAGGGCAACTAGAATGTCAAAATAGGTCTAAATCAAATGGGCAGACTAGATGGACCTAGCAGTCTCCTTCTGCCATCAACTTCTATGTTTCTATGTAACCTAAGGCATTAGTTATTAATACATGTGTATGAAAAGTTAGATAACTGCAAATTGAGACGGCATTATTGTTGAAGGGAGAAAGTATACAGTTTTTCAGAACTGTGAAAGTGTATAATTTGTGTTAATTATACTCTGGCATAGTATTGCTAAGGTGAGACGTAGGAAACTTGGGAACCTAAGGCATTAGCTTCTTAACTGTGAAAGTATATAATTTGTGTTAATTCAGGGAAGATGGGGTGGGGCACTGGAACAAGGGCCAGAATTGGATGGCGGAGAGGGCAGGGTCATGAGTTTTCTTGGATGAGGAGGGGGGTGCCGGGGAAGACAGGAGAATAGGCAGAACAGTGGGGTGCAAAGGATGTGGGGCAGCGGTTTTTATGGGAACACTGTGAAGGTTAAGGGTTTGTCCAATATGTATCAGGTTGGAGCAATTTGAGGCAGAGACAGGTAAGCTAAGAGGAAATGGAGAGGAAGAGGAAGGACTTGGGCATGGGGAAGGGAGACTACAACTGTAAAAGCAACAGGGAGATGCAGCAGGCTACCGAAATGGAAAGAGAAAGGGAAGGACTAGCTGGAGACATGGAGCAAAAGGGCTGAACAGGGTGGGGTGGGGGGGAGGGAGATATGGTTCCCAGAAAAGGAGGTGGTGGAAGGAAATGGCTGGCAGGAAGGAAAGGAGGGGGGTCTGCAAGGGCTCAAGGAAAGGCACGTACTATACCTCAACAGCTGGGAGAAAGGAAACACGTGGTGGGGTATTAGAGTGTCAAACAGGTACATACCTCTGGCAAACAGAATGGAGGAGGGAGTTCCGATAGGATCGGGGGAACAGCGAGTGTGGATCAGGGGCCAGGGATGAGCAGGAGGGAAGGGAGAGATGGAAGTAGGGGTAGGAAGGAGGACAATGGGAAGTGCGTGGAAAGGGAAGGGATGGAAGGAAGGGTGACAAGCACAGTGAAGGGAGCAGAGGGGGGGAATAAACAAGGAGGGGAATTAGAGGATGCAGGATAGGGAGAAGGGAGGCAAGGAAGGGAAGAAAAGGGGGTAGCGGAGGGAATATCAGGAGACAAGCAAGGGACACATGAAATCGGGGAAAGCGAAGACGATAGAGTTAGAGGTCTGGGGGGTGATTGGGAGTAAATGGGCCAGTATCTTCGCTAGGGAGACAACAGGAGGAGGAACTCGGGGGATCTGAAATGGTCGGCACTTCAGGGCAGGGGATGTAGTTAGAGTGAAAAGCACAGAGGACAGGCCCGCTAGAACAAGACCAGTTCCATTAGCTGTGGGGTGGAGAATGTAATGGCTTTCGGGACTGTATGATTAAGGGATACACTGGCTCAGGAGGGGTCCTACATATAGGCAGAGGTCCTTTTGTGAACCAGGATGGAAGTGGGAGAGCAATGCAAAATCAGATGGGGGTCTTGTTGGTGGGAAACCTACACCTTATCATTCATCTGTACCTGTTGTGTTATGAATTTATCTTATGGTGTATTTTTTATCATTTTGTATTTGTATTGGAAATGATTTGCCAATATGTATGTTCAAAATGTTTTATACAACGAGGCAAAATTATTTCTTTTCTATCTTGTCTTGACTATATTTGTATATGTTTGATTTGTGGGTTGCACCTGTAAGAGTTTTATTTCCAGGTTGTTAACCTGTTAAATGTATAAAACAACAAGCAAACAACAAACATCGGGAACAAATCATCTGGCAATCTATGGCGGAGGAGGTCCAGAAGAGGTTCAGCGTACTGGCGCAGTGATGCCTGGAAGAGGCTAAATCCTTGTTTTTTTCTTGGTCGGTTTGCAGGTGTCGCTTGTGCCAGCACTGTTAGACAGAGAAGAATCAGGAATTCAATGACCTGCTCCAGGCATGGCGAGAAGAGGAAGGGGTTGCATGTATAGAGAGTGGGGACACAGGGAGGATGCGAACTTGTACTGGAAGGATAGACTGTATTTGAGAGAGAGGGTCAAGGGTACTGAGGGGGCTCATAAGGATACATTGATAAGGTCCTGGAGGGGGGTAAACTGGTAAGGGTGGAGTGCAAGGCTAGGATGGTGAAGGATCAACAAGAGGAGAAACAGACTAGCTAACACTCTCTTGCAAAAGGGAGAAGGGAACAGACCAGACATGGGAGGGAGGAGAGAAGAAGGCTAGCATAGTGGAAAGGACTTTCCGCTAATGCAGGAAGCTGGGGAACAAGATGGTGGGCTTAGAAGCTATAGTGGAGGGGCAGGGCATGGACATTATCATAACGGAGACCTGGTGGTCAGAGCACCAGGCCTGGGAAGTATGGGTACCAGGGTACAGGTTATTCAGGAGGGATAGGGCTGGCAGGAAGAGGAGGTGCACTGAACATAAAGGAGGGCATAACGGTATCAGAAGGGCAGGAAGAGCAAGGGTAAGTAGAAATCTTATGGGTCACACTAGAGAGATGGGCTGAGACATCTATAAGGCTGGGGTGGTGTGTACAGACCTCCAATGCAGAGTGAAAAAATGGACATGCAGATGCTCTTGCAGGTTCAAAAGATGACACTAAAGGGGAGATTTTTTGTGGGTGACCTTAACCTCCCAGATATAGACTGGGATATCCCAGCAGCTGGGTCATCCAGGAGTAGGGAGATCCTAAGTCCCTCCAGGGAGCCTTCCTGCAGTGCTGGTAAGACAGCTCCCTTGGGGAGGTTAATATACTTGGACTTGGTCCTCACCAATGGGGATAATGTGGAGGGGAGTAGGGTGGGGTCAGCCTAGGGAAATGACCATAACACCGCGGGTTTCAGGATTAGAGCGGGTATAAAGCAAGTCAAACCATCAGGAAGGTCCTAGATCAGGCGGCAGATTTTCTCAAATGAGGGATGTTGTCCTGAATGAAATGGAAGGACAGAGGGGATGGGGGTTGAGGAACTATGGAATAGGATTGGGGATACTAAAGGTCACAGAGAGCTGTATAAGAAAGGTGAGGAAGAGCAGAAAAGATTGCTTTGCTTCAACATGGAAGTGAGGGGCAATAGGGAAGAGAAAAAGGACCTTCAGAGAATATAAGAAGATGCAGGGTAAAGAGGACAGGGAAATGTACAGGGAGAAGCTGAGGGTGGCGGGGCAGAGGATTAGGAAAGTGAAAGCAGAAACAGAGAAGAGTATTGCTAGTTAGGCCAAAAGGGGTGATAAGACTTTCAGTACATAGGAGAAAAAATGAAAGCCAGGCAGGGGATAGATACGATAAGGGGAGAGTACAAATGGAAGGGGACTTCGAGAAGCGGAGATGCTAAATAGCTACTTTGGCTCAGTCTTCACAGTAGAGGTAGCTGCAGGGACCCAACCTGGGGAGAAGGGAAGGGGAATATTGGGTGATCCCAGCCCAATCAGTGAGGACAGGATCAGGGAAGAATTGGGTAAGTTGAGGATAGACAAGGCTATGGGTCAGGATGCCCTGCATCCTAGGGTGCTCTGGGAGCTTAGGGAGGAGCTGGTGGCACCACTAGCGATGTTATTTAACTTGTCTTTAGACACAGGGAGGGTTCCAGAGAACAGCAAGAGGGCAGACATGGTGCCACTTCATAAACATGGCAGCAGGGAGGATGCTGCCATGTATTGCCCGGTCAGCCTCACATCGGTGGTGGGTTAGGTGATAGAGGTGATCTTGAACGAAAGGGTGGTTAGGTACTTGGAGGATAGTGGGCTGTAGGACATCCATCAGCATGGCATCACACGGGGAGGCCGTGTCAGATGAACCTGACATGTCTTTTGATGGAGTGATGAGGGTAGTTTGTTGGGGGAGGGCAGTGCACATGGCTATCTGGACTTCAGGAAGGTTCTTCAACACTGTGCCCCCAGAAGGCTAGTAACAAACTGGAGAGCTTGGGGTGGGGCAGAAAATAACAAGATGGGTGAAGAACTGGCTGATGGGCAGAAGCCAGTGGGTGGTGGTAATGAAAGTGCCAGGAGGTGGGGGTAGGTGCGGTACCCCAGGATTGGTGCTAGCCCATTCTGTTCAATATCTACATCAGTGACATAGTGGAGAATTACAAGGAAGGTCTGCCTTTTTGCAGATGATACGAAGATCTGCAACAGAGTGGATACCCAGAGGAGTGGAGGCTATGAGGGAGGATCTAAGGATGCTAGAGAGGTGGTTGGAAACATGGCAACTAAAATTCATCACCAGGAAATGCACAGTGATGCACATAGGGAGAAATAATCCATGTGCAAAGTACACACTGGGAGGGGAGGTAATGAAGCCATCTGAGCAGGAAAAGGACCTAGGAATCATAATCACAGACAACCTTAAGGTAGGGACCCAATGCAGCAATGCGGTGGGCAAAGTGAACAGAATGGTGGCGTGCATAGGGTGAGGGATAACGAGTAGAAGAAGGGAGGCGCTGATGCCGCTCTACAGTCCCATGGTGAGGCCCCACCTGGAGAATGGGGTTCAGTTCTGGAGACCTCACCTACGCAAAGACATAGGTAACCCCCATGCCAAATGGGGCCTTACCTGTCACCATGCAGCCCTTGTTCCTCCTCTCCTCCCGTGTGCCTCCTGAACCAGCCTGTAATTTTTTTGTCCCCCTGGTCTTGTTTCTACCTCCTAGTGCCCCAGCCCTAGCCCAGAAAATGAAATTCAGCCCTCTGGGGCTCTAGAATTCAGCCGTGATCTCCTGCTCGAAGCCATGCTCTTGGGGCAGGGGATCGCACAGGTGCGAGTGGCATCTTTGATCTATGACTGCTCAAGATTGGGTCAATCCAGGAGTGTCCATTGGTCCGGGATCCCCACCAGCTAAGTAGGACCTGGTGACCACAGACAGGCCACTGAGAGGCCGCTCTCCTGAAAACTGAAGGAGATCCACGAGGGCATTTCAATTGGGTCTCTTTAATATTCATGAGCCAGGAGCCCCGATCATTTGCATATTCATGAGGGTCTGTCTGCTCTTGGGGCAGCGTATTCTCGGCTACAGCCGAAAAAGGAAAAGAACAGTTGTTCAAATTGAAATAAATAATGTAACTTGTAATGTATGTTTGGGAAAATGTTTGCAGGGGGAAATAAGTGTTTAAATAAAATAAATGCTTTGCTCCTGGCTATACCAGATAACTTTTGGACTCAAAGCACATAGCCTGTCTGCTGCTGCAAGGCATCTTCAATATCGGCAGCAGCAGCGACAGGAAAACAGACTGAGCAAATTCCTTTCTGTGCAGCGACAGCAAGTATACATGCAGGGCTAATGAACTGTGGGGCACTGGGGCAAATAATTACTGTATTCTGACTGCACCAGGACTTTGATTCAGGACTGTACCTATTCTGCTAAGGGACTGTAACATTCAGCAGCCATTGGAAAGCAGCCACAGCCAATCAGAAAGCCAGGATAACAAAGCCAGGACTTGTGGGACATTCACCAAAGCTCAAGGGAAATGCCAAGTGCTCATGGTGACTTACATGGACCTAATTCTAGGCGCCAAAACAGAAGACCAACAGTGCATCAAGTGAATTTCATGCATTATTTATTTTCCTGATTGACAGGTCCTCCAGCCAATTGGAGGCCCTACAACCAAAAGCCACAGCCAATCAGGAGCCTCAGGAGAGTCCTACAAGAGACAGTGTTTTACAGCATTTTGCCAGAATCGAAATTCCAGATCCAGGGTGGGGCTCAAGCCCGAGCTATGCTGCCAAGCCTGAGATCCAGTTAATCTTCTCTAGCCTAGAGAGGGTTTACCTTCTTTATTTAGCTAAAAGTTAAAGTAATGTAGTTGGTTAAACTGCTAGCTTGGAGGTTGCCAGAATGCCCTCCAGGCGCTAGCCCTCCCTTCCCATGTCAGAGAAAGATGTGGACTGAAACCAGATGACATCAAGCAGCAGTGAGAGTGCCGAAAAGAACCTCAGTTGTGAGAGAACTGAAGGCCATCAGGAGCCTTCTATAGCGGGGATCGTCCGTGAGGACCTGACTAAGTACTTTTGTACCCCCCTGCCAAGTGAGAGAAAGCAAGCTAAGTAACTATGGGCCGTCATGCCCCAGTAACTGTTCAAGTGAGAGAAAGCAAGCTTAATCAATCTGAGCCACCTTGCCCAAAGTGACTGTTCAATATAAGTAGTTCTTCAGTTCGCACCCGGCCCTGCTGTCCTGTCTGGCCCAGCGCAGGTGGATCTCTGTGTCACAAACGCACTCCTGGGGTCAGCCATCTGCCTCCCCACATTGCCCAACCTCAAGTGCAACATGTGAATAGGGGACAAACAGGGACATCCTCCTGTTTGTTTTGGGTCTGAGCAATTAGCAGTCTCGAGTCCTGGGGTCAAATATGAACCCTTTTTAGTTAGTACGCCCAGGTAACAGGTCCAAATATCAGACCCTCTTCAGGGAAAGAAGCGCAATACTTGATCCCAGCTGGTATACAACCAACCTGATTCACAGTCCTCCTTCTGACTCAGTTGAGACGTAGGTATTTCCTTACCTAGCTGGATCTTTACACAGGTCCTTGTTCACGTGGCTGGATATGCTGACACACTAAGCACTTTAACAGTTATGTCAGAATTATCAATACTGTTCCAGCATTCACACTCAAAATGAGAAGGTGTCTCAGGCAGGATTAAGCAAAGCAACAAGTTTACTAAAATTAAAAAAAAAAATAGTACATACAGAACACAAAACATATATACATTAATGTTTACAGTCAGAAAGAAAATGGAAATTTCAAAATAAAATGCCTTGTAACTGAATTACTAGTTCTAACTCAGTTTTGAGCTGTGTGATACCTAGCTTGACAGATGTGCCTCCAAGTCCAGAACACAAATGTGTCCATTCTTTCAAAGCTTGGAACAAGAGTGTGCCTCAGTCCCTCAGACAGCTTGGCAATATTCAATACCCTCCCACCCATAGCTGGTGATACTTATATAGCCAAGTATTATCACGTGTTAGTAGGTGGTGCTCTAAAAATTATCAACCTGGTTTCCCATCTGCAGGTTATTTTTCTCCACCGCTAGATGGCATAGTTTCATTAATCTGCTTACAGCATCTTCTGATATTTTAGCTGCTCAAGTGTCTGTGGTGTATCTCTTCTTCTCGTTTCCTGCCATTCTACACTCTCTGAATGCCCATACTTACCTGACCTTGATATCTATACCACTTCCTGTGTTAAACCTCTGCCTCAATTTAATCCTTTTTCCTCTGCCACGTTTATTTTGTGATAGTTTGGTTCACTCCTTGTACTCATTTCAATTATTTCCGACCATAACTTTCACTGTCCTTCCTGTGCTAGGATGTCTAGGCTGGCTATGTTCTATCTCCCTTGTGCACTACTAGCCCTACTTGGCTTGGGTTCACTAGCCCTTTCTCCCGGGCCACCACACTCCAGTCTGAGGTTCACCCTGGGAATTTTACCTACTCTAACATGATGGCTGAGGTTTCCTCCACACCGTTCCTCCTGTACTCCTCAGCTACAAATTTGCTGGGCTACTCCTGTGACACATTTTTCGCAGGAAAATCACCTCACCTAGGGTAATCTCTTGGGCAACTCTGCTTGTCACTATGTGGGTCATACTGTTATCCCTTTCCCTCTCCGGTGACATTGATCCTAACCCTGGCCCCATCTCTAATCCTTCAAAATTGTAATCCGGCTCTGCTCATCTCCTGCCACAGGCCCAGGGCCTGACCCTGGCCCACCTAAATAGCCGTAGTCTCCTGCACAATCTACCTGAGCTGGAGGCATGGGTGCAGGTCAACAACCCCAACATCCTTGCCCTATCCGAGACATGGTTGAAACCCTCTGTCTCTGAACTTAACGGCTTTCTTCCGGACTATAACTTGCTCCGGGTCAACCGTCCATCTTCCAAGAGGGGAGTCGGGCTGGTGTTATACTATAAACCGCATCTTAATCACTCTAATACCCACCCACCATCTTAATAACCAGGTACTTCACTTGTTCCTGCTCCTTGGTGGGGCTAAGAAATTGCACATCTTCTGCATATGTATTTCACCTAGGAACAGCAAGCTCAGTCTTGAGGAGATTACTGAGCTGATTCCCACGGTATCAAAGAAAGACGAGGTGATCTGCTCTGGTGATTTTAATCTGGACTGGCGGGGTCCTGAATCATCTCTACTTACTTCGTCTATCAGCAAGGCCAATTTTCTACAACTCATTGAGTCCCCAACTAGGATCTCTCAGAACAACTTGTGTTGCACTCTAATTTCTTTCGTAATTTACTAAGCTTTATTAATTTTTAAGTAGCTCATGATACAAGACATAATTGGAAGATGACAATAGGCTGCGTATACATACATAACATAAACAAACATACAAACAATCCCCACCCAGATCACCCCTCTCCCTCCCCCCCCCACCCTAGTGCCTGCGCCGGCAATCATCGAGAAAAGAGGATATTGAGGTCTTAATGAGGGAGGTTAGCAACTTGTGTTTCCATAGGGATAACAAGGTGAAAAGGGGTTCCAGGTGGTCTGGAAGGCCGAGACCTGTTTTGCATCGCGGGCTATATGCTTCTCCAGTTGGATTGCAAGCAATGCTTTGTGGTACCATTCTATCACTGAGGGGCGTGTTCTTCTATCCAGGACCACAACATAGTTAACTTCTGTGGAAGCAACCTGGGTAATATGGGCCTTCCTTATTCTGGGCGTCCCAGAAGGGAATACGGTTAAGAGGCAGCCGTCTGGGGTAAAAAGGGGTTCAAGACCCAAAAGTGTGTCAAGTATCCATTTGATGGAATTCCAAAAGATTTGGGACTCGGGGTAGTCCCATAACAAGTGGTATAGTGACCCAGGGGCATCTACACAGTGAGAACACGCAGGGTAAGGGAGTTTACCTATGCTATGTAATTTTATTGGGGTATAATATGGGTTATGCATAATATTAAACTGACAAAGAACCTCTGTCGCAAACACTGAGGCAAGGGTTACCCCAAAGGGCATTTGGCTGGGAAGTCAAGTTTCAAGAAAATACAAAATCACACATGCCCTCACAATGCAAAGCATCATGGGCTGCATATGCAAATCACCACAGAATGTTATGCTGGTTCAACTTTAAGCAGAATTGCATGGTGCCGAAAGGCCTCTCACACAGTTTGCAAAGGGTGCTAACAGATGACATAGACACGAGTTTCGTCCTACCAGGACTCATCAGTATGCCTCGTCTGTTTGACACCCCAGTGGAATGAACCAGCTCCCCCTAGACAGTCTGTCTGGGTTATGTTGTGGTAAACTGGATCAGCCGGTGTTTGTCCTGTTTAACAAACTTACAGACAGAGTGCCAGACTTTCTTCCAGACAGCAGTTTCTGCAGGGAGGGACATTTCCTGAACCCAGTAGTAACAGATACCAGAAGGATGGGGATCCAAAGGTTTCAAGTACTACATACTTTAGAGACTACATGTGGCTGGTCAGTGATTTGAAAACTGAGGTTAGCTTTTCCGGGGGTAGCTTATGCCCTGAAAAGGAGAGAAATTGCATTCTTAACTTGTAAAAATTTAAATAAATTTTATTGGGAAACTGCAGTTGAAGTTGGAGAGTGGAAAGGAAATCACTTCTTCATCATGAAGCAAGGTGGAACATGTATATGTCCTCAGAGAAGGCCAGAAGGACGGTGGGATAGGCGATGATCGATCTGAAAGTGAGGATTACCTATGATGGGCTGCTTAAGGGACTTGTGCCAGTTCAGCGGGAGATGGGCCTGAATTTGATGTAAGGCCTTGAGAGACCATCCAATTGGAGAGTTCCTCAAAGGCTGGGGAAGTTGGAGAGGGAACAAATAGACAAGGGAAGTTAAGGAGCAATGAGATTTGTTTGCCAGAGATCTTTCAATTTCTAGCCATGTAGGGGTGTATATTAGGATCCTGTGGGACCACCCTGTTCACCCAAAGTGCTAACTCGCTGATATGCTGGACTCCATAATAAGTGAAGAAAGAGGGAAGAGCTAGGTCACCTTGTAACTTAGGAGCAGCGAGCTTACCATAAGCCCGTCAAACCCCTTTTTTCTTCCGCAGGAATGCATTGAGCATACTCTGAAGCCAAGTAAGCCATATCTTGGAGAAAAAGTAACCCAGCATACCCATCGGATATAGTAAACGGGGTAGCATATTCATTTTGATAATACTGATCCACCCCCAAAGGGAAAGAGGAATCGTATCCCATCTGTCCAAGTCCAGTTTTAGAGTGTGTAACAGTTGCAAAGTTTTTAATCAAGTGATGTCAGGGTGAGGGCAGCAGACTCCTGGAAACATAAACTGAACTACAAACTTAAATGGGAGACTGGTGGGGCTTTTGGCCTGATGGTACTGCGACCTCCCTGGGGTTTCTAGGAGGCTGCTGCATCAGGGACAGATCTTTCTGCCAGGGAGAAGCCAAGGAGACTAAAAAAGCACCAGGGGGAGTTGAACTGCTGTGCCCCCCCATTGCAAAGATCAGAGGAACTGAGGAGAGAAGGATGAACAGGCCTGCCTGGTGAAAGCCATATACAAAGGCTTGCAGGCGAAGCTGGAAAGGCCAGGCAGGCGAAGAACTACACCACCCATTTCATGGGAGACAATGTGCTGTGGACTGCAGGGTCATTGCCTCTCTGGGCACTATGAGTACCCGAGCTGCATCTCAGGGAGACCATTGTTTCTTTGACAGGAGGGTCAGGGGAACTGTCCTCTCCACCAGTTTATCTTTGTTTTCTTGGAACTTGTGCGTGTGTAGGGGCCCCAACGGTAAACAGCAGGCCTGCAGACTCAGGAACCGTGAGGTACCCACTAACTGTGACTGGTCTTGGTGCACCCAGGGGAAAGGGGGGAAGTGGGGATAAGTGAATGTTTGGTAACCAGGAGGATTAGGAGGAGTAGCCCCCGCCTCCTTTGTATTAGCCTGTAGTAATAAACTGGATATTTATTGTTCATCTGTTTCATCGGCCGTGTGTTTAAAGCCATTGTGGGGAGTGATTGTGGGTCTGGGGGGTCATCACGGGCAGTCATTAGAGGGAAGACCATTATTTATCCTGGGAAACATTCCAACCTGTTCTACCCACAGGAGGTGATGCAGGGGCCCCAGATGGAGGCACTAAGGCACCACAGAGCTACTGGTAAGGACTTAGGCCCAGCCCCTCGGGAGAGTACTGCTGAGCCCCAGTCCCACTGTGGCAGCTCAGGTGAGTGGGATTATCGGGGGTGTTACATTACATTTACCCTTGGGGGGGCAGGGTGTGCTCTGACTTGTTGTTTTTGTCGATGTATGCCGTATACAGTAGCGCCCCTCATTTAGAATCCCATTTATAGCTTGTGAATGAGTAAGGGGGATCAGCTAACATTGGAAAAAAAATTATATCCCTCTCCCCGTCCCCAGCCCCAAATCAGACATACATAACAGTAGCAATACCAAGCCCAGTGCTGCTGTTGAATCACTGTGAGTCAGGTGACAGTGATTCTGGGTCTTGCACTGGCACTACTGATAACTTGTCACCTGAGGAAAAAGTGGAATTGTTTGGAGTGGGTTGAAGTATATCAGCCTCACAATTTTACGAATTTTCCGGATGTCACCATATAGAGTGAGGTATACCGAGATTTCAAAACTAAATAGTTATGAAAGCAGACTCCTACTAACTCAGACAGCTCCCACCCAGCCCATCTTACCAACTTGATATACTTGTCACAGGGTTGGGTAAGACCTTGTCCCATTTGTTGTGCAGAGAGTGTTAAAAAGCAAGGATCCGTTTTTCCCTTTCCTTTCCTGCCACTTGTCTGTCTCTTTCCCGTCTGATTGCACAATCACATCTTCTTGTAGTACACAGGAATTAGTCACTCTAATGGTCCCACTATTTTCCTGCTATTTGCCTACCTTCTGTTGCTGTTTCAATTTTTTTCTTTCTTTCCTTGCATCTCTGTGACTAAAGAAAATATGCAAATCTGTATGTGAAAGTGGGATCCATTGGTTTGCAAATGTATGTTATTATATTGTTGAAATGAATGCAGACAGCTACTTGGGTTTGTTAGAAAGGCTAGCAACTGGGAACACAGGGGGGTTGACCCTGAGAAACCTTTTGACCTTTCAAGCTATGCAGGCCAAAAGACTCCTTTGAAGTCTAAACTAGAAACAAAAAACACATAAACCTCTGTTGCACAACATTTTACCAGAGGTATTTAGTCTCAGCCAATCAGAACACAGGAAAACTGCCAGTTATCCTCCCACAAACTACCACCAAGATGCCCACAGTAGTTTATTCACCTATGACCACTCCCACAGTAGTTTAATCGCTTTCCCAGAGTAGTTTATTCACCTATAACTACGCCCACAGCAGTGCTCCCAGATCAGCCAGAGCATTTTCCTGTAGCAGACCCTACTTTTTCCTGTATTTTCCCTGTAAAACTTGGGTGAAATTCCTGTAGATTTTCCTGTATGCTTAAGAAAGTTACCATCAGCCTATTAAAGTCCGCATTTCATGCATTTTTGTGCATATATATATATATATATATATATAATATTCCAACCCCAAACCAGAAACATTTGTAAAACATCTTGACAGCTAGCTTCCCAGGCATACTCCCAGGTAAATATCGCACATCAATGTCCACGTAAAAAGAATATGCTACACAGCTAGAGTTACAACTGATATTCTACCAAAATGTCCTTGAGCAACATAGGGAAACCAGAGCCCACACCAAGTGTAAAAACTAAAGTTAACAAGTTGTACACTGTAGTTCTCCACGTTGGGGGGACTGGCTCCCTGATCTTTCAGCACAGACACTCTCTCCTCCACAGGGCTAAAGCAGGAGTTACAATTATAGGAAGAAAAGCTTTTTAAAAAGTAATCTCCTCGACCTCCCCCAAATTTTTAAACACTCATAGCCAAAGCAGCCAACAGTGATGCATGATACAAACTTATCTCCTTGACCGCCCCCAAGTATATATGTCCCAGCCAAAGCAGCATGATTATTTGATTACCCAGAGACAGGTTTGGTACCTGAATCATTTTTTTCATTTTCCAGTTAATGAATAATATTAATAGATTTAAAAAAACTCAGAGACCATCTCCTCAACCTCCACCAAATACCGTCCAAACCAAAGTAGCAGCAGATCATTGATGCATTAGGATTACCAGAGACAGGTTTGGTACCTGAATTATTTTTCATCCTGCAATGTGGATGGGAGTTTTGTTAATATTCATATTTAAAACAACTCATTGTCTCCTTGGCCTCCAAGTACACACTGTCCCATGGACACTTAGGGAGGCTACACCTGAATTATATGAAAGGAAGACAAGCCAGTGTGAACCTAGGAGGACATTTCTCACAAATCAACAGGAGCACAACAAATATGTTTTCTGCAATGGGAGATAACTGAAACAAATTCATAAGCGAAGCTAGCAGCTAAATCAGGTACCCAGTTTATATAGTAGAAAAACTGTTTACACAATTGATGCTCGAAAGAAAGTACATGAAAAGATTTCACTGTTTACCTGAATCACAGACCACTTTTATCCTCCAGTGACCAGGTGTTATTTCTTTATTAAATATTAAAATTAAAATCTCACAATCTCCCTCCTCAACCTTTTCCCACCCTCTGTCCCAGCTAAAGCAGTGCAGATTCATAAAGGTTTCAGCTAGAGTAGCTTGATTTCGTTTGATGCCAGCCTAGACTCAGAGCAGGTTGTTAATATTTTTGGTACCTCGTTTCACCGATGATTGTCCGGTGAGAAGCCACGAAAGCAGCTCAGGATCAGGCTCGTCTCCTTCGGTCTGTTACCGGCACTTTTCTGCAGTACAGCCAACGAAATGGCATGGACCAGCGGTGGGTGAGGATCGCCTCGGTGCTGGAGGGGTCCTGGGTCATTTTTAAAAATTTATTTTGCAGATTCTTGGAAGGCAGCTCTCAGGCTGGTCGTTCCTTTTCTGGGCTGCCGAAATTAAAAGCCGATGAAATTTGGCACAGAACAGACCAGCAACGGGTTGTAGCTTTGCTCTCTTGGATGCCTGGGTCCGGATCGGTGAAACAAATGCCGAAAACACGTGGCAGACTGAGGCAGTGAGGAGCTATGGACAGACAGCGATGATATCTCCTCTCTCTTGGTGGCAGCAATATTAAGTGAAGCAGGAATTAAAGCGCACTAATAGCCAGTTTAAATATTCCCGGGCAGCACTCTGCATCAAACACTTGCAGCATAGCCAATCAGAGACCACAGCCAGTGCATGGTCATAGCATGACTGTGGTCTCTGGACCAATCAGAGTCAGGCTTGTGGTAATCACGTCTGGGAACTGATCCGGGATAAACTCTGAGACTCTTGCTGCAACATACCCGGCTTCAAAGTGGCCAATTTCTCCCGTATATTTTCAAAATTAAGAATTCCTTCCGTACCCGTTTTGAGACATGAAATCCTGTAAAATCACGGGAATCCCGTAGATCTGGGAGCATTGCCACAGTAGGTTATCCAGTTTTCTCTGCTGCCCAAGCTACCTGTTCAGGTCTAAAATCTGCTCACACTTGCACCCTCCCCAAAACCACATGTTCAGCTTGTGCAATACAAACAAGTTTATTATTCACTTGTCCAGCAATATTTATTGCAAACCTTTACCACATCACCCCGACAGGGACAGGCCGGACATGGAATGACCAGCCACACAGGATTTTACTGCTCTAGTGCGTTGACTCAAAGCATGCGACCAATGGCAAGACAGACTACTCAGAAACACAAGTTTGTTAATTTGGTTCACAACCGGCCAGCAACAGTAATAAATAATTGTATATGTTTTAATCTTTACCTTTGACACACACAGTTTAGATTTTAAACCATACTAATTTGCCAGGCTTACCAAAACAGACGGACTGCGGAGACCGAGTCAAAAGCAGCACACATACATGATTTTGTTCCTGAAGTTCACAGGTCATGGCAGAAAGACGGCTACACAAACAGAGACAGAATTTACAGAGACCTCTTTGTGTATTCAGCACAGAATAGGTCAGCAACACCTGCATACTTAGTGCGAAAACGTACTTTCAAAACTAAAACCATGACTCCGAGTACGCGTACTACTTCCGGCACTACTGTGCATGCTCTGAGTCACAGCTTTCCTTTTAAAACCATAATTTCAACATGTACCATTGCTTGCTTTTTACTAGTAGGTTCATAAAAAATCTGTGCAGCTCCTACTGGTGTAATAGTAATAACATTCATCTTGTAGGAGTATACTCAGCATAACCAGCTTCTGTGGATGATTAAATGCCTCGGCATTTAATCATCCACAGAAGCTGTTATTGTCAGTATACTCCTACAAGATGAATGTTGTCACTTATGCCCGCAATGCAATAACTTTTACTCTGCTCTGCTACCTAGGTAGGTTAACTAGTACAGGAATAATTAACAGGATGTGTGGAACAATAGCAACATCTAACAATATATAAACATGGTGATGAGGGGTAACAATATACAAGACAGATCATGGGCGGGGGGGGAGTAGTAGGGAACATAACAGGGCCCCGATTGTCACACAGGAGGGGGTGTAAGTGGGCACCAGAGGCCAAAATGGCAGGAAGCATCGAGATGAGGAGGGAGAGTGAGAGAGAGCAGGAGAGCGAGGGCTGGGTGGGGTGAGCAGAGGCAGACGATGCAAGTCTGGATGTAAGATTACTGTTTGCAGTCACAGCTGGATAAATGATGGACAGAAGGGAATGTGCAGCATTTTTTTTCATCTATACACTACTAACAATAAAAAGATTACACTTTATAAGTTGACTGGTTTAAAGGTAGCTACATTAAAAACCTTGTTTTCATCTGTTTATTACGGAGACGCCATACAGTTTTATTAAGATAATACCACAATAGCCAGGTGTAAACATAAACAGGACCATGCTGTTTACCTGGCTCCCAGTGGATGAAACAGATGCTGACTTAGGGAGCAGCGTCCTCTGCTGCTCTTTGTTATTCTCGTACCTGCCACTCAAAGTGTAACTAGAGGATCCCTTAGTGTTCAGAAGTAATTAACTTTACTTTGGGGTATTACAGCTTTGTGTTAATCTTAAATTACAACTCAAGTACAGAAATCCATAAATTCTTTCGTAGTATGTCTCTGGTGGGTGCAATGCATAGCTAGCCTAACTTATAGCTTTTATATTCTGTATAAAGAGTTAAGGGTCTAGTCAGGTGACTTCACCCTGCAGGTATACAAGCTCTCCGCTGAACACATAAGGGCAGATCAGCCTTGGATGTGGAGAAGGAAGGTCTACTGTGCTGGTAGGCACTGATATACAGAAGGAATAGGATCTTAGCTGTTCTAAGATCCCAGACTGTGTAATTTGTTATTTGCAAGAAACCACTGAAGTAAGCGATCATTCTCATAGCATTTTCTATTATTATGTTGTCTGATTTTATAATATTGTATAAATGAATAGCACAAAGTGTGTTTTAAATCCTGACATCTTGCCTCATCTGATATTATTTCCCACGCTGTGACAAGTGGCAGTGCTATAATGAGAAGCAGTGCGATAAGGTGCAGTGCCATAGTGAGGCACAGTGCTATAATGAGAGGCACTGGTGTAATGAGGGGCAGTACTATCATGAGGTTCAATGCAACAGAGAGTAGCAGGGCTATAAAGAGGGGAAGTGCTATAATGAGGGGCCATGCTATAATAAGGGGCAATGCAATATGAGTAGCAGTGCTGTAATGAGGGGAAGTGCTATAATGAGGAGCAGTGCTATAATGAGGGGTAGTGCTATTATGAGGGGCAGTGCTATAATGAGGGGCAGTGCTGTAATGAGGGGCAGTGATGTAATGAGGTGCAGTGCTATAAAGAGGGGCAGTGCTATAATGAGGGCAGTGCTGTAATGAGGGGCAGTGATGTAATGAGGGGCAGTGCTATAAAGAGGGGCAGTGCTGTAATGGGGCAGTGCTATAATGAGGGGCAGTGATGTAATGCGGGGCAGTGCTATAATGAGGGCAGTGCTGTAATGAGGGGCAGTGCTGTAATGAGGAGCAGTGCTATAATGAGGGGCAGTGATGTAATGAGGGGCAGTGCTATAATGAGGGGCAGTGCTATAATGAGGAGTAGTGCTATAATGAGGGGCAGTGATATAATGAGGGCAGTGCTATAATGAGGCAGTGCTATAATGAGGGGCAGTGCTGTAATGAGGAGCAGTGATATAATGAGGGGCAGTGCTATAATGACACACAGTGATATAATGAGGGGCAGTGCTATAATGAGGGGCAGTGCTGTAATGAGGAGCAGTGCTATAATGAGGGCAGTGCTGTAATGAGGGCAGTGCTATAATGAGGGTGCAGTGCTATAATGAGGGTAGTGCTATAATGAGGGGCAGTGCTGTAATGAGGAGCAGTGCTATAATGAGGGACAGTGCTATAATGAGGGGCAGTGCTGTAATGAGTAGCAGTGCTATAATGAGGGGCAGTGCTGTAATGAGTGGCAGTGCTATAATGAGGGGCAGTGCTGTAATGAGGGGCAGTGCTATAATGAGGGGCAGTGCTTTAATGACACACAGTGATATAATGAGAGGTAGTGCTATAATGAGGAGCAGTGCTGTAATGAGGAGCAGTGCTGTAATGAGGGGCAGTGCTTTAATGACACACAGTGATATAATGAGAGGTAGTGCTATAATGAGGGGCAGTGCTGTAATGAGGGGCAGTGCTGTAATGAGTAGCAGTGCTATAATGAGTGGCAGTGCTGTAATGAGGGGCAGTGCTGTAATGAGGGGCAGTGCTTTAATGACACACAGTGATATAATGAGAGGTAGTGCTATAATGAGGGGCAGTGCTGTAATGAGGGGCAGTGCTATATGAGGGACAGTGGTATAATGAGGGGCAGTGCTATAATGAGGGGCAGTGCTGTAATGAGGAGCAGTGCTATAATGAGGGGCAGTGCTATAATGACACACAGTGATATAGTGAGGGGCAGTGCTATAATGAGGGGCAGTGATGTAATGAGGGGCAGTGCTGTAATGAGGGGCAGTGATGTAGTGAGGGGCAGTGCTATAAAGAGGGGCAGTGCTGTAATGAGGGGCAGTGCTATAATGAGGGGCAGTGATATAATGAGGGGCAGTGCTATAATGACACAGTGATATAATGAGGGGTAGTGATATAATGAGGGACAGTGCTATAATGAGGGGCAGTGCTGTAATGAGTAGCAGTGCTATAATGAGGGGCAGTGCTGTAATGAGCAGTGCTGTAATGAGTAGCAGTGCTATAATGAGGGGCAGTGCTGTAATGAGGAGCAGTGCTGTAATGAGTGGCAGTGCTATAATGAGGGGCAGTGCTTTAATGACACACAGTGATATAATGAGAGGTAGTGCTATAATGAGGAGCAGTGCTGTAATGAGGGGCAGTGCTGTAATGAGGAGCAGTGCTGTAATGAGGGGCAGTGCTATAATGAGGGGCAGTGCTTTAATGACACACAGTGATATAATGAGAGGTAGTGCTATAATGAGGGGCAGTGCTGTAATGAGGGTAGTGCTGTAATGAGTAGCAGTGCTATAATGAGGAGCAGTGCTGTAATGAGTGGCAGTGCTGTAATGAGGGCAGTGCTGTAATGAGGGCAGTGCTTTAATAGACACAGTGATATAATGAGAGGTAGTGCTATAATGAGGGGCAGTGCTGTAATGAGGGGCAGTGCTATATGAGGACAGTGGTATAATGAGGGGCAGTGCTGTAATGAGGGGCAGTGCTATAATGAGGAGCAGTGCTATAATGAGGGCAGTGCTATAATGAGAGACAGTGATATAATGAGGTGTAGTGCTATAATGAGGGGCAGTGCTGTAATGAGGGGCAGTGCTGTAATGAGGGACTGTGCTGTAAAGAGGGGCAGTGATATTATGGGGGCAGTGCTATCATGTGGGGCAGTGCTATAATGAGGGGCAGTGCTATAATGAGGGGTAGTACTGTAATGAGGGGCAGTGCAATATGAGGGGCAGTGCTGTAATGAGGAGCAGTGATATAATGAGGGGCAGTGCTATAATGACACACAGTGATATAATGAGAGGTAGTGCTATAATGAGGTAGAAGGAAGCCAGAGCGAGTGTTGCCATAGCAACACTCGGTCTTGCTTCTGTCTACGTCCCTAAAGTTACCGACTCACTCGGTCTATCCTCGCTCCCTTTTGCATGCAGTTTGTAACTCCTATTACCCAAAGGGAACACAAACTAACAGGAGGGAGTCACTTTTCTTATTTTTTAAACAGAGAGTGGCTTTCTTTCGTCTCTTAACAGGTTCTCACTTCCTGAAATGCGCACCGCTCGGTCACGCTACTTTTCGGCAGTGAAAGTCGTTCACGATCGCGGTACTCTCCCTCGAAATGCAGCTTTTTTCACAGAAATTAAGAGAAGACAACGAAAAAATGTATGTTCTCCTGCTTTTTTATATACAGCTAGGTTTGTGTTAATCAGACTGATTGGTCAGAGTGGTTACAGTAATAAAAGTGGTTGTACACTGAGAGACTGTGAAAATGGAGGCAGGATTTTATTTTTAAATTACATTTTATGCAAACATTAATGGCATGATGAAGAGATCAGTTTGTACAGTGTGGGGTACTACTGGTATATTTAGTTGTGCCTGTGGGTGTCAGTTGCATATGTGTGTTAGTGTGGGTGCCTAGCTGCACCAGGTGTGGAGTGGTCTCACTGCTGGTGAAAAGGTTTTGAGGACTGGAAAGTAGTTCAGGCGTGCGGTCGTACTGGAAGGCGTGTGGTCGTTGGGAAATAATGCATGGTCATGTGACGTGTTCTGTCCAATTGTATCAGTGGGATTTCTATGATTTTACCACCCCATTTTATAATGAGTGATAGTGCTATAATGAGGGGCAGTGCCATAATGAGGGACAATGTTGTAATGAGGGCAGTGCTATAATGCGGGGCAGTGCTATAATGAGGGACAGTGTCATAATGAGGGGTAGTGCTATAATGAGGTGTAGTGCTATAATGAGGGCAGTGCTATAATGAGGGACAGTGCCTTAATGAGGGACAGTGCTATAATGAGTGATAGTGCTGTAATGAGGGACAGTGCTATAATGAGGGACAGTGCCATAATGAGGGACAGTGCTATAATGAGTGATAGTGCTGTAATGAGGGGCAGTGCTATAATGAGGGACAGTGCTATAATGAGGGGCAGTGCTATAATGAGTGGTAGTGCTGTAATGAGGGGCAGTGCTATAATGAGGGGCAGTGCTGTAATGAGGGGCAGTGATATAATGAGGGGCGGTGCTATAATGAGTGGTAGTGCTGTAATGAGGGGCAGTGATATAATGAGAGTTAGTGCTGTAATGAAGGGTAGTGCTGTAATGAGGGGCAGTGCTATAATGAGGGGTAGTGCTATAATGAGGGACAGTGCTATAATGAGGTGTAGTGCTATAATGAGGGGCAGTGCTATAATGAGTGGTAGTGCTGTAATGAGGGGCAGTGCTATAATGAGGGGTAGTGCTGTAATGAGGGGCAGTGCTATAATGAGTGGTAGTGCTGTAATGAGGGGCAGTGATATAATGAGGTGCAGTGCTATAATGAGGGACAGTGCCATAATGAGGTGCAGTGCTATAATGAGGGAAGTGCCATAATGAGGGACAGTGCTATAATGAGTGGTAGTGCTGTAATGAGGGCAGTGCTATAATGAGGGTTAGTGCTGTAATGAAGGGTAGTGCTGTAATGAGGGGCAGTGCTATAATGAGGTGTAGTGCTGTAATGAGAGGCAGTGCTATAACGAGTGGTAGTGCTGTAATGAGGGGCAGTGATATAATGAGGTGCAGTGCTATAATGAGAGACAGTGCTATATTGAGGTGCAGTACTATAATGAGGGACAGTGCCATAATGAGGGACAGTGCTATAATGAGTGGTAGTGCTGTAATGAGGGGCAGTGATATAATGAGGTGCAGTGCTATAATGAGGGATCGTGCCATAATGAGGTGCAGTGCTATAATGAGGGACAGTGCCATAATGAGGGACAGTGCTATAATGAGTGGTAGTGCTGTAATGAGGGCAGTGCTATAATGAGGTGTAGTGCTATAATGAGGGTTAGTGCTGTAATGAAGGGTAGTGCTGTAATGAGGGGCAGTGCTATAATGAGGTATAGTGCTGTAATGAGGGGCAGTGCCATAAAAAGGGTCAGTGCTGTAATGAGGGGCAGTGCCATAAAAAGGGTCAGTGCTGTAATGAGGGGCAGTGCCATAATGAGGGGCAGTGCTATAATGAGGTGTAGTGCTGTAATGAGGGGCAGTGCCATAAAGAGGGTCAGTGCTGTAATGAGGGGCAGTGCTATAATGAGGAGCAGTGCTGTAATGAGGGGTAGTGCTGTAATGAGGGGCAGTGCTATAATGAGGTGTAGTGCTGTAATGAGGGGCAGTGCCATAAAGAGGGACAGTGTTGTAATGAGGGCAGTGCTATAATGCTGGGGCAGTGCTATAATGAGGTGCAGTGCTATAATGAGGGACAGTGCCATAATGAGGGCAGTGCTATAATGAGGTGTAGTGCTATAATGAGGGTTAGTGCTGTAATGAGGGGCAGTGCTATAATGAGGTGTAGTGCTGTAATGAGGTCAGTGCTGTAATGAGGGGCAGTGCTATAATGAGGTGTAGTGCTGTAATGAGGGGCAGTGCTATAATGAGTGGTAGTGCTGTAATGAGGGGCAGTGATATAATGAGGTGCAGTGCTATAATGAGGGACAGTGCTATAATGAGGTGCAGTGCTATAATGAGGGACAGTGCTATAATGAGTGATAGTGCTGTAATGAGGGGCAGTGCTATAATGAGGGGCAGTGCTGTAATGAGGGGCAGTGCTATAATGAGGGGCAGTGCTATAATGAGTGGTAGTGTTGTAATGAGGGGCAGTGATATAATGAGAGTTAGTGCTGTAATGAAGGGTAGTGCTGTAATGAGGGGCAGTGCTATAATGAGGGGTAGTGCTATAATGAGGGACAGTGCTATAATGAGGTGTAGTGCTATAATGAGGGGCAGTGCTATAATGAGTGGTAGTGCTGTAATGAGGGGCAGTGCTATAATGAGGGGTAGTGCTGTAATGAGGGGCAGTGCTATAATGAGTGGTAGTGCTGTAATGAGGGGCAGTGATATAATGAGGTGCAGTGCCATAATGAGGGACAGTGCCATAATGAGGGACAGTGCTATAATGAGTGGTAGTGCTGTAATGAGGGCAGTGCTATAATGAGGGTTAGTGCTGTAATGAAGGGTAGTGCTGTAATGAGGGGCAGTGCTATAATGAGGTGTAGTGCTGTAATGAGAGGCAGTGCTATAACGAGTGGTAGTGCTGTAATGAGGGGCAGTGATATAATGAGGTGCAGTGCTATAATGAGAGACAGTGCTATAATGAGGTGCAGTGCTATAATGAGGGACAGTGCCACAATGAGGGACAGTGCTATAATGAGTGGTAGTGCTGTAATGAGGGGCAGTGATATAATGAGGTGCAGTGCTATAATGAGGGACAGTGCCATAATGAGGGACAGTGCTATAATGAGTGGTAGTGCTGTAATGAGGGCAGTGCTATAATGAGGTGTAGTGCTATAATGAGGTTTAGTGCTGCAATGAAGGGTAGTGCTGTAATGAGGGGCAGTGCTATAATGAGGGTATAGTGCTGTAATGAGGACAGTGCCATAGGGTAGTGCTTAATGAGGGTAGTGCTGTAATGAGGGGCAGTGCTATAATGAGGGTGTAGTGCTGTAATGAGGGGCAGTGCTATAATGAGTGGTAGTGCTGTAATGAGGGGCAGTGCTATAATGAGGGCAGTGCTATAATGAGGGCAGTGCTATAATGAGGGGCAGTGCTATAATGAGGGCAGTGCTATAATGAGGCAGTGCATAATGAGGCAGTGCTATAATGAGGGTAGTGCTATAATGAGGGCAGTGCTATAATGAGGGTCAGTGCTATAATGAGGGCAGTGCTATAATGAGGTGCAGTGCTGTAATGAGGGTCAGTGCTGTAATGAGGGCAGTGCTATAATGAGGGGCAGTGCTATAATGAGGTGTAGTGCTGTAATGAGGGCAGTGCTATAATGAGGTGGTGCTGTAATGAGGGGCAGTGTAATGAGGTGAGTGCTATAATGAGGGAGTGCTATAATGAGGGGTAGTGCTGTAATGAGGGCAGTGCTATAATGAGGTGTAGTGCTGTAATGAGGGCAGTGCTATAATGAGGTGCAGTGCTATAATGAGGGGCAGTGCTATAATGAGGGGCAGTGCTATAATGAGGGCAGTGCTGTAATGAGGGACAGTGCTATAATGAGGTAGTGCTGTAATGAGGGCAGTGCTATAATGAGTGGTAGTGCTGTAATGAGGGGCAGTGCTATAATGAGGGGTAGCTATAATGAGGGGCAGTGCTATAATGAGGGGCAGTGCTATAATGAGGTGCAGTGCTATAATGAGGACAGTGCTATAATGAGGTGCAGTGCTATAATGAGGACAGTGCCATAATGAGGGACAGTGCTATAATGAGTGGTAGTGCTGTAATGAGGGCAGTGCTATAATGAGGGTGTAGTGCTGTAATGAGGGGAGTGCTATAATGAGGGTGCAGTGCTATAATGAGGTAGTGCTATAATGAGGCAGTGCTATAATGAGTGGTAGTGCTGTAATGAGGGCAGTGCTATAATGAGGTGTAGTGCTATAATGAGGTAGTGCTGTAATGAGGGGTAGTGCTGTAATGAGGGGCAGTGCTATAATGAGGGCAGTGCTATAATGAGTGGTAGTGCTGTAATGAGGGCAGTGCTATAATGAGGGGCAGTGCTATAATGAGGGGCAGTGCTATAATGAGGTGCAGTGCTATAATGAGGGCAGTGCTATAATGAGGACAGTGCTATAATGAGGGTAGTGCTATAATGAGGGCAGTGCTATAATGAGGTGTAGTGCTATAATGAGGTTAGTGCTGTAATGAGGGTAGTGCTGTAATGAGGGGCAGTGCTATAATGAGGTAGTGTTGTAATGAGGGCAGTGCTATAATGAGGGCAGTGCTGTAATGAGGGCAGTGCTATAATGAGGACAGTGCTGTAATGAGGGTAGTGCTATAATGAGGGGCAGTGCTATAATGAGGGGTCAGTGCTATAATGAGGGGCAGTGCTATAATGAGGGGCAGTGCTATAATGAGGGTGTAGTGCTGTAATGAGGGGCAGTGCTATAATGAGGTGTAGTGCTATAATGAGGTTAGTGCTGTAATGAGGGTAGTGCTGTAATGAGGGGCAGTGCTATAATGAGGTATAGTGCTATAATGAGGGCAGTGCTATAATGAGGGGCAGTGCTATAATGAGGGTAGTGCTATAATGAGGGCAGTGCTATAATGAGGGGCAGTGCTATAATGAGGTGCAGTGCTATAATGAGGGTAGTGCTATAATGAGGTGCAGTGCTATAATGAGGGCAGTGCTATAATGAGGGACAGTGCTATAATGAGTGGTAGTGCTGTAATGAGGGGCAGTGCTATAATGAGGGCAGTGCTATAATGAGGGTAGTGCTGTAATGAGGGGCAGTGCTATAATGAGGGTGTAGTGCTGTAATGAGGGGCAGTGCTATAATGAGGTGCAGTGCTATAATGAGGGACAGTGCTATAATGAGGGCAGTGCTATAATGAGGACAGTGCTATAATGAGGCAGTGCTATAATGAGTGGTAGTGCTGTAATGAGGGCAGTGCTATAATGAGGGTTAGTGCTGTAATGAAGGGTAGTGCTGTAATGAGGGGCAGTGCTATAATGAGGTGTAGTGCTGTAATGAGGGCAGTGCTATAATGAGGACAGTGCTATAATGAGTGGTAGTGCTGTAATGAGGGCAGTGCTATAATGAGGTGCAGTGCTATAATGAGGTTAGTGCTGTAATGAGGGCAGTGCTATAATGAGGGACAGTGCTATAATGAGTGGTAGTGCTGTAATGAGGGGCAGTGACATAATGAGGTGCAGTGCTATAATGAGGGATGTGCTATAATGAGGTGCAGTGCTATAATGAGGGGCAGTGCTATAATGAGGGCAGTGCTATAATGAGGGGCAGTGCTGTAATGAGGGCAGTGCTATAATGAGGGTCAGTGCTGTAATGAGGGTAGTGCTGTAATGAGGGCAGTGCTATAATGAGGGTATAGTGCTGTAATGAGGGCAGTGCTATAATAGGGTCAGTGCTGTAATGAGGGAGTGCCATAATGAGGGTGTGCTGTAATGAGGGGCAGTGCTATAATGAGGGGCAGTGCTATAATGAGGTGTAGTGCTGTAATGAGGGGCAGTGCCATAAAGAGGGTCAGTGCTGTAATGAGGGGCAGTGCTATAATGAGGAGCAGTGCTGTAATGAGGGGTAGTGCTGTAATGAGGGGCAGTGCTATAATGAGGTGTAGTGCTGTAATGAGGGCAGTGCCATAATGAGGGACAGTGCTATAATGAGGGCAGTGCTATAATGAGGGCAGTGCTATAATGAGGTGCAGTGCTATAATGAGGACAGTGCCATAATGAGGCAGTGCTATAATGAGGGACAGTGCTATAATGAGGGACAGTGCTATAATGAGGGTAGTGCTGTAATGAGGGCAGTGCTATAATGAGGTGTAGTGCTATAATGAGGGTTAGTGCTGTAATGAGGGTGGTGCTATAATGAGGTGTAGTGCTGTAATGAGGTGTAGTGCTGTAATGAGGGCAGTGCTATAATGAGGGGCAGTGCTATAATGAGGAGTGCTTGAGGGCAGTGCTATAATGAGGGTAGTGCTGTAATGAGGGGCAGTGATATAATGAGGTGCAGTGCTATAATGAGGGACAGTGCTATAATGAGGTGCAGTGCTATAATGAGGGACAGTGCCATAATGAGGTGCAGTGCCATAGTGAGGGACAGTGCCATAATGAGGGACAGTGCTATAATGAGTGGTAGTGCTGTAATGAGGGCAGTGCTATAATGAGGTGTAGTGCTATAATGAGGGTTAGTGCTGTAATGAGGGGCAGTGCTATAATGAGGGGCAGTGCTATAATGAGGTGAGTGCTATAATGAGGGGCAGTGCTATAATGAGGACAGTGCCATAATGAGGGACAGTGCTATAATGAGTGGTAGTGCTGTAATGAGGCAGTGCTATAATGAGGTTAGTGCTGTAATGAGGGCAGTGATATAATGAGGTGCAGTGCTATAATGAGGGACAGTGCTATAATGAGGTGCAGTGCTATAATGAGGGACAGTGCCATAAAGGGACAGTGCTATAATGGTAGTAGTGCTGTAATGAGGGCAGTGCTATAATGAGGTATGGTGCTGTAATGAGGGCAGTGCATAATGAAGGGTAGTGCTATAATGAGGGGCAGTGCTATAATGAGGTGGTAGTGCTGTAATGAGGGGCAGTGCTATAATGAGGTGCAGTGCTATAATGAGGGACAGTGCTATAATGAGGGTGCAGTGCTATATGAGGTGCAGTGCTATAATGAGGACAGTGCCATAATGAGGGACAGTGCTATAATGAGTGGTAGTGCTGTAATGAGGGCAGTGCTATAATGAGGTGTAGTGCTATAATGAGGGTAGTGCTGTAATGAGGGCAGTGCTATAATGAGTGGCAGTGCTGTAATGAGGGGCAGTGCTATAATGAGGGTGCAGTGCTATAATGAGGTCAGTGCTATAATGAGGGACAGTGCTATAATGAGGTGCAGTGCTATAATGAGGGACAGTGCCATAATGAGGGACAGTGCTATAATGAGTGGTAGTGCTGTAATGAGGGGCAGTGATATAATGAGGTGCAGTGCTATAATGAGGGACAGTGCTATAATGAGGTGCAGTGCTATAATGAGGGACAGTGCCATAATGAGGACAGTGCTATAATGAGGGTAGTGCTGTAATGAGGTGAGTGCTATAATGAGGGTAGTGCTATAATGAGGGTAGTGCTATAATGAGGGTAAGTGCTATAATGAGGGGCAGTGCTATAATGAGGTGTAGTGCTGTAATGAGGGCAGTGCTATAATGAGGTGCAGTGCTATAATGAGGGACAGTGCCATAATGAGGTGCAGTGCTATAATGAGGGACAGTGCCATAATGAGGGACAGTGCTATAATGAGTGGTAGTGCTGTAATGAGGGCAGTGCTATAATGAGGTGTAGTGCTATAATGAGGGTTAGTGCTGTAATGAAGGGTAGTGCTATAATGAGGGCAGTGCTATAATGAGGTGTAGTGCTGTAATGAGGGGCAGTGCTATAATGAGGTGCAGTGCTATAATGAGGGTAGTGCTGTAGTGCTATAATGAGTGGTAGTGCTGTAATGAGGGGCAGTGCTATAATGAGGTGCAGTGCTATAATGAGGACAGTGCTATAATGAGGGTGCAGTGCTATAATGAGGGCAGTGCTGTAATGAGGGGCAGTGCTATAATGAGGGGCAGTGCTATAAGGTGGTAGTGCTGTAATGAGGTGCAGTGCTATAATGAGGGCAGTGCTATAATGAGGTGTAGTGCTGTAATGAGGGGCAGTGCTATAATGAGGTGTGGTGCTGTAATGAGGGCAGTGCTATAATGAGATGTAGTGCTATAATGAGGACAGTGTTGTAATGAGGGCAGTGCTATAATGAGGGGCAGTGCTATAATGAGGTGCAGTGCTATAATGAGGACAGTGCCATAATGAAGGTGCAGTGCTATAATGAGGACAGTGCCATAATGAGGGACAGTGCTATAATGAGTGGTAGTGCTGTAATGAGGGCAGTGCTATAATGAGGTGTAGTGCTATAATGAGGGTTAGTGCTGTAATGAAGGGTAGTGCTGTAATGAGGGGCAGTGCTATAATGAGTGGCAGTGCTGTAATGAGGGCAGTGATATAATGAGGTGCAGTGCTATAATGAGGGACAGTGCTATAATGAGGTGCAGTGCTATAATGAGGGACAGTGCCATAATGAGGGCAGTGCTATAATGAGGGTAGTGCTGTAATGAGGGCAGTGCTATAATGAGGTGTAGTGCTGTAATGAGGCAGTGCTATAATGAGGTGCAGTGCTATAATGAGGGTAGTGCTGTAATGAGGGCAGTGCTATAATGAGTGGTAGTGCTGTAATGAGGGGGCAGTGATATAATGAGGTGCAGTGCTATAATGAGGACAGTGCTATAATGAGGTGCAGTGCTATAATGAGGACAGTGCTATAATGAGGGACAGTGCTATAATGAGTGGTAGTGCTGTAATGAGGGCAGTGATATAATGAGGTGCAGTGCTATAATGAGGGAGTGCATAATGAGGTGCAGTGCTATAATGAGGACAGTGCATAATGAGGACAGTGCTATAATGAGTGGTAGTGCTGTAATGAGGGCAGTGCTATAATGAGGGTAGTGCTGTAATGAGGTGTAGTGCTGTAATGAGGGGCAGTGCTATAATGAGGGTAGTGCTGTAATGAGGGGCAGTGCTATAATGAGGTGAGTGCTATAATGAGGACAGTGCTATAATGAGGTGCAGTGCTATAATGAGGGACAGTGCCATAATGAGGGACAGTGCTATAATGAGTGGTAGTGCTGTAATGAGAGGCAGTGCTATAATGAGGATGCAGTGCTATAATGAGGATTGTGCTATAATGAGGGCATGCCATAATGAGGACAGTGCTATAATGAGTGGTAGTGCTGTAATGAGGGCAGTGCTATAATGAGGTGTAGTGCTATAATGAGGGTTAGTGCTGTAATGAAGGGTAGTGCTGTAATGAAGGGCAGTGCTAAAATGAGGTATAGTGCTGTAATGAGGGGCAGTGCCATAAAAAGGGGCAGTGCTGTAATGAGGGGCAGTGCTATAATGAGGGGCAGTGCTATAATGAGGTGTAGTGCTGTAATGAGGGGCAGTGCCATAAAGAGGTTCAGTGCTATAATGAGGGGCAGTGCTGTAATGAGGGGTAGTGCTGTAATGAGGGGCAGTGCTATAATGAGGTGTAGTGCTGTAATGAGGGACAGTGCTATAATGAGTGGTAGTGCTGTAATGAGGGGCAGTGATGTAATGAGGTGCAGTGCTATAATGAGGGACAGTGCCATAATGAGGGACAGTGCTATAATGAGTGGTAGTGCTGTAATGAGGGCAGTGCTATAATGAGGTGTAGTGCTATGATGAGGGTTAGTGCTGTAATGAAGGTAGTGCTGTAATGAGGGCAGTGCTATAATGAGGTGTAGTGCTGTAATGAGGGGCAGTGCCATAAAGAGGGTCAGTGCTGTAATGAGGGCAGTGCTATAATGAGGTGGTAGTGCTGTAATGAGGGGCAGTGCTATAATGAGGGTGAGTGCTATAATGAGGTGCAGTGCTATAATGAGGACAGTGCCATAATGAGTGTAGTGCTATAATGAGGGACAGTGCCATAATGAGGGACTGTGCTATAATGAGTGGTAGTGCTGTAATGAGGGCAGTGCTATAATGAGGTGTAGTGCTGTAATGAGGGGCAGTGCCATAAAGAGTGTCAGTGCTGTAATGAGGGGCAGTGCTGTAATGCGGGGTAGTGCTGTAATGAGGGGCAGTGATATAATGAGGTGTAGTGCTGTAATGAGGTGCAGTGCCATAAAGAGGGACAGTGTTGTAATGAGGGCAGTGCTATAATGCGGGGCAGTGCTATAATGAGGTGTAGTGCTATCATGAGGGGCAGTGCTATAATGTGGGGCAGTGCTATAATGAGGGGTAGTGCTATAATGAGGGCAGTGCTATAATGAGGTGTAGTGCTATAATGAGGGGTAGTGATGTAATGAGGGGCAATGGTATCATGATGGGTAGTGCTGTAATGAGGGGTAGTGCTGTAATGAGTGGTAGTACTATCCTGAGGGGCAATGCTATAATGAGAGGTAGTGCTGTAACGCGGGGCAGTGCAATATGAGGGACAGTGCTATAATGAAGGGTAGTGCTATAATGAGAGGCAGTGCTAGAATGACAGTTAGTGCTGCAATGAGGGGCAGTGCTATAATGAGGGGTAGTGCTGTAATGGGGCAGTGCTATAATAAAAGGCAGTGCTGTAATGAGGAGCGGTTCTATAATGAGGGGCAGTGCTGGTGTAACCCCCCTGCAAATGGGGGTTCCCAAAAGACTTCCAGGAGCTTGCTTGAATGCTCCAAGCCTGAATGGTGTTTGGTGTTTAAGCCATTTATCAGTGAGTGTTTTTAGAGCCTCTGGTACTGTCTCTTTAAGAGCCGTCTGCTTGCAGACATAATTAGTTTGTATGGGGGGACTGTGTGTTTCTCTGTTTGAGTACCACTCGAACTGCTGCCAATTCACTCCATTTTGCAGTCACTAGGAGTACAAAGGAACCTATCTGAAAGATGTAACTGTTTGCCAGAAATAATTTAGAGTAATAATGAAAATACAGTTTGTCTGACCTGCTTTCTTTGCAGTCAGAACTGTGTTTGCCTAGTTCCCCATTCTAGTTTTGAACTGCTGAACTGGACCAATCAGTGTGGGTAAGCTAGCTCTAAAATGGTGCCTTGGACGAATCAGAACTTGGACTCATAATCTGGAGCCAGCCACAAGAGGATTGTATGGGCAGTGACTCTGGGAGATGTAGTTTAGGGTGCCTTTTGGACCAACAGCAGCAGTCTATTGTGAGTGACAGCCAATCCAGTCAAGAACTGGGAGGAACTCAAAGGAAGTGCCCGGTTTTGTCTGTTGGAGTTCAGTTTAGCTCTGGCAGTGAAGGGAAAGAAACCCTGTGCTCCTTCAGTGCACAGTTTCAGTCAAAAAGCGTGTAAGGCCCAGAGTTCCGGTCTGCAGCTTGTGTAACTGCTTGTTAGGACTGAATCTGTCCCTGTGAAAAGAATCAAAGGATCTCTGAAGAGTAGAAACCAGGCTCACCCTAGAAGACTGGAGAAATTGTTGAATTGCACTTGGTCTGTCAGGAACTGAATCTGCTGTGTGTTCTCCGGTATTGTGCAGTAATTGCGATCGGGATAGAGAAGCAGCCTGCCTGGTATAGTACTTTCTTTTACCATATAATGTGTGAGGAGGCTTGTGCAGCTCAGGTGAATCCTGCTGCCATTAAAGGACTTTGCCTGTGACTGTTTACCATATAAATGTGTGAAGAGTCTCGTGGAGCTCAAGAGTAGCCCTGCTGGCGTTGAAGGACCCTATCTTGTTTGGAGGTCGTGAGTACTAATTCAGGGTCGCTCCTGTTGAATTGCCACATAAATCCAAATGGAATCACTGTACTGCTGACTGTTTAAACTAATTTTCTTTTCACTGTGTGAAAGGGCCCCTACCAGCTGCCACGGTTTGGACTAGCCACTAGGGCTTGGGTACCCAGGACAGTAACTGGTGGGACAGGCCTTGCACAGAGCCATAGGGTAGATAGTAAAGTGATAAGCTAATTAACCTGATTTCCCCTGTCCTTGTTATATCCCCTAAATAAATCAGAGCTGCTTGTTTCAGCAAAGTTATACTGCCTGAGGTATTTGTCTATGTTAAAGTCACGGTACTGTGATTGTTGCACTGTATCTTATTTCACAGGAGGTCCCAGTGCGGAACTAGTCCTGGGGGTAAGTGTATACTGTGAGGTAATTCTGATATATTGTGTGGGCACTAGTGGGAAGAAAGGGGGGTTGCAGTGTCCCAGAGGGCTGTGACCAAGTAAGTTTAACTATTGCAAACCCTGACCTCTGGGTGGAGGCACCCGCCATTGGATCCAGGCCCCTCAACCTGTTAGTGGCAAATCAGGCAGGGGTAGTAGCCCCTGGGATAGCGCCATCTAGGGGTTACACAAAGGACAAGTCTAGATGGAGCCAACAAATTAGCACCCTGGTATGCTTATAACTGCACCAAAAGTGATGCCACTGGGTTCTCCCCCTACCGCCTGATGTTTGGAAGAGAAGCTCGACTGCCGGTAGATGTGTGTTTTGGGGTCTCTCCTGATGGGGTTCGAGCTGACAACTATTTACAGTATATGCAAAGTTTAAGGCCCAGCTAAATCATGCGTACTAACTGGCTCAAACCATGGCTGCCAAAAGAAATCTGGCCAACAAAGAACGGTATGATAAAAAGGTGAAAGCACAGGAACTCCAGGAGGAGATCGGGTATTGCTAAGAAATCTGGGACTGCATGGCAACACAAGATTGCTGACAGATGGCACCATCTCCCTCACATTGTAGTGGGCAAACTAGATGATCTGAAAGTGTGTACAAAGTAAGGCCTGAGAATAATTCAAAAGATGTAAAAACAATGCATAGAAATCATTTACTGCCCATTGGACAAATCTTGATTGAGTCTGAGCCCCCAGAAGATGCCCCCTCTGGACCAGTGACTAGAGCTGCTGCTAAGAAAAGATCAAGAAAGTCTGCACCTACAGAAGCAGAGTTAAAACATAGAAACACAGAAACATAGAATTTGATGGCAGATAGAACGCTTGGCCCACCCAGTCTGCCCATTTCCCTACCTACTGGATAAGCTGCAGATCTAGTTAACACAGCCTACTTCTTCTTACCCCACCCCAGAATTGCCTTATGACTGTCCCATGCATGTTTGAATTCCACCTGATTTTGACTCCACAACCTCCTCCAGAAGGCTGTTCCATGCATCCACAACCCTCTCTGTGAAAAAATACTTCCTTAAATTACCTCTGAGCCGCCCCATCTTCAAATTGTGCGCTCTTGTTCTTGCACACCTCTTCTTTTGAAAGATGCTACCCTCTTGGACTTTGTTGATTCCCTTGAGGTACTTGAAAGTTTCTATCATGTCCCCCCTCTCCCTCCTTTCCTCGAGGCTATACATATTAAGCTCCTTAAGTCTCTCTTCATATGTCTTCTGGTGCAGACCCTGCACCATTTTAGTTGCCCTCCTCTGGACAGCTTCCATCCTGTCTATGTCTTTGTGGAGATTGGGTCTCCAGAACTGCACACAGTACTCCAGATGGGGCCTCACCAGCTGTCTGTACAGAGGGATAATAACTTCCTGTTTTCTACTGGTGATGCCTCTCCCTATGCATCCCAGTATCCCCCCAGCCCTCCTTGCTGCCCTCTCACATTGCTTGCCCACCTTTAGGTCATCTGATATGACTACCCCAGGTCCCTTTCCATTTTGTTGTTGTTAGTATCTCACCCCCATTGTGTACTCTTCCCTGGGTTTTTGTTTCCCAGGTGCATTACCTGCACTTCTTAGCATTGAATCTAAGCTGCCATACATTTGACCATTCCTCTAACCTTGCCAAGTCCCTTCTCATCCTTTCCACCCACCCTGTGCATCAACTCTGTTGCAGATCTTAGTGTCATCTGCAGAGACATATTTCCTTCCAGTCCTCTGCAATGTCACTTATAAAGACATTGAAGAGGACCGTCCTAATACTGAACCCCGCGGTACCCCACTAGTAACCCTCCTTTCTTCTGGTGGACTCCATTTACTATTACTCTCTGTGTCCTATTCTCCAGCCAATTCTTTACCCAGGCTGTCATCTTGGGACCACTCCCAGGCTGGCTAACTTGTATATTCATCTTTTGTGTGGGACTGTCAAATGCCTTGCTAAAGTCTAGGTAGGCCACGTCCACAGCCCCTCCCTGATCTACTACTTTGGTCACCCAGTCAAAGAAATCTATCAGATTTGTCTGGCATGACCTTCCCGCTGTGAATCCATGCTGCCTATGGTCCTGTGCCCCTCTGGCCTCTAGATACTCGACAATTCTTTCCTTCAGAAGTGATTTCACAAGTGTTCCCCTCCACAAGTCCCAGTTGACCATGACTGTCAGTCCATATCAGAAGAAAGTGAATGTGACTTTGAATACTGCCCTTCTTACAAACTGAGTCAATTGTTTCGGGGCAATCCCCTAGTCAATACTGGAGATGAAGCTGGGCCTTCTGGACTGTCTGAGCCTCCAGCTTCGTCCCTGGAGCCAATGCTCCCAGAAAGTGCAGTGCAAAACATCAGGTCAGATGAAATGGAATCATTGTGTATGGTTGAACTGTTTGAGCTTTCAGGGGAGGAAAATGATGGACTGGAACAGACTGGTGATACACCAGAACAAGAAGAGTATTTTGAGTGCCCTGATGGTCCACTGCCAGTGTCCGAAAGCTCTCCATGTCAGCCAAATGTTGTGGACTCAGAGACTGTAACTCCTGGAGCTGAAAGTCCCTAGTTCTAGCCTCTACCCCATGGAGATGCCTGACAAGTGAGGACAATGCCGAAAATGAGGCTCAGAGTGCAGAGACTGTAACAGTTCCCCCAGAAAGACTGGTCGAGCTGTAAAGCCTGTGGTGCACCTCAGTTATGATTCCTTGGGAGACCTGTGGACTTGCCTCTCAATGTTGTCCATAAAGGGTGTATGTGTCCCCGAGCTCATTGCCCAAACATGCCCCAGCACCCAGCACTTACAATCAGTCTTTACCCTAACACCTACCTGGCATATTCCCTCGACAAGGCCCCCTGGCTGTACTGTCTCCCACCCTCGTCCACCTCCCCCCGTATCTCCACTCCTGCCCCTGCCCCCACCCACCTCCCGTACTCCCCCTTACCCCTGCACCTCCTACCCCTCTATCTCCTACCTCACTGCCCCATCGACCCCTCCTCCTCCCTTGTCTTGCTCATAGCTCAAGTCTTTGTACTGGTTATTACATGTCTGTAAGTCAGTGACTTTATGTTTGTAACTAAAAATGATGACTGTTTCTGCGCTGGCGTGGAACCTTAGTAAAAGAACCTCGGCTCAAAGGTATTGTAATCTTAGATTGAAATAAATAAATAAATAAACTGAGTGTCAGTGCTAACTCCAAGTTACTTGTGTTGCCCTCTAAGTATGGTGCCCTTGCCCCGTCCAGCCCCAAGGTAACTGATAGGGAAGGGCCCCCTCTCTTCAGGTTTCATGTACAAGAGATAATAACCTGAGTTATGGTACAATGTGTGTGTAATACTGTGTAAAGAGTGACGTACTGCAACGTTTCAGAAATGTGTTCCTGGTAAAGTGATATATTGACTGATGATTACATGTGTGAGCCTAACGCAAATGTATACGGCTGCAATTGAAACTTATGGGGGTACTTGCTTGATGTGGACATCAAGCTTTCCCAGGCCAGGAAGGGTGTAACCTCCCCCTGCAAATGGGGGTTCCCAAAAGACTTCCAGGAGCTTGCTTGAATGCTCCGAGCCTGAATGGTGTTTGGCATTTAAGCCATTTGTCTGTGAGTGTTTTTAGAGCCTCTGGTACTGTCTCTTTAAGAGCTTTCTGCTTGCAGACATAATTAGTTTGTATGGGGGGGACTGTGTGTTTCTCTGCTTGAGTCCCACTCGAGCTGCTGCCAATTCACTCCGTTTTGCAGTCACTAGGAGTGCAAAGGGAACCTATCTGAAAGATGTAACTGTTTGCCAGAAATCATTTAGAGTAATAATGAAAATACAGTTTGTCTAACCTGCTTTTCTTTGCAATCAGAACTGTATTTGCTAGTTCCCCATTCTAGTTTTGAACTGCTGAACTGGACCAATCAGTGTGGGTTAAGGGAGCTCTAAAATGGTGCCTGTGGACGAATCAGAACTTGGACTCGTAATCTGAGCCAGCCACAAGAGGATTGTATGGGCAGTGACTCTGGGAAGTGTAGTTTGGACTTTGGCGCCTTTTACACCAACAAGGGAGGCTATTGTGAGTGACAGCCAATCCAGCCAAGAACTGGGAGGAACTCAAAGGAAGTGCCCGGTTTGTCTACTGGAGTTTCAGTTTAGCTCTGACAGTGAAGAGGAACGAGCCCTGTGCTCTTTGGTGCTAGTTTGGTCGGGAAACGCGTAAGGCCCAAGTTTGGTCTGCAGATTGTGCAACTGCTTGTTCGGACTGAATCCATCCTGTGAAGAGAATCAAAGGAGATCTGAAGAGTAGAAACCAGGCTTACCTTGTAGAAGACTGGAGAAATTGCTGAATCGCTGCCGGTTTGTCAGGAACTGAATCTGCTATGTGTTCTCCGGGTATTGTGCAGTAATTGCGATCGGGATAGAGAAGCAGCCTGCCTGGTATAGTACTTCTTTCCATATAAATGTGTGTAGTGCTTGGGACTCACGTTTCAAATCCCCTGTACAGTGAATTGAGTGCATGAAGCTGCAAGTAAATCCCATCTTAATCCAGACTACATCCATTTGCTCTGAACTGCCTTGGGGTCCAGTCACAAGGACCTTGTCCACGTGGTCTGCTCCTCCTGGCAATCCAGGACAATCTGCCTTCCACTCAGTTTCAGCCCTGAATTTGTGAGTACAAATCAGGGTAGCTCCTCCATCATCTAATTGCAAGTGTTCCATCTGATTACTTTTCCTTTCTTTCTCCACGAACTGAGCCTCACCGGCTCCGGATTCACAATTTGGTATTGTGCCTGCATTTTCCATCTTCAGGGCCCCAACCAGCTGCATCAAATAGGCTAGCCTCTTATTGCCTGGGTACACAGTAAGAGTGATATTAGGGACATTTGGGATTCTGAAATATGTGCACAGTACTGTGATTATTAATGCGTTTAAACTAATTAACCTGATTTCCCCCGTCCTTGTTATATCCCCCTAAATAAATCAGATCTGTTTGTTTCAGCAAAGTTACACTGCCTGAGGTATTCGTCTATGTTAAAGTATTGTACTGTGGTTTTTGCACTGTATCATCTTGTTTTACAGGGAGTCCCCGGAGTCACGCTGACCGAACCAGTCCTGGGGGTAAGTGTATACTGTGAAGGTAATTCTGATATATTGGGGCCACTAGTGGGAAGAAGGGGGGTCGAGCATCCCAGAGGCTGTGACCCGAGTTAGTTTAGCTATTGCAAACCCTGACCTCTGGGTGGAGGCCCCTCCATCGGATCCAGGCCCTCAACCTTTTAGTGGCAAATCAGGCAGGGGTAGTAGCTCTTGGGATAGCGCTACCTAGGGTTACACTGTAATGAGGGGTAGTGCTGTCATGAGGCAGTGCTATCATGAGGGCAGTACTATAATGAGGGGCAGTGCTATAATGAGGGCATGCTATAAATAGGGCAGTGCTGTAATGGGACAGTGCTATAATGAGGGCAGTGCTATCATGAGGGGTAGTGCTGTAATGAGGGGCAGTGCTATAATGAGGGGTAGTGCTATAATGAGGGCAGTGCTATAATGAGGGGTAGTTCTGTAATGAGGGCAGTGCTATAATGAGGGGTAGTTCTGTAATGAGGGGCAGTGTTATGAGGGGCAGTGCTATAATGAGGGGTAGTGCTATAATGAGGGCAGTGCTATAATGAGGGGTAGTTCTGTAATGAGGGGCAGTGCAATAGTTTTTATTATTTATTTAGTTTTTGTTGACCGGATAAGTGCACTAGACAAATCCTACCTATTTTCAGGCGCGACCCGGGGGAGGGGGATACAGATGAATGCCAATTGACCTTGAACCAGATTAAGCTGTTAGTGATATTTATAGTGAATGAGGGAAATTTGGCCAAGGACACTGGGGAATTCCCCTACTCTTTTCGATAAGTGCCATGGGATCTTTAACATCCACCTGAACTACCACCAGTCCAGGCTGATGGGACCTCGGTTTAACGTCTCATCCGAAAGATGGCACCTCAGAAGTGCAGCACCCCTCTCATGCTGCACTGCAGTGTCAGTACGGATATAACCCAAGTGCTAGATGTGGAACTGAACCCACAGCCCTCTGATCTCCCGCCTCAGAGGCAAGTGTGCTACCTACTGAGTCACTGACACTGCAGGTGCAGTGCTACAATGAGGGGCAGTACCATAATGAGGGATAGTGCTATAATGAGTGACAGTGCTGTAATGAGGGGCAGTGCTATAATGAGGTGCAGTGCTATCATGTGGGACAGTGCTATAATGAGGGGTAGTGCTGTAATGAAGGGCAGTGCAATAATGAGGGGCAGTGCCATAATGAGGGTAGTGCTATAATGAAGGGCAGTGCTATAATGAGGGAGTGCTATAATGAGGGGCAGTGCTATAATGAGGGCAGTGCTATAATGAGTGGTAGTGCTATAATGAGGGGCAGTGCTGTAATGAGGGGCAGTGCTATCATGAGGGCAGTACTATAATGAGGGCAGTACTACAAAGGGGTAGTGCTGTAATGGGACAATGTTATTTTTTTATATTGCTTTTGTTGACGGGTAAGAAGTGCACTAGACAAATCCTGCCCTATTTTCAGGCTTACGACCGGAGAGGGGATACAGATGAATGCCAACTGACCTTGAACCAGATTAAGCTGTTGGTGGTATTTTTAGTGAATGAGGAAATTTGGCCAGGACACGGGGAAATTTCTACTCTTTCGATAAGTGCCATGGGGTCTTTAACATCCACCTGAACTACCACCAATCTAGGCAGATGGGACTCGGTTTAACGTCTCATCCGAAAGACGGCACCTCAGAAATGCAGCACCCTCTCATGCTGCATTACAGTGTCAGTACTGGGATATTAACCCAAGTGCCAGATGTGGGAACTGAACCCATAGCCCTCTGATCTCCTGGCCTCAAAGGCAAGTGTGTACCTACTGAGCCACTGACACTGACACTGTTATCATGAGGGCAGTGCTATAATGAGGGGCAGTACAATAATGAAGGCAGTGGTATACATGAGGGCAGTGCTATAATGAGGTGAGTGCTGTAATGAGGCAGTGCTATAATGGGAGGACAGTGCTGTAATGAGGGCAGTGCTATAATGAGGGGAGTGCTATAATGAGGGCAGTGCTATAATGAGTGGTAGTGCTGTAATGAGGCAGTGCTATAATGAGGTGCAGTGCTATAATGAGGGAAGTGCCATAATGAGGGCAGTGCTATAATGAGGCAGTGCTATAATGAGGGGCAGTGCTGTAATGAGGGTAGTGCTGTAATGAGGACAGTGCTATAATGAGGTAGTGCTATAATGAGGGCAGTGCTATAATGAGTGGTAGTGCTGTAATGAGGGGCAGTGCTATAATGAGGGTAGTGCTGTAATGAGGGCAGTGCTATAATGAGGGCAGTGCTATAATGAGGGCAGTGCTATAATGAGGCAGTGCTATAATGAGGGGTAGTGCTGTAATGAGGGACAGTGCTATAATGAGGGCAGTGCTATAATGAGGGGTAGTGCTATAATGAGAGCAGTGCTATAATGAGGGCAGTGCTATAATGAGGGTAGTGCTATAATGTGGGGCAGTGCTATAAGAGGGGGCAGTGCTATAATGAGGGGTAGTGCTATAATGAGATCAGTGCTATAATGGAGTAGTGCTACAATGAGGGCAGTGCTATAATGAGGGGTAGTGCTATAATGAGAGCAGTGCTATAATGAGGGCAGTGCTATAATGAGGGTAGTGCTGTAATGAGGGACAGTGCTATAATGAGCAGTGCTATAATGAGGGCAGTGCTGTAATGAGGGGTAGTGCTGTAATGAGGGCAGTGCTATAATGAGGGCAGTGCTATAATGAGAACAGTGCTATAATGAGGACATTGCTATAATGAGGTCAGTGTAAATGAGGAGTGCTATAATGAGGGCAGTGCTATAATAAGGGGCAGTGCTATAATGAGGGTAGTGCTATAATGAGGGCAGTGCTATAATGAGGGTAGTGCTGTAATGAGGGGTAGTGCTGTAATGAGGGGCAGTGCTATTATGAGGGGCAGGGCTATAATGAGAGGTAGTGCTATAATGAGAGGCAGTGCAATATGAGGGGCAGGGCTATAATGAGGGGCAGGGCTATAATGAGAGGTAGTGCAATATGAGGGACAGTGCTATAATGAGAGGCTGTGCTAGAATGAGGTGTAGTGCTATAATGAGGGGTAGTGCTGTAATGAGGGGTAGTGCTATTATGAGGGGCAGTGCTATTATGAGGGGCAGGGCTATAATGAGGTAGTGCTATAATGAGAGGCAGTGCAATATGAGGGGCAGGGCTATAATGAGAGGTAGTGCTATTATGAGAGGCAGTGCAATATGAGGGACAGTGCTATACTGAGGGGTAGTGCTATAATGAGAGGCAGTGCTAGAATGAGGTGTAGTGCTATAATGAGGGGTAGTGCTATTATGAGGGGCAGTGCTATAATGAGAGGTAGTGCTATAATGAGAGGCAGTGCAATATGAGGGGCAGGGCTATAATGAGAGGTAGTGCTATAATGAGAGGCAGTGCAATATGAGGGACAGTGCTATAATGAGGGCAGTGCTATAATGAGGGGTAGTGCTATAATGAGGGCAGTGCTATAATGAGGGGTAAGTGCTATAATGAAGAGCAATGCTGTAATAAGGAGCATTGCCACAGTAAGGTTCAGTGTAACAGTGAGGGAAGGTGCTATAATGAGGGGCAGTACTATCAGAGGGGGCAGTGCTATAATGAGGGCTAGAGCTATAATGAGGGCAGTGCTATAATGAGGAGCAGTGCTATAATGAGGGGTAGTGCTGTAATGAAGGGCAGTGCTATCATGAGGGGCAGTGCTATAATGAAGGGTAGTGCTATAATGAGGGCAGTGCTGTAATGAGGGGTAGTGCTATAATGAGGGCAGTGCTATAATGAGGGCAGTGCTATAATGAGGAGCAGTGCTATAATGAGGGCAGTGCTATAATGAGGGGTAGTGCTGTAATGAGGGACAGTGCTATAATGAGCAGTGCTATAATGAGGGCAGTGCTATAATGAGGGCAGTGCTATAATGAGGGGCAGTGCTATAATGAGGGCAGTGCTATAATGAGGCAGTGCTATAATGAGGGGCAGTGCTATCAGAGGGGGCAGTGCTATAATGAGGGGTAGTACTGTAATGAGGGGTAGTGCTGTAATGAGGGCAGTGCTGTAATGAGGGGCAGTGCTATAATGAGGAGCAGTGCTATAATGAGGGAGTGCTATAATGAGGGTAGTGCTATAATGAGGGCAGTGCTATAATGAGGGGTAGTGCTGTAATGAGGGACAGTGCTATAATGAGAGCAGTGCTATAATGAGGAACAGTGCTATAATGAGGGGTAGTGCTATAATGAGGGTAGTGCTGTAATGAGGGGTAGTGCTATTATGAGGGGTAGTGCTATAATGAGGGCAGTGCTATAATGAGATCAGTGCTATTATGAGGGTAGTGCTATAATGAGGGCAGTGCTATAATGAGGGTAGTGCTATAATGAGGCAGTGCTATAATGAGGGGCAGTGCTATTATGAGGGGTAGTGCTATAATGAGGAACAGTGCTATAATGGGGTAGTGCTATAATGAGGGGTAGTGCTATAATGAGGGTAGTGCTATAATGAGGGGCAGTGCTATAATGAGGGCAGTGCTATAATGAGGCAGTGCTATAATGAGTGGTAGTGCTATAATGAGGGGCAGTGCTATAATGAGGTGCAGTGCTATAATGAGGGGCAGTGCTATAATGAGGGGCAGTGCTATAATGAGGGGTAGAGCTATAATGAGGGCAGTGCTATAATGAGGATCAGTGCTATTATGAGGGGTAGTGCTGTAATGAAGGGTAGTGCTATCATAAGGGGCAGTGATATAATGAAGGGTAGAGCTATAATGAGGGCAGTGCTGTAATGAGGGGTAGTGCTATAATGAGGGGCAGTGCTATCAGAGGGGGCAGTGCTATAATGGGGGTAGTACTGTAATGAGGGCAGTGCTGTAATGAGGGGTAGTGCTAGAATGAGGGCAGTGCTATAATGAGGGGTAGTGCTATAATGAGGGGTTGTGCTTGTGGTCAAACAGGGATTCAGCATGTTTGTAGTTCATTTGCATCACCAGGTAAGAAAAAAGGTTTGTCTCCCCATACGACGCATAGGGGAAATGCCAAACCTCACCCAACAACTAACACACCGAAATATGGCCAATGGAAAATCATGTACTCAAATGCTCGCAGCCTGGGAAATAAGATCCCAGACCTGTAGACAATAATGTCAGAGGCTAAACTGGACATAGTAGCAATTAGGGAGACGTGGTTTACCAGTAACCACACTTGGGAGACTTCAGTACCTGGCTATGTACTGTTCAGAAGAGACCGTGCAAAAAGGGGAGGGTGTGTGTGGAGGGCCCTGTTTGCCAATGAAAATATCAAAGCTACAGAAATTAGAATACATAAGGAGCCAGAAGAACTGTGGGTCACTCTGGAAACAGGAAATGGGACAGCCATAAGAACTGGGGTTGTCTACAGGCCTGCAGACCGGGAGGACATAGACGCATTACTGTTTGAAGATATACAAAACATGACAACTAAAGGGAGGTTCTGATAATGAGAGACTTCAACATGCCGGATACAGATTGGACAATACCAGCAGGAATATCTGCCAGAACTAGACACATGGTGGATTCCCTGCAGGTGAAGGGCCTCAAACAACTGGTACAACAACCCACAACAGACAGGACTATCCTAGATCTAGTACTAACTAACAGGAAGGGGATCACAGATCTCCAGGTAGAAGGTCACCTGGGGGCCAGTGACCATCACATGGTATGGTTCCATTTGGCCACTACATCTAAATCATCCCATTCCAAAGCAAAAATATGGGACTTCAGAGGAGCTGATTTTGATAAGATGGCCAACAGAGTTAAGCTGGCCCTGGCAAAAAGAAACACAGGTGAGGGGGTACAGGCAAAGCGGGCAAGCATTAAGGATGCAATACTTGAAGCAACATCCAATTGTGTTAGACAGAAAAGGAAGTACAAAAGAAGAAGGAAACCACTTTGGTTCTCAAATACAGTAGCAGAAAAGGTCAGAGCCAAAAGGCTGGCCTTCAGGAAATACAAGGGAACACAGCGGGATGAAGATAGGGAGGCATACCAAACTGCCCTAAGAGAAGCAGGGAAGGCAGTAAGGCAGGCAAAGTCCCAGACTGAGGAAACACTAGCACAAACAGTAAAAGAAGGTGATAAGACTTTCTATAGATACATTAGTGAAAGGAGAAAGTCCAGAGGGGGTATTGCTAAGCTCAAGGGAGAAAATGGGGCATGTGAGGAGGAGGACCCTGTAAAATCATCTATCCTAAATAGATACTTTTGCTCAGTATTTACTGAAGAGAAGGTAGGGCAGGGCCCACAGCTCAGCACCATGGACACAGAGGGGAGGGAGGTGAGCACTACTCTCTTCACAAAAGAAAGGGTCCTACAAGAGCTTGCTAAGCTCAGCGTGGACAAGGGAATGGGACCTGATGGCATACATCCCAGGGTACTTAAGGGAGCTAAGGGTGGAACTAGCAGAGCCATTAGCAGAACTGTTTAGTGAATCTCTGAGCACAGGAGAGGTCCCAGAAGACTGGAGAAGGGCTCATGTGATCCCGCCTCCACAAGAGTGGTAGCAGGGAGGAGGCAGGAACTACAGACCAGTCAGTCATACCTCAGTAGTGGGCAAGATTATGGAGGCATTCCTTAAGGAAAGGATAGTGCAACACCTGGAATCCATAGGGGCACAGGATCCAAGACAGCATGGGTTTACAAAGGAAGGTCCTGTCAAACCTAATCTCATAGATTTTTTGACTGGGTAACCAGAGTGGTGGACCAAGGGGAGCAGTTGATGTCAGCCTACCTTGGCTTCAGCAAAGCTTCGACACTGTTCCACATAGAAGATTGATAAGCTGGGTAGGCTTGGGGTGGGTCAGAAGTTGGTCAACTGGGTGGCAAACTGGTTGACAGGCAGAAAACAGAGAGTGGTGGTAAATGGTATACAGTCAGAAGAGATGCAAGTCACAAGTGGGGTACCTCAGGGATCAATCCTGGGCCAGTCCTCTTCAATATCTTCATTAGTGACATTGCAGATGGACTAGAGGGTAAGGGTTGTCTGTTTGCAGATGACACCAAGATCTGCAACAGAGTAGATGATCCAGATGGGGTGCGAGAATGAGAAGAGATCTGGATAAACTAGCAAAATAGTCAGAAGAGTGGCAACTGGATTTAATGCAAAGAAGTGCAAGATCATGCACATAGGGTAGAGAAACCCTGAAGCCACCTATAGGCTGGGAGGGGAGTTTCTGGCAGTCACAAAGGAAGAAAGAGACTTGGGCATCATCATCACTGATGACCTGAAATCATCCAAGCAGACCTCTAAAGCAGTAGGTAAGGCTAGGGGGATGTTAGGGTGTATTAGTAGGGGTATCACAAGTCATAAGAGGGAGGTAATAATCCCTCTTTACAAGACACTGGTTAGGCCCCATCTGGAGTACTGTGTGCAGTACTGAAGGCCACACCTTCACAAGGGCATTAACCAAATTGAGGCAGTCCAGAGAAGGGCAACCAAAATGGTGCAGGGACTGCAGCAGAAGACATATGAGGACAGATTACCGGAGCTCAATATGCATACCCTTGAGCAAATGAGGGAGAGAGGTGATATGATCGAAACATTCAAACACCTTAAGGGCATTAACAAGGTGAAAGAGTCTAACATGTTTAAATATAAGAAAAATAGCAGGACAAGAGGACACAGCATAAGATTAGAGGAGGACGATTAAGGGGTAATGTGGAGGAAATTGTTTTCACAGAAAGAGTGGTGGATGCATGGAACGCCCACCTCAGGAAGTGGTGGCTATGAATACAGTGCAGGGCTTCAAACAGGCATGTAGTAGGCATAGGGGAGCAATACAGATGAGTATGAATAGATAGGCCACTGACAGAGCAAAGGCCGATGGCTCATTCATAAGGTAGAAAAAGAAATGGGCAGACTGGACGGGCCTTGTGGTCCTTATCTGCCGTCAACCTCTATGTTTCTATGTTTCTATGTTTCTAATGAGGGGCAGTGCTATAATGAGGGGCAGTGCTATAATGAGGGGTAGTGCTGTAATGAGGGGTAGTGCTATATGTGGGACAGTGTTATAATGAGGGGCAGTGTTATGATGAGGGGCAGTGCTATAATTATGGGGCAGTGCTGTAATGAGGGGCAGTGCTATCACGAATAGCAGTGCTATAATGAGCGGCAGGGCTATAATGAAGGGTAGTGCTATATTAAGGGGTAGTGATATAATGAGGGGTAGTGCAATATGAGGGGCAGTGCTGTAATGAGGGGCAGTGCAATATAAGGGGCAGTGCTGTAATGAGAGGCAATGCTATAATAAGGGGTAGTGCTATAATGAAGGGCAGGGCTACAATGAGTGGCAGATGTATAATGAGGGCAGTACATTATGAGGAGCAATGCTATAATGAGGCAGTGCTATAATGAGGGCAGTGCTATAATGAGGGCAGTGTTGTAATGAGGGCAGTGCTATAATGAGGGCAGTGCTATAATGAGGGTAGTGCTGTAATGAGGGCAGTGCTATAATGAGGGGAGTGCTATAATGAGTGGTAGTGCTGTAATGAGGGCAGTGCTATAATGAGGGTGCAGTGCTATAATGAGGGAGTGCTATAATGACGGGTAGTGTTATAATGAGGAGCAGTGCTATAATGAGGGCAGTGCTATAATGAGGGCAGTGGTATAATAAGGGCAGTGCTATAATGAGGGGTAGTGCTATAATGAGGGGTAGTGTTATAATGAGGGGTAGTGCTATCATGAGGGCAGTACTGTAATGAGGAGCAGTGCTATAATGAGGGGTAGTGCTATAATGAGGGCAGTGCTATAATGAGGGGCAGTGCTATAATGAGGGCTAGTGCTATAATGAGGGCAGTGCTATAATGAGGACAGTGCTGTAATGAGGGGCAGTGCTATAATGAGGGCAGTGCTATAATGAGGGTAGTGCTATAATGAGAGCAGTGCTATAATGAGGGACAGTGCTGTAATGAGGGGTAGTGCTATAATGAGGGCAGTGCTATAATGAGGGGTAGTGCTATAATGAGAGCAGTGCTATAATGAGGGGTAGTGCTATTATGAGGGCAGTGCTATAATGAGGTGAGTGCTGTAATGAGGGGCAGTGCTATAATGAGGGCTAGTGCTGTAATGAGGGGCAGTGCTATAATGAGGGCAGTGCTATAATGAGGTCAGTGCTATAATGAGGGAGTGCTATAATGAGGGGCAGTGTATCAGAGGGGGCAATGCTATAATGAGGGGTAGTATTGTAATGAGAGCAGTGCTGTAATGAGGGCAGTGCTATAATGAGGGGTAGTGCTATAGTGAGGGTAGTGCTATAATGAGGGCAGTGCTATAATGAGGGCAGTGCTATTATGAGGGGCAGTGCTATAATGAGGGTAGTGTTATAATGAGGGGTATTGCTATAATGAGGGCAGTGCTATAAAGAGGGCAGTGCTGTAATGAGGGTAGTGCTATAATGAGGGGCAGTGCTATAATGAGGGAGGGCAGTGCTATAATGAGGGCAGTGCTATAATGAAGAGCAATGCTGTGATAGGACAGTGCCATAGTGAGGTCAGTGCTATAATGAGGGCAGTGCTATAATGAGGGCAGTGCTATAATGAGGGCAGTGCTATAATGAGTGGTAGTGCTGTAATGAGGGGCAGTGCTATAATGAGGTGCAGTGCTATAATGAGGGACAGTGCTATAATGAGGGGCAGTGCTATAATGAGGGCAGTGCTATAATGAGGGCAGTGCTATAATGAGGGGTAGTGCTGTAATGAAGGCAGTGCTAGTAATGAGGGCAGTGCTATAATGAGGGGCAGTGCTATAATGGGGAGTAGTGCTGTAATGAGGGCAGTGCTATAATGAGGCAGTGCTATAATGAGGGCAGTGCTATAATGAGGGAGTGCTATATGAGGGTAGTGCTAGTAATGAGGGGTAGTGCTATAATGAGGGCAGTGCTATCAGAGGGGCAGTGCTATAATGAGGGGTAGTGCTGTAATGAGGGGCAGGCTGTAATAGAGGTGAGTGCTATAATGAGGGCAGTGCTATAATGAGGAGCAGTGCTATAATGAGGGCTAGTGCTATTATGAGGGGTAGTGTTATAATGAGGGTAGTGATGTAATGGGGGTAGTGCTATAATGAGGGCAGTGCTATAATGAGGGGTAGTGCTATAATGAGGGCAGTGCTGTAATGAGGGTAGTGCTATAATGAGGGCAGTGCTGTAATGAGGGACAGTGCTATAATGAGCAGTGCTATAATGAGGGCAGTGCTATAATGAGGGGTAGTGCTATAATGAGAGTCAGTGCTATAATGAAGAGCAATGCTGTAATAAGGAGCATTGCCATAGTAAGGTTCAATGTAACAGTGAGGGGAGGTTCTATAATGAGGGGCAGTGCTATAATGAGGGGTAGTACTGTAATGAGGGCACTGCTGTAATGAGGGCAGTGCTATAATGAGGGGTAGTGCTATCAGAGGGGGCAGTGCTATAATGAGGGGTAGTGCTATAATGAGGGGCCGTAATGTTATGAGGGGCATTGCTATAATGAGGGATAGCGCTGTAATGAGGGGCAGTGGAATATGAGGGCCAATGCTATAATGAGGGGCAGTGCTATAATTAGGGGCAGTGCTATAATGAGGGGTAGTGATGTAATGAAGGGTAGTGCTGGAATGATGGGCAGTGCTATAATTAGGGACTGTGCAATATGAGTGGCAGTGCTATAATGACAGGTAGTGTTATGATGCGTGGCAGTGCTATAATGAGAGGTAGTGCTGTAATGAGTGGTAGTGCTGTAATGAGGGCAGTGCTATAATGAGGTGTAGTGCTATAATGAGGGCAGTGCTATGATGAGGGGTAGTACTATATTGAGGGTAATGATATAATGAGGGTAGTGCTATAATGAGGAGCAGTGCTATAATGAGAGGTAGTGCTATAATGAGGGGCAGTACGTTATGAGAGGGAGTGGTATAATGAGGGGCAGTGCTATAATGAGGGGTAGTGCTGTAATGAGGGGCAGTACAATTTGAGGAGCAATGCTATAGTGAGGGCCAGTGCTATAATGAGGGTCAGGGCTAATGAGTGGCAGTGCTGTAATTAGGGGCAGAGGGGCTGTAATGAAGGGCAGGGGGTTGTTAATCAGGGGCCGGGGTCTGTAATACGTGGCAGTGCTGTAATGAGGGTAGGGGACTGTAGTGATGGGCAGGGCTATAATGAGGGGCAGTGCTATAATGAGGGCCAGTGCTGTGATGATGAGTAGTGCTATAATGTGGGCCAGGTCTATAATAAGGGGCAGTGCTATAATGAGGGGTAGTACTATAATGAAGGCCAGTGCTATAATGAGAGGTAGTTCTATAATGTGGGCCAGGGCTATAGTGAGGGGCAGTGCTGTAATGAGAGTCAGTGCTATAATGAGGGGTAGTGCTGTAATGAGGGTCAGTGCTATAATGAGGAGCGGTGCTATAATGAGGGTAGTGCTATAATGAGGGCCAGTGCTTTAATGAGGGGCAGTGCTATAATCTGGGGCAGTGCTATAATGAGGGGTAGTGCTATTATGAGGGGGCAGTGCTATAATGAGGGCCAGTGCTATAATGAGAGGCAGTGCCATAATGAGGGCCAGTGCTTCAGTGAGGTTCAATGCAACAGTGAATGACAGGGTTACCATGAGGGGGAGTACTATGATGAGTGGCAGTGCAATAGTGAATGACAGGGAAAGAATGGCTTATTGCAAACAAACTGTGAGTAATTTCATTATTCTGGCGTAGCATTGCTAAGGTGAGACACAGGAAACTAAGGGAACTTCCCTCCCCTGATCCATACTCGCTGTTTCCCCGATCTTTCATAATTCCCTCCTCCATTCTATATGCCAGAGGTATGTACCTGTTTCACACTGTAATATCTCCCCCATATGTTTCCTTTCTGCCTACTGCTGGGGTATGTGCCTTCCCTTGAGCCCTTATGGGCCACTCCTTCCTTCCTTCCTTCTAGCCCATCCCCCCACCGAAGGAGGAGGAAGGCTGGATACTACCACCTTACAGATCGCTGGTCAGGCCTTACCTGGAATATGGAGTCCAGTTCTGGAGGCCTCACCTCAGGAAGGACATTGACTGGGTGGAAACAGTAGAAAGAAATGCGACAAAAATTATTCAGGGTGTGCAGTACATGTCCTACAAGGACAGACCTAGGGAACTGAATATGTAACATTCATATACATAGAAGGCATTAACCAGGTACAGGTACAGGAACTGTTTCACTTCAAGAAGGGCTCCGGGACCAGGAGACATGACCTCGGACTGCAAGGAGGAAGGTTCTCTCCCAACACCAGGAAGTTTTTCTTCACAGAAAGAATGGTGGATGCCTGGAACAGCCTGCCCCAAGAGGTTTCGGGGGTCATCACTGTGGGGGGTATTCAAGAATGCATGGGATAGACTCAAGGGAGACCTGACTACAAAGGGCAACTAGAATGTCAAAATAGGTCTAAATCAAATGGGCAGACTAGATGGACCTAGCAGTCTCCTTCTGCCATCAACTTCTATGTTTCTATGTAACCTAAGGCATTAGTTATTAATACATGTGTATGAAAAGTTAGATAACTGCAAATTGAGACGGCATTATTGTTGAAGGAGAAAGTATACAGTTTTTCAGAACTGTGAAAGTGTATAATTTGTGTTAATTATACTCGCATAGTATTGCTAAGGTGAGATCGAGGGAAAACTTGGGAACCTAAGGCATTAGCTTCTTAACTGTGAAAGTATATAATTTGTGTTAATTCAGGGAAGATGGGTGGGCACTGGAACAAGGGCCAGAATTGGATGGCGGAGAGGGCAGGGTCATGAGTTTTCTTGGATGAGGGGGGGGTGCCGGGAAGACAGGAGAATAGGCAGAACAGTGGGGTGCAAAGGATGTGGGGCAGCGGTTTTTATGGGAACACTGTGAAGGTTAAGGGTTTGTCCAATATGTATCAGGTTGGAGCAATTTGAGGCAGAGACAGGTAAGCTAAGAGGGGAAATGGAGAGGAAGAGGAAGGACTTGGGCATGGGGGGAAGGGGAGACTACAACTGTAAAAGCAACAGGGAGATGCAGCAGGCTACCGAAATGGAAAGAGAAAGGGAAGGGACTAGCTGGAGACATGGAGCAAAAGGGCTGAACAGGGTGGGGTGGGGGGAGGAGATATGGTTCCCAGAAAAGGAGGTGGTGGAAGGAAATGGCTGGCAGGAAGTAAGGGGGAGGGGGTCTGCAAGGGCTCAAGGAAAGGCACGTACTATACCTCAACAGCTGGGAGAAAGGAAACACGTGGTGGGGTATTAGAGTGTCAAACAGGTACATACCTCTGGCAAACAGAATGGAGGAGGGAGTTCCGATAGGATCGGGGGAACAGCGAGTGTGGATCAGGGGCCAGGGATGAGCAGGAGGGAAGGGAGAGATGGAAGTAGGGGTAGGAAGGAGGACAATGGGAAGTGCGGAAAGGGAAGGATGGAAGGAAGGGTGACAAGCACAGTGAAGGGAGCAGAGGGGGAATAAACAAGGAGGGAATTAGAGGATGCAGGATAGGGAGAAGGGAGGCAAGAGGAAGAAAAGGGGTGTAGGGAGGGAATATCAGGAGACAAGCAAGGACACATGAAATCGGGGAAAGCGAAGACGATAGAGTTAGAGGTCTGGTGGGGGTGATTGGGATAAATGGGCCAGTATCTTCGCTAGGGAGACAACAGGAGGAGAACTCGGGGATCTGAAATGTAGGCACTTCAGGGCAGGGGATGTAGTTAGAGGAAAAGCACAGAGGACAGGCCCGCTAGAACAAGACCAGTTCCATTAGCTGTGGCGGTGGAGAATGTAATGGTTTTCGGGGACTGCATGATTAAGGGGATACACTGGCTCAGGAGGGGTCCTACATATAGGCAGAGGTCCTTTTTTTGTGAACCAGGGATGGAAGTGGGGAGAGCAATGCAAAAAATCAGGCGGGGGTCTTGGTTGGTGGGAAACCTACACCTTATCATTCATCTGTACCTGTTGTGTTATGAATTTATCTTATGGTGTATTTTTTATCATTTTGTATTTGTATTGGAAATGATTTGCCAATATGTATGTTCAAAAATGTTTTATACATAACGTAGAAAAAAATTATTTCATTTTTTCTTATCTTGTCTTGACTATATTTGTATATGTTTGATTTGTGTGGGTTGCACCTGTAAAAGGATTTTATTTCCAGTTGTGTTAACCTGTTAAACAAATAAACAACAAGCAAACAACAACATCGGGGAACAAATCATCTGGCAATCTATGAAGTGGAGGAGGTCCAGAAGAGGTTCAAGGCACTGGCGCAGTGATGCCTGGAAGAGGCTAAATCCTTGTTTTTTTCGTCGGTCTTGCAGTCGCCTGTGCCAGCACTGTTAGACAGAGAAGAATCAGGGAATTCAATGACCGGCTCCAGGCATGGCGAGAAGAGGAAGGGGTTGCATGTATAGGAGAGTGGGGACAATGGGAGGATGCTAACTTGTACTGGAAGGATAGACTGTATTTGAGAGAGAGGGTCAAGGGTACTGAGGGGGGGTCTATAAGGATACATTGATAAGGTCCTGGAGGGGGGTAAACTGGTAAGGGTGGAGTGCAAGGCTAGGATGGGTGAAGGATCAACAAGAGGAGAAAACAGACTAGCTAACACTCTCTTGCAAAAGGGAGAAGGGAACAGACCAGACATGGGAGGGAGGGAGAGGAGAAGGGCGGCATATAGTGGAAAGGACTTTCCGCTAATGCAGGAAGCTGGGGAACAAGATGGTGGGCTTAGAAGCTATAGTGGAGGGGCAGGGCATGGACATTATCATAACGGAGACCTGGTGGTCAGAGCACCAGGCCTGGGAAGTATGGGTACCAGGGTACAGGTTATTCAGGAGGGATAGGGCTGGCAGGAAGAGGAGGTGCACTGAACATAAAGGAGGGCACAACGGTATCAGAAGGGCAGGAAGAGCAAGGGTAAGTAGAAATCTTATGGGTCACACTAGAGAGATGGGCTGAGACATCTATAAGGCTGGGGGTGGTGTACAGACCTCCAATGCAGAGTGAAAAAATGGACATGCAGATGCTGCGAGCGGTTCAAAAGATGACACTAAAGGGGGAGATTTTGCTTGTGGGTGACCTTAACCTCCCAGATATAGACTGGGATATCCCAGCAGCTGGGTCATCCAGGAGTAGGGAGATCCTAAAGTCCCTCCAGGGAGCCTTCCTGCAGCTGCTGGTAAGACAGCTCCCTGGGGGGGGGGAGGTTAATATACTTGACGTGGTCCTCACCAATGGGGATAATGTGGAGGGAGTAGGGTTGGGGGTCAGCCTAGGGGCAAATGACCATAACACCGTGGGTTTCAGGGTTAGAGCGGGGTATAAAGCAAGTTAAACCATCGGGAAGGTCCTAGACTTCAGGCGGGCAGATTTTCTCAAAATGAGGGATGTTGTCCGGAATGAAATGGAAGGGATAGAGGGGATGGGGGTTGAGGAACTATGGAATAGGATTGGGGGGGGATACTAAAGGCCACAGAGAGCTGTATAAGAAAGGTGAGGAAGAGCAGAAAAAGATTGCTTTGCTTCAACATGGAAGTGAGGGGGCAATAGGGAAGAGAAAAAGGACCTTCAGAGAATATAAGAAGATGCAGGGTAAAGAGGACAGGGAAATGTACAGGGAGAAGCTGAGGGTGGCGGGGCAGAGGATTAGGAAAGTGAAAGCAGAAACAGAGAAGAGTATTGCTAGTTAGGCCAAAAGGGGTGATAAGACTTTCAGTACATAGGAGAAAAAATGAAAGCCAGGCAGGGGATAGATACGATAAGGGGAGAGTACAAATGGAAGGGGACTTCGAGAAGGCGGAGATGCTAAATAGCTACTTTGGCTCAGTCTTCACAGTAGAGGTAGCTGGCAGGGGACCTAACCTAGGGGAGAAGGGAAGGGGGGAACATTGGGTTGGATCCTAGCCCAATCAGTGAGGACAGGATCAGGGAAGAATTGGGTAAGTTGAGGATAGACAAGGCTATGGGTCAGGATGCCCTGCATCCTAGGGTGCTCTGGGAGCTTAGGGAGGAGCTGGTGGCACCACTAGCGATGTTATTTAACTTGTCTTTAGACACAGGGAGGGTTCCAGAGAACAGCAAGAGGGCAGACATGGTACCACTTCATAAACATGGCAGCAGGGAGGATGCTGCCATGTATTGCCCGGTCAGCCTCACATCGGTGGTGGGTTAGGTGATAGAGGTGATCTTGAACGAAAGGGTGGTTAGGTACTTGGAGGATAGTGGGCTGTAGGACATCCATCAGCATGGCATCACACGGGGGAGGTCATGTCAGATGAACCTGATCAAGTTCTTTGATGGAGTGATGAGGGTAGTTTGTTGGGGGGAGGGCAGTGCACATGGCCTATCTGGACTTCAGGAAGGTCTTCAACACTGTGCCCCTCAGAAGGCTAGTAACTAAACTGGAGAGCTTGGGGGTGGGGCAGAAAATAACAAGATGGGTGAAGAACTGGCTGATGGGCAGAAGCCAGTGGGTGGTGGTAAATGGGGTGCGCTCAGGGGAGGTGGGGGTGAAAAGTGGGGTACCCCAGGGATTGGTGCTGGGGCCCATTCTGTTCAATATCTACATCAGTGACATAGTGGAGGGACTACAGGGAAGGTCTGCCTTTTTGCAGATGATACGAAGATCTGCAACAGAGTGGATACCCCAGAGGGAGTGGAGGCTATGAGGGAGGATCTAAGGATGCTAGAGAGGTGGTTGGAAACATGGCAACTAAAATTCATCACCAGGAAATGCACAGTGATGCATATAGGGAGAAATAATCCATGTGCAAAGTACACACTGGGAGGGGAGGTAATGAAGCCATCTGAGCAGGAAAAGGACCTAGGAATCATAATCACAGACAACCTAAGGTAGGGACCCAATGCAGCAATGCGGTGGGCAAATGGAACAGAATGGTGGCGTAGTATAGGTGAGGGATAACGGTAGAAGAAGGAGGCGCTGATGCCCTCACAGTCCCATGGTGAGGCCCCACCTGGAGAATGGGGTTCAGTTCGAGACCTCACCTACGCAAAGACATAGGTAACCCCATGCCAAATGGGGCCTTACCTGTCACCATGCAGCCCTTGTTCCTCCTCTCCTCCCGTGTGCCTCCTGAACCAGCCTGTAATTTTTTTGTCCCCCTGGTCTTGTTTCTACCTCCTAGTGCCCCAGCCCTAGCCCAGAAAAGTAAATTCAGCCCTCTGGGGCTCTAGAATTCCAGCCGTGATCTCCCGCTCGAAGCCATGCTCTTGGGGCAGCGGGGATCGCACAGGTGCGAGTGGCATCTTTGATCTATGACTGCTCAAGATTGCGGTCAATCCGAGGAGTGTTCCATTGGTCCTGGGATCCCCACCAGCTAAGTAGGACCTGGTGACCACAGACAGGCCACTGAGAGGCCGCTCTCCTGAAAACTGAAGGAGATCCACGAGGGCATTTCAATTGGGTCTCTTTAATATTCATGAGCCAGGAGCCCGATCATTTGCATATTCATGAGGGTCTGTCTTGGGGCAGCGTATTCTCGGCTACAGCCGAAAAGGAAAAGAACAGTTGTTCAAATTGAAATAAATAATGTAACTTGTAATGTATGTTTGGGAAAATGTTTGCGGGAAATAAGTGTTTAAATAAAATAAATGCTTTGCTCCTGGCTATACCAGATAACTTTTGGACTCAAAGCACATAGCCTGTCTGCTGCTGCAAGGCATCTTCAAATATCGGCAGCAGCAGCGACAGGAAAACAGACTGAGCAAATTCCTTTCTCTGTGCAGCGACAGCAAGTATACATGCAGGGCTAATGAACTGTGGGGCACTGGGGCAAATAATTACTGTATTCTGACTGCACCAGGACTTTGATTCAGGACTGTACCTATTCTGCTAAGGGACTGTAACATTCAGCAGCCATTGGAAAGCAGCCACAGCCAATCAGAAAGCCAGGATAACAAAGCCAGGACTTGTGGGACATTCACCAAAGCTCAAGGGGAAATGCCAAGTGCTCATGGTGACTTACATGGACCTAATTCTAGGCGCCAAAACAGAAGACCAACAGTGCATCAAGTGAATTTCATGCATTATTTATTTTCCTGATTGACAGGTCCTCCAGCCAATTGGAGGCCCTACAACCAAAAGCCACAGCCAATCAGGAGCCTCAGGAGAGTCCTACAAGAGACAGTGTTTTACAGCATTTTGCCAGAATCGAAATTCCAGATCCAGGGTGGGGCTCAAGCCCCGAGCTATGCTGCCAAGCCTGGAGATCCAGTTAATCTTCTCTAGCCTAGAGAGGGTTTACCTTCTTTATTTAGCTAAAAGTTAAAGTAATGTAGTTGGTTAAACTGCTAGCTTGGAGGTTGCCAGAATGCCCTCCAGGCGCTAGCCCTCCCTTCCCATGTCAGAGAAAGATGTGGACTGAAACCAGATGACATCAAGCAGCAGTGAGAGTGCCGAAAAAGAACCTCAGTTGTGAGAGAACTGAAGGCCATCAGAGACCTTCTATAGCGAGGATAGATCCCGTGAGGGACTATTAAGTACTTTTGTACCCCTGCCAAGTGAGAGAAAGCAAGCTAAGTAACTATGGGCCGTCATGCCCCAGTAACTGTTCAAGTGAGAGAAAGCAAGCTTAATCAATCTGAGCCACCTTGCCCAAAGTGACTGTTCAATATAAGTAGTTCTTCAGTTCGCACCCGGCCCTGCTGTCCTGTCTGGCCCAGCGCAGGTGGATCTCTGTGTCACAAACGCACTCCTGGGGTCAGGCCATCTGCTCCCACATTGCCCAACCTCGAAGTGCAACATGTGAACAGGGGACAAACAGGGACATCCTCCTGTTTGTTTTGGGTCTGAGCAATTAGCAGTCTCGAGTCCTGGGGTCAAATATGAACCCTTTTTAGTTAGTACGCCCAGGTAACAGGTCCAAATATCAGACCCTCTTCAGGGAAAGAAGCGCAATACTTGATCCCAGCTGGTATACAACCAACCTGATTCACAGTCCTCCTTCTGACTCAGTTGAGACGTAGGTATTTCCTTACCTAGCTGGATCTTTACACAGGTCCTTGTTCACGTGGCTGGATATGCTGACACACTAAGCACTTTAACAGTTATGTCAGAATTATCAATACTGTTCCAGCATTCACACTCAAAATGAGAAGGTGTCTCAGGCAGGATTAAGCAAAGCAACAAGTTTACTAAAATTAAAAAAAAAATAGTACATACAGAACACAAAACATATATACATTAATGTTTACAGTCAGAAAGAAAATGGAAATTTCAAAATAAAATGCCTTGTAACTGAATTACTAGTTCTAACTCAGTTTTGAGCTGTGTGATACCTAGCTTGACAGATGTGCCTCCAAGTCCAGAACACAAATGTGTCCATTCTTTCAAAGCTTGGAACAAGAGTGTGCCTCAGTCCCCTCAGACAGCTTGGCAATATTCAATACCCTCCCACCCATAGCTGGTGATACTTATATAGCCAAGTATTATCACGTGTTAGTAGGTGGTGCTCTAAAAATTATCAACCTGGTTTCCCATCTGCAGGTTATTTTTCTCCACCGCTAGATGGCATAGTTTCATTAATCTGCTTACAGCATCTTCTGATATTTTAGCTGCTCAAGTGTCTGTGGTGTATCTCTTCTTCGCTTCCTGCCATTCTACACTCTCTGAATGCCCATACTTACCTGACCTTGATATCTATACCACTTCCTGTGTTAAACCTCTGCCTCAATTTAATCCTTTTTCCTCTGCCACGTTTATTTTGTGATAGTTTGGTTCACTCCTTGTACTCATTTCAATTATTTCCGACCATAACTTTCACTGTCCTTCCTGTGCTAGGATGTCTAGGCTGGCTATGTTCTATCTCCCTTGTGCACTACTAGCCCTACTTGGCTTGGGTTCACTAGCCCTTTTCTCCGGGACCACCACACTCCAGTCTGAGGTTCACCCTGGGAATTTTACCTACTCTAACATGATGGCTGAGGTTTCCTCCACACCGTTCCTCCTGTACTCCTCAGCTACAAATTTGCTGGGCTACTCCTGTGACACATTTTTCGCAGGAAAATCACCTCACCTAGGGTAATCTCTTGGGCAACTCTGCTTGTCACTATGTGGGTCATACTGTTATCCCTTTCCCTCTCCGTGACATTGATCCCAACCCTGGCCCCATCTCTAATCCTTCAAAATTGTAATCCGGCTCTGCTCATCTCCTGCCACAGGCCCAGGGCCTGACCCTGGCCCACCTAAATAGCCGTAGTCTCCTGCACAATCTACCTGAGCTGGAGGCATGGGTGCAGGTCAACAACCCCAACATCCTTGCCCTATCCGAGACATGGTTGAAACCCTCTGTCTCTGAACTTAACGGCTTTCTTCCGGACTATAACTTGCTCCGGGTCAACCGTCCATCTTCCAAGAGGGGAGTCGGGCTGGTGTTATACTATAAACCGCATCTTAATCACTCCCTAATACCCACCCACCATCTTAATAACTGCGAGGTACTTCACTTGTTCCTGCTCCTTGGTGGGGCTAAGAAATTGCACATCTTCTGCATATGTATTTCACCTAGGAACAGCAAGCTCAGTCTTGAGGAGATTACTGAGCTGATTCCCACGGTATCAAAGAAACACGAGGTGATCTGCTCTGGTGATTTTAATCTGGACTGGCGGGGTCCTGACTCATCTCTACTTACTTCGTCTATCAGCAAGGCCAATTTTCTACAACTCATTGAGTCCCCAACTAGGATCTCTCAGAACAACTTGTGTTGCACTCTAATTTCTTTCGTAATTTACTAAGCTTTATTAATTTTTAAGTAGCTCATGATACAAGACATAATTGGAAGATGACAATAGGCTGCGTGATACATACAACATAAACAAACATACAAACAATCCCACCCAGATCACCCCTCCTCCCCCCACCCTAGTGCCTGCGCCCGCAATCATCAGAAAAGAGGATATTGAGGTCTTAATGAGGGAGGTTAGCAACTTGTGGTTTCCATAGGGATAACAAGGTGAAAAGGGGTTCCCAGGTGGTCTGGAAGGCCCGAGACCTGTTTTGCATGCGGGCTATATGCTTCTCCAGTTGGATTGCAAGCAATGCTTTGTGGTACCATTCTATCACTGAGGGGAGCGTGTCTTCTATCCAGGACCACAACATAGTTAACTTCGCTGTGGAAGCAACCTGGGTAATATGGGCCTTCCTTATTCTGGGCGTCCCAGAAGGGAATACGGTTAAGAGGCAGCCGTCTGGGGTAAAAAGGGGTTCAAGACCCAAAAGTGTGTCAAGTATCCATTTGATGGAATTCCAAAAGATTTGGGACTCGGGGTAGTCCCATAACAAGTGGTATAGTGACCCAGGGGCATCTACACAGTGAGAACACGCAGGGTAAGGGAGTTTACCTATGCTATGTAATTTTATTGGGGTATAATATGGGTTATGCATAATATTAAACTGACAAAGAACCTCTGTGCGCAAACACTGAGGCAAGGGTTACCCCAAAGGGCATTTGGCTGGGAAGTCAAGTTTCAAGAAAATACAAAATCACACATGCCCTCACAATGCAAAGCATCATGGGCTGCATATGCAAATCACCACAGAATGTTATGCTGGTTCAACTTTAAGCAGAATTGCATGGTGCCGAAAGGCCTCTCACACAGTTTGCAAAGGGTGCTAACAGATGACATAGACACGAGTTTCGTCCTACCAGGACTCATCAGTATGCCTCGTCTGTTTGACACCCCAGTGGAATGAACCAGCTCCCCTAGACAGTCTGTCTGGGCTATGTTGTGGTAAACTGATCAGCCGGTGTTTGTCCTGTTTAACAAACTTACAGACAGAGTGCCAGACTTTCTTCCAGACAGCAGTTTCTGCAGGGAGGGACATTTCCTGAACCCAGTAGTAACAGATACCAGAAGGATGGGGATCCAAAGGTTGCAAGTACTTACATACTTTAGAGACTATGTGGCTGGTCAGTGATTTGAAAAACTGAGGTTAGCTCTTCCCTGGGGTAAGGCTTATGCCCTGAAAAGGAGAGAGAATTGCATTCTTAACTTGTAAAAATTTAAATAAATCTTTATTGGGAAACTGCAGTTGAAGTTGGAGAGTGGGAAAGGAAATCACTTCTTCATCATGAAGCAAGGTGGAACATGTATATGTCCTCAGAGAAGGCCAGAAGGACGGTGGGATAGGGCGATGATCGATCTGAAAGTGAGGATTACCTATGATGGGCTGCTTAAGGGACTTGTGCCAGTTCAGCGGGAGATGGGCCTGAATTTGATGTAAGGCCTTGAGAGACCATCCAATTGGAGAGTTCCTCAAAGGCTGGGGAAGTTGAGAGGGGAACAAATAGACAAGGGAAGTTAAGGAGCAATGAGATTTGTTTGCCAGAGATCTTTCAATTTCTAGCCATGTAGGGGTGTATATATTAGGATCCTGTGGGACCACCCTGTTCACCCAAAGTGCTAACTCGCTGATATGCTGGACTCCATAATAAGTGAAGAAAGAGGGAAGAGCTAGGTCACCTTGTAACTTAGAAGCAGCGAGCTTACCATAAGCCCGTCAAACCCCTTTTTTCTTCCGCAGGAATGCATTGAGCATACTCTGAAGCCAAGTAAGCCATATCTTGGAGAAAAAGTAACCCAGCATACCCATCGGATATAGTAAACGGGGTAGCATATTCATTTTGATAATACTGATCCACCCCCAAAGGGAAAGAGGAATCGTATCCCATCTGTCCAAGTCCAGTTTTAGAGTGTGTAACAGTTTGGTAAAGTTTTCTTTAATCATAGTGGAGGTCAGGGGTAAGGGGCAACAGACTTCCTGGAAAACATAAACTGAACTTACAAACTTAAATGGGCAGACTGGGTGGGCCATAGGCCCTTATCTGCCGACACTGTCTATGTATCTATGTATCTATGTATGCTTCGAGAGACTTAATTACCCAGGTACGTTAATGAGTTAGGCTCCCAAGACAGACCCAGAGCACTCAGGCTAGCCTGAACAATTTGATTATTCAAGGGAAAGATCTTTGTCTTGGAGAGGTTTAGTTTATAAAAGGACACTTTGGAGAAATCACTTATTTCCGCTAAAAGGATGGGGATAGTAACGTGCGGATCTTCTAAATGTAGCAGTAGATTGTCAGCATAGGCTGAAAAAATATATTGTTTGCCTTCTGCTTGAATATCCATCAGAGCAGGGGAGTTGATTAATCGATGTATCAGAGGTTCCAAGTAGAAGTTAAACAATAGGGGGGAGAGTGAACAACCCTGTCGGGTGCCACGTTGGAGAAGGAAGAGTTTAGAAAGACAGCCATTGCACCAGACCTGAGCTGTGGGGGAAGGGTACAAAATATGGACCCATTTAATAAAATCAGTGGGAATACCAAAATGACAAAGAGAGGCGAGGAGGAAGTCCCAGGAGACCTTTTCGGCGTCGAAATAAGGTGGAGTAACTTCCTCATATGGTCCCCTGACACTCTCCCTGACATAAAGCCCACTTGTTCATGGCCAATAACCTCCTCCATTTATTTATTTATTTATTGAAATGTTTCACCAGGAGGGCACACTGAACAACAAGTTGGTCGTCTCACGGTGCAACCTGGGGGGAAGGGTTACATAGGGTTGTGAAGGATGATCAGTTACAATAGTATGTGGGCAGTACAAACAATACAACATTGTAAGATTGTGCAACAGTTGGAACACAAGGTATTGTACAATAAATAGTAGTGGAACATTGGGTAAATTACAATACATGTCCAAAATCATACAAAAGAACATACAAAACAGTAATAATGCAATAAAACCATTTATAGTGCATGAGCGTACCAGGAGCAGGCTCGAGCTAGTACACAAGTGCTGTTGGAGTAAGAAGGGTGAGGGTAGGTTGTGCACACTGGTGAGCCAGAAGGGCGGGTGGAGAAGAGAGGGGGGAGAGGCAAGAACTGAATATGAGGAGAAGGGGTAGCCTTTTCCTGATTTCCCCCTTTAGGATGTTGAGAACCCTGCCGGGAGGGTGGTCATGGTAGGAAGGCAGAAACTGGGGCTAGGTATTAAGGTGGGTTAAAGCAGGAACAGCTGAGGGAAAGGTAATTGTGTAGGGCAGAGGTACCTGTAAGGGAGTATTTGGAGGAGGAGTGTCATATTTCAGGGGGGAGTGAATTTCAGATTTTAGGGAAACGATGGGTGAAACCAGTTTGACCGATGAGGGTGGAACGCGAGGGACCGTCAAGGTGTGGGCGTCATTTGATCTTAGAGAGTGGGAGGGGGGAGGTGGAGTGGAGAGAGAGGATAAGAGATAGGAGGGGAGCCCCCGAACCAGAATTTGGAGGTTAGTTTGGCACAGTAGGAGATGCGTCTGTGAGACAGTGGAAGGAAGGTTAGAGAGCGCTAGAGTTCACAGTGGTGGGAACGGGAAGGGGAGTCAATAGCAAAGCGACAGAAGGAGTTAAAGAGTGTGTCCAACTTGGTCAGGGAAGATTTGGGAGCAGCACCATAGACTACATCACAGTAGTCAAAGATGGGGAGTATCATGTTCTGGACAATTTTACGCCTTGCAATCAGCTCCATGATCGGAGCAAGGCAATTGGCCAAGATTTTAGCTAGAATTTTCACATTGGTATTCAGCAGTGAGGGCGGTAATTCTTGGGATATAGGATATCCTTACCTGGCTTTGGGATGAGCATGATCAGGGCTTCCAGAAAGGTGGGATCTGTCACCCCATCCTCAAACCAGAAATTGAAAACATCGACTAATAGAGGGGCTAATTGGGAAAGACAGGACTTGTATAGATTATTGGAGAGGCCATCTGGTTCAGGGGCTTTATCTAAGAGTAATTGCTTGATGGCTTGCTGCACCTCAGATAACACTATTGGGGGGCCCAGATATGCGATGGAGGAAGCAAGCAAACTGGGAAGATCAGTAGGGTTTACAGATGCTGCAATAGCGCGGTCAGAGGGGCGGGACTCTTTATCTACCGAATAGAGGCTTTGGAATACCTCCCAGAAATGCAGGCTATTCCCTTGGGATCCATAACCACTGCTTCTTCTGCTGATGGGTACAGACCGGGTATGAACCTTGTGGCCTCCGCTTGCCTTAACCGAAGAGCTAGGAGTTTGCTGCCCCCGTTCCCCGGATTCTAGGTATTTTAATTTAGTACAGTGTACAGCTAGTTCGGCTTTTCGTACCATAAGGTCTGCAAACTGTGATTGCAAACGGTGCCGTTTAGCCCAGTCCAACTCATGGGAAGAGTGATTAAGGGAGTGTTTCAAATGTCTAATTTCAGTAAACTGTGAGTCTAATTGCTCCCGAGTTTTATGGGTCCGGGTTGCTGCTAGACATATAAACTCACCTCGAAGAGCACACTTAAGGGTAACCCAGATGATATCTATTCTGTCTACTGAGCCCTTATTGGTCTCCAGGAAGAAGGAGATAAAATCCTGAATATGGATGAGGGATGAGGGGATTTGTAAGAGTTGGGTATTGAGGCGCCAACTAGAATCTCATCTGATCCCAGAAGTAGGAAATATAATCAGACAATACTCAAGTATGTATGGTTGCATCCAAAATACCCGGGAGGCAAAAAGAACTGATGAGAAAGTAATCTATTCAGGACAACGTACTATGTGTGTGTGTGTGTGTGTGTGTGTGGGGGAATAGGTATATTGCTGTTCTGTGGGATTTAAAGTCCGCCTCACATCTATAGTCCCAGTGCCCCTCATGAGATCTCTTAGGGCCCGTTGAGCTGGAGTTAATCCCAATCTCCTGCAATCTGATCTACTGTATCTAGATCAGTCTGGGGGACCAAATTCCAGTCTCCTCACAGGACAGTTAGTGTAGGGGGATCTGAGGTAAGTAATGTTAGTAATTTAGTGAAAGATTGGGGAGAATCCGTGTTTGGTCCATAGACAGAGCCTAACATGACCGGGTAGGATGCTAAGGTGCCTTGGAGAATAATATAGCGCCTGTTTGAGTCCCACCATTCATGTGTCAGTTTAAAAGTGACCATTTTGGCAATTAAGACTGCAGTTCCTCCTCGCCTCGAGGAGGTACCAGAGCCGAAAACTTGCGCTACCCAACTTCTCCTGAACAGCGAGACATCTTCCCTACGAAGATGCGTCTCTTGTAGATAGGCTATCCCTGCACTAAGGTGCTGGAGGTGGCGTAGAACTACCAACCTTTTACGCCTTTCTTGGGCCCCTTTAATGTTCCAGCCAACAAACGTATAAGGATCTCCCATTTAGACAGTAAAACGGTGGTCGAAGGACCCTGTTAGCAGTAATCACCAGCTGTCCCGTGGTACAAGAAAAGAGGACTGAGGGATTGTGAAAGCGTGGCACTTGCCCCCCCCCGCCCAGTATCAAAGTTTCAGTAGTACACAATTGTAACCCCCCTGCAAATGGGGGTTCCCAAAAGTCTTCCAGGAACTTGTCTGAGTGCTTCAAGCCTGGGTGGCGTTCGGCATCTAAGCCGTTTAAATGTGGTTCCAATTGTGAGTGCTACTTGAGCCTCCACGTACTGTCTCTTTAAAAGTTGTCTGCCTGCAGACATAATTAATTTGGATGGGGGTCTGTGTGTTTCCCTGCGTGAGTCCCGCTTGAGCTACTGCCAAATCGCTCCATTTCTGCAGTTGCTAAGAGCGCAGAGGGAGCCCTTTTGAAAGATGTAACTGTTTACCAGAAATTAGTTAGAGTGATAGTGAGAATACAGTTTGTCTAACCTGCTTTTCTTTGCAGTCTGGACTGTTTTTGCTTAGCCCTCCATTCTGGTACTGAACTGCTGAATTGGACCAATCAGTGTGAAGGGGGGATTGTTAAAATGGAGTCTGCCAGCAAATCAGAACTTGGACTCTCATTGTGTAGCCAGCCAACTCTGTACTGTACTGTATGGCCAGAGCCTCTGGGAAATGTAGTTTGGACCTTGGCGCCTTTTTACACCAACAAAGGAAACCCTACTGTGATTGACAGCTGAACCAGCCAACCGAACTGGAGGGAACCCAAAGGAAATGCCCTGCACTGCTGCTAGAAAGTCAGTTCGGTAGTGACAGTGAAGAGAGAAGGAGCTCTGCTCTTGCTGCGGTGTGTACTTCGCACGGGAAGCACGTGGGAGGCCCTGGATTTGGCCTGCAGCTGTTGTGAGTGCTAATTCGGACTGAATCCAAGTGTGTGAGGAGGAAGAAGAAAGAAGAAGTGTGCAGAACCAGGCTTGCCCGTAGAAGACCGAAGATTTGCTGAAGTGCGATCGGCCTGTCGAGGACTGCTGATGCTGTGCGTGCTCCCGGGTAATTTGCAAGTGTTTGCGATCAGGATCGAGAAGCAGCTGCTTGGTATAGTGATTTTCTTTACATATAAATGTGTCTAGTGCTTGTGGGAACCGCGATTCCATTTCCCCTCTGCTGTGAGTTGTGTGCTGAATGCTGGCAACACAGAAACAACACCTTCCAGCTTGAAATCAATGTGGGGTATTGTGAGTACAATTCAGGGCAACCCCCTGCAACAGTTTGTAAATCAAAGGTGTGCCATCTGATTTATTGTGTTTCTTTCTACGAACTGAGCCATCTGGCTCAGGATTACAAGTTTGTGTTGTGCATATATTTTCTTTCTACAGGGCCCCATCCAGCTGCACCAGCCGGCCAACCCCGGGCAACGGACCTGGCTAGCCCCCCCTCCATCCTGGGTACCCAGAGTGTGACTTTTTGGACCCTATATGTATGCACAGTACTGTAATTTGAACATTGCCAAACCAAATCAACCTGGTTGCCCCTTCCCGTGTTACTGTCCCCTAAATAAATCAGATTTGTTGTTATTGAACTCTATACTGTCTGTGTTGTTAGTACATATAGAACCAGCATTGCATTGTGTTGTGGATGTTACTTAACCTTGTTTTGCAGGGGGTCCTCGGAGATGTGCTGCAGAATCCGTCTCGAGGGTAAGTGGTATCTATATGTGTAAAATGTGCTCATATGTGGGGTATTGGGAAGGTAACTCCTGTGTACTGGGTGGGCCACTAGTGAGAACAAAGGGGGGTCCCAGTGTCCCAGAGGGCTGTGCCCAAGTTAGTTTAACCACTATCAACCCTGACCTCTGGGTGGAGGCACCCATCCTAGAACCTAGGCCCCTCAACCTGTCAGTAGCCAAGCAGGCAGGGGTAGCAGCCCTTGGGATAGCGCCACCTAGGGGTTACACAAAGATGTTGACAATACCCCCTCTCCCTCCCCCACAATAACCCCCAACAAGAACAACAACATCAGAACACACAAATCTAAACTACATAACCCCAGTTGTAACAAACTGCACTACTCACAACACTCCGGTAAGTGATTTTTAAAAGGCTATTCTGAGAGAGCCCACAATCATGACCTCCCCCCTCCCCCCACAGCAAACAAGTTAGCATAAGTAGCAATACAACATTAAGTAATATAAAAATAAGCCTAAATTAAAACAAGTGCACTAAATCGGGTAGCTTCCTGATACATTTGGAGCGTCTACCTAAACAAAATCAAATAAGCACCCTTTAGTTAGAGTAGTCAATCAGCACATCTTCTGACTGAGAGTCCCTCTAGACTAAATTGGTCTAAAAAGAAAGCATTACTGTTCCAGTCCCGCTACCTCAAACTAATAATGTCCTGGTAAATCTAACCAGGCCAAAGTCAAGATGGAAAATGATTTTATGTCTATTATTGCCCAGTATCCCAAATCACAGTCGGGAGGTCCCAAAAGAAAAGTACATTAACACAAAGCCATGTGTAACCCCCCTGCAAATGGGGGTTCCCAAAAGACTTCCAGGAGCTTGCTTGAATGCTCCAAGCCTGAATGGTGTTTGGCATTTAAGCCATTTATCAGTAGTGTTTTAGAGCCTCTGGTACTGTCTCTTTAAGAGCTGTCTGCTTGCAGACATAATTAGTTTGTATGGGGGACTGTGTGCTTCTCTGAGTACCACTCGAGCTGCTGCTAATTCACTTCATTTTGCAGTCACTAGGAGTGCAAAGGGAACCTATCTGAAAGATGTAACTGTTTGCCAGAAATTATTTAGAGTAATAATGAAATTACAGTTTGTCTAACCTGCTTTCTTTGCAGTCAGAACTGTGTCTGCTAGTTCCCATTCTAGTTTGAACTGCTGAACTGGACCAATCAGTGTGGGGTAAGCTAGCTCTAAAATGGTGCCTTGACTGAATCAGAACTTGGACTCATAATCTGAGCCAGCCACAAGAGGATTGTATGGGCAGTGACTCTGGAGATGTAGTTTAGACTTCAGTGCCTTTTGGACCAACAGCAGCAGTCTATTGTGAGTGACAGCCAATCCAGTCAAGAACTGGGAGGAACTCAAAGGAAATGCCCGTTTGTCGGTTGGAGTTGGAGTTGAGCTTTGCAGTGAAGAAGGAAGGAGCCCTGTGCTTTTCAGTGTGCAGTTTTAGTCAAAAACGTGTGTGGCCCAGAGTTCCGGTCTGCAGCTTGTTAGGACTGAATCCGTCCTGTGAAAGAATCAAAGGATCTCTGAAGAGTAGAAACCAGGCTCACCCTGTAGAAGACTGGAAGAATTGCTAGAAAATTGCACTCTGTCTGTCAGGAACTGAGATCTGCTGTGTATTCTCACGGGTATTGTGCAGTAATTCGATCGGGATACAGATGCAGCCTGCCTGGTATAGTGCTTTCTTTTATATAAATGTGTGAAGAGGTTTGTGTACCTCAAGTGAGCCTGCTGACATTGAAGGACCCTATCTTATTTGGAGGTCGTGAGTACTAATTCAGGGTCGCCCTGTTGAATTGCTACATTAAATCCAAATGGAATTACTGTATGTTGACTGTTTAATTCTCCTTTTCTCTCGTGTGAAAGGGCCCCCTACCAGCTGCCACGGTTTGGACTAGCCACTAGGGCTTGGGTACCCAGGGACAGTAACTGATAGGGATAGGCTCGTGCACAGAGCCATAGGTAGATTATTAGAGTGATAAGCTAATTAACCTGATTTCCCCTGTCCTTGTTATATCCCCTAAATAAATCAGAGCTGCTTGTTTCAGCAAAGTTATACTGCCTGAGGTATTTGTCTATGTTAAAGTACTGTACTGTGATTGTTGCACTGTATCTCATTTCACAGGAGGTCCCAGTGCGGAACCAGACCTGGGGTAAGTGTATACTGTGAGCGTAATTTGATATATTGTGTGGGCCACTAGTGGGAAGAAAGGGGCTATGGTGTCCCAGAGGGCTGTGACCAAGTTAGTTTAACTATTGCAAACCCTGACCTCTGGGTGGAGGCACCCGCCATTGGATCCAGGCCCTCAACCTGTTAGGTGGCAAATCAGGCAGGGGTAGTAGCCCCTGGGATAGCGCCATCTAGGGGTTACATCTTGAGGCACCGCTGGGATTGTGTGTCCTCTGAGTGGCCATATTTACGAACCACTGTTAAGAAAAAAAATGGGTACCCGACAGAAGTGGCTGTGCACCCGCTGGTGGAGTGGTGTACTGGGAGGAGATCGACCTCAAAATGCTATGCTTATCCTGGACATCCCACTGGGTATCAATACGGACACTGTGCAGGGAGTACTTTCCAAGGTGGAAGGTTTACAAAAACCCTGTGGTGGTGGGGATGCATGCTAATCTGCTCACCCACACTTTCCTGGCCTAGTAGGTTTAGGATCCCATAGATAGCTCCAAGTGCCACAGACCATTACCCCAGAGGGAGCCTCACTGCTTGGAGAGTGATAACTAAGGACAGTAAAGACTGGGGAATCAGCCCCACCACTATCTGAAACTTTTTGAGGAGAAATTTGCTGAATGGTTGCTGGGAGAGGGAAAACGTGGAGGACTTGGAAGAAACTATTCTTGCCACCTGGGGTGTTCCTCCCCAACACCCTCTCCTGCTCCAGTGCCCGGTAATGGTGGCTGAACCAATGCAGACTCTATTTCTGCACCTGCCATTAGTCCACGACTCTTACCGAAGGTTGAGGATCTTCTCTGGCACCTCCCACCCCCAAGGGGAGGATGACTGGGAGACCTGGATAGACTATGTTGCCCCCAGTGCTAGAATAGCTGCAATGCTCGGAAGGCGGCGAAGAGGGTTAGTGAGAGCCTCCGGTCCTGCCTGGCTACCATCCGTGCTAAGCAGGCCAGTAACCCTGAAGCGACTGCACAGGCCTATCTTGAGGCCTTGGAGAATGTGTATGGAGCCCAGATTCTGATGAGGACCTATGGTGGAGAGTAAGAAATGCACAACAGTACCAAGGGGAGTTGTTGTCTGTGTATGTCTCTCGGCTGGAAAAATTGTTGCAAGAATGCCTCAAGAAAGGGTAGTTGCCAGCGATTGAACTGGACCGAACCAGACTGGACAGAATCTTAAGTCTGCCCCTTCTCAGAACTGCTGTTGCTGCAGTTACGCCTGGCAAATGACTGGAATCCCCACCCTCCTATGATGAGTTAATGAGAGGAAATTCGAGGAGTTGAAAAGGCGACACTGGGGAGGTACCTGCACTGCAGCAGCTGTGGCTACGACCCGAGTGACTGAGGGTGACCCATCAGAAGTGAAGTTCAGGGGCAGAGGTTGGACAGTCAATGAGTGCTCTGACAAGGAAAAAGATATGCCACAATGGGAGGCGACTGTTGAGAGATCACGGAATTCAAAAACAGTCGCTATGAAGGCCACGCCTGCAAGTGGGCCCTGACCTATATCCGACTGCAGCTGCTATGGGGGTGGGGTACCCACCCATGTATCTCCTCTGATAACAGCTCCAAACTCAATTCCTTGACCATGGAAGTGGAGAAACTGACGAGATGTCTCAAATGCTTATCCACAGCAGAACAGAGATGGCAACCAGTTTCCAATTAATAATACCCCGCCCTGGCTCCCAGTGTGGCGCCTCGGCCAGCTCAAACTCCAGAAAGTATGTTTTGCTATAATTGTGGGAAAGATGGGCACATGAAAAGGAATACTTGTTCCCAAAAAGACACTGACAAAGTTGCATATAGGCTACAAAGGGAGAGGCTTCGGAGAACAAATCCAGTGGTTAGAGGTGCACGACATGATCCCAGTGAGGGCACCAAAATGCTAGATTCACGTCCTTTTGTGGCAAGGTCAGTTGCCCAGGCCCCCACTACCGCCTCTCCAGACTGGTCCAGAATAGTGGGTCCCTCCATGGAGACCACTGTAAAGGTGAATGGAGTGTCTACAAGAGCTGTGATGACAGTGGCTCCCAAGTGACAATTATGTTCCAGGATTGGTATCAGAAGCATTTGTCAGGCGTACCCTTACAACCATTAGAAAGGACTGCATGTATGGGGGTAGTAAGTGAGAAGGCCTACCCTATTCCGGGTATATCCGAATTTGGCTGTCTTTCCCCACCTCCATGGCTGGAGTGGCCGAACAAGTAGAGACCCTAGCCTTAGTGTGTCCCCCCACTGGACTGTATGATGGGTGTCCCTTTGTTGAGTTGGAACAAATGCTCATATGTTGGAAGGCTAGCACAGTTGTGTTATGAAAACAGGGTCAAAGACTAGTAGAGCTTTAAGAGTTCCGACTTTAATTAAGAAGGCCTATGAGGCACAAGAGATGCTGAAAAAACAGAACCAGAGGAACCAGTCGGTGTATGGAAGAAGGATCTGAGTCTCTGATCTTGGCGCCAAATGCAGTGTACCTTACAGGGAGAGGTCCGTATCAGAAAGGATGTTAAGAATAAAATATTAATGTTGGATGCACCAGGCGATGGAAAATTGCCAGAGGACTGCTGGTCAAGCCTGATGTTTGCCCGCTAGAGCCATGCTTATGCCAGAAGGGTAATGGTCCAAGTTCATAATGTGTCTGAAAGAGACATTCGGTAAACAGAGGTTGCATCCTGGCTAATGTGCATTGTGCAGACACTGCAGTGCTACCCAGCAACAAGAGTTCAGGAAGAAGAATGACAGAGTAACGCCTGACTTGTTTAAATGACTCGCTGCCAGCTGAATGGAAAGTGAGGATCAGTGAAGCTTGCCCAGAGAGACCAGGTGTTTTCTTTAAAGAATGGGATGTAGGATGCGTGCAAGGGCTGAAGCACAATATCCGGCTGCATGGCGAAAAGACCATTTCGTGAGAGGTCTCGACGCCTGGCACCTGCTGACATAGATGATGTGAGGCGGCATCTGCAAGAGATGTTAGCTGCTGGTGTAATACAAAATCAGAAGCCATATGCTTCCCCCATTGTGGTAGTGAGGGAAAAAGAATGGAACAGTAAGGATGTGTGTGGATTATCGCACCTTAAACCGTAGGACTATCCTGATCAGTACACAATGCCCGCATTCAGGATGCTTTGGACTGCCTAAGCGGGAGCAAGTGGTTCTCTGTGCTGGATCTCCGCAGTGGGTACTACCAGAATCCCGATGGCCCCAGAGGACCGTGGAAGACTGCCTTTATCTGTCGGCAAGCTTATGAATTCATGAGGATGCCTCAAAGGGATTTCAGGTGCCCAGCCACTTTTCAGCGATTGATGGGCGTGCAGTGGGGACATGAACTTACTAGAGTGCCTGGTATACCTAGATGATGTTATTGTGTTTGGCAGCTCACTGGAGGAACATGAAAGCAAGATTATTTGAGTATTGGACCGACTGGAGGACTTTGGCTAAACTGTCCATTGATAAGTGTCAATTCTTTCAAACATCAGTAAAGTATTGGGACACATAGTATCCACCGAGGAATAGAGACCGACCAAAAGTAAAGTTGAGGCCTTGACCACCTGGCCACAGCCCAAAAATCTAAAAGAACTGCAAAGATTCCTGGGATTCTGTGGTTATTATCGGTAGCTTCATCAAGGACTATTCAAGAGTGATCCGCCCTTTGCTTAACCTTACTCAAAGGGTCCCCCAACCACAAAAATACCAAAGTCAGCGTCCTCAGGGCCCAGAAAGAGTGTATTTTCATCCAGAGTGAAGTATTTGGGGCCCGCTGGACTCCTGATTGTGAGACTGCTTTTCATGAGATCATATATCAACTCACCCATGCTCCAGTGCTGGCCTATGCCGATCCACAGAAAACCTTCGTCCTGCACACTGATGCTAGCTTCAAGGGGTTAGAGGCTGTGTTGTACCAAGAGCACGAATGGCCTGAGACCAGTGGCCTTTGCCAGTAAACCTGACCCCATCCAAAAAGAACTATCCTGTGTACATAAGTTAGAGTTCCTAGCTTTGAAGTGGGCTATTGTTGACCAATTCCATGAGTACTTGTATGGGGCTAAAATACTAGTAAAACTGACAATAATCCTTTGACCTATGTGCAGACCTCAGCTAAGTTGGATGCCACTGGCCATAGGTGGCTTTCTGCATTATCTACATATGACTATGCTCTCGAATACCGAGCAGGTCTGAACCACATAGATGCTGATGCTCTCTCTCCCGAGGCCTGTTCCCCAGAATGATTGGGTCCGATTGGCAGAACCTGACATTCGGGCACTTGCCGGAAGTTTGACAGGGAGGAACAAATGTCCACGGACGCAGTGGACTGCATGGTGGATTGCTTGGGAGCTCTGAGAATTGTATACTCTGCTGCTTATTGCCACTTTTCTGCAATAGACATTGGGTGCACTGCCTCAGCTGGACAATGACAGTATTCGCGGGTTCAATCCCACGATCCCATGATCAAAGCAGCTTTAGAAGCCCTCTATGCAGGAAAAGAGTGTCCAAATTACGCTCCACTGATTTGAGAACTGCACTGTTATACAAAGAAGGTCCTAAGTTGAAACAGATCAATAAACTGTTGTACAGAGAAACAGTAGACAGAGGGGACAAGTAGACAAACAACAACAGTGCTGCCCACTGCCTTTCGAGACTCAGTACTGAGGTCCTGCACAACCACACATGGGGCACCCTTGGTATAGACAGAACACTTGACTTGGTGAGATCCAGATTCTATTGGCCTAAGATGGGGGCTGATGGAGCAACACATCGAACTTGTAGTCGCTAAGCTTACAGAGAGAAAGCTTTGTTCCCAGAGGGCTGCCCCTTGTTAACATCACCACCAGTGCACCCATGGAGCTGGTCTGTATTGATTTTCTGAGTTTGAGTCAGATCAAAGAAATATCAGTAATGTGCTGGTGGTCACTGACCATTTCACGAGATATGCCCAAGCTTTCCCCACCAAAGACCAGAAAGCATCCACTGTGGCCAAAGTACTTGTAGAAAACTTTTTGTTCACTATGGGGCTCCACAAAGAATCCATTCTGATCAAGGGAGACTTTGAGAGTCGTCTGATCAAAGAGATGCTTTCTCTGTGGGGAGTGCGAAAGTCCAGAACCACTCCTTCTACCACCCCCAGGGGGACCCACAGCCTGAACGTTTCAACCGCACTTTGCTAGATATGCTAGGCACCCTGCACCCAAAGGACAAGCCTAGATGGAGCCAACAAATTAGCACCCTGGTACATGCTTATAACTGCACCAAAAGTGATGCCACTGGATTCTCCCCTACCGCCTGATGTTTGGAAGAGAAGCTCGACTACCAGTAGATGTGTGTTTTGGGGTCTCTCCTGATGGGGTTCAAGCTGACAACTATTTACAGTATGTGCAAAAGTAAGGCCCAGCTAACTCATGCGTACCAACTGGCTCAAACCATGGCTGCCAAAAGAAATCTGGCCAACAAAGAAAGGTATGATAAAAGGTGAGAACAGGAACTCCAGGGAGGGAGATCGGCATTGCTAAGAAATCTGGGACTGCATGGCAAGCACAAGATTGCTGACAGATGGCACCATCTCCTCACATTGTAGTGGGCAAACTAGATGATCTGCCAGTGTACAAAGTAAGGCCTGAGAATAATTCAAAGATGTAAAACAATGCATAGAAATCATTTACTGCCCATTGGACAAATCCTGATTGAGTCTGAGCCCCAGAAGATGCCCCTCTGGACCAGTGACTAGAGCTGCTGCTAAAGAAAAGATCAAGAAAGTCTGCACTACAGAAGCAAAGTTAAAGTGTTCCCTCACAAGTCCCAGTTGAGCATGACTGTCAGTCCATATCAGAAGAAAGTGAGAGTGACTTTGAATACTATCCTTCTTAAGAACTGAGTCAATTGTTTCGGGGCAATCCCTAGTCAATACTGGAGACAAAGCTGGGCCTTCTGACTGTCTAAGCCCCAGCTTCATCCCTGGAGCCAATGCTCCCAGAAAGTGAAGTGCAAAGCATCAGATCAGATGAAATGGAATCATTGTGCATGGTTGAACTGTTTGAGCTTTCAGGAGGAAAATGATAGATTGGGGCAGACTAGGGTGATACACCCAACAAGAAGAGTATTTTGAGTGCCCTGACAGTCCACTGCCAGTGTCCCAAAGCTCTCCATGCGAGCCAAATGTTGTGGACTCAGAAACTGTAACTCCTGGAGCTGAAAGTGCCCCAAGTTCTAGCCTCTACCCCCATGGAGACTCCCTGACAAGTGAGGACAATGCTGAAAATGAGGCTCAGAGTGCAGAGACTATAACAGTTCCCCCTAGAAAGACTGGTCGAAGCTGTAAAGCCTGTGGTGCACCTCAGTTATGATTCACTTGGGAGGCCTGTGGACTTGCCTCTAATGTTGTCCATAAAGGAGTGTATGTGTCCCCGAGCTCATTGCCCAAACTGAGCATCAGTGCTAACTCAAGTTACTTGTGTTGCCCTCTAGTATGGTGCCCTTGCCCCATCCAGCCCCAAGGTAACTGATAGGAAGGGCCCCTCTTTCAGGTTTCATGTACAAGAGATAATAACTTGAGTTATGGTACAATGTGTATGTAATACTGTGTAAAGAGTGACGTACTGCAATGTTTCAGAAATGTGTTCTTGGTAAAATGATATATTGACTGATGATTACATGTGCTGAGCCTACGCAAATGTATATGGTTGCAGTTGAAACTGAGTGGTACTTGCTTGACGCTGGACGTCAAGCTTTCCCAGGCCAGGAAGGGTGTAACCCCTGCAAATGGGGGTTCCCAAAGACTTCAGGATTGCTTGAATGCTCCAAGCCTGAATAGTGTTTGGCATTTAAGCCATTTATCAGTGAGTGTTTTTAGAGCCTCTGGTACTGTCTCTTTAAGAGCTGTCTGCTTGCAGACATAATTAGTTGTATGGGGACTGTGTGCTTCTCTGAGTACCACTCGAGCTGCTGCCAATCTCACTTCATTTTTGCAGTCACTAGGAGTGCAAAGGAACCTATCTGAAAGATGTAACTGTTTGCCAGAAATTATTTAGAGTAATAATGAAATTACAGTTTGTCTAACCTGCTTTCTTTTGCAGTCAGAACTGTGTCTGCTAGTTCCCCATTCTAGTTTTGAACTGCTGAACTGGACCAATCAGTGTGGGTAAGCTAGCTCTAAAAATGGTGCCTTGGACGAATCAGAACTTGGACTCATAATCTGAGCCAGCCACAAGAGGATTGTATGGGCAGTGACTCTGGGAGATGTAGTTTAGACTTCAGTGCCTTTTGGACCAACAGCAGCAGTCTATTGTGAGTGACAGCCAATCCAGTCAAGAACTGGGAGGAACTCAAAGAATGCCCGTTTTGTCGGTTGGAGTTGGAGTTGAGCTTTGGTGAAGAAGGAAGGAGCCCTGTGCTTTTCAGTGTGCAGTTTTAGTCAAAAAGCGTGTGGGCCCAGAGTTCCGGTCTGCAGCTTGTTAGGACTGAATCGTCCTGTAGAAAAGAATCAAAGGATCTCTGAAGAGTAGAAACCAGGCTCACCCTGTAGAAGACTGGAAGAATTGCTGAAAATTGCACTCTGTCTGTCAGGAACTGAATCTGCTGTGTGTTCTCCCGGTATTGTGCAGTAATTGCGATCGGGATACAGATGCAGCCTGCCTGGTATAGTGCTTTCTTTTATATAAATGTGTGAAGAGGTTTGTGTACCTCAAGTGAGCCCTGCTGACATTGAAGGACCCTATCTTATTTGGAGGTCGTGAGTACTAATTCAGGGTCGCTCCTGTTGAATTGCCACATTAAATCCAAATGGAATTACTGTATTGCTGACTGTTTAATTCTCCTTTCTCTGTGTGAAAGGGCCCCTACCAGCTGCCACTTGTTTGACTAGCCACCAGGGCTTGGGTACCCAGGGACAGTAACTGATAGGGATAGGCCTGTGCACAGAGCCATAGGTAGATTATTAGAGTGATAAGCTAATTAACCTGATTTCCCTGTCCTTGTTATATCCCCTAAATAAATCAGAGCTGCTTGTTTCAGCAAAGTTATACTGCCTGAGTGTATTTGTCTATGTTAAAGTACTGTACTGATGATTGTTGCACTGTATCTCATTTCACAGGAGGTCCCAGTGCCGGAACCAGACCTGGGGTAAGTGTATACTGTGAAGGTAATTCTGATATATTGTGTGGGCCACTAGTGGGAAGAAAGGGGGGTTGCAGTGTCCCAGAGGGCTGTGACCAAGTTAGTTTAACTATTGCAAACCCTGACCTCTGGGTGGAGGCACCCGCCATTGGATCCAGGCCCCTCAACCTGTTAGTGGCAAATCAGGCAGGGGTAGTAGCCCCTGGGATAGCGCCATCTAGGGGTTACACATGGACATCCCTAGACAGAAAAGCAAGTCCATATTATGATCCGACTGGGGTATAAGTCCGCAATTACTTCAAGGAGGACTGGTTAGCCCCTGCTGGTTGATTGAAGGCGAGGGCTAGCGTGTGGGCCCAATCCGTGATAGCAAGTAGGTGGGCCCATCACTCAATGTTACTAGAAGTTACTAGTCCAGGGCAAGTGGATCTGTAGTAAAGCGATAGTCCCACCCGGTCAGATCCCTGATGCGGTGGGGTGAGAGATCAATACCCCAGTATCATAACACGACCAATGAGGGGAAGAGAGAAGCCACAGAAATTGAAGGCAGCAACTAAATTTGACAGCATACTTGCTGCACCCTCAGAAAAGTAAATGCCCCAATAGATCAGAGGGGAGCCTTCACATAAAAAGATCTGGCAGAAGAGTCTTCAGTTCCATTGCAGCTTACTCTGGAATGTCATACGAGACTCACTGATCAGCATGTTTTACTTGCAACACGGTGGGGTATCTGACTCTGAACGTATTCTCCGCTGCAATCAGCTTGGAGACAGTTGGGTGAAGTTCTTGTCTCTTGGCTCGAACTGACTGTGGAAGGTCTTGGGAGATCCGTAGCTTATGACCCTCCCATTGTAACTCCTGAATCTCTTCAATTTTGGCCAAAATGTGCTGTTAGCTTGAAAGTTTAGTAGTTTAAAAATCATGGGTCAAGGGAGAACCAGGAGACAGGGGGTGCAGGAGCGTAGGCCCACTTGATGACATACGTAGTCCCAGTAAGCTAAGGTCCAGTAATTTTTCACAGAGTTTTTATTTTATTTTCTTCTTTTACCCTAGCCTCTCGTCATCCCTCACTCTGGTCACGGACCCCGGAGCCTGACCACGGATATCGCTGACTCCCCGGTCATCCCTGACACCCCCAGAGAGTGGGGCGTGGTTCCGACCCCGTATCGGACCGGCGGAACTGTAACTGGTTGGGAGCGGCTCGGTGGCCAATCAGGGCATTCCTGGGGCAGGCGTCATCTAGGCGCTAGGCGTGGGATTTTACTCCCATTTTACCTCCCGAGGGCGGGGACGTGCAATGGCGTCAGCGTCCGCCCCGCCTCCCCATTTTGAGCGTCGGCAGCGTGAGTTCTCGGCCTCCGCCAGGAGTCCCAACGCTCCGGATGTTGCCCACCCTCCCAGGAGAAGGAGAGCTGCCCATCGGACGCTCAATCCTTCTCCCGGCCCGACCCTCCGGCGATCCGGGTCCGCTCCGAACCGGGCCGCCGCGAAGAAGGAAATCCCTCACGCCGTGGGCCGGCCAATTCACAGAGTTTGAATAAATTGTATTGGCGCATTGCCCTCCTCTCTTTCAGGTAGCCCAGTGATCAGAAGGTTGTTGCGCCAACTGCGCCCCTCTAAGTCCTCTAGTTTCTCTTCTAGCTTCTTAATCCTGTGCTGCATAGTTGTAGTGTTCTGATCAGTCCTCCCTTTCCATTCTTCTAGAGAAGTAAGTCTTACCTCAGAATCGCCGGACCGAATAGAAAGCGAGTTGACTGAGGAGCGAATCTGTTGGAGATCTGCCGAAATCACAGAGATGGTTGCCTGCATAGGCTGCATTATTTTGAGAAAACGCTCCTCCGACAGTGCTGTGTGGCTGGTTTGAGACTTGTGCATGCCGGAGGCTTGCCATTTAGGTCTTTTTGCAGTCTTGTCCTTTTCTGGTGTTGGAGGGGGTGAGTGGCGCGGTGGAGCCTTTTTCATTTAAATTTCCATAGTCCGGGTGCCGAATCTTGTGCCACAAGGTTCCTTCAGGTAAGAGTGCAAGATTTAGCTTCAGTCCAGATGCTGAGGGTTAAGAAGATTGGGTTTTGTTTGCGGGTGAAGCGAGGAGCGATGGAGGCACGCTGTTCTCCCTCAGACAGCCATTCCATGACCACCGTGTCATACTGTAATTGACTGGATCCTCACAAATCAGAAGGACTGTTACTCCTTTGCAGGTGTTCTACCAGACTCTTTTAGCAATCACTGCTCAGTCTACTGCGTGAGGGGCACCCTGCCTCCTAATCCACCCAAAATTCTATCCTTTGCTGACTTCTCCAAATCTGACCCGGCTATGTTCCTCCATAATCTTCAACACATTGACTGGTCCCCTCTTTTTACTACCACTGACATTAACCTTGCCACAGACTATTTTAATACAACTCTACTGGCCCTACAGAGCAGGGCCATCCCACTCTCAATGCGTAGCATCAGAGGGAAAGTGACTAAGTGGTTGAGGCAACCCCTCTTGAAACTGCTTAAGCGCCGTGACAAACTTTGGTCGAAATGGAAATCCTCATCTCAACAAGCTGACTTTGATGCATATCGCTCCTTGTGCAACACCTGCAAGAAAGAGGTTCGCATTGCCAAGGACAACTATTATCGCAAACTCCTTAAATCCTCCGTCTCCAACCCCAAAAGCTACTGGTCCCAAATTAATGTGATACTGGGTAACACCAAGTCGCAGATTCCCAATGATAAGCTAATTAATGACATTCACTGCAATAATCCCAACACCATTGCCAATGCCTTTAACTCCATCTTCACTACGGTTCCCAGTGTTTCCTCTTTCACATCCTATGAGTCGCATCCTCCTATACCTTCTCATGCTTCTCATGATCTACCTCCTACTTTGATGCTTTCCCTCATCTTGTGTTCCAAAGTCCTAAAGCTGCTGAAAACCATTCCCACTCATGGCAGTCCTGGTCGGGACAGATTAGAACCCAGGATTCTTAGACTTGCTGACCCTCCCCTGGCCACTCCGGTTAGCTGGCTTTTCAACCTATCCATTTGTACTGCCATGGTGCCTTTAGTGTGGAAATCTGCTAACACAGTTCTGGTCTTCATGAAAGGTAACCTCAAAATCCTGTCTAACTATTGGCCTATTACACTTCTGCCTACACTAAGCAAGATTCTTAAGAAACTAATCCACCGCCAGATTCTGGCCCACTTACTCCATTTCAGTCTCCAGTCCCCTGTTCAGTATGGTTTCAGGACTGGATATAGCACCATCACTGCTCTTACCCTTTTTACCAGTGAGGTTAAATCCAACATGGATAAAGACCTTCTTATTGGTGCTGTGTTCATTGACCTCTCCAAAGCCTTTGATCTGGTGAATCACCCTCTGCTCCTGCACAAACTGGATTGCCTTGGTGCCTCAGGATCCACACTGTCCTGGTTGTACAGCTACCTTGACAACAGGTCTCAGTCTGTCTCCTTTGGCAAGGTTCTCTTATCTCCTGCTCCTATCTCCTGTGGAGTCCTCCAAGGCTCCATCCTTGAGCCCTTACTCTTCTCCATATTCGTTAATGACATTCCCACCTCGATTCCCCACTGTCACCCCAGTATGTATGCTGATGACCTGGTCCTCTATTCCACCTCTAGCAAAATCAATGCCCTCAACAATCATCTGTCATCTGCATTCATGCAACTACAAATTTGGTTCTCCTCCAACTCCCTCATACTCAGTTTATCAAAGACCCAGGCCATGCTCTTTGGGTCCTCTGGGACAGTCCCCACCGAGTCCCCCAAGTTTCGCGTGCATTGCCATGATGAGTCTACAGTCTTTACCACTGACTCCTTTAAATACTTGGGAGTGAAGCTTGATCCTGTACTTGACTTCTCCCTTCACATAAATGAGGTATGCAAATCTGTTAACACTGAGATAGGTGCTGCATATCGTGTATGCCACTCCTTATCCCCTGCTGCCAGGATATCTGTAGCAAGTGCGGTCCTGCTCCCCAATCTACTATACATCCCCTCTCTTCTTTCCCAGGCCAGTGTCAGTGTTCTTCCTTCCCCATCCATCCTCTCTGGCCTGCTCACACTTAAGACCTTCCACAGGACCCTTCGCCACTCCCACCTCCCCTTATTGAACTTTCCTAAAGTCCACCTAGCTATCGGCAGGCTGTCCTTGGCTTTCTCTGCACCTCAAAAATGGAATACTCTGCCATCTAGATTACTCTCATGTCTGTCTCTTCCCCTATTTGAGACATTTCAATGAAATCTTCTTTCCACCTCCCATATGCAGTGGTAATTGTACTTAATCCCCTCTTCAGACTTCCTCTGGGTATCTTTCCCTTGCACCTACCCTCTATAACTGTCCTTTATCATCCCAAACCCCTTTCTGATCCCTGACCCTCCTCCCTCACTTGCCCCTCTGGCTGTCCTTTCCCATCCCCTACCCTCTCTCTACCCCTCTTGCCCCCCCCACCTCTCCCCTGCCTCTTCTTACCTCCCTCTCTTCCCCTAACCCTTTCCCTCCCCCGCTCTCTCTCTCCTTCCATTCCTTCTTCCCGTGGAATCTCTCTCTCTCTCTCTCCCCTTATATTTTTGTAAATATGTAATATATTTGGACTATGTAATATTTTGTGTGGTAGTTCTCAACTGGATTAGCCCACCTCTCACAGTGCAATAGTATTCAAGAATCTCCAAGGAGTTCTGATGTAAGCCAATTAACGAAGGAATACCATCGCAAGACCCATCCGGACGGGAACTGTTATCCTCATTTCAGCATCGGGAAGCAACCAACACAGCACGCTGACATACTACATTCTATTTACTGTATATACTATTCTCTTACCTCAGGTTGTACCTGTATCTCCATATGTTTTACCTCTTGTATTCAATGTACTTTGTAACCACTCGTGGAATTGTCTATATTCCCTGGGTCACCCCTGAAAAAGGGACTTGTTAGTCTCAGTGGGCCTACCCGGTTATCGAAATTCAACTAAAATAAAATAAAAAATAAAATAAGTGGGACACCGCTTACAAAAATATTTATAGATTTCCCTTATTGGCACCTTGCCTTACGCACCATTGTTTGCTTCACTTTGCCTTGCACTGGTTGTCATCTAGCACCCGACGCTCCTAATCTCTGGCACATTTCATTGACTCTTCGACCAGATATCCTTGTCCTGAGTCTCTAGTGGCCATGCTTTCCCCTGTGCATCACCCCTGCACTCTGAGGTCCTCTGACACTCAGCTACTTTATGTCCCATACTGCTCCACCAAAATGGGGGAGCAAGCTTTCTCATATATATTTCTCTCCCAAATACTGGAATTACTTGCCTCCCCACCTTAAATACTCCTTATCTCACTGCTCCTTTAAATCTGCACTTTTTCCTTACCTTTATGCACTTGATACCTGTGACTATACCTAACCTTTCTTCCTGTGGTGGGGCTAAGAAAGGGGAGGGCTGTCCTTCCCCCCACCCAGGACACAATCCAAACCAGAGTATTTTGGGTGGTCTGGCAGTGGAACGGGACACTGGTTTGCTGGCAGGGCTTCAGGGAGCCTGTGGTCACCCTTCTTTTTCCTCTTTTCGTCCCTCCCTCTCACAGCCGTGAACACGTGTGTGGAGGCATACATGCACCACATAGCTACGCTCTTGCCTCCCTAACTCCAATGCTGCCACCAGGCCTCCACCAGGAGGCAGCCAAGGAGTGGGACAACATCCCCCCATTCCTGAGACAGGAGAGCCATCATCGGACACTTGATCCTGTCTGTCCCTTGCCGACCCCCGCCAACACGAGCTCACTCCCTAGCCCAGGTCACCGGCATGGCATGAGGTGTGGCATCCAGCGCCTCAACCCTTGGCACCACTGGGACACCTAGGTGGGGTAATTTTTAAGATATTGCAGAATAAGTCCCCTTCATCTTTCATAGTGCTTCTTCAGTCCCCCAGTGGTGTCGGTCCACTAAGTCCTCTAATCTAGACCTGTTCTCCATACCTGGAACCAGAACAAGATTAGGGGATATTGCTTTCTCCATTGTTGCTGCACATTTATGGAATTCCATACTGGCAGATCTCTGTCGGCATCTGACAATATCCACCTTTAAAGAGAGGCACCACAGCCATCTTTTATGTTATCAGTATCTTCCTGTGCCTAGTTCATGATGTTAAATTCTGATTGCGTGTAATTCAAGTACAGTTTACACTATGCTCCCAATTTATACCTGCTTGTCTGCATTACCCAGGGTTTATATGTTAGTGCCTTGCTAGATGAGTCATTAATGTCATGTATTCTGTGTATATATTCTGCTTACTATCATCTGTTACATGTGCCTTTTGTATTGTATATGCTTTGTATTGACTTTAATTTGTAGTAACCTCCTGGGTCATGCCTGAAAATAGGCATTTATTTGTCTAGTGTACCTACCTGGTTAATAAATAATACATAAAAAAGTAATGAGGTGTACTGCTATAATGAGTAACAATGTTACAGTATAAAGGGGCAGTGCAGTAATGAGGGGGAGTGCCATAATGAGGGGCATTGCTATAATGAGACACCGTGCTATACTGAGGAGCAGTGCTATAATGAAGGGCAACATGGTATAACTTGGTATAAAAGAATAGAAAAAGGCCGAAGCACATCGAGACTGTTCCCCACACATTGTGGGACTGTAGAAGTATTATTAATTGACCCTGATCCCGTCCTCGTTTGTTTTCAAAAGTGGTAATACTTTCAGAATCTAGTAAGTCCTGTGGTAAGGTATTCCATATTTTCAGAGCTCTGATTGTGAAGAAATTTCCCCTTTTATTAGTCTTAAAGGTTTTCACCTCGAGTTGTCTATTATGAGGCTTTGGAGCTAACCTTCTGTTAGAATATGATAGCCCACATTGCTTCATGAGGGCAGGTGATTGAAGTACTTTATAGACCAAGAGCAAGTCACCTCTTATTCTCCTGTTTTGTAATGAGTGGAGCCTGGTGGTTTCAAGTTTTAAGGAATAATCAAGGCGTGCCAGCCTGGGTACCATTCTGGTGGCTCTCCTCTGGACCTGCTCCAGCCAAGCCATGTCACCTTTAAGACAAGGGTTCCAAAAGGGAGACCCATAGTCCTGGTATGGCCTAATGTAAGACCTATATAGGGGCATGAGACACTGCTCGGAGCAATTTACGAATGTTCGCTTGATTTGCCTCAATAGTTTGTTTGCCATATTGGCAGTTTTGGTACAGTGGTCCCCTAGTGTAAGTTTGTTGTTAATGAGTATGCCCTGATCCTTCTCACATATGGATGTTTTGAGTGGTGAGTTGTTCAAGTAATAAACGTTGTTTGGATTATTTTTACCAAAATGAATGACATTACACTTGTCCTGATTGAAATACATATCATTATATTTGGCCCATTGCTCAATTTTCTCCAGATCAGAAATTAAGGATGCTAGGTTATTTTGATTATTATTAACCCTGCCCCCTATTTTTGTAACATCAGCAAACTTTGACATATAGTTATTAAGCCCCGGTTGTAGGTCATTTATGAAAACATTAAACAGTGTGGGCCCCAGAACTGATCCCTGGGGAACTCCACTCGACACAATGCCCCAGTCAGACAGTACATCGTTTATTCTAACCCTTTGTGTTCTATCAGCCAGCCAGTCTGAGGTCCACCTTACTAAACCAGGAGACAACCCCATGATATACCTTTTTACTACGAGTTTATTGTGTGAGACTTTGTCGAATGCCCGACTAAAGACAAATAGTACCACATCATGGAAATACCCTTATCCAGCTGTGTACTGATGTTATTATAAAAGGATATCAAATTTGTAGTACATGAGTGATTGGGTGTAAACCCATGTTGTATTGTTTCCAGGATTTTTAATATTATACATTCCTGTTCTAATTTAGTCTTGATAACCCTTTCCATTAGCTTACCAACAACAGAGGTTAAGCTAATGGGGCGGTAGTTCTGAACGTCGCCTCTGTTTCCCTTCTTGAATATGGGAGTAACAGCAGCAGTTCACCAATCATTGGGTATGGAGCTTTCTTGTAGAGATTTATTGAAGATAATTGATAAAGGTTGAGAAATGACCTGGGAGGTTTCAATTAAAAACCAGGGGTGGCTGGTATCAGGTCCTGGACTGGTTGTTTTTTTAAATCTTTTTAGAGCCTATAAATTATCAGATATTGTAATTTCATGAGGGGTATATGAGCTAGGAGGACCTGGGGCAGTTGTGTCCTGTTTGGAAAATACTGAACAAAAGTATTTGTTGAAATGGTTGGCTGTATCAGCGTCTGATGGCAGTCTGACTCCTTTATTGATTAAAGGCCCTATAGCCCTAGAATTGCCCAATTTTTATTTAAATATGAAAAGAGAGACTTATGGCAGTCTTTAGTGTGTGCCAACTTAAATATGAGTTTGGTTTTAACGAGTTTAATGGAATGTTTTAGGGTTTTACTGCTGATCTGTGTTTATAGAGTAATATATTTTTATGTGGCTGTGTACTGTTTTTGAGTTTCTTGAAAAGTCTGATTTTCCGATTTGTTTGGGTTTTAATGGATTTATTAAACCGTAAGGGGATTTTTCCTTTATTGTGATATTTCCTTTTAGTTGGAATATAAAGGGTTTCTAAGTTATGGATTGATTTTTTTAAAGGTTGTTAGGGCTTGCTCGGTTGATAAGTTATTGAGGAGAGATTCCCAGTTAATATCAACTAATTATTATTATTTGCTTTTGTTAACCGGGTGAGCACACTAGACAACCGAGTGCCTATTTTCAGGTGCGATATTAATAATAATTGTTTATTAATGTCTTGAAAGTTAGCTTTACTATAGTTCTCAACAGTTGAGGGTTTTCTTGGGTTTATAATAATCTGGGTGACTTCAAATAAAACAGAGAAATGATCACTTGTACCCAGTGGATCCCAAATTTGAAAGTTACTGATCTGAGTTTCTATATTTGTAAATAAAAGATCCAAAATGTTTGGGCCCCAGTGGGTTCCATGATGAGTTGCTCTAACCCTATATCTGTTATTGTATCAATTAGAAGTTTTTCTACTCTGGAGTGTCCTGAAAAAGTGTCCCAATCGATGTGAGGCATGTTAAAGTCACATAGGACAATAACATCCTCTGTATCAGATAAGGTGGGGATCTCATTGAAAAGGTTGGATGTGTAGTCCAGGTCAGCTGATGAGAGTCTGTATAGGTTACCAACAGTGATGTGTGAGTGGCCTTTTAGTTGAATTTTGATGCAAATACTCTCTGATGTAGAGAGATGATGTACTTTGTAGAAGGGGATATCGTTTCTAACATAAATGCATACCCCACCTCCCTGCTTATTGGTTCTGTTTTTGTAATAAAATTTATAGTTGGGGATGTTCCTTGACCAGGTGGAAGCTGAGTCCCGCCAGGTTTCAGTGATCCCTTCAACACCTAAATACGGGACTCTACACTTGGCTTCGAGTTCAGCTAGCTTAGTTAAGTTCAATGATCTTGCATTAAGGGCAAGGAATTTACATGTTTTGGAGTGGTTTTGGTGACACTGTTTTAGAGATCTGGGTACATACCGATTCTCCCCCATAGATTTTAGTTTAAAAATTGATTTATGGTGGCAGTAATACTGTTCCCCAGTAATGAGATGGAGACCATCCCAGCAGTACAAGGAGTTTCTGTTGTGAAACATTTCCCAATGTGTAAGGCATTGGATATCTTGCTTGAGACACCACTTCCTTAGCCATTCATGTATTGCTTTGATGTCTTGTGTAATGGAAAGTGTAGCCCTTGGTACTGGTAAAATCTCCCAGATACAAACAAAGCATCATTTTTCGATTAGTAAATTAGTTAGTGACACATAGCCCTACTGAAGTTGTTCAAATTCAGTAAGGTTTATATCATAAGTTCTGGCATGGATAATAACAAGTGGGTTTTCTCCTGTTTGGTGTAGAATGTTGGGTACCATTGATGTAATATCTGATACCCCCGCACCTCTGAAACTAGAGCATGTGCAGTTAGCCTTATCAGAGTTACAAGTTACTCTGTCTATATGTTTAATGTTTGAATCTCTTAGTATAAATACTTCTGCAGATACTGTACTTGTTTCGTGCTTAGCAGCAGTGCTTTTTCCTCCTGTAGCGTAGTTATAAGGAGGTGTTTAGCACAGACCAAGCCTGATCCAATATTCCCTTCACAGTGCATCAAACATTCCCACATTTGGTATTATCCCCCCTTCCATTTTCCAGACAAGACTGGTTACTGTAGGAGTTTGATCAAGTGCTGATTATAATTCACTTTTTTTTTAAATTTTATTTATTATACTATTGTGTACTCACTTTACCTATTAGGTGCTCCCTCTTGAAGTGCTGCGGTGGCCCGCTATACCAGCATCTCCAGCGGACACAATAGACATGCGCAGAGACATGAGTGCTGCACGCTTCCCTGTGTGCACTCGCCTTGCTTCCTAGAAGAGATTGTTTTAAAGCCGAAAAAACAGAAGTCAGTGGCTGTGTACTTCCGGTTTTGGCGCTAACACAGAAATAGTGCAAATTACTAAAATACAGCAGTCTGCTGCTTCGAAAAAGCACTTTCCAGCCATTTTAGGCTGCTATACATGCTCCTGTGCCCCACAGCAAGCTGCTCAGCTCCTAGGATATTAACAAGGAGTAATAAGACTGGAGTAAAACCTCCACCGTCACACAGTTCCTAGCAACTGCTACTAAGGCAGTACCCCTGCTAGAAGGATACCAGGAAATACACTCAGATGTATTTAATAATGTTTAAAATACTCTATACAGTTCAGGAGGCACATACAGTTAGGAGGCAGTATAGCGCAGTGGTCTAAGGATCTGAGCTGCAAATTTGGTGATATCCAGCAGACCAGACCTGGGTTTGAATCCCACAGCTTCCACTTGCATACTGTGTGACCCTGAGCAAGTCACTTAACCTCCTTGTGCTCCCAGGTCGCTCCTGTAAAAAAAGCTTTCAGCTTAGTGTGCTATACCTGGTTAAACAATTAAATAAAAAAAATATATATAAGGTATATTGCATCAGGATACCACCTCTCACAAGAGGTCCATTTTACTCCAGCATAGATATGCAGTGCAATAATTAGGCAATAAGGCATGACATGGTGTGCGTTATTGTGTAATAATGTCACACTGCATGTGGTTGAAGTACGACGCCACAGGTCAAGTACTTTCAACACCCAAGTGACAAGATTCCGCTTTGTGGAGTATACGAAAGCAGTAACTGGCTTCTGTGGGTAATCAAATGCTGAGGCTGTGTATACTCCACAAAACTGAATGCTATTACTGTTATACCACTAGGATTTTTGTAAAACTGACTTTTTTAAAATCGACTGTGGATAAAAATGAACAGTCTAATACAGTGAATTTCGGCTTTGAAAAGTGAAGCCATGACTTTGAGCATGAGCATTACTGCCAGCGCTACTACGCATTACCACTGTCATGGCTTTACTTTTCAAAGCCAGATTTCACCGTATCACGGTGCTAGTTTTTGATTCTGAATTGGAAACAGAAGCTCAGAACACAGGATACCTGTAGTAAGTACATTTACTTGGCTGCATTTGGAAACTGTAAAAGTCCTTTATGAACAAGTTTACAGAATAAGTTTCCTGCTGCTCTGTGCTGCACACAGTGGGCGTCTCTGAGGTATAGATAACCTACTGTGTTGTGTTTAAGGTGTGGATAACCTACTGTGGGCATGGATAAAATGTGGATAACCGACTGTGGATGTGTAAAAAATGTAGTGGTGGTAGTTTGTGAGATAATAATTGACAGTTTTCCTGTGTTCTGATTGGTGCACAGTAGATATATGTGGTATAATACACATTATACCACATACATAAATCAGCAGCCAATCACACAAGCAGACTAGCACCTCAGCCCTGTTGTAAATCGTATGATAATCACTGGCAAAGGTGCCAGCCTGCCACATCCTCGCGCTACCGTAACTGAATCAGTCCGAGCCCCCCAACATCGCAAAACCGCCATTTTTCCTCTCGCTAACAGTAACTACTATGCCTTGCATAGTAAAACAGTTAAAAAAAAATGGATGCCTCGTTTGAACTCATCGACCAAACTGAACTCAATAAACTATTCGAAAGCCTTCAAAACGAGTACGTATATTCTCCTGAAGTAAATGTACCTCAATCAAACACAGTAGTACCGTACAGCGCTCCGGCCCCACAGTTGGAAATCACGAGTCTCAGTCCACAGACACTCGAGGTGATGTAATCGGCAGCAGGCGACTGGAGACTCGTGGTTTCCGACTGGGGCGGGCGCGGACCGCTGCTGTGTTTGGCTGAGCACATATTACCTCAGGAGAGCAATTAGATCCGCAGTTGGCAGTGACCTTGGGGGGGGGCTGCCTATGTAGTGGAGAAAAAGCCTCTCATTACTATGCAGTGGGAGAAAATGTTGTGACTTAAACAAAGGGCCTCCACTCTAAGCAAACAGGGCTATTCCAAAATGAGGTCACACTAGGACCCATCAATCCTAATACCGTCAGTTACAAGAACAATTAGATCCAAAACCACAATATTAAACGAGTCTGCTCTATATTAGCTGCTCAGTATATCTGGCTTTAAGGTATAATCAGCAATTAGATCCAATACCACAATATTAAACAAGCCCGCTCTATATTAGCTGCTTAGATACCTGGCTTTAAGGTATAATCAGCAATTAGATCCAATACCACAATATTAAACAAGCCTGCTCTATATTAGCTGCTTAGTATAACTGGCTTTAAGGTATAATCAGCAATTAGATCCAGTACCACAATATTAAACAAGTCAGCTCTATATTAGCTGCTTAGTATGTCTGGCTTTAAGGTGTAATCAGCAATTAGATCCAATACCACCATATTAAACAAGTCTGCTCTATATTAGCTGCTTAGTATATCTGGCTTTAAGGTATAATCAGCAATTAGATCCCATACCACAATATTAAACAAATCTGCCTTATATTAGCTGCTTAGTATACCTGCCTTTTAAGGTATAATCAGTAATTAGATCCAATACCACCATATTAAACAAGTTCTGTCTCTATATTCGCTGCTTAGTATGTCTGGCTTTAAGGTATAATCAGCAATTAAACTAATACCACAAAATTAAACAAGTCTGCTCTATATTAGCTGCTTAGTATGTCTGGCTTAAGGTATAATCAGCAAGGCATCTAGGGCACCCAGTGAATCCCTTAGCTTTAACTTCAGCATTAGTAGCACAAAGAAAAGCAAATAACAAGCCTACCTAGCGTGAACAGGAACAAAGTTCATAAAATATAAGTGTTCATCAGGTAGCACCCCCTGCAGGCGTCCAGACAAGAAAAAAGGCTCCTTTACCACGAAAGTTATCAGGCTGGAAATTGGCTTCCTCAGCTCCCTCAGGTGAGCTGCTTGTGATGCTTGTTTGTCCCGAGTGCCTGCCGCGATTGGCCGTGAGCTTGGGGGGCGGCTGCCTATGTAGTGGAGAAAACAAAGCCTCTCATTACTATGCAGTGGGAGAAAATGTTGTGACTTACACAAAGGGGCTCCAGTCTAAGCAAACAGGGCTATTCCAAAAATGAGGTCACACTAGGACCCAGCTATCCTAATACCTTCAGTTACAAGCACAATTAGATCCAAAACCACAATATTAAACAAGTCTGCTCCATATTAGCTGCTTCGTATATTTGGCTTTAAGGTATAATCAGCAATTAGATCCAATTCTACAAAATTAAACAAGTCTGCTCTATATTAGCTGCTTAGTATATCTGGCTTTAAGGTATAATCAGCAATTAGGTCCAATACCACAAAATTAAACAAGTCTCCTATATATTAGCTGCTTAGTATGTCTGGCTTTAAGGTATAATCAGCAAATTAGATCCAATACCACAATATTAAACAAGTCTGCTCTATATTACCTGATTAGTATATTTGGCTTTAAGATATAATCAGCAAGGCAACCCTAGGGCACCCAGTGAATCCCTAGCTTTACACTTCAGTATTAGTAGCACAAAGAAAGTAAATAACAAGCCCACCTAGCAGTGAACAGGGCAACAAAGTTCATAAAATATAAGTGTTCATCAGGTAGCACCCCCTTGCAGGTGTCCAGACGAAGAGAAGAGGCTCTCTTTACCTCGAAAGTTATCAGGCTGGAAATTCGGCATCCTCGGCTCCTCAGGTAAGCTGCATGTGTTCCTTGTTTGTCCCGAGTGCCTGCCGCGCTTGGCAGTGAGCTTGGGGGGGGGGCTGCCTATGTAGTGGAGAAAACAAAGCCTCTCATTACTATGCAGCAGGAGAAAATGTTGTGACTTACACAAAGGGGCTCCACTCTAAGCAAACAGGGCTATTCCAAAATGAGGTCACACTAGGACCCAGCTATCCTAATACCTTCAGTTACAGTCACAATTAGATCCAAAACTACAATATTAAACAAGTCTGCTCTATATTAGCTGCTTAGTATATTTGGCTTTAAGGTATAATCAGCAATTAGATCCAATACCACAATATTAAACAAGCCAGCTCTATATTAGCTGCTTAGTATATCTGACTTCAAGGTATAATCAGCAATTAGATCCAATACCACAATATTAAACAAGCCTGCTCTATATTAGCTGCTTAGTATATCTGACTTTAAGGTATAATCAGCAATTACATCCAATACTACAAAATTAAACAAGCCTGCTCTATATTAGCTGCTTAGTATATCTGACTTTAAGGTATAATCAGCAATTAGATCAAATACTACAAAATTAAACAAGCCTGCTCTATATTAGCTGCTTAGTATATCTGACTTTAAGGTATAATCAGCAATTAGATCCAATACCACAATATTAAACAAGCCTGCTCTATATTAGCTGCTTAGTATGTCTGTCTTTAAGGTATAATCAGCAATTAGATCCAATACTACAAAATTAAACAAGCCTGCTCTATATTAGCTGCTCAGTATATCTGACTTTAAGGTATAATCAACAATTAGATCCAACACATTATTAAACAAGCCTGCTCTATATTAGCTACTTAGTATCTGACTCTTAAGGTATAATCAGCAATTAGATCCAATACTACAAATTAAACCAGCTCGCTCTATATTAGCTGCTAGTATGTCTGGTTTAAGATATAATCCAGGCAACTCTAGGGCACCCAGTGAATCCCTTAGCTTTACATTCAGCATTAGTGCACAAATAAAAGCAAATAACAAGCCTAATGACGGTGAACAGAACAAAGTTCAAAATATAAGTGTTCATCAGGTAGCAACCCCTGCAGGCGTCCAGACGAAGAGAAATGGTCTCTTTACCTTGAAAGTTATCAGGCTGGAAATAAGCTTCCTCAGCTCCTCAGGTGAGCTGCTTGTGTTGCTTGTTTGTCCCGAGTGCCTGCAGCGATTGGCAGTGAGCTTGGAGGGGCTGCCATGTAGTGGAGAAACAAAGCCTCTCATTACTATGCAGCGGGAAAAATGTTGTGACTTACACAAAGGGGCTCCACTATAAAAGCAGGGCTATTCCAAAATGAGGTCACACTAGGACCCAGCAATCCTAATACCTTCAGTTACAAGCACAATTAGATCCAAAACCACAATATTAAACAAGTCTGCTCTATATTAGCTGCTTAGTATATCTGGCTTTAATGTATAATCAGCAATTGGATCCAATACCACAATATTAAACAAGTCTGCTCTATATTAGCTGCTTAGTATATCTGGCTTTAAGGTATAATCAGCAATTAGATCGAATACCACAAAATTAAACAAGCCTGCTCTATATTAGCTGCTCAGTATATCTGACTTTAAGGTATAATCAGCAATTAGATCCAATACCACAATATTAAACAAGCCTGCTCTATATTAGCTGCTAGTATATCTGACTTTGAAAGTATAATCAACAATTAGATCAATACCACAAAATTAAACCGACTGCTCTATATTAGTTGCTTAGTATGTCTAGCTTTAAGATATAATTAGCAAAGGCAACTCTAGGGCACCCAGTGAGTCCCTAGCTTTACACTTCAGCATTAGTAGCACAAAGAACAGCAAATAAAAGCCCACCCAGCAGTGAACAGGGAACAAATTTCATAAATATAAGTGTTCACTGTGTAGCACCCCTTCCAGGTTTCCAGATGAAGAGAAGAGGCTCTCTACCTTCAAAACATTGTGGCTGGAAATTCGGCTCTCAGTTCCTCAGGTGAGCTGTTTGTCTTGCTTGTTTGTCCCGGAAGCCTGCCCCGTGGTGCCTGCCGCTGTTGGCAGTGAGCTTGGGGGGGGCTGCCTATGTAGGGGAGAAAACAAAGCCTCTCATTGCCATGCAGCGGGAGAAAATGTTGTGACTTACACAAAGGGGCTCCACTCTAAGCAAACAGGGCTATTGCAAAATGAGGTCACACTAGGACCCAGCTATCCTAATACCTTCAGTTACAAGCACAATTGGATCCAAAACCACAATATTAAACAAGTCTGCTCTATATTAGCTCCTTAGTAAATCTGGCTTTAAGGTATAATCAGCAATTAGATCCAATACCACAAAATTAAACAAGTCTGCTATATGTTAGCTGCTTAGTATGTCTGGCTTGAAGGTATAATCAGCAAGGCAACTCTAGGACACCAGTGAATCCTATAGCTTTTCATTTCAGCATTAGTAGCACAAAGAAAAGAAATAACAAGCTAAGCCAGGGTGAACAGGAACAAAGTTCATAAATACAAGTGTTCATCAGGTAGCACCCCTGCATGTCAGCCCAGACGGAGAAGAGCCTCTTTAACTCGAAAAGTTAACAGGTTGGAAATTGGCTTCCTCAGCTCCTCAAGTGCAGCTGTGTGTTCTGTTTGTCCAGTACCTGCCAGCGGTTGGCAGTGAGCTTGGGAGGGAGCTGCCTATGTGGTGGAGAAAACAAAGCCTCTCATTACTATGCAGTGGAGAAAATGTTGAGACTTAACAAAGGGCTCCACTCTAAGTAAACAGGGCTATTCAAAATGAGGTCACACTAGGACCCAGCTATCTTAATACCTTCAGTAACAAGCACAATTAGATCCAAAACCACAATATTAAACAAGTCTGCTCTATATTAGCTGCTTAGTATATCTGACTTTAAGTTATAATCAGCAATTAGATCCAATACTACAAAATTAAACAAGCCTGCTCTATATTAGTTGCTTAGTATGTCTGGCTTTAAGATGTAATCAGCAAGGCAACTCTAGGGCACCCAGTGAATCCCTAGCTTTACACTTCAGCATTAGTAGCACAAAGAACAGCAAATAACAAGCCCACCCAGCGGTGAACAGGGAACAAAGTTCAAAAATATAGTGTTCATCTAGCACCCCCTGCAGGCGTCCAGATGAAGAGAAGAGGCTCACCTCGAAAGTTATCAGGCTGGAAATTGACCTCCCCAGCTCCTTTCAAGTGAGCTGTTTGTGTTACTTGTTTGAACCCGAGTGCAGGCCACGTGTTGGCAGTGAGCTTGAGTGAGAATTTGCATGTGTGGGAAAACAAAGCCTCTCATTACTATGCAGGAGAAAATGTTGTGACTTACACAAAGGAACTCCACTCTAAGCAAGCAGGGCTATTCCAAATGAGGTCACACTAGGACCCAGCTATCCTAATAACTTCAGTGACAAGCACAATTAGATCCAAAACCACAATATTAAACAAGTCTGCTCTATATTAGCTGCTTAGTATATCTGGCTTTAAGGTATAATCAGCAATTGGATCCAATACCACAATATTAAACAAGCCTGCTCTATATTAGCTGCTTAGTATATCTGGCTTTAAGGTATAATCAGCAATTAGATCCAATACCACAAAATTAAACAAGTCTGCTCTATAGTAGCTGCTTAGAATATCTAGTTTAAGGTATAATCAGTCAATAGATCCAATACTACCATATTAAACAAGTCTGTCTATATTAGCTGCTTAGTATGTCAGCTTAAGGTATAATCAGCAATCAGATCCAATACCACAAAATTAAACAAGTCTGCTCTATATTAGCTGCTTAGTATGTCTGGCTTTAAGGTATAATCAGCAAGGCAACTCTAGGGCACCCAGTGAATCCCTAGCTTTACACATCACCATTACTAGCACCAAGAAAAGAAATAACAAGCCCACCCAGCGGTGAACAGGGAACAAATTTCATAAAATATAAGTGTTCATCAGGTGGCACCCCCCTGCAGGTGTCCAGATGAAGAGAAGAGGCTCTCTTTACCTCAAAAGTTATCAGGCTGGAAATTAGGCTTCCTCAGCTCCTCAGGTGAGCTGCTTGTGTTGCTTGTTTGTCCCGAGTGCCTGCCGGTTGGCAGTGAGCTTGGGGGGGGGGGCTGCCTATGTAGTGGAGAAAACAAAGCCTCTCATTACTATGCAGTTGGAGAAAATGTTGCGCCTTACATAAAGGGGCTCTACTCTATGCAAACAGGGCTATTCCAAAATGAGGTCACACTAGGACCCAGCTATCCTAATACCTTCAGTTACAAGCACAATTAGATCCAAAACCACAATATTAAACAAGTCTGCTCTATATTAGCTGCTTAGTATATCTGGCTTTAAGATATAATCAGCAATTAGATCCCATAAGACAATATTAAACAAGTCTGCTCTATATTAGCTGCTTAGTATATCTGGCTTTAAGGTATAATCAGCAATTAGATCCAATACCACAAAATTAAACAAGTCTGCTCTATAGTAGCTGCATAGAATATCTGGATTTAAGGTATAATCAGCAATTAGATCCAATACCACAATATTAAACAAGTCTGCTCTATATTAGCTGCTTAGTATAACTGGCTTTAAGGTATAATCAGCAATTAGATCCAATACCACAATATTAAACAAGCTCTGCTCTATATTATTGCTGCTTAGTATATCTGGCTTTTAAGGTATAATCAGCAATTAGATCCAAACCACAATATTAAACAAGTCTGCTCTATATTAGCTGCTTAGCATGTCTGGCTTTAAGGTATAATCAGCAATTAGATCCAATTCCACAAAATTAAACAAGTCTGCTCTATATTAGCTGCTTAGTATATCTGGCTTTAAGGTATAATCAGCAATTAGATCCAATACCACAATATTAAACAAGCCTGCCATATATTAGCTGCTTAGTATATCTGACTTTAAGGTATAATCAGCAATTAGATCCAATACTACAAAATTAAACAAGCCTGCTCTATATTAGCTGCTTAGTATGTCTGGCTTTAAGGTATAATCAGCAAGGCAACTCTAGGGCACCCAGTGAATCCCTAGCTTTACACTTCACCATTAGTAGCACCAAGAAAAGCAAATAACAAGCCCACCCAGCGGTGAACAGGGAACAAAGTTCATAAAATAGAAGTGATCATCAGGTAGCACCCCCCTGCAGGCATCCAGATGAAGAGAAGAGGCTCTCTTTACCTCGAAAGTTATCAGGCTGGAAATTCAGCTTCCTCAGCTCCTCAGGTGAGCTGCTTGTGTTGCTTATTTGTCCCGAGTGCCTGCCATGGTTGGCAGTGACCTTGGAGGGGAGGGCTGTCTATGTAGCGGAGAAAAAGCCACTCATTACTATGCAGTGGGAGAAAATGTTTCGACTTACACAAAGGGGCTCCACTCTAAGCAAACAGGGCTATTCCAAGATGAGGTCACACTAGGACTCAGCTATCCTAATACCTTCAGTTACAAGAACAATTAGATCCAAAACCACAATATTAAACAAGTCTGCTCTATATTAGCTGCTCAGTATATCTGGCTTTAAGGTATAATCAGCAATTAGATCCAATACCACAATATTAAACAAGCCTGCTCTATATTACCTGCTTAGTATATCTGGCTTTAAGGCATAATCAGCAATTAGATCCAATACCACAAAATTAAACCAGCCTGCTCTATATTAGTTGCTTAGTATGTCTGGCTTTAAGATATAATTAGCAAGGCAACTCTAGCGCATCCAGTGAATCCCTAGCTTTACACTTCAGCATTAGTAGCACAAAGAAAAGCAAATAACAAGCCCACCCAGCGCCGAACAGGGAACAAAGTTCAAAAAATATAAGTGTTCATCAGGTAGCACCCCCCTGCAGGCATCCAGACGAAGAGAAGAGGCTCTCTTTACCGCGAAAGTTATCAGGCTGGAAATTCGGCTTCCTCAGGTCCTCAGGTGAGATACTTGTGTTGCTAGTTTGTCCCGAGTGCCTGCTGCGGTTGGCAGTGAGCTTGGTGAGGGAGCTGCCTATGTAGTGGAGAAAACAAAGCCTCTCATTACTATGCAGAATGAGAAAATGTTGTGACTTACACAAAGAGGCTCCACTCTAAGCAAACAGGGCTATTCCAAAATGAGGTCACACTAGGACCCAGCTATCCTAATACCTTCAGTTACAAGCCAATTAGATCCAAAATCACAATATTAAACAAGTCTGCACTATATTAGCTGCTTAGTATATCCGGCTTTAAGGTATAATCAGCAATTAGATCCAATACCACAATATTAAACAAGCCAGCTCTATATTAGCTGCTTAGTATATCTGGCTTTAAGGTATAATCAGCAATTAGATCCAATACCACAAAATTAAACAAGTCTGCTCTATATTAGCTGCTCAGTATGTCTGGCTTTAAGGTATAATCAGCAAGGCAACTCTAGGGCACCCAGTGAATCCCTAGCTTTACACTTCAGCATTAGTAGCACAAAGAAAAGCAAATAACAAGCCCACCCAGAGGTGAACAGGGAACAAAGTTCATAAAATAGAAGTGTTCATCAGGTAGCACCCCCCTGCAGGCGTCCAGACGAAGAGAAGAGCTCTCTTTACCTCGAAAGTTATCAGGCTGGAAATTCGGCTTCCTCAGCTCCTCAGGTGAGCTGCTTGTGTTGCTTGTTTGTCCCGAGTGCCTGCCGAGGTTGGCAGTGAGCTTGGTGAGGGAGCTGCCTATGTAGTGGAGAAAACAAAGCCTCTCATTACTATGCAGCGGGAGAAAATGTTGTGACTTACACAAAGGGGCTCCACTCTAAGCAAACAGGGCTATTCCAAAATGAGTTCACACTAGGACCCAGCTATACTAATGCCTTCAGTTACAAGAACAATTAGATCCAAAACCACAATATTAAACAAGTCTGCTCTATATTAGCTGCTTAGTATATCTGGCTTTAAGGTATAATCAGCAATGAGATCCAATACCACAATATTAAACAAGCCTGTTCTATATTAGCTGCTTAGTATATCTGACTTTAAGGTATAATCAGCAATTAGATCCAATACCACAAAATTAAACAAGCCTGCTCTATATTAGTTGCTTAGTATATCTGGCTTTAAGGTATAATCAGCAGTTAGATCCAAAACCACCATATTAAACAAGTCTGCTCTATATTAGCTGCTTAGTATGTCTGGCTTTAAGGTGTAATCAGCAATTAGATCCACTTCTACAAAATTAAACAAGTCTGCTCTATATTAGCTGCTTAGTATATCTGGCTTTAAGGTATAATCAGCAATTAGATCCAATTCTACAAAATTAAACAAGTCTGCTCTATATTAGCTGCTTAGTATATCTGGCTTTAAGGTATAATCAGCAATTAGATCCAATACCACAAAATTAAACAAGTATGTCTGGCTTTAAGGTATAATCAGCAATTAGATCCAATTCTACAAAATTAAACAAGTCTGCTCTATATTAGCTGCTTAGCATATCTGGCTTTAAGGTATAATCTGCAATTAGATCCAATACCACAAAATTAAACAAGTCTGTTCTATATTAGCTGCTTAGTATGTCTGGCTTTAAGGTATAATCAGCAATTAGATCCAATACCACCATATTAAAAAAGTCTGCTCTATATTAGCTGCTTAGTATATCTGGCTTTAAGGTATAATCAGCAAGGCAACTCTAGGGCACCCAGTGAATCCCTAGCTTTACAGTTCAGCATTAGTAGCACAAAGAAAAGCAAATAACAAGCCCACCCAGCAGTGAACAGGGAACAAAGTTCATAAAATATGTGTTCATCAGGTAGCACCCAATTGCAGGTGTCCAGACGAAGAGAAGAGGCGCTCTTTACCTCGAAAGTTATCAGGCTGGAAATTCGGCTTCCTCAGCTCCTCAGGTGAGATGCTTGTGTTGCTTGTTTGTCCCGAGTGCCTGCCGCAGTTGGTAGTGAGGTTGGGGAGGGTGCTGCCTATGTAGTGGAGAAAACAAAGCCTCTCATTACTATGCAGTGGGAGAAAATGTTGTGACTTACACAAAGGGGCTCCACTCTAAGCAAACAGGGCTATTCCAAAATGAGGTCACACTAGGACTCAGCTATCCTAATACCTTCAGTTACAAGAACAATTAGATCCAAAACCACAATATTAAACAAGTCTGCTCTATATTAGCTGCTCAGTATATCTGGCTTTAAGGTATAATCAGCAATTAGATCCAATACCACAATATTAAACAAGCCTGCTCTATATTACCTGCTTAGTATATCTGGCTTTAAGGCATAATCAGCAATTAGATCCAATACTACAAAATTAAACCAGCCTGCTCTATCTTAGCTGCATAGTATGTCTGGCTTTAAGATATAATTAGCAAGGCAACTCTAGGGCACCCAGTGAATCCCTAGCTTTACACTTCAGCATTAGTAGCACAAAGAAAAGCAAATAACAAGCCCACCCAGCGGTGAACAGTGAACAAGGTATAATCAGCAATTAGATCCGCAGTTGGCAGTGACCTTGGGGGCTGCCTATGTAGTGGAGAAAAAGCCTCTCATTACTATGCAGTGGGAGAAAATGTTGTGACTTAAACAAAGGGCCTCCACTCTAAGCAAACAGGGCTATTCCAAAATGAGGTCACACTAGGACCCATCAATCCTAATACCATCAGTTACAAGAACAATTAGATCCAAAACCACAATATTAAACGAGTCTGCTCTATATTAGCTGCTCAGTATATCTGGCTTTAAGGTATAATCAGCAATTAGATCCAATACCACAATATTAAACAAGCCCGCTCTATATTAGCTGCTTAGCATACCTGGCTTTAAGGTATAATCAGCAATTAGATCCAATACCACAATATTAAACAAGCCTGCTCTATATTAGCTGCTTAGTATAACTGGCTTTAAGGTATAATCAGCAATTAGATCCAGTACCACAATATTAAACAAGTCAGCTCTATATTAGCTGCTTAGTATGTCTGGCTTTAAGGTGTAATCAGCAATTAGATCCAATACCACCATATTAAACAAGTCTGCTCTATATTAGCTGCTTAGTATATCTGGCTTTAAGGTATAATCAGCAATTAGATCCCATACCACAATATTAAACAAATCTGCTCTATATTAGCTGCTTAGTATACCTGCCTTTAAGGTATAATCAGCAATTAGATCCAATACCACCATATTAAACAAGTCTGCTCTATATTCGCTGCTTAGTATGTCTGGCTTTAAGGTATAATCAGCAATTAAATCCAATACCACAAAATTAAACAAGTCTGCTCTATATTAGCTGCTTAGTATGTCTGGCTTTAAGGTATAATCAGCAAGGCAACTCTAGGGCACCCAGTGAATCCCTAGCTTTACACTTCAGCATTAGTAGCACAAAGAAAAGCAAATAACAAGCCTACCCAGCGGTGAACAGGGAACAAAGTTCATAAAATATAAGTGTTCATCAGGTAGCACCCCCCTGCAGGCGTCCAGACAAAGAGAAAAGGCTCCCTTTACCACGAAAGTTATCAGGCTGGAAATTCGGCTTCCTCAGCTCCTCAGGTGAGCTGCTTGTGATGCTTGTTTGTCCCGAGTGCCTGCCGCGATTGGCCGTGAGCTTGGGGGGCGGCTGCCTATGTAGTGGAGAAAACAAAGCCTCTCATTACTATGCAGTGGGAGAAAATGTTGTGACTTACACAAAGGGGCTCCAGTCTAAGCAAACAGGGCTATTCCAAAAATGAGGTTCACACTAGGACCCAGCTATCCAATACCTTCAGTTACAAGCACAATTAGATCCAAAACCACAATATTAAACAAGTCTGCTCCATATTAGCTGCTTCGTATATTTGGCTTTAAGGTATAATCAGCAATTAGATCCAATTCTACAAAATTAAACAAGTCTGCTCTATATTAGCTGCTTAGTATATCTGGCTTTAAGGTATAATCAGCAATTAGGTCCAATACCACAAAATTAAACAAGTCTCCTATATATTAGCTGCTTAGTATGTCTGGCTTTAAGGTATAATCAGCAATTAGATCCAATACCACAATATTAAACAAGACTGCTCTATATTACCTGATTAGTATATCTGGCTTTAAGATATAATCAGCAAGGCAACTCTAGGGCACCCAGTGAATCCCTAGCTTTACACTTCAGTATTAGTAGCACAAAGAAAAGCAAATAACAAGCCCACCCAGCAGTGAACAGGCAACAAAGTTCATAAAATATAAGTGTTCATCAGGTAGCACCCCCTTGCAGGTGTCCAGACGAAGAGAAGAGGCTCTCTTTACCTCGAAAGTTATCAGGCTGGAAATTCGGCATCCTCGGCTCCTCAGGTAAGCTGCATGTGTTCCTTGTTTGTCCCGAGTGCCTGCCGCGCTTGGCAGTGAGCTTGGGGGGGGGGCTGCCTATGTAGTGGAGAAAACAAAGCCTCTCATTACTATGCAGCAGGAGAAATACAGTGACTTACACAAAGGCTCCACTCATAACAAACAGGGCTATTCAAAATGAGGTCACACTAGGACCCAGCTATCCTAATACCTTCAGTTACAGTCACAATTAGATCCAAAACTACAATATTAAACAAGTCTGCTCTATATTAGCTGCTTAGTATATTTGGCTTTAAGGTATAATCAGCAATTAGATCCAATACCACAATATTAAACAAGCCAGCTCTATATTAGCTGCTTAGTATATCTGACTTCAAGGTATAATCAGCAATTAGATCCAATACCACAATATTAAACAAGCCTGCTCTATATTAGCTGCTTAGTATATCTGACTTTAAGGTATAATCAGCAATTACATCCAATACTACAAAATTAAACAAGCCTCTCTATATTACTATTAGTATATCTGACTTTAAGGTATAATCACAATTAGATCAAATATTACAAATTAAACAAGTCTGTCTCTATATTAGCTGCTTAGTATATCTGACTTTAAGGTATAATCAGCAATTAGATCCAATACCACAATATTAAACAAACCTGCTCTATATTAGCTGCTTAGTATGTCTGTCTTTAAGGTATAATCAGCAATTAGATCCAATACTACAAAATTAAACAAAGCCTGCTCTATTAGCTGCTCAGTATATCTGACTTTAAGGTATAATCAGCAATTAGATCCAATACCATTATTAAACAAGTTTTGCTCTATATTAGCTGCTTAGTATATCTGACTTTAAGTATAATCAGCAATTAGATCCAATACCAAAATTAAACCAGCCTGCTCTATATTAGCTGCTTAGTATGTCTGGCTTTAAGATATAATCAGCAAGGCAACTCTAGGGCACCCAGTGAATCCCTAGCTTTACACTTCAGCATTAGTAGCACAAATAAAAGCAAATAACAAGCCCACGAAGCGGTGAACAGGGAACAAAGTTCAAAAAATATAAGTGTTCATCAGGTAGCAACCCCCTGCAGGCGTCCAGACGAAGAGAAATGGCTCTCTTTACCTTGAAAGTTATCAGGCTGGAAATTCGGCTTCCTCAGCTCCTCAGGTGAGCTGCTTGTGTTGCTTGTTTGTCCCGAGTGCCTGCCGCGGTTGGCAGTGAGCTTGGAGGGGGGCTGCCTATGTAGTGGAGAAAACAAAGCCTCTCATTACTATGCAGCGGGAGAAAATGTTGTGACTTACACAAAGGGGCTCCACTCTAAGCAAGCAGGGCTATTCCAAAATGAGGTCACACTAGGACCCAGCAATCCTAATACCTTCAGTTACAAGCACAATTAGATCCAAAACCACAATATTAAACAAGTCTGCTCTATATTAGCTGCTTAGTATATCTGGCTTTAATGTATAATCAGCAATTGGATCCAATACCACAATATTAAACAAGCCTGCTCTATATTAGCTGCTTAGTATATCTGGCTTTAAGGTATAATCAGCAATTAGATCCAATACCACAAAATTAAACAAGCCTGCTCTATATTAGCTGCTCAGTATATCTGACTTTAAGGTATAATCAGCAATTAGATCCAATACCACAATATTAAACAAGCCTGCTCTATATTAGCTGCTTAGTATATCTGACTTTAAGGTATAATCAGCAATTAGATCCAATACCACAAAATTAAACCGGCCTGCTCTATATTAGTTGCTTAGTATGTCTGGCTTTAAGATATAATTAGCAAGGCAACTCTAGGGCACCCAGTGAGTCCCTAGCTTTACACTTCAGCATTAGTAGCACAAAGAACAGCAAATAAGAAGCCCACCCAGCGGTGAACAGGGAACAAATTTCATAAAATATAAGTGTTCATCAGGTAGCACCCCCTTCCAGGTTTCCAGATGAAGAGAAGAGGCTCTCTTTACCTCAAAAGTTATCAGGCTGGAAATTCGGCTTCCTCAGTTCCTCAGGTGAGCTGCTTGTCTTGCTTGTTTGTCCCGAGTGCCTGCCGCGTGCCTGCCGCTGTTGGCAGTGAGCTTGGGGGGGGCTGCCTATGTAGTGGAGAAAACAAAGCCTCTCATTGCCATGCAGCGGGAGAAAATGTTGTGACTTACACAAAGGGGCTCCACTCTAAGCAAACAGGGCTATTGCAAAATGAGGTCACACTAGGACCCAGCTATCCTAATACCTTCAGTTACAAGCACAATTGGATCCAAAACCACAATATTAAACAAGTCTGCTCTATATTAGCTGCTTAGTATATCTGGCTTTAAAGTATAATCAGCAATTAGATCCAATACCACAAAATTAAACAAGTCTGCTCTATATTAGCTGCTTAGTATGTCTGGCTTTAAGGTATAATCAGCAATTAGATCCAATACAATTATTAAACAAGCCTGCTCTATATTAGCTGCTTAGTAGTATGTATGACTTTAAGGTATAATCAGCAAGGCAACTCTAGGGCACCCAGTGAATCCCTAGGTTTACACTTCAGCATTAGTAGCACAAAGAAAAGCAAATAACAAGCCCACCCAGCGGTAAACAGGGAACAAAGTTCATAAAATAGAAGTGTTCATCAGGTAGCACCCCCCTGCAGGCATCCAGATGAAGAGAAGAGGCTCTCTTTACCTCGAAAGTTATCAGGCTGGAAATTCAGCTTCCTCAGCTCCTCAGGTGAGCTGCTTGTGTTGCTTGTTTCTCCCGAGTGCCTGCCACGGTTGGTAGTGAGGTTGAGGAGGGAGCTGCCTATGTAGTGGAGAAAACAAAGCCTCTCATTACTATGCAGCGGGAGAAAATCTAACTTACACAAAGGGGATCCACTCTAAGCAAACAGGGCTATTCCAAAATGAGGTCACACTAGGACCCAGCTATCCTAATTCCTTCAGTAACAAGCACAATTTGATCCAAAACCACAATATTAAACAAGTCTGCTCTATATTAGCTGCTTAGTATGTCTGGCTTTAAGGTATAATCAGCAAGGCAACTCTAGGGCACCCAGTGAATCCCTAGCTTTACACTTCACCATTAGTAGCACCAAGAAAAGCAAATAACAAGCCCACCCAGCGGTGAACAGGGAACAAAGTTCATAAAATATAAGTGTTCATCAGGTACCACCCCTGCAGGCGTCCAGATGAAGAAGAGCTCTCTTTACCTCGAAAGTTATCAGGCTGGAAATTGGCTTCTCGGCTCCTCAGGTGAGCTGCTTGTGTTTTATTTGGCCAATGCCTGCCATGGTTGGCAGTGACCTTGGGGAGGGCTGCCTATGTAGTGGAGAAGAAGCCTCTCATTACTATGCAGTGGGAGAAAATGTTTTGACTTACACAAAGGGGCTCCACTCTAAGCAAACAGGGCTATTCCAAAATGAGGTCACACTAGGACTCAGCTATCCTAATACCTTCAGTTACAAGAACAATTAGATCCAAAACCACAATATTAAACAAGTCTGCTCTATATTAGCTGCTCAGTATATCTGGCTTTAAGGTATAATCAGCAATTAGATCCAATACCACAATATTAAACAAGCCTGCTCTATATTACCTGCTTAGTATATCTGGCTTTAAGGCATAATCAGCAATTAGATCCAATACTACAAAATTAAACCAGCCTGCTCTATCTTAGCTGCTTAGTATGTCTGGCTTTAAGATATAATTAGCAAGGCAACTCTAGGGCACCCAGTGAATAACTAGCTTTACACTTCAGCATTAGTAGCACAAAGAAAAGCAAATAACAAGCCCACCCAGCGGTGAACAGTGAACAAGGTATAATCAGCAATTAGATCCACAGTTGGCAGTGACCTTGGGGGGGGGGCTGCCTATGTAGTGGAGAAAAAGCCTCTCATTACTATGCAGTGGGAGAAAATGTTGTGACTTAAACAAAAGGCCTCCACTCTAAGCAAACAGGGCTATTCCAAAATGAGGTCACACTAGGACCCATCTATCCTAATACCGTCAGTTACAAGAACAATTAGATCCAAAACCACAATATTAAACGAGTCTGCTCTATATTAGCTGCTCACTATATCTGGCTTTAAGATATAATCAGCAATTAGATCCAATACCACAATATTAAACAAGCCCGCTCTATATTAGCTGCTTAGTATATCTGGCTTTAAGGTATAATCAGCAATTAGATCCAATACCACAATATTAAACAAGCCTGCTCTATATTAGCTGCTTAGTATAACTGGCTTTAAGGTATAATCAGCAATTAGATCCAATACCACAATATTAAACAAGCCCGCTCTATATTAGCTGCTTAGTATATCTGGCTTTAAGGTATAGTCAGCAATTAGATCCAATACCACAATATTAAACAAGCCTGCTCTATATTAGCTGCTTAGTATGTCTGGCTTTAAGGTGTAATCAGCAATTAGATCCAATACCACCATATTAAACAAGTCTGCTCTATATTAGCTGCTTAGTATATCTGGCTTTAAGGTATAATCAGCAATTAGATCCAATACCACAATATTAAACAAATCTGCTCTATATTAGCTGCTTAGTATGTCTGGCTTTAAGGTATAATCAGCAATTAGATCCAATTCTACAAAATTAAACAAGTCTGCTCTATATTAGCTGCTTAGTATATCTGGCTTTAAGGTATAATCAGCAATTAGATCCAATACCACAAAATTAAACAAGTCTGCTCTATATTAGCTGCTTAGTATATCTGGCTTTAAGGTATAATCAGCAAGGCAACTCTAGGGCACCCAGTGAGTCCCTTGCTTTACACTTCAGCATTAGTAGCACCAAGAAAAGCAAATAAAGCCCACACAGCGGTGAACAGGGAACAAAGTTCAAAAAAATAAGTATTCATCAGGTAGCACCCCCCTGCAGGCATCCAGACGAAGAGAAGAGGCTCTCTTCACCTCAAAAGTTATCAGGCTGGAAATTCAGCTTCCTCAGCTCCTCAGGTGAGCTGCTTGTGTTGCTTGTTTCTCCCGAGTGCCTGCCATGGTTGGCAGTGACCTTGAGGGGGGGCTGCCTATCTAGTGGAGAAAAAGCCTCTCATTACTATGCAGTGGTAGAAAATGTTTTGACTTACACAAAGGGGCTCCACTCTAAGCAAACAGGGCTATTACAAAATGAGGTCACACTAGGACCCAGCTATCCTAATACCTTCAGTTACAAGAACAATTAGATCCAAATCCACAATATTAAACAAGTCTGCTCTATATTAGCTGCTCAGTATATCTGGCTTTAAGGTATAATCAGCAATTAAATCCAATACCACCAAATTAAACAAGCCTGCTCTATATTAGCTGCTTAGTATGTCTAGCTTTAAGATATAACCAGCAAGGCAACTCTAGGGCACCCAGTGAATCCCTAGCTTTACACTTCAGCATTAGTAGCACAAAGAACAGCAAATAACAAGCCCACCAAGCGGTGAACAGGGAACAAAGTTCAAAAAATATAAGTGTTCATCAGGTAGCACCCCACTGCAGGCGTCCAGACGAAGAGAAGAGGCTCTCTTTACCTTGAAAGTTATCAGGCTGGAAATTCGGCTTCCTCAGCTCCTCAGGTGAGCTGCTTGTGTTGCTTGTTTGTGCCGAGTGCCTGCCGCGGTGCCTGCCACGGTTGGCAGTGAGCTTGGGGGGGGGCTGCCTATGTAGTGGAGAAAACAAAGCCTCTCATTACTATGCAGCGGGAGAAAATGTTGTGACTTACTCAAAGGGGCTCCACTCTATGCAAACAGGGCTACTCCAAAATGAGGTCACACTAGGACCCAGCTATCCTGATACCTTCAGTTATAAGCACAATTAGATCCAAAACCACAATATTAAACAAGTCTGCTCTATATTAGCTGCTTAGTATATCTGGCTTTAAGGTATAATCAGCAATTAGATCCAATACACAATATTAAACAAGCCTGCTCTATATTAGCTGCTTAGTATATCTGACTTAAGGTATAATCAGCAATTAGATCCAATACCACAAAATTAAACAAGCCTGCTCTATATTAGTTGCTTAGTATGTCTGGCTTTAAGATATAATCAGGAAGGCAACTCTAGGGCACCCAGTGAATCCTTAGCTTTACACTTCAGCATTAGTAGCACAAAGAAAAGCAAATAACTAGCCTACCCAGCGGTGAACAGGGAACAAAGTTCATAAAATATAAGTGTTCATCAGGTAGCACCCCTCTGCAGGTGTCCAGACGAAGAGAAAAGGCTCTCTTTACCTCGAAAGTTATCAGGCTGGAAATTCTGCTTCCTCAGCTCCTCAGGTGAGCTGCTTGTATTTGCTTATTTTGTCCCGGTGCCTGCCGCGATTGGCCGTGAGCTTGGGGGGGGCTGCCTATGTAATGGAGAAAACAAAGCCTCTCATTACTATGCAGCAGGAGAAATGTTGTGACTTACACAAAGGCTCCACTCTAAGCAAACGGTTATTCAAAATGAGGTCACACTAGGACCCAGCTATCCTAATACCTTCAGTTACAAGCACAATTAGATCCAAAACCACAATATTAAACAAGTCTGCTCTATATTAGCTGCTTAGTATATCTGGCTTTAAGGTATAATCAGCAATTAGATCCATTACCACAATATTAAACAAGCCTGCTCTATATTAGCTGCTTAGTATATCTGGCTTTAAGGTATAATCAGCAATTAGATCCAATACCACAAAATTAAACAAGTCTGCTCTATATTAGCTGCTTAGTATATCTGGCTTTAAGGTATAATCAGCAATTAGATCCAATACCACCATATTAAACAAGTCTGCTCTATATTCGCTGCTTAGTATATCTGGCTTTAAGGTATAATCAGCAATTAGATCCAATTCTACAAAATTGAACAAGTCTGCTCTATATTAGCTGCTTAGTATGTCTGGCTTTAAGGTATAATCAGCAAGGCAACTCTAGGGCACCCATAGCTTTACACTTCAGCATTAGTAGCACAAAGAAAAGCAAATAACAAGCCCACCCAGCGGTGAACAGGGAACAAAGTTCATAAAATATAAGTGTTCATCCGGTAGCACCCCCCTGCAGGCGTCCAGACGAAGAGAAGAGGCTCTCTTTACCTCGAAAGTTATCAGGCTGGTAATTCGGCTTCCTCAGCTCCCCAGGTGAGCTGCTTGTGTTGCTTGTGTTGCTTGTTTGTCCTGAGTGCCTGCCGCGGTTGGCAGTGAGCTTGGTGGGGGGGGGCTGCCTCTAAAGTTATCAGGCTGGAAATTCGGCTTCCTCAGCTCCTCAGGTGAGCTGCTTGTGTTGCTTGTTTGTCCCAAGTGCCTGCCGCGGTTGGCAGTGAGCTTGGGAGGAGCTGCCTATGTAGTGGAGAAAGCAAAGCCTCTCATTACTATGCAGGGGGAGAAAATGTTGTGACTTACACAAAGGGGCTCCACTCTAAGCAAACAGGGCTATTCCAAAATGAGGTCACACTAGGACCCAGCTATACTAATACCTTCAGTTACAAGCACAATTAGATCCAAAACCACAATATTAAACAAGTCTGCTCTATATTAGCTGCTTAGTATATCTGGCTTTAAGGTGTAACCAGCATTTAGATCCAATACCACAATATTAAACAAGCCTGCTCTATATTAGCTGCTTAGTATATCTGGCTTTAAGGTATAATCAGCAATTAGATCCAATTCTACAAAATTAAACAAGTCTGCTCTATATTAGCTGCTTAGTATGTCTGGCTTTAAGGTATAATCAGCAATTATATCCAATACCACAAAATTAAACAAGTCTGCTCTATATTAGCTGCTTAGTATGTCTGGCTTTAAGGTATAATCAGCAAAGCAACTCTAGGGCACCCAGTGAATCCCTAGCTTTACACTTCACCATTAGTAGCACCAAGAAAAGCAAATAACAAGCCCACCCAGCAGTGAACAGGGAACAAAGTTCATAAAATATAAGTGTTCATCAGGTAGCACCCCCCTGCAGGCGTCCAGACGAAGAGAAGAGGCTCTCTTTACCTCGAAAGTTATCAGGCTGGTAATTTGGCTTCCTCAGCTCCTCAGGTGAGCTGCTTGTGTTGCTTGTGTTGCTTGTTTGTCCCGATTGCCTGCCGCGGCTGGCAGTGAGCTTGGGGCTGCCTCGAAAGTTATCAGGCTGGAAATTCGGCTTCCTCAGCTCCTCAGGTGAGCTGCTTGTGTTGCTTGTTTGTCCCGAGTGCCTGCCGCGGTTGGCAGTGAGCTTGGGGGGGGCTGCCTCGAAAGTTATCAGGCTGGAAATTCGGCTTCCTCAGCTCCTCAGGTGAGCTGCTTGTGTTGCTTGTTTGTCCCGAGTGCCTGCCGCGGTTGGCAGTGAGCTTGGGGGGGCTGCCTCGAAAGTTATCAGGCTGGAAATTCGGCTTCCTCAGCTCCTCAGGTGAGCTGCTTGTGTTGCTTGTTTGTCCCGAGTGCCTGCCACGGTTGGCAGTGAGCTTGGGGGGGGGCTGCCTATGTAGTGATCACTGCTCACTGAAGCGTAGCTCTCCCTTTCAACTGTACGGCCACTGCATTTTCAACTGCTGTCATAGACAGCTGCAACGTTCATTGGAGAACTGCGGCCGCGCCTGCAAACACAGTGACTGAATTGGAAGACGGGTGCCACACCTCCTAAAACTCGGATGATGGCACTATGTTTCTTGCACATGCATGCAAGCAAGCACAAAAACAATGAAATGGCAGCCCAGCATTGACACCAATTCCACCAGTGTTTAGTGACCAACAAGCGCTCGGCTGACTACAAAGGTGCCAGGCTCTTTTGTATTTTTCACATAAGTAGTTCCGAAGTGTGCACCATTTCTAGGGGGACTGTATAGCAGCCTCCTGTTTCCCTCACTTTCTAAACAAACTCTGGTCAGAGCCAATACAGCTGCCTAGAGGAATCGTGGAGATTTTGTGCAGTGAGAGCTAGTAAAAGCATACTCGGCGCTCTCGCTGCACTGGAGCCTGCCATATCTAAGACGGTAGCTCCAACAGATCTGCACATGCGCAGTTTGCAACAGAGTCACCATGTTCCACAAGCCTGCCGTCACTTCCATAGTTGTGGAAAGTAGTGCACCGGAGGGGGGGAGCGCTGCTGAGGGGAGTTCCATCCAAGGAGGGGTAGGAAAGAGGAGACACCAGAGACCACTAGCGATTTCAGCACTGTGGACAGGAGACCGCATCACTGTAGGAGAACACGGAGATCAGTTCCGGTTTTCTGCTACAGTGATGTGATCCCAAAACGACTGCAGAGCTCTGCCCATGCAGCCGTTAAAATGTGACCCTGCCTTTCTTTCACTACAAAGATTTCAGGAATCTTCTCGTTTTATTTGGTGGTAAAATTGTTAGTTCCACCAAAATTTGACTATTTATAAATGTTTTAATTTAGTTTTTTTTCCTCAAGAGAAAAGATGGCCACCACATTTGAATTAGACATTCCATTGTAAACCTAGCAAGAGTTAGGACCAAGAAAATACAAATAAAATTATGGTACAGAGTATAGGAGGTACTCAGAAAAGTAGATATGACAGGTACTGTATGCAAATATTTTTATGAAGTTTAGCTGAAACTAGCATTTTTGAAAAACATGTTTCATCCACTGCTGCTTTAAGGCGTGTGTTCCATACCACTTACTGTGTAGGGGCTCTGGTGGGATTCCGTTAACAAAACATCCAAAGAGGTCTCCCCACACACAATATTCTCCTAGTAGAGTTAAACTTGTCAGTGAGGTCTGTATACTTGACTCATCAAACAATTTTGCAAATAAGAGACACACATGCAGGCAGCACAGTTCTGTAATGTAAGTTCATTTTATTATGTTGATTGCACACAAGCGCAAGAAACATACTGTGGCAGCTTTTGCAAGAAGCAGGTTGTGGAGGCCCGGCACTGTTGTGGCCAATACCCCCACAGCCTTTAAAGGCTTGGCCCACTGTCCCCAATGGTGTGGCACGCTGCTGCTGACACTAGTTCAGCCAGCATGCCACAACCTTCTAAAGTTTTAGCCCCTGCAATCAGGGGCCATCTCGTCAGCGTCATCCGCTGCAATGAGGAAGCAACCCCTCATTGCAGGGCTGTTGCTGACGGGGAGCCCAGTTCTCGTCAGCTTATCCCCCCATTTCTTGTGTGCTGATGGGGTGCCCAGTCCCTCAGTTTATGTCCCCCATTTCTTGTGTGCCAAGGGGGTGCCTAATCCCTCTCAGCTCATGAGCCCCCCAAGTATGTGTGGGCGGGGGTGCCCAATCCCCATCGGCTACAGTGCCCCCTACCCCAAAACACACAGGTGGCATGCTGGAGCCCACTCCAGCATGCCAAAGTATCTGCAAAAAAAAACCGTCACGATGTCTTTTTTTTACTCCTAAAAGAAGAAAATGGTCCTCGCCGCTGTGCCCCTCCCACAACCCGCACCCTCCCACTGCGTACCCCACCTCCCTTCCCCCTCACCCCATACTTGCCTCCAGAGCCGGCGCAACGATCTTGTGTGGACCAGGAACACGTCTTCACTCTTCAAAGCCAACCGCGAACCGAGGAAATGCCGGTAAGCTGTTTAATGGAATAAATAGGGTTGTTTTAACTTTGATGCATAGCTCAGTCATTTTTTTGGAATTTTGGCACCAAATTTTCAACATGGAGTTTTTGGGACCCCTCCTCATGAATTCTTCCATTGTCATGGCGTTAATCAGCCCCGAAAGGTGATTTCACGGTCACTGCGCGGAATCACCTTTCGGGCCTGATTAACAAAACAACAGTGCCAGTGTTCATGAGGTGGGCTCTCAAAAAGTCTATGTTGCAAATTTGGCAGAAAAAATCCAAAAAATTACTGTTTCACGAGCGTGCGTTGTGCCATTGCTATGCACGCTCAGAAATCGCGGAATTTGCAATATTTTCATGCCAGATTTTCAACATTGGCATTTTCCCCCTCACTTATGAACAGTACAGATGTCATTTTCATATCCTGGCCAAAATGTGTTTTCACACTTCCGCGCATAATAGCAGCAGTTGCTGTGGAAATCAGTGTTCAGGACAGATTACAAAAATGACAGTGGCACTGTTCATGAGCAGAGGTCCTAAAATGCCTATGTTGAAAATTTGTCTCGATACTCCATAAAGTGACTGTGTTACAAGCGTGCGTTGCACAGTTTGTACGCACGTTCGTAAGTTTGCGAATTTATATTTTCACTCCAGATTTTCAACATTGCCATTGTTCTACACCTCCTTATGAACAGAACAGCTGTCATTTTTCAAATCCTGGCCGAAATGTGTTTTCGCACTTCCGGCACAGAATAGTGCAGTTGCTGTGGGAAATCCGTGTTCGGGACACATTATGAAAATGACAGAGACAATGTTTATTAGCAGAAGTCCTAAAATGCCGATGTTGAAAATTTGGTGATGAAACTCCATAAAATGAGTGTATTATGAGCATGCATTGCACAGTTTCCACGCACACTCGTACCTTCGCAACTTTGCAATATTTTCACTCCAGATTTTCAACATTGCCATTTTTCCACACCTCCTTATGAACAGTGCAGCTGTCATTTTTCACATCCTGGCCGAAATGTGTTTTCGCTCTTCCAATGCACAATAGCGCGGTTGCTGTGGGAAATCAGTGTTCGGGGCACATTAAGAAAATCACACTGACACTGTTCATGAGCAGAGGTCCTAAAATGCCTATGTTGAAAATTTTGTGATGAAACTCCATAAAATGACTGTGTTACGAGCGTGCATTGTGCAGTTTCCACGCACCCTTGTAACTTCGCAAATTAGAAATATTTTCACGCCACATTTTCAGCACTGGCATTTTTCCACACCTCCTTATGAACAGTACAGCTGTCATTTTTCACATCCCGGCTGAAATGTGTTTTCATGCTTCTGGTGCAGAATACCGCAGTCGCTGTCGGAAATCAGTGTTTGGGACAGATTAGGATCGGCGAGGGGGGGTGACCAAGCTCAACTGAGCTCTGTCGGGACTGCTGCAGATTTCTTTGTGGGCAGGAAAAGGTGCCAACGCAGGCAGGAGCCCAGTACAAAAGGGCAGCCTGCAGCGCCAGGAGATACAGAACGAGTGAGTGAGGGAGGGAAAATGAGTGAGCTCAAAGGAGCTCTGTTTGGACTGCTGTGGATTTCTTTGTGGGCAGAAAAAGGCAGCAATGTCGCAGGAGCCCAGTACAAAAGGGCAGCCCAGCAGCAGCGCAGGATCGCAAATTCTCTCACTGTAAGTATTACTCTGAGCAACCGCCTCCCGGTTGCCACGGGCAAAACCACCACTGGGTTTTGTCTTAACGCTGCTTTATTTGATCAAATCTTTCCATGCATGTGGAGTTCTGCAAGGAAAGCTCCTGATTACAATTTACAGCAGCTTTTTATAAGCTACATTCTGCAATTCTTATCTTGAAAAATACCAGTATTTCAGTATAAGCCAATCATAAAACAGAATAACAAGTTGATACCAATGTGTGGTGTACTCTTTCCACTGCTTACTTCATTTCTTACCCAATATTTCTTGATACATATGCCAGTGGGTCAATCTGACCTAGGTGAAACAATGAGTTTTACTCACACCATAGCAACATACAACAACGTAAAGCTTGCCTTCAATGCCTCAACGTGCTGTTATGTTATACTTTGCCCAAGCGTGTTGTTATCTTATACTTTGTCCGAGCGTGTTGTTAATTGTAAGGAAAGGAATATCTAAATTCCAAGAACTGCTATTATTCAGGCTGGTACAACCAGTTCTGCCCAGTTTTATCTTGCTTTCTGTTTCTACAAATGTACCTCAAGTAACCTCAGTAACATTCTGTAACCCTGTAGAAAACAGCATGAACTCAGAAATTTCTACTACATTCATTATGACTTTGTTACAACATGGCTTACAAAGCAAACATAGCTTCAAGGCACGTAATAGCAAATATAGCTTTAGGATAATAAAATTCCTCACAAGGAAATAACAGAACGAGTGACTGAGAGAGGGGAGGAGCGAGCTCAACGGAGCTCTATCTTGACTGCTGTGGATTTCTTTGTGGTAGAAAGGTGGCAACGCATGCAGGAATCCCATACAAAAGGGCAGCCTGCAGCGCCAGCAGAAATGGAATGAGCGAGTGAGAAAGGGGGAGTGAGTGAGGTCAACGGAGCTCTGTCGGGACTGCTGCATATTTCTTTATGGGCAGAAAAAGGTGCCAACAGAGGCAGGAGACCAGTACAAAAGGGCAGCCTGCAGCGCCAAGAGGAACAGAATGAGCGTGTAAGACAAGGGCAGTGAGCGACCTCAACAGAGCTCTCTCGAGACAATGGCAGATTTATTTGTGGGCAGAAAAAGGTGCCAACGCAGGCAGGGGCCCAGTACAAAAGGGCAGCCTGCAGCGCCGGGAGAAACACAATGAGCGAGTGAGAGAGGGAGAGTGAGCGAGCTCAACGGAGGTCTATTGTGACTACTGCGGATTTGTTTGTGGGCAGGAAAAGGCGGCAATGCAGGCAGGAGCCCAGTACAAAAGGCCAGCCTGTAGCCGCAGAAACGGAACAAGCGAGTGAGAGAGGAGGGAGGAGCGAAGCTCAGCAGAGCTGTGTCGGGACTGCTGCATATTTCTTTGTGGGCAGAAAAGGCAATGCACGAGGGGCCCAGTACAAAGGGCAGCCTGCAGCAGCGGAGAAACAGAATGAATGAGTGAGAGAGTGGGAGGCAGAGCTCAACGGAGGTCTATCGTGACTGCTGCAGATTTCTTTGTGGGCAAAAGAAGGTGGCAATGCAGGCAGGAGTCCAGTACAAAGGGCAGCCTGGAGCTGTGGCAGAAACGGGATGAGCGAGTGAGAGCGGGGAATGAGCGAGCTCAACAGAGCTCTGTCAGGACTGCTGCAGATTTGTTTGTGGGCAGAAAAAGGCACCAACAGAGGCAGGAGCCCAGTACAAAAGGGAAGCCTGCAGCACCAGGAGAAACAGAATGGGTGAGTGAGACAGGGGGAGTGAGTGACCTCAACAGAGCTCTATCGTAACTACTGTGGATTTCTTTGTGGGCAGAAAAAAGTGGCAACGCAGGCAGGAGCCCAGTACAAAGGCCAGCCTGCATCGCAGCGTAGAAACAGAATGAGCAAGTGAGAGAGAAGTGAGTGAGCTCAGCGGAACTCTGTTGGGACTGCTACGATTTCTTTGTGGGCGAAAAGGCGGCAATGCACTCAGGGGTTCAGTACAAAAGGGCAGCCTGCAGCAGAGGAGACACAGAAGGAGCGAGTGAGAGGGAGGGAGGAGGAGGATGAGCAATGGAAGCTCTGTGGGACTGCTGCAGATTTCTTTGTGGGCGAAAAAGGCAGCAATGCACCCAGGGTTCAGTACAAAGGGCAGCCTGCAGCGGTGGGAGAAACAGAGCGAGCTAGTGAGAGAGGGGTGAGTGAGCTCAACGGAGCTTTATCATGACTGCTGCAGATTTCTTTTGTGGCAGAAAAGCCGCCAACGCAGGCAGAAGCCCAGTACAAAAGGGCAGCCTGCAGCAGAGGGAGACACAGAACAAGCGAGTGAGGGAGGGGGAGGGAGTGAGTGAGCTTAACGGAGCTCTGTTGGGACTGCTGCGGATTTCTTTGTGGGCAGAAAAAGGCAGCAATGCACCCAGGGGTTCAGTACAAAAGGGCAGCCTGCAGCAGTGGGAGAAACAGAACGAGTTAGTGAGAGAGGGGGAGTGAGTGAGCTCAACGGAGCTTTATCATGACTGATGCAGATTTCTTTAAGGGCAGAAAAAGGCGGCAATGCAGGCAGGAGCCAGTACAAAAGGCCAGTCTGCAGTGCTGGCAGAAACAGAACGCGACAGAGAGGGAGTGAGCAAGCTCAACGGACCTGTGTCAGACTACTGCAGATTTCTTTGTGGGCAGAAAAAGCAGCCAACAGAGGCAGGAGCCCAGTACAAAAGGCCATCCTGCAGCGCCCAGGAGAAACAGAATGAGCGAGTCAGAGAGGGGCAGTGATCCACCCCAACGGAGCTCTGTTGGGACAGCCATGGATTTCTTTGAGGACAGAAAAGGTGCCACCACAGGCAGGAGCCCAGTACTAAACAGCAGCCTGCAGCACGGGAGAAACACAACGAGCAACTGACAGATGGCCACTGAGCGAGCCCAACGGACCAATGCAATCAACATTTGGCATTGACAAATGCTTGTTTCATGTCCTGCCACTTAAGATAACCAAGCGCTTAACCTCTCACACTTGAGGCTTTATCAAGTGAAGTGGTTCTGTCATATAAGCAGATGAAACATGAATTGTTGATGGTGCTATATCATGTGAGGCTTGCCCTATACAGCAGTCTGTTGTAACTTCTCATATCTGTTTATCTTATCTGTTTTACACATTCTGCAATAATCTATTAATGCTGGTAAACTCGCCAATACTTGGTCTTCAGTTCTCTGTGAGGACTCAGAATAGCAGCCACAGTAGAAACGTCATCACAGCAAGCCATGCTGTTTGGCATTCTTCATCCTGCCCCTACTGTATATGCTTCTTGCAAATGACGCAGATGTCAGAGTGATCATTCTGTGTCATACTGTCATGGCTACCCGTGTCACGTACCCTCCTATGTCAGCACTATTCGCGATGTCCCTTGATGTGTGACGTCATTGATGCAGGTGGCGGGTTGGGGTATATCAAGTGGCCAGAACTGAATCGAAATGAACTTACATTAAAGGAATTGAACTGCCTGCAGGTGTATCTGTCATTTGCAAAACTGTCGGGTGAGATTCAACCGTGGGCCTACTTTTTCCATGTTGATGTTCTAAGAACAAGATTAACTGTCTCCCTATGAGACTCATGTTTTGGTACATTATAACTCAAAGAAATTAAACTGGTACATTTTCTAACAGTGCTACTGGTATACCTGCATAAATATATATATTCTCTTCAGAAATGTAGATTCTGCTGCACAGTGATTTACAACTCAGAGGAGGGCATGAAATATTTCTTCTGTTTATTCTCACTGGGAGTCTGTTGAGTCAAAGTTATTCCACACATCAAGTTACTGTATGTTCCCCAGTTATGTATTTTTCAAATACATATTTGTGTTCAATTATTCATATATAGGAATGGTGACTACACCACCTACTGGGAATGGTTTAGGAAGCAGTACAATGGAGAAGGTAATAAAATGAAACCGAAAGTCATGGATTCTTTATGAAATACTGAGCACAGTTATTTAACTGGCCCAGAACACCGCAATTTCTGTGGAATTTGTAAAGCAGTTTGCAATGAAGATCGCTAATTGAAGAAAGCATAGGGCTGAATATATATGGGATTTATGGGCTGACTCAAAATATGCAATTTATCTTTAAGTGTGAGGGGCAGGACCATAACTCACTGAGTGGCAGAGCCACGAGTGAGTTATGAAAGTCCTGCCCACTCACAAGTGATGCTAAATTGCCTATTTTGAGTCAGGCTATTGTATATTTGATATACAACAGTAATTTACAAGTCATATGTAATCCCCTACAAATGGTGGTTTCTAAAGCCTTCCTGAGCCTGCCTAGATGCTCCTGCTTATCTGTGTCTGGGCTAAGGCCGCTAGATATGGGCATTGTGAGTGCTTTTAAAGCCTCCAGTACTGTCTCTTTAAGAGCTGCCTGCTCGCAGGGTTTGGTGTTTGTAAGGGGACTGGGGTTTCCATGCTCGACTCCCTACTCTGGCACTGTTAATCGCCTGCTTAAGTCGCTAGAAGAGCAGAGGGAGCCTAGTTGGAAAGATACAGCTGTTTGCTGGAGAATATGTAGTAACTAGAAAACATAAACTGTATAACCTGCCTTTATTTGCAGCTGGGACTCAGTGTGTTGTGCCCTCCATCTTGGACCAGGACAGTTCGAGGGTCCAATAGGAGTGAGAGGTATCCATTCTGGAGTAAAAGCAGCCAACCAGAAACCAGGACTCTAGATGGAGCCGGCTGACAAATGGAAACACAGCTTGTAATTCCTGGTCATGGCATTATGGGTCATGGCGCCTTTTCACACCATTGAGGGCTAAAATACGTGACTGGCATGTGCAACCAGCCAATGAGATCGGGTAGCGCCCGGGCTGTGAGGCTTGCCCCATGCTGTTAGGGGCAGATGCGCTGTGACTGTGGAAGAGTGTGGAGCTCGGAGCTTCTGCGCCATTGAGTGTTCGCACGGGAAGTGCGTGAAAGGCCTAAGGCGGCCGTTTTCTTTGCCAGTGCACCCTGAATCAAATCCGCAGGTTTGTGGTCAGAGGAGGCTGTGTATAAGCACAGCTACCTACCAGGCTTCACCTGAGGAGGACTGGAGAATCTGCTGAATCGCGCTCGGTCTGTCAGGACGTTTTGAAGCTGCAGTGAAACGCCCGTATTCACTGTGAGTTCGGTCGGGTCTGGGGAGCAGCTGCCTGGTATGGTACCCCTCTGTTGTTGTCCATATAAATGTGTGAGGAGGCCTTTGAAGCTCAGACTCAGCCCTGCAAGTGGTGAAGGAGCAGTTCTCTGCTGGAGTTGTGAGTACTAGATCAGGGTAGCTCCCTGTTAAAGCTTACAAACGAAAACTCATTTTGTTGTATTGCTGACTGCACTAATTGAGCTTTCTGGCTCCATCTGATCTTCTCAGGAATTAAATGCTCGCTTGTGTCAGGGCCCCAACCAGCTGCATCGAGGAACTAGCCTTTAGCGCTTGGGTACCCATAGACAGTAATTAAAAGGTTAGGCCTGTGCACAGAGCCATAGGTAGATTTTCATATATTGTAGTGGTAAGCTAATCAACCTGATTCCCCCGGTCTTTGTTATCTCCCCTCAAATAAATCAGATTGCTTGTTTTGCAAAAGTACACTGGCTAGTCTGTGTATTAATGGTGGAATACTGCACAGTGAATGTGGTGTAACTGTACCTTACTTTCCAGGGGGTCCCCGGAGTGAGCTGACTGGTTTGAGCTGGGGGGTAAGTGTATGTGGTAAGGACTCTGAAATTGAACTGCGAGGGCCACTAGTGGGAAGAAAGAGGGGTTGCAACAACCCAGAGGGCTGTGGCCAAGTCAACCTCGACTGTTCTAACCCGGACCTCTGGGTGGAGGCACCCGCCAACGGATCTGGGCCCCTCGCCCTGCTGCAGTTAGGGCAGGCAGGGGTAGTATCCCTTGGGATAGCGCCCCCGGGGGCTACACATAGCTTTTAAATCTGCAGTTTGTTTAAAAAATGTTGCGGGCTTTTCTTCAATTTTAGCTGCTTGCTTCAGTGCTGCACTAGTCATTGTGATGTCATCAGCATTGTAGAAGCTGCTCTCTGATTGGTTCAGTATTCCACTGTGATGACAGTAACTTATAAAATATCCATTGTGACAACAGTAACAATGATATTTTTGATACCTTGCTGTTACTGATGTCACTAACTAAGATACATTTTTTATCTTGTCATTTTCACCCCCACTCCTGTATATTTCTGTTTATCCATTCTGTTTCTCCCAGTCACTGATGTGGCTCTTCTCAGACAGGGCATCTTCCTTCGCTTACCCACCTCCCTTCTCTATCACTTACCCTACCAGAAGGTCTACTGGGAGCCTTTTCTCAGATAATGGTATGTTCCCTGTGTGCTGGGCTCCAACAAGAGTACTAGTAACCATGGTCTCCACGAAGCTTATTAGGTATGGGAAGTGTGGAGTGGTGGGCTCCCACCAGAGTACCATCAACCGTATTCTCCACCAGACCAATCAGGAACGGCGATCAGTAGGCAGTTGGGAGTGGAGTGGCCTCAGAGTGGAGTCACCATTCTGATGTCAGGATATTCCTCCTTGCATAACTCCCTGCCTCAGACATGCTGTCTACTGGGACTCTTGTGCATGCATGCACAGTACATGCCTGATTGTGCACCAGCATCAGGGCATCCCATCCACCCACATAACTCTGCCACAGCACCATCACAACCTCTGGTAACACAGGTGGCAGTTTAGTAGCAGGGAGTCTACCCTCCACATGGCTGCACCACCACCACACCACCTGTGGTTACAAAGCTGGCAGTCTGCTAGCAGGAGTGCATCCCCACACATGCCTCTCCCACTGCTACCACCACATGCAGTTACGCAGGTGGCAGTGGCTAGCAGGGAATGCATCCCCCTCCCACACGCCTCTCCCACTGCACCACCACCACAAGAGGTTACACAGGTGGCAGTGACTAGCAGGGAATGAATCCCTCTCCCACATACCTCTCACACTGCACCACCACTGCCTGCAGTTATATAGGTTGCAGTGACTAGCAGGAGTGCATCCCCCCACATGCCTCTCACACTGTTCCACCACCATCTGCAGTTACACAAGTGGCAGTGACTAGCAGGGAATGCATCCCCCTCCCACATGCCTCACACTGCACCACCACTGCCTGCAGTTATGTAGGTGGCAGTGACTAGCAGGAGTGCATCCCCTCCCACATGCCTCTCTACACTGTTCCACCACCATCTGCAGTTACACAGGTGGCAGTGACTAGCAGGAAATGCATCCTCCCACATGCCTCACACTGCACCACCACTGCCTGCAGTTATGTAGGTGGCAGTGACTAGCAGGAGTGCATCCCCTCCCACATGCCTCTCACACTGTTCCACCACCATCTGCAGTTATGTAGGTGGCAGTGACTAGCAGGGAATGCATCCCTCCTACATGCCTCTCACACTGCACCACCACCAGCTGTGGTTACACAGGGCAGTGTGCTAGGAGGGAGTACATCCCCCCTCCCACATGCATCTCACACTTTACCACCACCACCACCTGCAGTTACACAGGTGGCAGTGACTAGCATGGAATGCATCCCCCCACCACATGCCTCTGACACTACACCACCACCACATAGAAACATAGACATAGACTTTGATGGCAGATAAGGACCACTTGGCCCACCTAGTCTGCCCATTTCCCCTACCTAATGGATAAGCTGCAAATCCTAGTTAACCAACAGCCTACTTCCTCCTACCTCACACTAGAATTGCCTTATGTCTGTCCCATGCATTCTTAAATTCCCCCACTGTTACTGACCTTACGACCGCCTCAGGAAGGCCATTCCATGCATACACCACCCTCTCCGTGAAAAAATACTTTCTCACGTTGCCCCTGAGCTGTCCCCCCTCTATCTTCAAATTGTGCCTCCTTGTTCTTGCACATCCTTCTCTGAAAGATGCTACCCTCTTGAACTTTGTTGATTCCCTTGAGGTACTTGAAAGTTTCTATCATGTCCCCACTCTCCGTCCTTTCCTCCTGGGTATATATAGTAAGCTCCTTCAGTCTCTCTTCATATGGCTTCTGGTACAGACCCTGCACCATTATAGTTGCCCTTCTCCAGACTGCCTCCATCCTGTCTATGTCCTTGCGGAGATGGGGTCTCCAGAACTGGACGCATACTCCAGATGGGGTCTCACCAACTGTCTGTACAGAGGGATAACAACTTCCTGTTTTCTACTGGTGATGCCTCTCCCTATACATCCCAGTATCCCCCAGCCCTCCTTACTGCCCTCTCACATTGCTTGCTTACCTTTGGGTCATCTGATATGACTACCCCCAGGTCCCTTTCCATTTTTGTTGTTGTTAGTACCTCCCCCACATTGTGTACTCTGCCACTCGGTTTTTGTTTCCCAAGTGCATTACTTTGCACTTCTTTGAATTGAATCTAAGGTGCCAGACTCTTGACCATTCCTCCAACCTTGCCATGTCCCTTCTCATGCTTCCCACCCCCTTGTGTATCAACCCTGTTGCAGATCTTTGTGTTGTCTGCAAAGAGGTATACTTTTCCTTCCAGTCCTCTGCGTAATGGCCTATAAAGACATTAAAGAGAACCGGTCCCAGTACTGAGCCCTGCAACACTTACACTAGTAACCTCCCTTTCTTCAGACTGACTCCGTTTACTATTACCCTCTGCATCCTGTTGTCCAGCCAATTTTTACCCAGGTTACACCCTGTGACCCACTCCCAGGCTGTCTAACTTGTTTACTAACCTTTGAGTGGGACTGTGTCAAATGCCTTGTTAAAATCTAGGTAGGCCACATCCACAGCCCCTCCCTGGTCTACTACTTTTGTCACCCAGTCAAAGAAATCTATTAGATTTGTCTAACATGATCTTCCCGCTGTGAATCCATGTTGCCCTGGGTCCTGTGCCCTGCTGGCCTCTAGGTACTCAACAATTCTTTCTTTCAGTAGTGATTCCATCATCTTCCCTACCACTGAGGTCAAACTAACAGGTCTGTAGTTTCCTGCTTCTGCCTTGCTCCCACTTTTGTGAAAGAGAATCACGTGATCCGCCCTCTTCCAGTCCTCAGGTACTATACCATCCTCCCATGATTTGTTAAAAACGGTAGATACATAGACACTGTCGGCAGATAAGGGTCTACAGCCCATTCAGTCCGCCCATTTGAGCTTGTAAGTTCACTTTATGTTTTCCTAGAAGTCTGTTGCCCTTTATCCCAGACCTCCAGAATTCCTTTATGTCTATCCCATGCATTCTTAAATCCTGTGATTATTTCAGCCCCCACTACTTCCTCTGGCAGGGTGCTCCACTTGTCCACCACCCGTTCTGTGAAGAAATTCTTCTTCACGTTTCCTCTGAATCGCCCCCCCTCCAACTTCATCCCATGCCCTCTAGTCCTGGAACATCTTTTTCACTGAAAAATAGTGTATTCCTGCACCCTGTTCCTCCCTGTAAGACACTTGTATGTCTCTATCATATCCCCTCTCTCCCTCCTCTCCTTCAGGGAGTACATATTCAAGTCCTTCAACCTGTCCTCATAGGACTTGTGATGCAATCCATGTACCATCTTTGCTGTCCTCCTCTGAACCTTCTCTACCCTGTCTATGTCCTTACGTAGGTAAGGTCTCCAGAACTGTACACTGTACTCCAGGTGGGGCCTCACTAGTGTCTTGTATAGTGGAATTATGACCTCCCTTTTCCTGCTGGTGATGCCCCTGCCTATGCATCCCAGCATCCTATTTGTTTTACCTGCTGCCTTGTCGCACTGTTTCCCTACCTTGAGGTCATCAGATATGATAACCCTAAGATCCCTTTCCTGCTTGGTGCATGCTATATCCTCACCCCCAACTGATATATTGTGCCACGGTTTTGTGCCCCATATGTATTATCTTGCACTTCTTTGTATTGAATTTCAACTGCCAAACCCTGACCATTCTTCAAGTTTCTGCAGGTCCCTTCTCATTCTGTCTGCACCCTCTGGTGTGTCTACTCTGTTACAGAGCTTTGTGTCATCAGCTAACAGTGAAGTTCTGCCTCTAGGTCCTGCATAATGTCACTGATGAAGACGTTGAATAGGACTGGTCCTAGCACTGATCCCTGTGGTACCCCACTGGTCACTCTTCCCTCTGTGGAGTGACAGCCATTTACCACCACCCTCTGTGTCCTGCCGCCCAGCCAGTTATCTACCCACCACACTATTGTCCTGCCCACTCCCATATTCCCCAGTTTTTGTAACAGCCTTCTATGTGGCACAGTGTCAAAGGCCTTGCTGAAGTCCAGATAGGCCACGTCCACTGCCCTCCCCTGATCCACCTCCCTAGTCACCCAGTCAAAAAATTCAATGTGGTTGGTCTGACATGACCTCCCCTGGTGAAACCATGCTGCTTTGGGTCCTTTAGTCCATTGGGAACCAGATGTTCCACCAATCTCTTCTTCAGTAGTGCTTCCATGATCTTCCCTACTAGCAAGGTGAGGCTGACTGGTCTGTAGTTCCCCGCTTCCTCTTTGTTCCCGCTTTTGTATAAGGGGACTACATCTGCTGTCTTCCAGTCTTTGGGTATTTCCCCTGTTTCCAGTGATCGGCTAAACAGGATTGCCAGAGGTTCAGCCACCACCTCTCTTAGTTCTTTAAGGACCCTGGGGTGCACCCCATCTGGCCCCATTGCTTTATCAACTCTTATTCCTTCTAGCTCCTTCAGGACCCTTTCTCGTGTAAAGGGACTTGTGTCCATTTCTGCACCGTCCCCACCCCTTGTACTCCCTTCAAGCCCATTACCCTCCTCCCCTCAGTAAAGACTGAGCAGAAATACCTGTTCAATATGGCAGCTTTACTGTTGTTATCCTCCACGCGGCCTCCATCCTCCCCCCTTCAGTCTCACTATCCCTCCCTTTGCCTTTCTTTTTTCACTTATGCACCTGTAAAAGAATATGTCCCTCTACCCACTGATTTTGCAATGCACTCTTCTGTCTGAGCTTTGGCTTCCCTTACTGACCTCCCTGCCTCCCTTTGCTTCTCCTGGTACTTCTCCCTATCCCCTTCTGCCTGTGTCTTTTTGTATTGTCTGAATGCAATCTTTTTGGTTTTCACTTTCTCTGCTACCACCTTGGAAAATCATAATGGCCTCCTCTTCCTTTTCCCCTTGCTAACCTGCTTAATGCATAATTCTGTTGCTCTTATAATCCCCATTTTAAATATTGCCCACTGTTCCTCAGCCCCTAGTTCCTGCCCCATTCCCATTAATGCCTCTATCAAGTATCTCCCCATTTTCCCAAAGTCTGCCCCCCTAAAATCCAGGATACGTGTTTTTGTGTGGTTTGGTTCTGCTCCTTCTGCGATTTCAAACCACAGTGACCAGTGGTCACTGTTCCCCAGGTGCTCCCCCACTGTTACCCCCATCACACTGTCCCCGTTTGTGAGCACAAGGTCCAGTATTGCCTTCTGCAGAGTTGATACCATAACCAGTTGCTTAAGGAAGGCCAGGATAAATCTGCTCCTGGTTGATGCTGCTGCTGGGACGCTCCAGTCCATGTCTGGAATATTGAGGTCTCCAACCAGCACCACCTCACCTTTGTCTGCCATCCTTTGGATGGCTAGCATCAGCCCCCTATCTGTTTCTTCCTCCTGGGCTGGTGGTCTATAAACCACCCCAGTGCAGATGGCTTGCCCCATTTTCCTTTCCAGCTTAACCCACAGTATCTCTCCCCCATTTTGTTCCTCCTGGATCTCTGTGGTCTTTATGCCTTCATTCACATAAAGTGCCACTCCTCCCTTCCTGTCTGCCCAGTTTCTTCTGAATATGTTTGTAGCCAGGTTGGCCATCTCCAGTCATGGTTATCATTACACCAGGTTTCTGTGATGGCCACAATGTCCAGGTCGAGTGCACCAAGACAGCCTCCAGGTCCTCTATCTTGTTGCTAAGGCTTCTGGCACTGCACACATGGCTTTCCACGATGTGAACTCCCTGGACTGTTTAGCTGTTCTACTCCAGCCCCATCCCTGGTTGTCCTTTATCCCTGGTTCTCCCTGCTGTCTGCTCTTCTGCTGAATTTTGCCCCTTTTCTGCCTATCCAACTCTTGGGTGCTTATCTCCATCTTTTGCACACTGCTTTGTAGAGATAGCCACTCTTCCTGTTCACTGGTTCCACTGCTAGTTGTGGGGGTTGGGCAATTTGGTACCCTCCTTGCTGGCCTGCCACCCCCCTGGCTAGTTTAAATGCTTGTCCATGTAGCATTTAAACTCATCGAGTGCTTGAATTCCCCTCTAGGATGGATGCAGGCCGTCAGGTTTGAACAAGCCTCCATCCCTCCAGGTGGATCCCCAATCACCAATGAATTCAAATCCTTCCTCACAGCACCAGTTCTTCAACCATGAGTTAAAGTTCCTGGTGCATGTGCCCCTACGCTCTCCAATGCCTCTCACAGGTAATACGTCCGAAAAGATGACAGAAGTAGCTACTTGCTTGAGACCCCTCCCCAATTTCCTAAACTCTTCCTGATATTTCTTAGGCTCCCCATTTGCCAGGTCATTAGTACCTAGGTGGATAATGACATCCAGCTCACCCTCCGTCTTGCCTTCCTGGCGATCCGGAACTTCCTCCCATCCTCCATGCCGTGGCACATGGTAGGCACCTCATCTCCCTGTCCTCCCCCTCCTGTGTTCCTAGGTGGATCCCTCTTATGATAAAGTCCCCCACCAGGATTCGCTTCCTCCTCCTCCTCCTCCTCCTCTAGGGTCCACTGCTCTTCCCACTGAGGTCACCTCCTTGGCTGACCTCCATATCCTTCCCTTCCACTTCTCTGGGTACCTCTGTTTGGTTGTCCCCATTTGACAGTGCAGCATATGAGTTCTGGAGTGGAATAGGATCTGGGATGTGCCACTGCCTGACCACCCTAACCCTGGGACATAAACATACCAGGATACACTATCTACAGGAGAGACAGAGAGGGTAAAGAGGAGGAGGAGTAGCTCTTTACATAAGGGAAGGAATCAAAGCAGCAGAACAAAAGAGAAAACAGGGAGGAGAAGAAGCACTGTGGGTAAATTTGGAGACCGGCAATGGCACCACAATCCGCACAGGGGTTGTATACAGACCCCCTTCTCAGGGGGAGGAAATGGACAAGGAAATGATAGAAAGTATACTTAGTATGGCAAAAAGGGGAGATATTGCTGATGGGTGATCTGAATATGCCAGATGTTAACTGGAGTGCAGTTGCCGCAGCCACTTCGAAGAGTGGGGTTATTCTAGATGCCCTACAGGGGGCATGCCTTAGACAACTAGTATTTGAGCCCACTCGAGAGGGAGCAATCTTAGACCTGGTTCTCTCAAATGGAGATGAAGAGAGGATCACAGATGTAGAAGTGGGTAGCCATCTGGGAACTAGCGACCATCGAACAGTATGGTTCACAATAAACACAGCAATAAAGTCAAGCCATACAAAGGCAAAGGTACTGGACTTTAGGAGGGCTGACTTTGCCAAAATGGGTAAGTGCCTAAGGAATGCACTAACAAATGAGCAGGAAGGAGGGGTGGAAGAACAATGGGGAATAATAAAACTGCTATCACAGAGGCAACAAGCCTTTGTGTGAAGCAAATAAACAAAACTAAATGATGTAAGAAACCACTATGGTTCTCAAAGGAGGTGGCAGTGAAGGTTCAAGAGAAAAGAAAGCTTTCAGGAAGTACAAGGAATCACAGAAGGAGCAGGACAGAGAACTGTATCAGTTAAAGCAAAAGGAAGCTGGGAAGGCAGTCAGAACAGCAAAGGCCCAAACCGAGGAAAAGATAGCCAACTCAGTTAAGAAGGGGGATAAAACCTTTTATAGGTACATCAGGGAGTGAAGGAAGACCAAGGGAGGGATAGTGAGGCTTAATAAAGGGGAGGAGGGGGGCAGAGGGAGACTGTGAAAAGGCAGAGATACTAAACAAATATTTTTGCTCAGTATTTACAAAGGAAGGGGGTACCTAGAACAAACAGTAGAAACACACTGGATACAGAAGTTGATACCAGCCCATTTACAGAAGAAAGGGTTCTGAAAGAACTCCTAAAACTGAAGGTGGACAAAGCAATGGGGCCTGATGGATTCATCCCAGAATTCTAAAAGAATTAAGGGTAGAATTAGTGACACCACTGACTACCCTGTTTAACAAATCATGGGAGGATGGGGTGGTACCCAAGGACTGGAGGAGGGCAGATGTGATTCCCTTCACAAAAAGTGGGAGCAAGGCAGAAGCAGGAAACTACAGACCTGTTAGTTTAACCTCAGTGGTAGGGAAAATGATGGAATCACTTCTGAAGGAAAGAATTGTCGAGTATCTAGAGGCCAGAGGGGCACAGGACCCAAGGCAGTATGGATTCACAGCAGGAAGGTCATGCCAGACAAATCTGATAGATTTCTTTGACTGGATGACCAAAGTAGTAGATCAGGGAGGGGCTGTGGACATGGCCTACCTAGACTTTAGCAAGGCATTTGACACAGTCCCACACAAAAGATTAATATACAAGTTAGCTAGCCTTGGAGAGGGTCCCAAGATGACAGCCTGGGTGAAAAATTGGCTGGAAAATAGGACACAGAGAGTAATAGTAAATGGAGTCCACTCTGAAGAAAGGGGGGTTACTAGTGGGTACCGAGGTTCAGTATTAGGACCAGTCCTCTTCAATGTCTTTATAAGTGACATTGCAGAGGGACTGAAGGAAAATATGCCTCTTTGCAGATGACACAAAGATCTGCAACAGAGTTGATGCACAAGGTGGGGTGGAAAGGATGAAAAGGGACTTGGCAAGGTTAGAGAAATGGTCAAATGTATGGCAGCTTAGATTCAATGCTAAGAAGTGCAAGGTAATGCACCTGGGAAACAAAACCCAGGGAAGAGTACACAATGGGGGTGAGATACTAACAACAACAAAATGGAAAGGGACCTGGGGTAGTCATATCAGATGACCTAAAGGTGGGCAAGCAATGAGAGGGCAGCAATGAGGGTTGGGGGATATTGGGATGCATAGGAGAGGCATCACCAGTAGAAAACAGGAAGTTATTATCCCTCTGTACAGACAGCTGGTCAGACCCCATCTGGAGTATCATGCAGTTCTGGGAGACCCAGTCTCAAAAGACATAGACAGGATGGAAGCTGTCCAGAGGAGGGCAACTAAAATGGTGCAGGGTCTGCACCGGAAGACATATGAAGAGAGACTAAAGGAGCTTAATATGTATAGCCTCGAGGAAAGGAGGAGAGGGGGACATGATAGAAACTTTCAAGTACCTCAAGGGAATCAACAAAGTCCAAGAGGGTAGCATCTTTCAAAAAAAGAGGTGTGCAAGAACAAGGGGGCACAATTTGAAGATAGAGGAGGGCGGCTCAGAGGTAATTTAAGGAAGTATTTTTTCACAGAGAGGGTTGTGGATGCATGGAACGGCCTTCCGGAGGAGGTCGTGGAGTCAAAAACAGTGGTGGAATTCAAGCATGCATGGGACAGTCATAAGGCTATTCTAGGGAATGGGGGTAGGAAGAAGTAGGCTGCTGGTTAACTAGGATCTGCAGCTTATCCAGTAGGCAGGGAAATGGGCAGACTGGGTGGGCCAAGCGGTCCTTATCTGCCGTCAAATTCTATGTTTCTATGTTTCCCCGAGCCCACCATCATCCAAGTGCTCCTCGTTCTCGGCATCCTTTGAGGCAGCGGCATTGGACTGGGTGGTCTCTAGATAGGGGTGAAGGTACTTCTGACCCAGTTTACTTCCACTCTGAGTCTGGCTACCTCATCCCACAGTCCAGAGAGATGCATGCAGATAGGCAGCACTCAGTGTTCAGAAGGTCTGCCTGAATATGGCTGCCTCACAGCCACTGCATTGCACCACTCCTCACATTATACAGCACGATACTGCTATTCCAGTACTTGTCTGTTACTGAAGCTCTCCTGGTTCCCTTTTTATTAATTTACTGTCCTAAAAATCCTGTCACCGATCATTAGATACTTTTCTTTAAAGAAGGAAAAAATAAATAAATAAATAAATAATTGTCATGCCGAGGGCAGGCTTCTTCTCCCTTATGCCCCATCTACCCCACAACCCCTGCTATTCCATGTGCTTAGCTCCTGTCAATCAGATTTAACAGGGCATATATTTAAGAGTGGGGGGGCAGGGGTAGGAGTGGGGGGCAGTGGCAGCAATGAGCAGTTACTGCAAAGGGTAGTCAGTGGTATAACTAGTTCTCCCCTTAATTCTTTTAGAATTCTGAGGTGAATCCTGACAGGCCCCATTGCTTTGTCCACCTTCAGTTTTAGGGTTCTTTCAGGACCCTTTCTTCTGTGAATGGACTGGTATCAACCCCCCTATCCAGAGTGCTTCTATTGTTTGGTGTAAGTACCTCCCCTCATCTTCTTTTGTGAATACTGAGCAGAAATATTCATTCAGCATCACTGCTTTTTCACTGTCACCCTCTGTCCACCCTCCCTCCCTCCTTATTAAGCCTCACTATCCCTCCCTTGATTTTCCTTCACTCCCTAACGCACCTATAAAAGGCTTTAGCCCCCTTCTTAACTGAGTTGGCTATCTTTTCCTCGGTTTGGGTCTTTGCTATTCTGACTGCCTTCCCCACTTCCTTCTGCTTTAAGTGGTATAGTTCTCTGTCCTTCTCCTTCTGTGTTTCCTTGTACTTCCTGAATGCTATTTTGTCTCCCTAACCTTCCCTGCCACCTCTTTTGAGAACCATAGTGGTTATTTCCTTCATTTCATTTTGTTTATTTGCTTCACATGAAGGCGTGTTACCTCTGTGATGGCAGTTTTGATTTTTCCCCATTGTTCCTCCATCCCTCCTTCTTGTCCATTTGCTAGTGCTTTTCTGAGGTACTCTCCCATTTTGCCAAAGTCAGCTCTCCTAAAGTCCAGTACCCTCCCTTTTGTGTGGCTTGACTCTATGGCTGTGCTTATCGTGAACCACATTGTTTGGTGATCGCTTGTTCCCAGATGGCTACCCACTTCAAGATCAGAGATCCTCTCTCCATCCCCATTTGAGAGTACCAGGTCCAAGATTGCTCCCTCCCGAGTTGGTTGCAACACTAGCTGTCTGTGGCATGCCACCTGTAGGGCATTGAGAATGACTTTGCTCTTGGATGTGGCTGCAGCAGAAGTGCTCCAGTTAACATCTGGCATATTCAGGTCCCCATCAACAGTATCTCCCTTTCTCTGCCATCCTAAGGATGCCTTCTATCATATCCTTGTCCATTTCTTCCCACTGAGACAGGGTCTGTATACAACCCTGCACCTGCAGTTACACAGGTGGCAGTCTGCTAGCAGGGGATGCATCCCCCATATGCCTCTCCCACTGCATACCCACCACCACCCGCAGTTACACAGGTGGCAGTGACTAGCAGGGGAATGCATCCCTCCCACATGCCTCTCACATTTCTGAGCATGTCTTGCAGTAGCACTAATACTGTACTCAGCCAAGGCTGGCCATGGAGGTGAGAGGTGGTCTGTGCCAGTTGCTGCCTGGGGACGGTGGGGGGTGCTAAGTGAGCTGGCACAGCTGGGTGGGGGTGGAGGCCACTAGACTACCAAGGAAATGGGATCTCTGTATATTTGCTATACAGTTCGGTGGGGCCACTAGACTACCAGAGCTGGCTTTTTGCCACATCTGCAGCTGGCGACTCGCAGTTTGTGGCATGGATGAGGGGATGGCAGTGCCGCCCCATGGGGCTTCTGCTACCGAGTGTTTCAGGGGGCTGGGGGTATGGGTAGCCCTGTGGGACCCTGCTGGGATGAGCTGGGCATGGGGGAAGGGAAACTGTGCACTGTCCGCTGGACAGCCGACGGGTCTACAGGACCCCCGGGGACATCTGTAAGTTATACCAGCTAAATGCTGGTATAACTTACGTTGCTGGATCTCCTCCGGGGGGTTCTTGTAGAATCCCAATGTGGGCACTTTGTGGCTGCCCTTCTAGGAATGAGGTGCAACTGCTGCCATGACCCCCTAGTGCCATATACTTGAAGTTTTATGTAGGCGTAACAGCTGTCTTGGTGCAAGTGGGCTGCGACATGTCACAGACCACTTTGTAGAATCACAAGATGTCGGCAACTGCTGGCATAAGTTGCTACGTAGCCATTCTGCTTGGATGGTCCGCTGTTACGCCCAGGCTTAACCCTTCTAGAATCTGGCCCTTTCTAATTAATATTGCCATTGCTCTTATTCTACTACTATTAAGGACATTGTGGAAGACGCTGCCTACCCATGATCTGTGGGAAGCAGTATAGCACAGTTTGTTAAGGCTCTGAACTGCAGATCCAGAGACCTGAGTTTGAATCCCACAGCTGTCTAGGTGCATACTGTGTGATCCTGAGCAAGTCACTTAACTTCCTTGTGCTCCCAGGTCACATCTGGAAACAGGCTTCGGCTTAGTGTGCTACTCCTGGTTAAACAACGTTCCCTTGTGTAACTTGTTTGCCTCAGCAGGTGCCAAGGGTGTTTCTTGTAACAAGACACTATCTACTTTCAAAGATTTTACCTGGGAAAAACACTAGCTCTTTTGACAGTAGAATCCAAGCCTTTAACACTCCAAGTACTGTAGTTATGTTCAGGTCAGTCATTAATTTATTGGGAAAAAATGTCATACTAATTATTACAATATGCAAATAAACCATAGCGTTTATAAGCCAAGTATATTTATATTGTGAGTTAGAAAAGTACCATTTTCTGCATACCAATAAGACTCTGCAAGGCATGTGAAAAACGACTCTACGATGCCAGTTCGACAACAATTTTTATCGACTGGCATCACAGTGATGAATTTATGTCACCCTTAAGTTGCGGTTGACATGAATCCCAAAGGACTTCAGTCTGTGTTTCTGTCAAGGGCTTCACCCCTGAAACCCCCCATGTGAGGGCTCTGCCCCCCACACCCCCATTCTAAATATAATCAACCCCGAGCCGGAGTTGATTTGGGAGGGGTGCAGGCCCGGGAGACAGTGTGCCTGGGTCTCTGTTGCACCAATACAGTGAACTGTCAATTTTGTCAGCATCGACGCAGTTTACTGTATTGGTGTCGCTGTCGGGGAGGTATACCGTGAAAAACTTTGTGAACCTATAAAAGACTATACTAAATGTGCAAAAAGGACACAGACAGAAATAGAATATACTTTTTGAAACAACATAAAGGGGTAAGTTGTGGGGAAACATGTTGAAATAGTCTTTGTTATTGTCTGTAGGGTAGACTGAGACCAGCCACAGTAGCCCAAATTTAAGGGCCATAATAAAGAGCGGTGTCTTGCACTGTAGTTTTGGAGCTGGGTGAGAATTGTTTGCTGTGGGGCCTCAGCTAGGTGATAAGAGGAGGAGGGGCTGAGTGAGTAACATATCTGATTGCAGGTTGATTTTGGATTGTTATATAAAGACTCACTCACAGCAGTCAATCGGGGCTCTCCTCAAGTGAACCAGTCAGCCAGTGCCTGATATATAAGGAAGTATCCATCAAGCGGACCTCCACATGAAGGACAGCAGCACAAAGAACAACACAGGGGAGTCTGCCAGGAGAGAATCAGCCAGGGGAGAGACAGCCAGTGGCTGTACACTCTGCCCCCCAAACCGTAAGTAGGTAAATAGTGTAAGCAAGTATCTACATGTAACCCCTAGATGGCGCTATCCCAGGGGCTACTACCCCTGCCTGATTTGCCACTAACAGGTTGAGGGGCCTGGATCCAATGACGGGTGCCTCCACCCAGAGGTCAGGGTTTGCAATAGTTAAACTTACTTGGTCACAGCCCTCTGGGACACTGCAACTCCCCTTTCTTCCCACTAGTGGCCCACACAATATAGCAGAATTACCTTCACAGTATACACTTACCCCCAAGGCTGGTTCAGGCACCGGGACATCCTGTAAAATAAGATACAGTGCAACAATCACAGTACAGTACTTTAACATAGACAAATACCTCAGGCAGTATAACTTTGTTGAAACAAACAGCTCTGATTTATTTAGGGATATAACAAGGACAGGGAAATCAAGTTAATTAGCTTATCACTTTACTATCTACCATGGCTCTGCACAGGCCTATCCCTACCAGTTACTGTCCCTGGGTACCCAGGCCCTAGTGGCTAGTCCAAACTGTGGCAGCTGGTAGGGCCCTTTCACACAGAGAAAAGGAAAATTAAACAGTCAGCAGTACAGTAATTCCATTTGATTTAATGTGGCAATTCAACAGGAGCGACTCCTCGAATTAGTACTTCACTGACCTCCAAAGAAGATATGGTCCTTCAATGTCAGTAGGGCTACTTTTGATCTCCAAGAGACTCCTCACACATTTATATGGTAAAAAGAAAGCACTATACCAGGCAGGCTGCATCTGTATCCCAATCCATTACTGCACAATACCCGAGAACACACAGCAGATTCAGTTCCTGACAGACCAAGTGCAATTCAACAATTTCTCCAGTCTTCACAGGTGAGCCTGGTTTCTACTCTTCAGAGATCCTTTGATTCTTTTCACAGGACGGATTCAGTCCTAACAAGCAGTTACACAAGTTGTAGACCGGAACTCTGGGCCTTGTACACGTTTTTTGACTGAAACTGTGCACTGAAGGAGCACAGGGTTTCTTTCCCTTCACTTTCAGATCTCAAACTGAAACTCCCAACAGACAAAAACCGGCACTTCCTTTGAGTTCCTCCCAGTTCTTGACTGGATTGGCTGTCACTCACAATAGACTGCTGCTGTTGGTCCAAAAGGCACCAAGTCTAAACTACATCTCCCAGAGTCACTGCCCATACAATCCTCTTGTGGCTGGCTCAGATTATGAGTCCCAAGTTCTGATTCGTCCAAGGCATCATTTTAGAGCTAGTTTACCCCACACTGATTGGTCCAGTTCAGCAGTTCAAACCAGAATGGGGAACTAGGCAGACAGTTCTGACTGCAAAGAAAGCAGGTTAGACAAACTGTAATTTTATTATTACTGTAAATGATTTCTGGCAATCAGTTACATCTTTCAGACAGGTTCCCTTTGCACTCCTAGTGACTGCAAAATGGGGTGAATTGGCAGCAGCTTGAGTGGTACTCAATCAAAGAAACACACAGTCCCCATACAACTAATTATGTCTGCAAGCAGACAGCTCTTAAAGAGACAGTACCAGAGGTTCTAAAAACACTCACTGGATAAATGGCTTAAGCCAAACACCATTCAGGCTTGGAGCATTCAAGCAAGCCTTGGAAGTCTTTTTGGGAACCCCATTTGCAGGGGGTTAAACTCTTCCTGGTTTGGGAAAAGCTTGACGTCCGCGTCAAGGCACTCTATAAGTTTCAACTGCAAACTATATACATTTGCATTAGGCTCACACATGTAATCATCAGTCAATACATCATTTTACCAAGAACCATTTCTGAAACATTGCAGTACGCTACTTTACACAGTATAACACACACATTGTACCATAACTCAAGTTATTACCTCTTGTACATGAAACCTGAAGAGAGGGACCCTTCCCTATCAGTTACCTTGGGGCTGGACGGGGCAAGGGCACCATACTTAGAGGGCAACACAAGTAACTTGAGTTAGCACTAACGCTCAGTTTGGGCAATGAGCTCGGGGACACATACACCTTTATGGACAACATTGAGAGGCAGGTCCACTGGCCGGCCCAGGGAATCATAACTGAGGTGCACCACAGGCTTTACAGCTCGACCAGTCTTTCTAGGGGAGCTGTTACAGTCTCTGCACTCTGAGCCCCATTTTCAGCATTGTTCTCACTTGTCAGGGGAGTCTCCATGGGGTAGAGAGGCTAGAACTTGGGGCACCTTCAGCTCCAGGAGTTACAGTTCTGAGTCCACAACATTTGGCTCTGCATGGAGAGTCAGACACTGGCAGTGGACTGTCAGGCACTCAAAATACTCTTCTTGTTCGGTGTATCACCAGTCTGCCCCAATCTATCATTTTCCTCCCCTGAAAGCTCAAACAGTTCAACCATGCACAATGATTCCATTTCATCTGATCTGATGCTTTGCACTTCACTTTCTGGGAGCATTGGCTCCAGGGATGAAGCTGGGGCATAGACAGTCCAGAAGGCCCAGCTTGTCTCCAGTATTGACTGAGGGATTGCCCCGAAACAATTGACTCAGTTCGTAAGAAGGATAGTATTCAAAGTCACTCTCACTTTCTTCTGATATGGACTGACAGTCATGCTCAACTGGGACTTGTGCAGGGGAACACTTAACTCTGCTTCTGTAGGTGCAGACTTCCTTGATCTTTTCTTAGCAGCAGCTCTAGTCACTGGTCCAGAGGGGCATCTTCTGGGGGCTCAGACTCAATCAGGATTTGTCCAATGGGTAGTAAATGATTTCTATGCATTGTTTTTACATCTTTTGAATTGTTCTCAGGCCTTACTTTGTACACTGGCAGATCATCTAGTTTGCCCACTACAATGTGAGGGAGATGGTGCCATCTGTCAGCAATCTTGTGTTTGCCATGCAGTCCCAGATTTCTTAGCAATACCCGATCTCCCTCCTGGAGTTCCTGTGCTTTCACCTTTTTATCATACCTTTCTTTGTTGGCCAGATTTCTTTTGGCAGCCATGGTTTGAGCCAGTTGGTACGCATGAGTTAGCTGGGCCTTTAACTTTGCACATACTGTAAATAGTTGTCAGCTTGAACCCCATCAGAGAGACCCCAAAACACACATCTACCCGGTAGTCGAGCTTCTTCCAAACATCAGGCGGGTAGGGGAGAACCCAGTGGCACACTTTTGGTGCAGTTATAAGCATGTACCAGGGTGCTAATTTGTTGGCTCCATCTAGGTTTGTTCCTTTGGGTGCAGGGTGCCTAGCATATCTAGCAAAGTGTTGAAACGTTCAGGCTGTGGGTCCCCTGGGGTGGTAAGGAGTGGTTCTGACTTTCTCACTCCCCACAGAGAAAGCATCTCTTTGATCAGACGACTCTCAAAGTCTCTCCTTGATCAGAATGGATTCTTTGTGAGCCCATAGTGAACAAAAGTTTTCTACGAGTACTTTGGCTACAGTGGATGCTTTCTGGTCTTTGGTGGGAAAGCTTGGGCATATCTCGTGAAATGGTCAGTGACCACCAGCACATTACTGATATTTCTTGATCTGACTCCAAACTCAGAAATCAACACAGACCAGCTCCATGGGTGCACTGGTAGTTATGTTAACAAGGGGTAACCCTCTGGAGAAAGCTTTCCTCTGTAAGCAGCGACTACAAGTTCAATGTGTTGCTCCACATCAGCCCCCATCTTAGGCCAATAGAATCTGGATCTCACCAAGTCAAGTGTTCTGTTCATACCAAGGTGCCCCATGTGGTTGTGCAAGGACCTCAATACTGAAGTCTCGAAAGGCAGTGGGCACACCAGTTGTTGTTGTCTACTTGTCCTCTGTCTACTGTTTCTCTATATAACAGTTTATTGATCAGTTTCAACTTAGGACCTTCTTTGTATAACAGTGCAGTTCTCAAATCAGTGGAGCGTAATTTGGACACATCTTTTCCTGCATAGAGGGCTTCTAAAGCTGATTTTGATCATAGGATCGCGGATTGAGCCTACTAATACTGGGTCATTGTCCAGCTGAGGCAGTGCACCAAATGTCTATTGCAGAAAAGTGGCAATAAGCAGCAGGTATGCACTCAGAGGGTCCCAAGCAATCCACCATGCAGTCCACAGCGCCCGTGGACATTTGTTCCTCCCTGTCAAACTTCTCGCAGAGTGCCCAATGTCAGGTTCTGCCAATCGGACCAATCATTCTGGGGAACAGGCCTCCGGAGAGAGCATCAGCATCTATTGGTTCAGACCTGCCTGGTAGTCAGAGCATAGTCATATGTAGATAATGCAGAAAGCCACCTGTAGAAGTGGCATCCAACTTAGCTGAGGTCTGCACATAGGTCAAAGGATTATTGTCAGTTTTACTAGTATTTTAGCCCCATACAAGTACTCATGGAATTGGTCAACAATAGCCCACTTAAAGCTAGGAACTTCTAACTATGTACAGGATAGTTCTTTTCGGATGGGGTCAGGCTTCTACTGGCAAAGGCCACTGGTCTCAGGCCATTCTGTGCTCTTGGTACAACACAGCCCCAACCCTTGCAAGCTAGCATCAGTGTGCAGGACGAAGGTTTTCTTGGATCGGCATAGGCCAGCACTGGAGCATGGGTAAGTTGATATATGATCTCATGAAAAGCAGTCTCTCATAATCAGGAGTCCAGCGGGCCCCAAATACTTCACTCGGATGAAAATACACTCTTTCAGTCTTGAGGACGCTGACTTTGGTATTTTTGTGGGTTGGGGATACCTTAGTAAGGTTAAGAAAGGTGGATCACTCTTGAATAGTCCTTGATGAAGCATAATAACCACAGAATCCCAGGAAATCTTTGCAGTTCTTTTAGATTTTGGCCAGGCCAGGTGGTCAAGGCCTCAACTTTACTTGGGTCGGCCCTATTCCCTCGTGGATACTATGTGTCCCACATACTTTTACTGATGTTTGAAAAGAATTGACACTTATCAATGGACAGTTTAAGGCCAAAGTCCTCCAGTCGATCCAATACCTTAAATAATCTGCTCTCATGTTCCTCCAGTGAGCTGCCAAACACAATAACATCATCTAGGTATACCAGGCACTCTAGTAAGTTCATGTCCCCACTGCACGCTCCATCAATCGATGAAAAGTGGCTGGGGCACCTGAAACCCTTGAGGCATCCTCATGAATTCATAGCCAAGCTGACAGATAAAGGCTGTCTTCTCACGGTCCTCTGAGGCCATCGGGATCTGGTAGTACCCACTGGAGATCCAGCACAGAGAACCACTGTTCTCGCTAGTGCAGTCAAGTATCCTGAATGCGGGCATTGTGTACTGATCAGGGATAGTCCGCCGTTTATGGTGCGATAATCCACGCACATCCTTACTGTCCCATTCTTTTTCTCACTACCACAATGGGGAAGCATAAGGGCTTCTGGATTCTTGTATTACACCAGCCGCTAACATCTCTTGCAGATGCCGCTCATCATCTATATCAGCAGGTGCCAGGCCGAGACCTCTCACGAAATGGTCTTTCGTCATGCAGCCGGGATATTGTGCTCAGCTCCTTGCACGCATCCTACGTCCCATTCCTTTAAAGAAAACACCTGCTCTCTGGGCAAGCTTCTCACTGATCCTCACTTTCCATTCAGCTGGCAGCGGAGTTGCCGAAATCAAACAAGTCAGGCGTTACTCTGTCATTCTTCCTGAACTCTTGCTGCTGGGTAGCACTGCAGTGTCTGCACAATGCACATTAGCCAGGATGCAACCTCTATTTACTGAATGTCTCTTTCAGACACATTATGAACTTGGACCATTACCCTTCTGGCATAAGCATGGGCTCTAGCGGGCAAAATACTAGCCTTGACCAGCAGTCCCTCTGGCAATTTTCCATCGCCTGGTGCATCCAACATTAATATTTTATTCTTAACATCCTTTCTGATACGGACCTCTCCTGTAAGGTACACTGGGCATTTGGTGCCAGGATCAGAGACTCAGGATCCTTCTTCCATACAATTCCAACGGTTCCTCTGGTTCTATATTTTCAGCATCTCTCTGTGCCTCATAGGCCTTCTAATTAAAGCCGGAACTCTTAAAGCTCTACTAGTCTTTGACCCTGTTTCACAAACACAAATGTGCCAGCCTTCTGAACATATGAGCATTTGTTCCAATCAACAAAGGGACACCATCATACAGTCCAGTGGGGGACACACTAAGGCTAGGGTCTCTACTTGTTCGCCACTCCAGCCACGGAGGTGGGGAAAGACAGCAAATTCGGATATACCCAGAATAGGGGTAGGCCTTCTACTTAACCCCCATACATGCAGTCCTTCTAATGGTTGTAGAGTCACGTCTGACAAATACTTCTGATACCAATCTTGAAACATGATTGTCACTTGGGAAGCCACTGTCTAATACAGCTCTTATGGTAGACTCCATTTACCTTTACAGTGGTCTCCATGGAGGGACCCACTATTCTGGACCAGTCTGGAGGAGGCGGTAGGGGGCCTGGGCAACTGACCTGCCACAAAAGGACGGAATTAGCATTTTGGTGCCCTCACTGGGATCATTTCTGCACCTTTAACCACTGGATTTGTTCTCCTAAGCCTCCTTGTAGCCTATATGCAACTTTGTCAGTGCCTTTTGGGATTGGCATTCCTTTCATGTGCCCATCCTTCCCACAATTATAGCAAAACATACTTTTTGGAGTTTGAGCTGGCCGAGGTGCCACACTGGGAGCCAGGGGGGGGATACTAACTGGAAACCTTGGTGCCATCTCTGTCTCTTGACGTGATAAGCATTTGGAGACATCAAGTCAGTTCTCCACTTCCATGGTCAAGGAATCGAGTTTGGAGCTGTTATCAGCAGGAGATACAGGGTGGGTATCCCACCCCATAGCAGATGCAGTCGGATATAGGTCGGGGCCTCGTGACTTGCAGGCGTGGCCTTCATAAAGGGACTGTTTTTAACTCGGATCTCTCTCCAACAGTTCACCCATTGTGGCATATCTTTTCCTTATCAGAGCACTCATTGACTGCCAACCTCTGCCCCTGAACTCACTTCTGATGGGCCACCTCAGTCACTCGGGTCATAGCCACAGCTATTGGTGCAGGTCCTCTCGAGGTCGCCTTTCTCAACTCCTCAGATTTCTCTCATTAACTCATCATAGGAGGTGGAGTTCAGTCGATTTGCAGGCGTAACTGGAAGCAACAGCAGTTCTGAGAAGGGGCAGACTAAGGATTCTGTCCAGTCTGGTTGGGTCCAGTTCAATCGCTGGCAAACTACCTTTCTGAGCGGTATTCTTGCAACAATTTTTCCAGCCGAGAGACATACACAGACAACAACTCCCTTGGTACTGTTGTGCATTTCTTACTCTCCACCATAGGTCCTCATCAGAATCTGGGCTCCCATACACACATTCTCCAAGGCCTCAAGATAGGCTTCTGCAGTCGCTTCAGGGTTACTGGCCCGCTTAGCACGGATGGCTAGCCAGGCAGGACCGGGAGGCTCTCACTAAACCTCTTTCGCTCTCGGCTCGAGCATTGCCATTCTAGCACTTGGGGCAACATAGTCTATCCAGGTCTCCCAGTCATCCTCCCTTGGGGGTGGGAGGTGCCAGAGAAGATCCTCAACCTTCGGTAAGAGTCGTGACTAATGGCAGGTGCAGAAATAGGAGTCTGCATTGGTTCAGCCACCATTACGGGTGACTGAGGAGAGAGGGTGTTGGGGAGAATACCTCCCAGGTGGCAAGAATAGTTTCTTCAAGTCTCCACAGTTTTCCCTTCTCCCAGCAAACCATTTAGCAAATTTCTCCTCAAAAGTTTCAGATAGTGGTGGGGCTCATTCCCCGGTCTTTACTGTCCTTAGTTATCACTCTCCAAGCAGTGAGGGCTCCCTCTGGGGTAATGGTCTGTAGTACTTTGGAGCTATCTATGGGATCCTTAAACTCTACTAGGGCCAGGAAAGTGTGGGTGAGCAGATTAGCGTGCACACCCACCACCACAGGATTTTGTAAACCTTCCACCTTGGAGAAGTACTCCTGCACAGTGTCCGTCATTGATACCCAGGGGATGTCCAGGATAAGCATAGCATTTGGGGTCGATCTCCTCCCCAGTACACCACTCCACCAGCCGGTGCACAGCCACTCTGTCGGGTACCCATTTATTTATTTATTTATTTATTTTCCTTAACAGTGGTTTGTAAATATGGCCACTAGGACACACAATCCAGCGGTGCCTCAAAATGTAACCCCTAGATGCGCTATCCCAGGGGCTACTACCCCTGCCTGATTTGCCACTAACAGGTTGAGGGGCTGATCCAATGGCGGTGCCTCCACCCAGAGGTCAGGGTTTGCAATAGTTAAACTTACTTGGTCACAGCCCTGCAGGACTGCAACCTTTCTTCCCACTAGTGGCCCACACGTATAGCAGAATTACCTTCACAGTATACACTTACCCCAAGGCTGGTTCAGGCACGGGACATCCTGTAAAATAAGATACAGTGCAACAATCACAGTACAGTACTTTAACATAGACAAATACCTCAGGCAGTATAACTTTGTTGAAACAAACAGCTCTGATTTATTTAGGGGGATATAACAAGGACGGGAAATCAGGTTAATTAGCTTATCACTTACTATCTACCTATGGCTCTGTGCACAGGCCTATCCTACCAGTTACTGTCCTGGGTACCCAGGCCCTAGTGGCTAGTCCAAACCGTGGCAGCTGGTAGGGGCCCTTCCACACAGAGAAAAGGAAAATTAAACAGTCAGCAGTACAGTAATTCCATTTGGATTTAATGTGGCAATTCAACAGGGACGACCCTAATTAGTACTCACGACCTCCAAAGAAGATATGGTCCTTCAATGTCAGCAGGGCTACTTTTGATCTCCAAGAGACTCCTCACACATTTTATATGGTAAAAAAGAAAGCACTATACCAGGCAGGCTGCATCTGTATCCCAATCGCACTACTGCACAACAACCAGGAGAACACACAGCAGATTCAGTTCCTGACAGACCGAGTGTAATTCAGCAATTTCTTCAGTCTTCTACAGGGTGAGCCTGGTTTCTACTCTTCAGAGATCCTTTGATTCTTTTCACAGGACAGTTCAGTCCTAACAAGCAGTTACACAAGTTGTGAGACCGGAACTCTGGGCCTTGCACACGTTTTTGACTGAAACTGTGCACTGAAGGACACAAGTTTCTTTCCCTTCACTTTCAGATCTCAAACTGAAACTCCCAACAGACAAAAACCGGCACTTCCTTTGAGTTCCTCCCAGTTCTTGACTGGATTGGCTGTCACTCACAATAGACTGCTGCTGTTGGTCAAAAGGCACAGTCTAAACCATCTCCCAGAGTCACTGCCATACAATCCTCTTGTGGCTGGCTCAGATTATGAGTCCCAAGTTCTGATTCGTCCAAGGCATCATTTTAGAGCTAGTTTACCCACACTGATTGGTCCAGTTCAGCAGTTCAAAACCAGAATGGGGAACTAGCAGACAGTTCTGACTGCAAAGAAAGCAGGTTAGACAAACTGTAATTTTATTATTACTGTAAATGATTTCTGGCAATCAGTTACATCTTTCAGACAGGTTCCTTTGCACTCCTAGTGACTGCAAAATGGGGTGAATTGGCAGCAGCTAGGTGGTACTCAATCAAAAAAACACAGTCCCCATACAACTAATTATGTCTGCAAGCAGACAGCTCTTAAAGAGACAGTACCAGAGGTTCTAAAACACTCACTGATAAATGGCTTAAACGCCAAACACCATTCAGGCTTGGAGCATTCAAGCAAGCTCCTGGAAGTCTTTTGGGAACCCCCATTTGCAGGGGGGTTACATACAGTCACAAGGCATCAGGAAGGAAAAAAGGTGTAGCACCCTATACAGGGCTAGACTACACTAAAACCTAGGGGTAATTGAAACTCCCTATATAGGGTAGGGTACTAAAGGGAATTTAAAAAGGGTAAAATAACAGAGAAAGCAAGTAGGATAGGATAATGGGAGTGGTGCAGTGCAGTGGTTGTGGGGTGGCAGTCTTCAGGGAGACTTTCTGGAAGCTGCGTTGCTGCCCAATCTGTGCACCTCTGGGCTGAGGGAGGAGATTGCCAGACTCAAGACCGAGTTGGTTTGGGCTCAGAGGACCTTCTCCAGCCGCAGGGACCACCTAGTCTACCGCTGCTACCTCAGTGATTGCCCAGAAGGGGCAGCAGCTGGACAACAGTTGGCTAGGGAGGTTAGGGTGGTGGAGCACTAGGCACATCCTATACTGGTTCCACTGCAAAACTCCTATGCTGCATTGGCAGAGTGGGAACGTCCCACAAAGGCATCTGAAATAGTGACCTGGGTGGATGTGGGGGTGCTCCATAGTGGGACCCCAATGGGGTGACAGAGGATCCCAGAGGAGAAGGAAGTGAATCCTAGTGAGGGACTCCATAGGAAAGGAGACAGAGTTGGGGACAGGTAAAGATGAGGAGAGGGAGATTTGGTGCCTTTCAGGCACCACAGCTCACAGAGATGGAAAGAAGATCCAAAGGATCGCTGGAGTAGCAGGAAGGGGGGGGCAAGCTAGACATCCTTGTTCATCTGGGGACCAATGACCTGGCTAGGGATGAGCCAGCAATAGGTCAGAAGGAGTTCAGAATTGGGGAGGTCATAGGCAGGTGGCGCAATCTGTGACCTTCTCCAAGTGCTTCCTGTCTCGACTGTGGAGGTGTGTGGATAACAGATGGACCAGACACCGAACTTCAGGTTCAACACACAATTTCTGTGTGATGTTTATTCAAAATACAGGAAATAAGCTTCTACAATGCCATATTCCTTCTTCAGTACATCAGTTTGCAGCAACAGACTATGTATGTCCTTTCTCTGTTCTTAGTCAGCACCTACTGACACTGATCTCTGATCTAACCACTTTTCAGTGAAAACCCTTCATCCCTATGTGGGCCCTGTTTGCTTGGGTAGTGGGGGCTCAAAAAATACAAAAACTAGCTAAAGACAAAGAATCTCAATGCAGAATCACTGAAAGAAAGGTCACCCCAAAGGGTATTGGCAACAAATTAAGTTTTAAAGAAATACAACATCATACATACTTCCATAGAGCAAAGCATCATGATATATGCAGATCACCATGAAATTTCAGACTTGCTCAGTTTACAGCATTTACAAGCATTTTAAATAGCACAACTAACTTAATTTCTTTAATAGTCACCTAGTACTTTCTACCATTATCAAAACACCTACTGCCATGGTATTTTCAACATTTACAGGTTTCATAAACATAAGGTATCTACATCAAGGTATTTTATGACATAGTGCTATTACATACTAAATCCAACAATGATAAACACAACCTGTTTTACATACTTGGAGAGGCACAGCAATAACCTCCTGTATGAGGACCTGAGAGGAAAAGGAAAATTAAAGGGGACACTATAGCATAGTCAAGAAAGGAAGGGGTGCCAATAGGTGGCCAACCTTATGGATTAGAAATTGTAGATTAGGCTAAGGAATAGAAGAACTGTTGTAACAGATTTAAGAAAAGGTCAGTCCTCAAGTGTGGCAGGAGCTCCCTGTCACAACAACAGGGGAGGACAGGATTCTCCGCACCAGGAACTTCAATGCATGGTTGAAGGAAGGGTGCAGAGAGAAGGGTTTCAGCTTCATTTCGGACTGGGGCCCCACATGGAGGGATAAGGGCCTGTACAGGGGCAATTGCCTGCATCCATCCAGGTGGGGAACTGTGGTCCTCAGTGATCAGTTTAAATGCTACATTGGCTAGAATTTATTTTTTTTTTATCATATTTCTATTTTTACACTCCTGTGCAGCCACTGACTAGCCTTATCTCCAGACTCCGCTCCACTTCCCCCAACGACCACAGAGACACATCCACCTGAGCCAGCTAGCAAATGCAGCTGTACCTGCAAGAGGGACCCCCGGTCCCCATGCCAGGCCAGGAACTAATGCCGGCCCCGGTTCAGGAGGCCGCTGGGCTCAGGAAGTGCGGCCATCAAACTGCCGCAGACAGTGCTGCCATATTTTCCTCTGATTATTGCCCCCAAGAGTGCAGATGTGCAATGACATCTAGCACTGATGTGCTGACATCCGCTGCACTCCTCCCTCCATTGCACCAACTCTAGCAGTGCCTCCGGGCGACCCCAGGGGCGGCTGCAGAGTGGTGAAGTCCCAGCCTCCCCAGGATAGGAGAGCAGTCCTGGACACTCAACTTATCCTCCCTCACCGACTCCCTGACAACCCGGCTCAAGGCCTGAACCCGGGTCCCCAGCGTGACGCCAGGTGTGGCATCCAGCCCCAACCCTCAGCATCACTGGGCCGGCCTGATTGACCAGAATTTAAACTAGCCAAGGGGGGGGAACAGAAAGATGAAGGGAGACACAAACTCCCCCCCCCACAGGCAAATGAGATCAGCAAGGGGAATCTTGAGGGGATGAAACCCCAAAAGAACCATATAACAAAGGAATCCAGGGGATAGAAGGCAAGAGTGATAATGAGATAGACAGTGGTGGAAACAAAGGGGGACAAATGGGAAACAAGAGGAGGCTGGCAGCACAATCTGGAGATCCATGTGTGTAAATGCTCGAAGTCTATGCAACAAGACTGCAGACCTAGAGGCCACATGTCAGAAGCAGACCTGGATATGGTTGCAATTACTGAGTCCTAGTGCAATGAAACCAGGATTGGGGTGTAGCCATACCAGGGTATACTCTGTTCAGAAAAGACAAGGGTAGGTAAAAAAAAGGGGAGGAGTGGCTCTTTATATTAGGGACAAAATAAATGCCATGGAAATACAGGGAGAGCAGGGAGGAGCTGAGGTACTGTGGGTCACCCTGGAAACACACAAGGGGCCACTGTTCACATAGGAGTGATTTACAGATCTCCACACAGGGGGGAGAGGTGGATAAGGACATGATGGAAGCCATCCAAAGGATGGCATGCAAGGGAGAGGTGTTGATAATGGGGGACGTCAATCTACCAGACGCGGATTGGAGCCTGCCAACTGCAGCAACAGTCAGATGTAGGGACATCCTGGACTCCCTGTAAGGGGCGTTCCTCAGGCAACTAGTTAAGAAGCCCACTTGTGTGGGGGAGCAATACTGGACCTGGTACTGACAAATGGGGACAGTGTTGCTGACAGCACAGTGGGTGACAACTTGGGTTCCAGCAATCACCATACAGTGTGGCTCAATATAGGGACTGGGCCAGTACCAAGCCACACTAAGACAAGGGTCCTGAGTTTCAGAAAGGCTAATTTCAGGAAAATGGAAGAATGCCTCGGGAATGCCCTGCCAGGCACAGAGGATCTGGGGGGAATCAAGGAGTTATGGGCAAAAATAAAGGGGGGCATTGAAAAAGCAATAAATCTCGGTGTCAGGCAGGTTAGCAAGGGAAAGAGAAAAAAGAGACTGCTATTGCGCTCTAAAGACATAGCAGAAAAAGTAAGAACAAAAAACTAGGGTTTTGAAAGTACAAAAAGATACAGAAGGAAGAGGGTAGCTAAAACTATCAGGAGAAACAAAGGGAGGCAGTGAAGGAAGTTAGACACGCAAAGGCACAAACAGAGTAAAAGCCCAATCAGTAAAAGAAGGGAATAAAACTTTCTATAGATATATAAGCGAGAAGAGGAAGACCAAAGGGGGGATAGTAAGGATAAGGATAAAAGGGGAAGAAGGGGTTTACGAGGAGGAGGACCAAAAGAAGGCAGACATACTGAACACATACTTTTGTTCAGTATTTACAGAAGAAAGGGTTAGATGATGGGGCAAAGAAAAGGGACAAGGGCATAAATGGGAGATAGGTGGACACCAGTCCTTTTACAGAGAAAGTCCTCAAGGTACTAGCACAAGTAAAAGTAGACAAGGCAATGGAACCTGATGGAGTGCACCCCAGGATACTGAGGGAACTCAAAGAGGTGCTGGCTGCACCTCTGACAACCTCTGTTCACCTTATCATTAGAAATAGGGGAGGTTTTGAGGGACTGGAGGAGGGCAGATGTTGTCCCACTTCACAAAAGTGGGAACAGGGAGGAGGCAGGAAGTTACAGACCTATCAGCCTGACTTCGGTAGTGGGCAAAATAATGGAAACACTACTGAAGGAAAGGATAGTGGAATACCTTGTAATCAGTGGATTACAGGATCCAAGGCAACAGGCTTTCACAGGGGAGGTCTTGCCAGACAAACCTGATCGAGTTCTTCGACTGGGTGACCAGGTAGTGGATCAGAGGGTAGATGTGGCCTACCTAGATTTAGTATAGGTTTTGACACCATTCCACATAGAAGACTGGTGAACAAGCTGTCCTGTCTGGGAATGGGTCAAAAATGTTATAAACTGAGTAAGAATTTGGTCAAGCTACAGGAGTCAGAGGGTGGTGGTAAACAGTGTCCACTCTGGAAAAGGCAAGGTGGCCAGTGAGGTGCCTCAGGGCTCAGTACTAGGCCGGGCCTCTTCAATCTCTTTATTAGCGACATTGCAGAAGGGCTAGAAGGGAAAATATGTCTGTTCGTGCACAACACAAAAATCTGCAACAGAGTGGATACACCGAGGGGATGGAAAAAATGAGGGATGATTTGAAAAAGTTGTAAAAATTGTTAAGGGTTTGTCAGCTGGGTTTCAATGCAAAAAAGTGCAAAATTATGCACTTGGGCACAGAAACCTAGGGGCTATGTATCAATTGGGAGGGAAGTACTGGCAACCACCAAACAGGAAGGGACCTGGGGTAATAATTTCTGATGACCTAAGGTAGCAAAAGCCAAGCAGTGTGATAAGGCAGTGGGGAAGACTAGAAGGATGCTTGGGTACATAGGAGGGTATCACCAGTAGGAAGAAGGAGGTAATATTACCCCTGTACAGTTCACTGGGAAGACCCCAACTTGAGTACTGTGTCCTGTTCTGGAGGCCCCACCCCCAGCAGGATATTGAAAGGTGGAGGCAGTACAAAAGAAGGCTACCAAAATGGTGCAGGGCCTGCATCAAAAGACCTATGAGGAGAGACTCAAGGAACTGAATATGTACTCTCTGGAGGAGAGGAGGGAAAGGGGGGATATGATAGAAACATTCAGATACTTAATAGGTATTAATAAGGTACAGGAAGGTAGCATTTTCCATAGAAAAAGACGCTCGACGACAAGGGGTGACACTATGAAGTTGGAAGGGAGGAGGCTCAGAGGACATGAGGAAATACTTCTTCATGGAGAGGGTTGTGGATGTCTGGAACAGCCTCCCAGCAGAGATGGTGGGTGCTAAAAGGGTAACAGGATTCAAGCATGCATGGGATATACAAAAGAGAACCTTAGAAATAAAGCAAAGGGAGGGAGAAGACCAGAGATTGAGTAGAGTCGGGAAGGAGAAGACTGGAGATCGAGTAGGGTCTGCGGTGGCACAGCAGGAAGGGAATATAGGGCAGATTACGTGAGCCAAGATGTACTTATCTGCTGACAACTTCTATGTTTCTATGCTTCTATTCCTATGAATTTTCTGAAATTCTTTAATCGCTCATATCGCGCTCCATATTGTAGAGAAAGAGCTAACATTTGGCATGCATATTGTTTGGCAGAGGTCCTAAAAGGATGTCAAGTGTCATGAAATTTGGATGGGAGTTGAGAAAGTTATGGGGCTCAAAATCTTGGGGCAGGATTCACAAAGCAGATTTGCTGGGTGCAAATGAGATGTGCGGCGCAACTGGGAAATGCGCCATGTAGCCATTCACAGATAGCACAGATGCCGAGCGCCAACTTCGGATGTGTTGGCGCAAACAGGATCTGCTGCAGGCATAAAGTAATGGTATCGGCACATCTTGAGAGAGTGTAACTGCATATACAGCGCGAGTCATTCTCAGAGCAAAATGAATGCGCCTGCGTGGAGCATCCAGGCGCAAGTACCAAATGCCGCATGTGGAGATAAACATAGAAATATACGTACGCCGCGCAAGCCCCCAGCAGGTTGACCACAGGATGGCAGCAGCGAGCAGGAGGAGAGCAACAGCAGAATAGCACAATGGATGGAGCACCATTCCTGATGGTGGGAATGTTAATGGAGATGAGGAGAGGGGCGAACCAGCAACGTGGTGGCGGAAGGCACCGTAGGCAGCCAGCCCCATGGCGGCATCATGCTAGACTGATGTTTGAACAGTTGATGGACACTGAAACAGCCGTCCGATGCTGCCTGAACAGGGCTATTCTGAAGCAGCTCTGTGAGCTGTGCCATGACAAAATGCAGGCACCTACTGGAAGAGGTCATGCCATATCAGTGGAGACCAGGTGACAACAGCAATGTGCCTGCTCACTGCGGGAACCTTCAGAGGCCAGCCGGAGACACCACTGGCATATCCCAGCAGTCCACATCCCATCTCCTCACACAGTTCATCACCACACTGCTTCCACATGCTCGGAATTCATCCATTTCCCAAGCACACAGGCTGAAGCGGACAGAAGCCATACAGCAGTTTCACAGGGTGGCAAACTTGCCAGGCATCATAGGGGCCATTGACTGCCCATGTGGCAATCCGCGCACCACCTGGCGATGAATATCACGCCACACACCCTGGTAGTACACACGATGCCTTCATATGGCACTAGTCCACCCTTTGCCACTGGTTTGAGACTGGGAACATACCAGTGGCCATCTTGTAGGTGGTGGGTGGGGCAAGCAGAAATGACCATGATCAGGCCACCATGGCACAACAAATGAAGGAGAGAGCAGGTGTCTGGTGCCATGATACAAATGCACAGGGGATATGCACAGCAGGACAATGGATAGGGACACCGATGGAACCACGCACACAGGGGACAGTGCAGCAGAGAAGCAAAGCATGGGAGGTGGGGTGCAGTGCAATGGCTGGCACAAGTGGCAGGGCAGACCACACCACACGCTGTCATGCATGGTTGAATGCTGGGCAGTTGTGGGCAGACAATGGGGATGGGAACATGTGCGGGCATTCATGGCTGCAAGCATGGGCAGGTACAGGCAGACATGTGTAGCCTGGCCAGGTTGTAACAGTCATGAGGGGGATGTAGGCGGCCAGAGACAGTCGCCACAGGGACCGGGGTGTACAGTTGGCAGACACACCAGTGTGCCATGGTGCAAGGGGGAGGGCACTATGCACAGGCATGCAGTAGAATAACGGACTGCTCTTGCTCTCCACAGGTGATGGGGCATACCCCTCTGACCCTGGCTACTGACACCCTTCTGCCCGACCTGGCAGAGGTGGAAGAAACAGTACAACGAGGCACACATCGCTCGCATGCCATCATCAAGCATGTCTTTGGCATGCTGAAGATGTCTTCCAGTGTATGAATAGGTCAGGTGATGCCTACAGTATAGCCCAGAAGGCTTGTGGCTTATTCCTGGACTATTGTATACTACTGACATGGTCATTGACTGTGGAATAGCTGTCTAGGCTGAGGAGACCGACAGTTCTGGAGAGGAGGATGAGGAGGGGGACAAGGATGCAGCGGTCCAGGGGCAGCGTGATGGACCACCTCTGCCATGATGAGACCCACAGCTGGTCACCAGGTCCCAGTGGCACAGGGACACCATCATGGGGAAGTACTTCAGGGACTGCTGGTGAGTAGCACAGGTGGGTAATACACGGCTGGCACCGCCCCACACACACACCCAAACAGCCACATACACACACAGACTCTACGTGACAGTGCTTGCAGTGTCTTTCGCACCTGTAGGGGCAACAATGCTGCACACAAATGCACACACACACACACACACACACACACACACACACACGTGCATGCACACACAGCAGGATCCACATGTCCAGGGGGCACAGTGTATGTACTGAGGATGGCATCGATCAGTGTCCTGCTTCTGGCACACATGCACAGCAGACACAGGACCCCCTCATCATGTGCATGCCACACAGCACAACAATGGCACACCTGGACACACATGTAGCACCACACAGGTGATCCATACAGCAGGCCCATGCCACCCACGCCACCACAGGCACAGGTAGCCAGGTGAGTGGGTTGCAAAGGATGCAGGCAATGGAGCCACGTGAGCTGTTACCCAGGCATCAATGGGAGGCACCACAACTGCCATAGACACGAGGGCAGCCACGCCCATGACCAGTGGTCACTGATGCAGCACCACTGGCCACAGGGGGGTAGCCAATGCACCTGGAGGGGTACTGCAGTGAGACCATGAATGGGTGCTCACTGGTGTGTTGGCCCCGTGATCCAGGTTGGATATGGGGATTATGGGGATGGAGAGGTGTCATTATGGCATCAGCAGCAATGGGTCCACCTGACGTCACTGCCTGGGCATGCATGAGACACTCCTAGGGGTTAGGCCTTGGCAGCATGCGCAATCCGCTCCAGAGCTGCGGTCATGCCCACCTGTAGTAGGCGTGCCTCTGCCAACATCTGGGCATGCCATGCGGCCGATGACTCATGTTCAATGGCCAACAGTGTCCAAGGACCCTGAGCTCCACCCTTAGGGATGCCTGCCCCTCCACGGTGGCCCGCAGGAGGCGTGCATAGCCCTCAATCTCGTCGGGAGGTAAAGGCTCACAGGGACGGTGCTGATGGGCAGGTGGCATGCCGGCCTGCTGTTACGCATCCACTGTAGGTGGACACACCACAGCAGGCCATGATATGGGTGGGGATTGGGCTTGTGCAACCACTATGCATTCAGGGATGACTGCATCACACTCCACCGCCACCTGTGGCAGAACCACACACCCTGCTGACCCGTGCTGGCAGTCCACACCACCACAGCAGCACCAGGCACAGAGACAACAGCAACCACCACCATGGGAGGCTATGCAGGCCCTGCGGGTGTGCCAGGGGCCGCTGGACCACCAACACCTGCTGGTGCCACCTGTGCATGCACCTGTGCGATCTGCACTCTACTGTTGGCCATGTCCCCCCAAAGTTGTGTGGCATCTGCATCATCATCAACATCGCTGCATGCCCGCGTAGCAGATGCCAGCATCAGCAGGGTGTCGGTGATGTCCACTACGTCCCTGGGTCATCATTTGCTAAACCGAGGAACTCCTCCAGTCAAGTGCCGTCCTGGTCGCCAGCCATGGCACCAGTTGCCAAAGTGTTGGAAAGCCCACCACCGGCAATGCGTCTGGGGCAGCTGTGGTGTGTGATGGGCCGGGACAGCACACCCCAGACCTGGCTGCTGCCCAGTGAGATGGACTGGCATCATCCTCTGCAGTGGCACTCTACGGTGCGCCAGACACAGCAGCACCCATGAGGTGTGATGGAGCTGTAACAGAAAGAAGGGATACATGGTTACAAACATGGGTGACAGTAGTGTTCAGACAGGCATATATAGGTGGACATACACATGTGCCAGTGGCGCACCTGACATGCCATGCAGTAGACAGTCAACACCCATTCTGCTGATTCAGCCATGCACTAGCTACAGCTGGACAGGCCCAGTACCTGTACGTGCCCCCTTATTCATGTGTGGGACCATGACAACACCCTGGCCACCACCCACTGGGATGACAGCAATGGTGTGCAGTGGAAAACAACACCATGGGTGCCCCCCCCCAGCACTTGCCTGGTCTGTCATGCAGCTGTGCATGTTGGTCCATGGACAGGTCATGCAGAACCATGGTTGGTGCACACAGGTACATGGTCAGATAGTCACACACAGCAGGGCTGTCAGGGCACACATGCACACATACACGGACAGGCACATGTCCTGGGCATGTATACTCACAGTGCTGCAATGAACTGCCACCAATCTGGAAGCCCCTCCAGGAACACTCTGCACAGCCTCCCAGCCTATGCAGGCCACCAGCAGCTCCTGCATGGGTGAAAGGTGCACACCTGTCTGCAGCCCACCCCTGTCCTACTTGGGAGGCATCTGTGCCCACCTTCTCCTTGGCTCTCCTCTTCTCACTGTACAGGTCCTTTCTGCACTCCTGGAGCATCCTGTTAAACTTCTCGATGGCATTGACATGCCATGCCACAGTCTCCCAGCCCTCACCCCACAGCTGTCAGCTGCCACCCCTGCCACACAGGATGTCCAGCAGGTATGCCTCGATTAGTGCCCTGTCTTCATCACTAATGGAATTGGGATGTCTGTATCCAGCAGCTGTGTCCTTTCCAGACATGTTGGCTTCTGTGGTGAGAATACGCAGCCAATAGCACACGACAGTTAGCACTGTGATATGTGCAGGCATGGTGTCTGGCTGCCGCAGGGTCATAGCACCTGTCTGCAGACCATACCACCTGCCATGCATTACTGGAACAGGATCTGTGACTGTCAGGACAGCAGGGCATTGGCAGGATCAGTTCTGTAGCAGTGGTACATGTAGCTGACATGTTCTGCACAAGTGAATGGCATTGCTTGCCATGCACCAGTGGATGGTGGTCCGGACTGTGACACACATGTCATCATTCCCAGTGGTCCCATGCTACACCACACACCAGCAACATCCCCCTCCACACAAGCCAGACCTCGTATGAACAGCGGGACACTGTGGGGCACTCACCTGGATGTGCCTGTTGACCAGGAACAGGTGTGGACCATGGCTCTGTGTCCTAGGCCTCACACTGTCCTTTTGTGCTGCCATGCTGCCTTTGGAAGAATGTAAACAAACCTACCTTCAAGGATGCAATTCCTCTCAGTCACCTGAGCTCTGTGGAGGCACGTTCAGGAGCATTTATGGCTCAGGGCATGCAAATGAGATTGGGAGCATCTGTAATGAGATGCTAATCCGGTGCAATGCCCCTGAATCTGGCAATGAGGTGATTTTGGTGCAGTGTCTGTGAATTTCATGACTGCGCCCAGATCATCCCAATCAGTGGAGCACATCTGCTGCATTGAGCGCATCTCCATACGGTGCATTTCCAGCACATGTGCGTGAGACATAGGGCATTTCCTGATTACAACGCAACTGCCATGGCATAGTGCCACACATGCGTGATGCCAGGTCAGTGGCTTGACAAGTATAGCGCTAACAGTCTGGTATTACTGACTGAGCAATCACATCCAGCTGCGCATACACGTCCACATGCGTGATGACTGCGGTGCCGCCTGTCACATTGTGTGTGTTTATCACACAACGGGATGGTATTGTGCACCTGTGGATTACAGCACAACACCAGCAATGTGTGTGGCGACGCTGCACTGTGCATGGCATTGCTTGTCACTCACAAGATGGCGGCTCCGCACAGAGCGCATGCGCGACCGGTCATGCCCATGACCCTGTGTCCCTGCCCATGCGGTGCACTGTGTGCATGCAATGATGTGCTATTGGCAGCAATTGGCGCATTGCCAGGCTGTCTATGGTGCGTCGCACAATGTCCACCGCGCATGTGGCGAATGTCATGGCAACCCAGCAGCATTATCTGTGCACACCTGACCTGCTGACACTGAGGGGATCATGCCACGTGCACAGAGGACAGGCTCAAGGGCCATGAACTGGGGTGAAGCGAGCTCCTCAACCTTGTGGCACTGGTGCTGCAGGTTGCGGGACAGCTGTTTGGGTCTGATGACCTCACTGAGCCATGTTCTGCGGTGTGGGCCAGGATTGCTGTGCAAATGGTGAGTAGGACAGAGGTTGCCCACAGTGGGGAGCAATGCAGGCACCGTCACGATGATCTGTGGTGCAGGGACCGGACAGGCTGAGGAGCCCACGGGACCGTGCATGCAGGGGTGCAGTGCCACCCAGGTAAGTCACAGGAATGGGCATGTACAGAGACAGCATGAGGTTTGGGGGCTGGTATACTGCACACCACTACACACACACACACACACACACACCCATGTGGACCGCAGGCACACACAGTGTGGGCAGTGCCCGCATGACCACAGGGGTAGGAGTGTGGCATGGAGCATGGAGGGCAGGGCCACTGTGGCATGTGTGGTGTGGCATGGCCATTAGTATTGCATGTGTCCAGATGCATACATGGAGGGCACGGGCAGGGGTGATGTGTGTGGATGCACGCAGCCAGGGGTACTGTCACTGGGGCATTGTGGGGTGTTGCCATCACTGTATGCTGGCACTGGTGTTGTTTCTGGGGGGGGTGATAGGCATGTCACACCTCCAGTCTCCTCACGGTGTTCTCTGCTTTTGTTCCTCTTGCAGGGCTGGCAGGCAGGCCGGCAGTGGGCCATGGCTACGGTGGAGGCCAGGTACAATAGGGCTGATGTCAGCGCCCGTGGACAGGGACATGCTGGTGCAGGTGAGTGTCTGTCTTGTGTATCCTCTGTGTGTTTGGGGGGGTGCCCTCAGCTGGTCGTTGCTAGTCCATTGTACATGTCCGTGTGCGCTGGTTGCATGTGCACGTGGGGTGTGGGCATGGCAGCATGTACTTGGGCCACAGTGCACATGGCCCCTGTGTGTACATCCACTGTGTGTGCATTTCATTTGCACTGTGGGCACCCTGTAGTGCCCTAGTGGTGTCCGGACAGGGCCTGCATGCTTGTGCTGCCTGCTGGCATGTGCACATGCTGTGTGGGGCATAGCAACATGCCCCTCTGTGCAAACCCCTGCATGCACATGTGGGCCATGTGCTTCTTTAGCAACATTGCATGATCACAGTTTGGCACTGTGTGCCAGCCTGTTGCTGGCGTGCAGTGCGCCTGGCAGACTCTTGGCCATTTGTGTGGTGGATGTCTCCAGCACACTTGCATGGTGAGTGGGGGCGGGCCAGTGTGGCACATGGCACTTAGTACCTGCTGTCTGTGTCCCCCACTGTAGATCCAAGAGGTGTATGGCCATGTGTCCCCATTCATCGGTGGTTTCAGGGACTACTGCAGCTAGCAGGACTCCAGCTCCAGAGGTCTTTACAGAGGACACTTCAGCCACTCTACAAGTGTCAGGGACAGCTGCTGCAGGCAGTGACCAGGCTGGTCAGAGTGATGTGTGCCAGGGGTCGTAGGTGTGGGCATCATGCTGTGGCACATCCCGTACATTAGGGACATGGACATTTGTGTTTTGCCCCTTTCTGTTTTGCCTCACATGCCTTCCCCGTCCACATTATATGTTGCTGTACCCTGTTCACACACACACACACACATACACACACATGCCCCTTCACCCTCCTGCATACCTGTTTTTATACTAGTACAGTCCCCCAACCTCACCTTCCCTGTTCCTACTGGCAGTTGTTATTGTAAATAGTTTATTGTGTTCCATTGCTGTTACTAAACCATTTCCTATTGCAACCAGTGTCTGTGGTCATTCACTGTACATTGTGCATGTTTTTTCGTATTTGTCTGCTGCTGTCTGCTGTCTCTTTGTCGCCTTACACATGTGTGCACCTGTGTTACTGCACACACATGCATCCTTCCCCCTGACATGGTGGCCTCACTGTGTGCCCTCCTTATTGCTTGTGGCATGTGGGTGGGCGTTGTGTCATGCTGCCTTTCTCAGTGCCCCTGTTATGTGTGTGGTGCATGTAGCATGCATCTGTTGTGCTGCTGCCACGTTGTGAGGCTCTGCGAGTGCTCCACATTGTTTGTGGGCTTGTTACACCTGTGTGGTGCGTGGCACTTGGCCTGCCCACCATTGTGCCTGTCCACTTGTGTGCCCCTGTGTGGCAGCTCCTTTCTCCACACCACTGGGTTCCTGTGCAGAAGGCCATGTTCTGGTGACACTTCCATGCTGCATGGTGCCCCCAGCAGCTGTGGCACACCTTGATGGGCACCCATGGGCTTGTCATATGTGCCAGTTGGGCTCCTATATGGGGTGTGTCAGGTGTTTCTGGGAGTTTCCCTGTGTGCTCGGTCTGTTCACATCTTCTGCTGTGGCCTCTCTCTGGCCCTTTGGCACTCTGGTCAGTCCCTGCAGGTGTGTTCCTCTGCATTCTTTGTGCCACTGCAGGTTCCCCCTGTTGCTCCTTTGTAATGAAAAGAGCAAACAAATATTGTATGTCCTGTCAGATGTACGCTATAGGCAAACAAACAGCCAATTACACCTGTGACAGGTGTATACTAGTTAAATCACTACAGGAAGAAGGAACTAGACTACTCAATAAAGCGGAAACAACTCCTGATGTTACTCAACATGTTGTTGACCCAGAAATAGAAGCTTTAGAGGAATATATTGACCATATGCCTCTCCTACTGGAAGCCAATAACATAACCTCCCCCCATGATAATGTACTCCAGAGTACACCAAGAATAAACTCTCCTCTTAACGAGGTACATAAGATTGTTCTAACTCCCCAGGGTATCTCAAGAATAAAAACTACCCATGATGAAGTACATAACACTGCATCAACCCCCCAGTGCTCTTACTTTCCTTCAGAACCCTTGTCATTTCCTGACGCCACCACTTGGTCTACTATTGCACCCTCAAAATCCAATAAAAGAATTGACCCACAGATACAAGGGATTAATATTCCTCCTTCTATAATGCTGCATAATTCTTATGAACCACTTGTTTCTCTCTCAGCTGATGATACTTGTAACCAGAACCTGGAATTAACAAACACCCAGGCTGATAACCCCCCCCCCTCATAATATTACTCCTACACAGGTCTTTGTACTGGGTGATTCCATGATCAAATTTATGGATCGAACCATCTGTAACCCTGATAAAGTAAACAGGACATGTTCAAGCTATAGGGGAGCTAAGGTTTGGACATAACTGTTATGACCAAAACTGCCTTACGTGCAGCAGGCAGTAATCCATTAGTTATAGTTCATGCTGGGACTAATGATATCACCAAAACCCCACTACAGCAACTCAAACAAGATATAGTTTCTTTTGAATCTTATTAAACGAAAGGGATGTAAATCGGTATATCTGAAATTCTCCCTGTACCCCGAGCCTCACACTACATCCAAAAAAAATTAAATCACTAAATGAGTGGTTCGAAAATGGTGCTTTAAACAGGGTATAGCATGTCTTACACACTGGGAGGAATTCAATAACAACCCTTCCTCTTTCTGCTGGGACGGCCTGCATCTCAGCCGTGGGGAAGTTCTCTTCTTGGCCATCAGTTCTTGACATTTATTAATAAATATTTAAACTAAAACTTAAGGGGGAGATTAGGCTTAAAAAGCCATCTCTTAATACTTTACATATGCTGAATGTCTTATCTCTTAATGCAAGATCACTTAACAAAGTCAAAATGGCAGAATTAGAGTTGAAGATTCAGGAAAACAACATAGGACTGATCGCTATTACTGAAACATGGGGAACCTGGATAAACAATGGATAATGAACATCCCTGGGTTTAAGCTCTACTATAAAAATAGAGCTAATGAACAAAAAGGCGGAGGAGTTAGTCTTTATGTTACAAACAACATTCCATCTTTTGAATCCTCCTTACCAATACTAACAGAAAGTATTTGGGTCCATTTGCAACCTAAAGGACATCCCCAGATTTTGGTTGGCAACTGTTACGCCCCTTCCTCAGACTTCTGATCTCAATCAACTATCTTTTGAAATTACCCAAATAGCAGATAAAGGGTCAGTAATAATTCTAGGGGATTTTAATCTCCCATCTATTAACTGGGATACACTTTCTGGACTTAATCAGTATGATTTACAGTTAATCTCAACCATCACTGATCTTGGCCTTACCCAACAAGTCAGAGAACCCACACGTGGGAATAATATTCTGGACTTAGTATTGACTAACATGAAGGCCTCCTTGTCTAATCTGAGGGTATTAGACCCTCTGGGCAATAGCGACCATATGACAATCCAATTCTCTATTCTTCTGGCTCATAAAAATTCTATTAATAATGGTATGATTAAACAATATGAGAAGGCAAATTTCTCAAAATTAATGAACATCTTATAGCTATACCATGGGACTCTTTACTCTTCATCTCTTACAATTAATGAGCATGGAGCATCTTCAAAGAAATTGTACACAATCTAGAAAAAATTATGTACCAGAAAGGAAGAAGTACAATAATAAAGGCAAGGTTCCCGCCTGGTACAACAACAATATTAAAAAACTTAGCATTCATAAACAAAAATTATTTACATCTTTAAAAAAGTGCCAACCTGAACAAGTAGAGGGAATACTTATTAAGTATAAGAAAGCACTTAAGGATCTAAAAACATCAATTATCTTGGCCAAACGGAACCTTGAATTTAAAATCGCTCACACTAAGGATTCATACAAAAGTCTTCATTCATATTTAAATAACAAAAAGGGAGACACAAATAAAATAGGTCCATTAATCATTGACAATATAACCATACTTTCAGATAAGGTTACTGCAATTGAGTTTAATAAATACTTTTGCTCTGTTTTCGAACAGGACAAGGAACCCATATCATATGCTAATGTTAATACATCTTCGAGCTATATTGTCACCATTTCCGATACCCTGAAACTTTTAAATACCTTGAAGTTAACAACAAGCCCAGGCCCTGACAATATCACCCCCAAATTTCTTATGGGAACATGTAATAACATCGCTATTCCACTTACCATTATCTTTAACAAATCTCTTAGAGAGTCTAATGTCCCCCTAGACTGGAAAACAGCCATTGTTACAACATTTTTAAAAAGGCGCATCATAAGGCAGAAAATTACAGACCTATCAGCCTTACTTCTATTCCATGCAAACTATTAGAAAAGCATATTAAATATTTAATCGAAGAAGAAATGCTGGTATTAAAACTAAACAATGTCACACATCACGGATTTAAATCCGGCCATTCCTGCACAACAAACCTGTTATCCTTTTACAATTTAGTCAGTAGTTATCTTGATTTAAATATCCCAGTGGATGTTATTCTACTTGATTATAGTAAGGCATTTGACAAGGTCTCTCATTCCATACTAATGAAGAAACTAGCTTTAGGTTTCTCTAAAGGTATTGAGTCTTGGGTTAATAGCTGGCTCTACAAAAGAACCCAAACTGTCAGGGTTAATGGGGAATTATCGGACGAAAAATCTGTGTCAAGTGGAGTCCCTCAGGGCTCTGTGTTGGGTCCCACTCTGTTCAGCATTTTCATCAGTGAACTTATTATCTCATCACAGAATACCTTATCTAAATTAGCAGATGATACTAAATTAGGAGGACCTGTCGATATGAAACTAACAGGAGCACTCTAATAAATGATCTTAAAAATTTAATCTTGGGCAGTAACTAATAAGATGTCATTTAACGTGTCCAAATGCTCTGTGTTACACATTGGTAAAAAAAATCTCAAACAAACATACCATGTTAATAATACAATACTCAGGGATTCACTTGTCGAAAAAGATTTGGGTATATTGGTTGATAATAGGTTGTCTTTTTCAAATCACTTTAACAAGGTTGCTAATCATGCCAATGCTCTTCTACGGAGGATTAATAACACTTTCATTCTCAAAACTGAAGAATGCATAATGACTCTATATAAGACCCATGTCAGACCTCACTTGGACTATGGTTCATCTTTGTGGAGCCCCTATTTAGTTAAGGACATCACACAAATAGAGAGAGTTCAAAGAAGGGCTACTAAAATCATACCTCATCTTTCTCGCTTCAATTACGAAACTAGGCTTCAAAAAACAAAGTTATATTCACTTGAATTTAGAAGACTAAGGGGAGATCTCCTTCAGTTATTCAAAATCTTACAATCTGCTACATTAATGAGTTCATGTGGATTATCTTTTACATCTAGAAAAATAGTAGCTAGAATACACAACAAATAAATTGAAATTGAGAAACAAAAATAAACAGAAGACAGCAGTTTTTACTGTCAGAGCACCAAAATCTGGAACTCTCTGCCACAGGAAATTGTAGACTGCCAGAATATTAATACATTCAAACTCAAACTCGATAAATGGCTTCTGGACAGAATATAATCCATCAATGATCCACACTGTGTGGAGGACATCCTCGATGGGCTTCGGCCTTCTTTTGTCCAAACTACCAAGTACCAAGTATCAAGTCCCTTGCTGACTTGCTCCATATTCACTGTTATGCTGCCCTAGGTGCTTTGGCGCATCCCTGTTGCCCTGGGGCATCTCCGTTGTGCCATTCTGCATCTGTGTGATTCACAGTGGGGATGCGCACAGGGCATATTGCGTACATCCTTCTGTGAATCGTGATTGTCTGAGGTAGGCGATCCAGATTGTTCCGTGCATCTCATTTGCACCCAGCGCATCTGCTTTGTGAGTCCTGCCCTCGCAGTTTATTATTCATGTGAAAATTTCTGAATATATTTTTGTGCTTACAATTTTGCCACCCTTGGAGCTAAACAATTTCTTGGAAGAGTCATAGAAACTGTTAAATTGAGAGGGAAATGGCTGTGTAAATTGTAAGCTACAGGACTTCAACCTTTCACAGTTTAATTATTTATTAAATTGTGTGAAAATGTTCAAAATATTTGGATGTTTATAGCTCCACTGCTATTGCAGATATACACTCAAGATTTGGCATGCACATCCAGTGTAAATGTGTCCTGGAATATAATGGAGCTGGATAAATGTGGTTTAGTAGGATAAAATTTATTGTGGACACTTACTAATTGGCAAAATTTGCTCAAAAATTCATGGATGCATAATAGGTAATGCCACTAGAATTCCACTTGTGAAGTGTAACTTTCATAAAGCACTTATCGCCGCTGAATCACCTTACCTGCACTAGCATCATGGCCCTGCAATGCCCCTCCAACACTCCTGTGACAGTGATACCCAGCATCATACTCCATCATGAATCCCCTTACCTGCACTAGCATCATGGCCCTCCGATGCCCTCCAACACTCCTGTGACAGTGATGCCAGCATCATGCTCCATCATGATCCCCTTACCTGCACTAGCATCATGGCCCTGCAATGCCCCTCCAACACTCCTGTGACAGTGATTCCCAGCATCATGCTTCATCATGAATCACCTTACCTGCACTAGCATCATGGCCCTGCAATGCTCCTCCAACACTCCTGTGATACTGATGCCCAGCATCCTGCTCCATCATGAATCACCTTACCTGCACTAACATCATGGCCCTGCAATGCCCCTCCAACACTCCTGTGATACTGATGCCCAGCATCCTGCTCCATCATGAATCACCTTACCTGCACTAGCATCATGGCCCTGCAATGCCCCTCCAACACTCCTGTGACTGTGATGCTCAGCATCATGCTCCATCATGAATCAACTTACCTGCACTAGCATCATGGCCCTGCAATGCTCCTCCAACACTCCTGTGACAGTGATGCCCAGCATCATACTCCATCATGAATCCCCTTACCTGCACTAGCATCATGGCCCTGCGATGCCCCGCCAACACTCCTGTGACAGTGATGCCAGCATCATGCTCCATCATGAATCCCCTTACCTGCACTAGCATCATGGCCCTGCAATGCCCCTCCAACACTCCTGTGACAGTGATTCCCAGCATCATGCTCCATCATGAATCACCTTACCTGCACTAGCATCATGGCCCTGCAATGCCCCTCCAACACTCCTGCGACAGTGATGCCCAGCATCATGCTCCATCATGAATCACCTTACCTGCACTAGCATCATGGCCCTGCAATGCCCCTCCAACACTCCAGTGACAGTGATGCCCAGCATCATGCTCCATCATGAAACACCTTACCTGCACTAGCATCATGGCCCTGCAATGCCCCTCCAACACTCCTGTGACAGTGATGCCCAGCATCATGCTCCATCATGAATCACCTTACCTGCAATAGCATCATGGCCCTGCAATGCCCCTCCAACATTCCTGTGACTGTGATGCCCAGTATCATGCTCCATCATGAATCACCTTACCTGCACTAGCATCATGGCCCTGCAATGCCCCTCCAACACTCCTGTGACAGTGATGCCCAGCATCATGCTCCATCATGAGTAAAGATATCAAAATATTTCTGCCAGTAAGTTATGTGAAGTTACTTTCTGTGAAGAATTTGAATAATTTTGAAAATGCAATCAGTATGAATACTTAATATGTTTTATAGAAATAAAATATTTCCCCTTGAAAAAGTTTATATACCTTAGGTGAAATGCTGTGAATTTAATAAATCTGAGAAAATCCAAAGAAAATTACTGTTGGTGTGGCGTTATTACAAAGGCACAGGACTTGTAGACTCCATTTACCTGCAAGCTCGACAGGAACGTGGGCAGAAGCACAACCTCCTGCCATTTGCCATTACCAAGTCCGTTTCATTGCTCTCTGCTAGGGCCTGCTAAGTCAGCTCTACCACAGTCAACAAGCACAAACAATACCATGGGACAAGCTGGGCTGTTGGTGGAACCAAGGAGTGATTCTGGTGTTGCTTCTTATCTATTAACTACCATTTCGACTAATTTAAAAAGTTTCAGTTTGGGAACTGCAGACAAACAGCAAGGTGTGTAAGTGTTGAAAAGAATATGATGTCAAATGAAAAACAAAAATAATTTTTTTTACAGATGACTATGCCCTGCTATGATGGCTCACCTCATGCTCAGATTCCTGTTTGGGGAGGAATGACTCACAGTGTACTGAGGACATTAAGCATCTGTCCTTTTCATAAAGTCAGGGACAAAACAAGACCCCATTCATTGATGGGGCTGATTGTGAGCAATCGGAATCCTCAGTAAACAAACTCTGGTCAGAGCCGATATGGCTTGCGTGAGCTTTTACCTGCCATGGTGGCAGTGGTTTCAGAGTAGCTGGCACAGACATTAGAGTGGCAGTGGTATGCCATCCACAAGATGGCGGCAACAACAGAACAGTGCAGGCGTGACACTCATGCGTGTGCGTGGTTCTGCCAAAAGTGCTGCAGTTAAGTAGTGCGCCCATGGGGGGTGACGTGCCATGGAGGGAGCTCCACCCACAGAGGCAGTTCGCCACATCCCCATTCCAGGTATTCAGGCCATTCAGGGGATGCGCTGGCACATTGTCGGCGGTCCTCATTTATGCAGCATGCAACCATTGCTATATTTAGACAGGATGCACGATCGTGCATCTCGTTTAAATATAGCACTTTATTGCGCTGGCCCATTTATTTGGGCAGTGCATCTAGATGCACCAGAATGCCCCCAGCCTTTGAATATGGGAGCCTATGTCTTGTGTAATTTTATACCTGCCTGTAATCACCGCATATACTGTATTACTGTACCTGTTGTGTGCAATTTTTATACCTGCCTGTACCCTTGAACACCATGGCCTACATATTCAAACTGCACCAGGCTGTAGCGCAAGCCTGGGCGCAGCGCAACTTGGCTGTGCAGGGGCATGGACTGGGTGATATTCAACGGAGCTGCGCCATGGCTCAGCTTCGGTGAATATGCCCCCTGGCTTAATTCGCGCGATGGCGCAGTGGCACTGCACCAGCACAAGTGGCCAGAGTGGAGCAGGGGGATGCGTTAGTGCAGGTTTCTTTGCGCTAGGTGCAACAACTGCGATATTCAAAAGTGCACATGCAAATGGAGCCATAATGTATGCAAGGCACAAATGGGGCCATTTACATGTCATTATGACCCTATTTGCATGCAAGTGCGCCGATCCCCAGCGACTTGCGCCTGGCGCCCTGCCAGGCAGTACCATTCGGGGACCGATGCCCCCTGCAGCGCAAAAATGTTCCCCACAGCCCGATCGCAGGCATTTGTAAAATAAAAAAATAATCCTATATCCCTGGTGGTCAGTGGACCACTGTCAGCCAATCACGGGCTTAAGTGAGAAATAAAAGAAGAATCCTATATCCCTGGTGGTCCAGTGATCGTTGTCGCTTGATCGCTGGGCTTCAGTAACAAGCAGATGTATTTTAGGTGTACTGCGGACCGCTGTCGGTTTGATCGCGGGTTTCGTCCAGTACGATTCTCAGGCTCCAGCGACTTCATCTCATTCACCGGCCTCACTCCTTCGTGGCGTGGAGGAGGCAGCACCCCACCACCGCCCGGCCGCCTGCCAACTGACACCGGTAGGGGCTGTACGCCCATTGGTCGACAGCATGAGCTAATCAGCGTGGCAGCCCATACCGTACTACACCATTCCAGATATGTGAATGGATCCATTCCATGGGCGGTGTCAGTCGGCTGGCGGGCGGCAGGTGGTGGTGCTGCCGTTGACCGGGGGAGTAAGGCGAAGGGGGATCAGTGGTGGTGGGGAGGGGGGCCCTGGACCACCAGGGATATAGGAATCATTATATTTTACTGAAGCCCATGATTGGCTGACAGCGTCCACTGGACCACCAGGGAAAAGGATCTTTATTATTTTACTGAAAACCCGCGACGATGCTGACAGCGGTCCACTGGACCACCAGGGAAAAGGAATATTTATTATTTTACTGAAGCCCGCGATCAGGCTGACAGCAGTCCACTGGACCACCAGGGATGTAGGATTCTATATTTTTAATACCAATGCCCGTGATCGGGCATGGGGTGGCGCCACCACAGAGGTGCAGCTGGAGCTTGGGTGGCCACCCACAGGTGGCAGCTGCTGTGTTGCGCCCTGCAATATGGCAGCTCACCTGTGGGTGGCTGTCCATTGCTCCTTTTTTTTTGGATCAACTTTATGCGGCGCATGTAGGAGTTGCGTACGCCATGGCTCAGCACATCCCGGGCTGAATATCAGTATGTGCAGGTATGCATGGGCATGCCCCCACCTCGCGCCTGCATACATTACTGATGCCTTGCGACACATCGGCATTTGTGCCAGGCGCAATTCCCGTTTAAATATCATGCCAGGGTGATCAGTGGGTTGCGCCATCGCAACCCTTTGAATATCTGGGCCCATGTATTTTACCCATTACCAACCTGTATTTTGAGCACTAAGTACCAAAGTCCGTGTTTTGCATTGTAATTTGTATTTTGCACTGTAATTTGTACCTCTTCTCCCCCAGTCGCACCTGAAATGAGCCTTGGCTCAGTGTGCTTCTCCCAGTTACCAATTTTAAAATAAATAAATAAATGAAGACTTTCTGATGAGCAAGAGGAAAAGAAAATACTTCAGAAATAAAAGTTACAACTGACTACTTTTTAAAATTTGTAACACTTTCTTGGCAGCTTGTTTTAGATCCACTAGCTTTTTAAAGATCATTTTGGTATCATTAAGATGAGATTCAGAGGTAATGCATATTATCTTAGGGCCCCATATATAGAGGTGGCTGTGAGTGCCGGACAGTCAATAGCATCGCACAACGAATAGCGCTGGCACAAAAAAGTGGGATATTAAGAAATAGTGCAATCAACAGCAACCACTCAAACCAGACTGAATATCCCAAAAAATGCGCAATCACGCAGGGGCATATGTGTGGCACAAATGGCTCCGTCTGAATAGGGGAGAACCGTGCACAGGGCCAAGTGCCAGAAGCTGAAACAGCAGCAGTTGTGCCACTGAATGCATCCCACTGCAAAGGTGTAGCACAGTTGCCCAACACAGGGGCCATCTGATTTAGAAGCAAGAAACATAGAAATATAGAAGTTGATGGCAGAAGTAGACCACTAGGTCCATCTAGTCTGCCCATTAAACACTGGAAGAAGTGCCATGGGACAGTACAGCACAATGCACATGCATGCCCATCACTGCGCACAGCCGTGCAGATACCCCAGGTGTAACACACAGTGTCACAGTACAGCACTATAGTGGCTGGTACCCATGGATACCTTCAGATGGTGAGATACGCTGGAGGCAGCAGCATGCAAGCTATTTTGGGGTATGTCCAGCAGTGCCACCAGGACACAACCAATACAACACGTGAACCCAATGGACATAAATGGGGCGGGGCACCGCAGTGGCATGTCATGGCTGGAGACAGTCCTGAACACCATGAGTAGAGTATGTCAGAGTCGTTACCACAGGCAGCTGTGCCAAATCATTGTCTGTGGGCACAGTCACCACAGGAACTGGCAAGAGATACATGTCACAGACACGCCTTGCAACCTGTGGAGTGGGAGACAGAGGAACATACAATAGATGTATCCAGTAGGTAGACAGGTTGCAATGTGAGATGTCAATATCCAACACCCCCTCCAACACAATGTGAACCTGTGGATGGTGGGCACAGGTGACAACTGCCAGGGATGGAATGTTAAGAAAGATAATAAATACACAGGACACAGGTCATGTTAGATCTGAAAATATTTATGTTAAATAGAAAATGTATCAAAATACAACAAAAATGTCGAGACCAACAATATTAATGTGAACAGTAAAGGGGACTGGGGTGGGCTCAGGAGCGGAAACACTGGAATTAATCTTACAACGTTAGATGGGTATGGGTGGTGGGGATGTTGCTGGACAAAGAAAGAAACAACAAAGTAACCACAATATATATGGTGCGGCTGGGGTGGGGGGAGGTTCTGCCTGCTGCTGCAACATTGCATGAATGTTTGCACAGATGTCCTCCACTGCCTCTGCCATCCACCGTTGCTCCCCAAGGATATCGCCCAGGAGGGCTGTCATCTGGTCCTGCTGCTGTATCATCCACAGCATCCTGGCTGACCTCTGGGTAATGATGTGTCTTGCCTGAGCCAAAGATATAGCACTGGGAACAATACCTAAGGGGAGAAAATGAAGACTCGGTACAGCAGCAACGCCAGTGTAGTGATGTGCATGTAAAGAAGCACCCCCCCCCATGCACACACAACCAGCAAGACAATATAAGATGGTGGAGAAGTGTGTTGCCCAATGGGCTTAGCAAACAGGAGCGAACACCACTGCAAGACACAGTGGCCAGGTATGTGTTGTAACTGGAGTGATAAATCACTCTCTCAGGTTCTTGTTGGAACTGCACAGAAGGAAGAGACAACAGACAGTGGTACTCATGTAATAAATGCAATTTATTACAGATCAGTAATACAGGCTTACTACCAATACAGTGTGATCACTGAGTGAACATCAGTTTTCCTTACCTAGGTAAATGCAGTCTCTCTCTCATTCTCAGAGAAGCTACATGCTACAAAGGGTCTTATACCCTGTTATAAAATGGCAAGAAAAAAATCTAGAAATCTCATTGGCCAAGAGGCATCAGCTGACTGTACATTAAATATAGAATAAAGTATGGGGTGCTGTGTGTAACAAGAAGTTTACACACACCCGAGGGTTAGATGCTACATAAACCCCGAGAGCGAAGCTCAAGGGGTTTATAGAAAGCATCTAACCCCAAGGGTGTGTGTAAACTTTGAGTTTATACACAGCACCCCATATTTTATTTTATATAATTGCTGGGTCTCCCCTTTTTCACCACAGTAATTATATAAAATACAGGATGTTCCCCCAGACGTTCTGGTGCTGCCACGCTCTGGTCCGTTTTTTGTCAGTAGCCTGGCAGATTTTTTTGTTTTCAGTTGTTCTGGTGTCCCTCTGTATTTGGAAAAATACCACTTTTAAAAAAAGAACTAACCTACTGCCAAATTCCTATGGCGTGGAGGCTGAGTTTCGCCGAAGATGAAAGCGACGAAGAGGCAAGTGGGCGTGAGGGGACAAACTAGCGGGCGACAAGAAACCAGGAAGTTGCGGCGTATTTGCCATTATAAACGCCTCCTTTATAACAGCAAATTACAGCACAGTCTTCCAATGGGAAAAAGGGAGACCCATTAATTATATCTCTATATACACAGTCATCCTAGTCCTAAACCACATTACACAATGAGCAAATCAGTCCTCCTACAACCAGAACTATCTTCCATCAGTCCCTCTGCAACCAGAACTGATCTTCCACCACAAACATGGCTGCTACCTTTGCACTGTAAAACCTTCAACTGGGCCCTAAAAATAAAACTACCTTAAATAAAAAATAAAACCAATTAATTAAATGTTGTTTCCCTGATCATCACACTCTCCTTACACACATAAACAAGTTAGAAACATTAAGTATTGTTTATAGTTTTCATTACAACTGTTTCTTTACTAATAGTGAAAAATCCCCCTTCTGTCTTTACCTGCTCATCATGGAAATCTCTTCTGCTTGCACTGACAGTGAAATAGTTGAGTCACTGGCTCTAAAACAGGCCTTTGTTGTCTGTGTGTACAGTATGTTAGGAGAGTAACATTCTATCAGCAGAACTGAGCAGAATTTTGAATCCCTGTATTCCATGATAAACATTCTATGTCTTGAATGAGGGAAAAAACAGAAAAAAAAAACAGTATAAAGAAAGTAGGCAGTACAGTAATACTTTATAAACAAAGAGAAAAGGTGGGAAAACACAATTACATAGGTAGAGGTAGACCCAAACTGCTCAAATAATACATTGCTGTCTTTCCAACTCAATAGTTTAGCATTTTCAGTGAGCTGCTATTCAATCAATGTTACCACTCCTCTGCCCAAATTTGGGGACTATTTTTCACCATATTCAAATAAAATAACATACTATTATTAAATCTTTAATAATGTGTCCAGAGTTTTGTTTAATTGTTATAGAAATAGTTGTTACCCATTTTATAAGAGTGATAAGACACTTCAGGTGTGGGTTGTTGATTGATAAGAGCACTACCCAGCTGCTGTAGTCACCGGCGAAGCTCCTCGCATCTAACAACGCACCTGGGGCGGCTGTTATCAATCAACAATCCACACCCTGTCGTGTCTTATAGCTTTCATAATTACCATGGCAACAGCTAAAGAAGATACATAAATGCACATAACTGGACATAAACAGGTGATCTGAGCAACTGTCCTAACTAGTGTAAAACTTCCATAGCTTGCAGAGATAACAACAATACAATGAACCTCTGTAGTACAAGGTCATGTGTAGTAGTACAAGTACTAAAGATGGCACTGTTGTCTCACATTTAAAGATACAGTAAAAATAGAGCAAAAAGCATTTCTCATGGCTAGAATATATCAGTAAAATATAATGAAGTACAATAGAACACGTATCCTGACACTTATGCTTATATGATAAGTGTCTTTGCCCTAAGGTTAGTACATATACCTACATAAGTTGCTGCTTGCAAGGTGGGGGCACCATCAGGGGTTCTAGACCATGGATAACATTCCCCCCCTTGTTGTCTTCAAAAGGAAAGGCAACAACCACAAGAAAGTAGTGAGATGAAGCTACAGAAGCCGTCATTTACATGCCCAAGGCACAAGCCTGTAACGGAATTTCAGTTGTTCGTGATGTTGTCTAAGAGTACTGTATGTCACAGACAGCAAAGGGTTAGTATCACAAAAACAATCAAAAATGCTTGGATAATAACAAAAGCTTTAACAGTTAATTCTAACCAAATAATGGATACAGCAGTGCTAAAATTACCATCATGAATAAGAATATTGAGAGCATCACCAGCCTTAGAAATATTATTGCTAATATAGATAAGATGTGAATCTTTCTAGCTAAAAGGGATTTCAGTGAAAGTGTCAAAGGGTCAATGTGAATGTTAAAATAGGCAAATAGTGAGCAAGGGCAAGTATTGTGGATCAGTATCAATAACATCTGGTTCAAGGAAAGGAACAGGAGTAATAACTGTGTGACCAATTATTGTTTTCTGCTGTGGAGTAAAACAGAATTTAGGAGCAATAATAGCACAAGATTTGGCACCATAAACAAAAGATTTATGATCTGTCACTACACAATACTGCCAATCGGAATTATAGGTAACTCTTACAGTTGGAACCCTCCATTGTTGTAGATGTATGGGACAAGCAAAGGACTGGTTGGTGAGCCATGATGTAAAGTGATATACCTCCTCCAGGTAGCTTCGGGATGCAGCTGTTTCTGCGGCGGGTGCTGAAGATGCAATTTGAGAAGATTGCTCAGTCAGGTTAGACAGCAGATCATCATCCAAGGAAGAAGACCAGTCGAGATGTTCTGGAGAGTATCCACAGACAGGTTTGACAATGTCAAATATGTCACAGCGGCACAAGTCATAATATCCCTTCTTGGTGCAGCAGTTGGTATGCGGTGCAACTCAAGCTTGTAGAACAGCGTGATAAAGAAGCAAAGAAGGCAGGTCAGTTCACTCTCTGTAAATGTTCTTATCAAGATGTCCGATGGAATTTGTTTTTTTTTTTAACTTTATTTCTGCATCCACCCACCAGGCATCCTTCAGGAGTGCCCACATGGAGTCCACCCTACTCCCAGCCTGAACCCTCGCATCTCCCCCTCGATCTCCTCCCCCGAATGACCCCAGGCAGGCTCAACCCCCAGTACCATCTCCGGGGCTGATTCTACCCTCCCGTGGTGGTAACCTCCTAAGTGTGAAGTGCCTACCTTGGTGTCATCAGGTCGACTTGGAGGAAGATCCGGGGTGCGTTGGGCTGGCAGTTGGAATGTGGGTGAAGTCCCCCCGGGGCCACCGTCATCTCACCGATGAGCGGAAGTTTTTTTCTGCTTATTTCTACCCCCTCCTTCCCTGCAGAGCCCGGCCAGCAAGGCAATGTAGTGTCGTGGCTCCGCCCCCAGGCATTATGCCGCGCTGCTACACTGGCGATCCTCCAGCCCCCACCAGAGGTCACACCAGGAGCGAGCGCTTCCTGTACCCACTGCTGGGAAGAGAGAGTAGTCAGCGGACGCTCAATCTCTGTCCCTTCCCTGCCGACCCCGGCGGCCCTGGCTCGTTCCCAAACCTGGATCACCGGCATGGCGCAAGGTGTGGTGTCCAGCGCCTCAACCCTAAGTGCCACTGGGCTGGCTAAGATGTCCAATGGAATTAATAGCAGCCAGTTTGTCAAAGACAGAAGTTTGTGGATCGAGGCAAGGTAGTGACACAGTAAAAGTAACAAACATGTTGTCATGAATTGAGCATTTCTTAATGAAACAGCATGGTGCTTGATTTGGATAACGTGAAATATACCCAAGATTTCTAGCAGTAGACAATGAAACATTGACAGAATTTGACATACACAATGTAATGCATGACATAGATTTGCAGTGAGGACAATACCATTTAGATAGTCTCCTATCATGAATAATATCTGGAATGCGTCCTGTTTCCAAGTCCCTGAAGAGACTGTTAACAGTGGCAATTACATAAGAACCATAAGCACAGCATAAAAGTTCACGGGCAATATATTGGTTGTCTGCCTCCTTGTTATTTTGAAAAATCAATTCACTAATTCTGTTTTTAGTATCACAGATCCCTGTAGAGATTTCCTGTATGTTGTAAACAGTAAAACTCTCTTCCTTACTTAAACCATCCACACCATGTAACAGTGAAACAGTGATGGTAATGTATCATTTGTAATAGCTTGTTAAAAGTTAAGTGTTAGTGCTTTAATAGCAGCTATATCTATTCCAAATAGACATGCCTGAACTAAAAGGCCAGAAACGGTGCCTGCTGCACCAGTAACATATGTAGTATCATGCCTAGTATGTGATTTACTTTTAGCATTAGGTGCAGGTCTAATAACTCCTGCATGTTGCGTAACATGTGGTCCACTAACTGGATCATTTGTGCAAGTTTGGTAAGCAGCTACAATGTCTAGAAGCACCATACTGAAAAATTTAGAAGTATTGGTCATGTGACAGAGACCAAACTCGACCATATTCCAGTGTATAAGATTAAAAATAACTGAAACATGCATAAATTGTACATTATTAAGCAAAGCTCCTGGAAGGGAAGTGGCGGTCAAACCACTAGGAGGACCAGGCTCCTGAGGAGGGCATTCAGTCAGTTCTTCTTCAGTGGGTGGGACCACAGAAAGGAACATAGCTTCAGTAGCCATATAGTTGTGAAGACAGAAAGCTTGTGACTCCTCAGAGGTGAGACATCACAGAAGGTAGGATCTATTAAGGCAGCTAAGTTGTAGAGACCAGTATGTCTAGAAGAAGCTTGTCGAATACAGAGTGTACCATTTGGTGCAATCCCTGTGTTGGGCCATCCATGAAAGGTTCCTTTACATAAACGTGTTACAGGAAGTGTGTAACCATTAAAATCAGTTTCCCATTATGTGTCTGCAATGTGGATTTGTCAGAGATACAACCATGGCATTAGGATAGGCATCTGAGCCTTCCTTTACAGTAATCAATTTGTTGGGGATATCAATGTGAGCTCCCTGGGGGCTGGAGATGGGGGCATCTCTAGCTGAATGTTTATTTATTTTTTTTTTTATTTATTTTGTTCATGAATCGGATTTACAACCTTTGAGTCATAGACTCATTTACAAAGGCACCTCGTCACAGGGAGGGTAACAACAACAGTGTGGTAAGACAGGGTGGAACAAAACAGGTGCGATACATACATTATACATAGCCTAAACATGGGTAGTTTCTCATAGTACAGGGCAAAATCATTGGTAGGTCCTAGCAGGTCATGCAGGCAAAGACCTATACATAGTTTAAAACATAGGTAGTTTTCCATAGTACAGAACAAAATTCATTGGTAGGTCCTAGCAGGCCATGCAGGCAATCGCCAGTGGAAAATGGAGTGGGTAGGCTAATGAGCCTGGGGGCAATGACAGGCCGCACTCTGCAGGGCACGCACTTCCGAGTGCTAAGAAGGTGGTTGCATAGGGCAGCTTTGAACTGGCCAATTTTAGGGGTGCTTGAGATGTGCGTGGGGAAGGAGTTATACCAGGACGGTGCTCTGTAATGGAAGGACCTTTGGGCAAGGGAGGTCCTGGTTCTAGGCACCAGGAAGGTGGCTTTGCAGGCGGTATGGGTGGCGGCCAAGTGGGAAGCAAGCTGGAGCTGTGCAGTGACACCAGGGGGACACAGTCCAAGAAGAGTCTTTCTTGCTAGTATACCAGTGTGATAACGCAGTCGTTCTTCCAGATTGAGTATGTTTGTGGTGGTATAGAGCTGACATGTGTGGGTTCCACTTGGGGCACCAGCCAGGAGCCTGCAGGCTTTGTTGATGGAGGTCTGGATTTTGGTGAGGACAGTGGGGCCAGCGGCTGCGTAGATGGGAGGCCGTAGTCAACTAGTGACAGGGATGGAGGACGGATGGCTAACCGCGGGCAAGCCAGGAGGCAGTCTTTGTGTCAATAGAGGAGCCTAATCTGGGTTTTCATGGCAGTGGATAGGGCACTGACATGGGCATGGAAGGAGAAAGCCGAATCAAGGTGATGCCCAGGTATTTGTATGTTGATACCTGCTCAAGGGGATGGGTGGTGCTGGGGAGGATGGAGAGAGGGCATTTTGGAGCTACTTTGGTGGTGTGCAAAGATCATTGACTTTGTTTTCTTGAGATTCAGGACCAGAGGCGGTGGTCGAGGAACCATTTTTCAGCTTGGCTGAAGGAGGACAGAGCTGTTCTGGAGAATGGCGTTGGGTGGTGCGAGGAGAGTAGGACAGCATCGTCCGCATATAATAGCAGCTTTCCGTACAAGAGCTGGAAAGGGTGTTCAGGAAGACTAAATAATGGGGCCCAGGATGGAGCCTTGTGGAACTCCCGAACGTACAGACAGCGCTGAGGATAGGCCACCAGTTAGCTTGACGTGTTGGGATCTACCACAGAGGTAGCTGGAGAACCAGGCTAATGGGCCAGCTGATAGCCCCATTTTACAGAGGGTGTCTAGCAATAGTGGGTGGTTCACAGTGTCGAAGGCCTTGGACAGGTCAATGAACACTGCCCCAGCCAACTCTCTGGAATCTAACGCAGAGTGTATAAGGTGGGAGAATTCCAGTAGAGCTGTGGCGGTGCTGTGACCTGGGCGGAAGCCATGCTGTTCAGGGCACAGAATGTTGTGGCTGGATAGATAAGCTGCAAGTTGAGCAGATACTATTTTTTCGAGAGCTTTGGGGGGGGGAGGATGGAGATGTTCCAAGTTTGTTAAGCAAATGTGCAATACATTGTCTGTGTTTAGTCATGAGGGGTTTGTCTTCAGAGTAAGTCAAAGAAAGTAGTCCCACCAGGATGAGGATGTGCAAGATAGCCATCTTGCCAGTATATCTGAAAGAATCAGAAAAGGATTGTTAAGTGAGGGGTACTATTCCACCCTAAAGGGTTGGGAAAAGTAATTGGTCACCTTTATACAACTTGAGCTGATTAGCATAGAACCATTTGTCGGTGGTCTGTTTCTGATGTTGAACTTTCACCTAATAAACAGCAGGGCTGAGTTTGTTGACAATGGGGTATGAGCTTTCCCATTTGCTGGTAAATGAGTGAGCCGGTGGTCTGTATGGGAGAAGCTTGACTTGATCTCCAACTTGGCAGTCGACTTCTCTGGCATGTTTATCAAAATGAGCTTTTGCTTGTTGAGCTTTGCCCATCTGATTTGCAGTGAACAAATGTGTTTTTATGAGGTCATCACAAAGTTTTTCAACATATTTGTCCACAGATACCCCATCTGCAGTAGGGGTGTGGAGGTCAATCAACAGGTGCTCAGGTAATCTCATGGCTGTACCAGTCATGACTTCATATGGTGTGCACTGAGTAGCGGCTGCAGGGTGCCCTGATTGCCATCAGCAGTAGTGGCAAGAGGAATCCCAATCCTTGGGATTGTCATTGATGAATTTGCATAACATCTGTTTGATTCTTCAGTTTGCTCTTTCTACCTGACCTGAGGATTGAGGATGGTATGGGATGTGAAATTTCTGATCTACTCCCAGCATTTGGAGTGTCTCCTTCATCAGCTCAGCTATAAAACTGGTTCTCTGGTCTGAGTCTGCCTTAAGGGGTAGGCCCCACCTGGAGAACAATTGATCCACTAGGATCTTGGCAGTTGTCTTTGCCATGTTATTTTTAGTGGGGAATGCCTAAACCCACTAGGAAAACAAGTCTATGACAACAAGCGCATACTTGTTGTTCTTGCTGGAGTTAGTCAAGAGGCCAAAGAAATCAAGTTGTATCACATTCCATGGTCCAGATTGCCTTTGTGGAGATAATGTGGTGTTTTGTTTCACTGAAATTGGATTGTTCTGGGCACACACTGTGCAGTTGTCCATATAGTGTTCCATGTCCTTTATCATACCAGGCCACCAGACAACGGTTTTAAGTCTCTGGATGGTGTTATCTGCCCCCTGGTGTCCACCAGTGGGGGTGTCATGAACCATATGGATGAATTTGATTCATAGGGATTGTAGCACAATCCACAGTTTGTGACCTGTATCGTCCTTCCTATACCAGATCAATTTCTGATCATGAGATAGGTGTATACTGTCAGAATGTCTTTTGTATGGACTACCAGTAGGTAGTTCCCGTTCAATTCCTTTATCTAGGTATTTGAACACATCTTTTAGCTCTGGATCAGATTTCTGTGCAGCAGAAAGGTCCATCAGCTAAGAAAATGGCTGCCAGAGCTACTGGGTGAGTCATTGACCATGTCCCTCCCCCCCGAACGCCTGCTTCGGCAAGCGAGTCCACTCTATCATTGAATTCATGGTAAGGGTCAGTTTTGCAGTCAGTCTTTACTTGTGGATGTACAGCTTATGAGTAAACTGTTGTGTCACTGTGTGTATATATACACAAACAAATCTCTGTATTTGATAGGTGTGCCATCAGAGGATGTGAAGTTATTTCTCCCAGAATGGTAAAATTCAGTGAGGGAGGAGCAGACCCAAGTGGAGTCTGCAAAGATGATAGCTTACCTAGTACCATGGGTCATGACCTCTAGGGCACAGGCCACAGGTGTCAATTTGGCATACTGTGAGGAAATGACAGTATGTTTCCTAGCAATTTGCCTAAAATCGCCCTCAGGATCTAGTTTGAGCACACCGAATCCTGCTACCTGCTCCCCCTCCACATAGGAGGTGAAGCCATCTGTGAAGACACAATACATGCTAGTATCTTCTAAAACATCAGGTGTAGCCGGTAAGAATGGTCCTGGCTCAGGTATGTCAGGAGGCTGAAGTGCACAGTTGGGGGCTTACCTGTGTAGAGTAGGTCAAGAACCAAGATGGATGGCAATTCTGCAGGTAGTACTTTGACATCCCTGCGCTGCAAAAGTAAAGACCAGTGGATGAGTCTGGTATTGGAAACTGAACCATCTTTTACTTTGTCAGAAAGTAAGAAGTTGGTTGGGGTGTGACAGGTATGCAAGACAATAGGTGCATAACCAATGATGTACATTAAATGTTTGACAGCCCAGTAGATTGCCAAGAGGGTTCTTTCACAGAGACTATACTTTCTCTCTACTGGGGATAGCATCTGAGATGCATAGGCAAGGGGCCTGTGGTACCCACTGTACTTTTGTGCCAGCACTGCAGACATGGCCACATCAGATGTGGCAGTTTCCAAATGGAATGGAAGATTTGGATTAGGATTGATCAGTGCTGAGGTTCAGGCTAAGGCCTGTTTGAACTGTGTCACAGCATCAATGTGAGTGGGGTCCCATGTCCATGGGATGTCCTTTTTCAAAAGTTCATACAGGGGAGCAGACTTCAAAGCAAAGTCAGGGATAAAATCCCTGGAGTAGTTTACCATTCCTAAGAAGCATCTAAGTGTTGCCAGGCTAGTAGGAAGTGGCAAGTCTTTCAAGCCCTGGATCTTTTCAACAGCTGGGCTTCTGCCTTGGTCTGTAATGGTCAGGCCAAGGAAGATGACCTCCTTCTCACATAGTTGTGCCTTGGAGGGGCTGCAATTGAGGCCTGCTGTCTTGAGGAGAGACAGAAGTTTGTCTAGAAGGACCAAATGGTTCTCTTTTGTGGTGGCTGCTAGAAGCAAGTCATCCACGTACTGCAGGAGTCACTGGGGTGTGGAGAATCCCTGCAGAGCATCCATCATGTAGAGATGGAAGAGGGAGGGACTGTTGTGAAATCCCTGGGGAAGACAGGGCCAGATGTACTGGCGTCTATCAAAGGTGAAGGCAAATTTGTATTGGCTTCCCTGTGCTAATGGGAGTGACCAAAACCCATTAGAAATGTCAAGAGCTGTGAACCACTTTTTGTCAGGTGTCAACAGCTTGAGTACATTAGGTGCTGATGCTATGGTTGGTGTGCAGCTAGGAGTAACCTGATTAAGTTTTCTGTAATCAGTTGTAGTCTCCTGGCCCCATTTGGCTTTTCACAGGCTAAATAGGTGACCTGACAGTGGAAGCATGTCCTAATCACTTCTTGTTGAAGTAGTGATTGGATAGTTTCTCTAAGTGATGGCAAGGCTTCAACAGGAAATGGATAGTGTTTCTGCCTCACAGGGTTAGACCCTGTGATTTCAATGGTAGTGTATATCCTACCACAGTCATGTTTGTTGGTGGCAAGCATGTCAAGGCATTTTTGCAGCAAAGGTGCAAGCTCTGAAAACAGGTCATAAGTTTAGAACAAGGCCATGACGTCATACTCCTTGTTGTTATAGGAGATAGCTGCCACCACATGTGAGTCTGGGATGGTGACAGCATGACATTGTCCTTTGATCTGAATGAGTAGCCTGTTGGCTAGATCCACTATACAGCCATGTAATGCTAAGAAATCAATACCCAGTATGCTGGGGTGATGACATAGAACCACAAGGTCAAAAGCAAAATCAGTTCTGAGGTGGCCTACCACCACAGGTAGAGGAATAGATTGGTAGGTGTGTAGCTGGTACCATCTACACCCTGTGCACTGGTCTACCAGCCAGTAGACCAGTCAGATGAGGCTGGGTCCTCATCATGGAAGACTGACATGGCTGCTCCAATGTTCAGAAGTATGATGAGTTGGCGATCCCCAACCATGGCCTTTACACAAGGCTATCCATTTGTGTCAATAATCAGGTTACTCACAATCCGAACTGGGGCCTGTAATTGTCAATCCAATGGTTCAGAATCGGCATCGTCTGTCTGTTCCTGAAATCGAAGGCCTGCAGGATCTTCTAAGGCCTTCTGTATGTCTTGCAATGGGTACAAGTGTACTTGTGACATCACAGGTGCAGCGACGGCCTGCATAGGTGGTTCTGCCTTGGATGTCACGTTGGCCTGGCCAGTAACCGACACAACCTCCCCTCAGCCACAAGATTGTTTGACAGCCAGGGCTAAGACAGCTATAATTCTTGTAGCTGTAGCTCCCCTCTCGGCAGAAATTTCCTCCAGCAACTTGCGGAGGGTTTTGTTCTCTTCTCTGATTTGGTGATAGCTCGGATCATTTTGGTATCAATTCTGGCTATTTTGTTGGGCATTTGGATTTTTCCAGCTGCCTATGTTGTCCCTATTGTTCCGGTTGTTTCTGTTGTTCTGGCCACCCCCCCTTCTGTGTGACTGCTTGTCATCAGAAGGACCATCATTTTTCTGGTTGTTTCCCTCCACCAAATAGTGGGTGGGGGCCTCAGGAGTAGGTTGTATTGAAGCTACCCTGTTGGAGTTGCTGAAGAAAGGGTACGGAGGTAGACCTGATAGGTCCATTCTGTCTTGGCTAGAATAACGACAAACTTGTCAGTGTCTGGGTAAACATTAAGCTCAACCTTTCTCGCAAGGTCAGTAGTCAAGTTCGGATGTACAAATCCTAGTACTCAATTTGGTTCATATTTGTAGTCCTTGTTTGCGAGGACTTCCCATTCTGTATGCCAGCCACAACCATTGATGGTAGGCAGCTGGGCTTTTCTTTATGCCTTGCTTGACCTTGTAGGCCAAATGCATCCCACAGTTCCCAGGGAATTTGCACATATAAGTGCAGCAGTGATCTGGTCAATGGCAGTACCAGTGTTCCTTGTAGTTCTGGCAGCTTGGCCCACTGTGTGAGTTCAATTGTCTGTCGCAAGACTTGAACCTGGTACTCGGGTTGGAGAGAGAGAGAGAGAGAGCTTCTCACACACTTTCTCCAAGTGACAACTGAGATTGTCAGTTGGGCCCATCTGTCTGATGCTCAGTGCAATTTGCTGGACAGAGTGAGCGACTTGTAGGGGGTTGGAAGGATGCAAAGTTACACCCAATTCGGTATGGAACAGGGCTCCACAAAGGGCAGCCTCCGCTGCTGCATCAGCGATTGCCTTGTACGTGTGATCCAAAGTAACAGAATTTCTTAGTATTTTGTCAGTTTGATCCTGGATGGCCTTTTTTTGGTCCTCCGGGATGGTGATCCTACTGATCACTTCTTTAATCATGCTGTGAATCTCTGACTCATCTACCCTGGTGAGAGAAGCTAGCAGAGGTGCATCACAGAAAACAGGCCCCCTGCCTGTGTCATGGGGGCCGTCATCTTGGTGTTGTATGTGGCGTCTGCCATGTTTGCACAGACATGGTGATAAAGTGTGTTGCCAATGTCGACATTGTCTTGTGGATGGCCAGCGGAAGTTGCTGCACCACGAGGGTTGAACTTGCATGTGACGTGGCAGCCCTCGTCATCCAAGTCAGATTCGTCATCACTGGATGACGTAATCTCAATGGGCATATACTGAAACCCATTCATGGCCTTAACATGGCCAGCAAGAGCCTCCCATTGATGGCGCAACTTTGCCATCTTTTATCTACACTTCTTGTGACAGACTTTTGCAGTGCTCTGCTCAGTACCTCTCTCAACCCAATTCAACGCTTCCCTAAGCTGTTTATCCAACTCACAACTCGTGACGCTTGTAATCCTTCTTTCAACTCAGCATTCTCGTCTCTCAATGCTTCATTTGTATCACTCAAAATATCATTTAAATGTGCTGTTTCTTATCACATTTCAACCTTTCACAATCATCTCATAATAAACATATCTCTCGCTCAGTGTCTTGAGCAGTGCAGTGCATCAGTCTGGAATTAGCATCACGGGGTGACTGTGTCTCCTCCGCTAGTTTCTGTTCCTTTTTCTGTAACTCCGATGCTTGCAAGCCCATGTCTTTTTTTAGAGACGCATTTTGCAGCTCAAGGGAGGCACACCTCACTGTGAGACTCTCAACAGCGGTATGTAGAGCCGCAACCAAAAGACCTTTAAGGTTGTATTTCTTGGTTGGTTGTTTGGACCCTTAAGTAATGATCAGAAATTATCAGCAATGGTTTGTCTGCAGCTTTCGCATCCAGCACAAAATCTGTCCATCCACCATGGATGTGAGGTAATTTGAGACATCGAGTCTCAGTTCTGTGCACAGATCAGACATAACAAATAAGGAGTAGACAAACAATAAAGCAGTTGGAAAACTAGTAAAATGCCTCAGTGTCATCACCATCCTCTTTCCAGTCCCCGTGGGTTAACGGTGATGCCAAGAGGGTATGCTGTCACCACAGAGGGAGTGAGGGTCTGGTGAGGGTCTGCAACGCCCAAGACCAAGACAGTGTGGGTCTGCCACAACCTCTACCACAGTAAGCACGAGTAGGTCCAAGTAGGCTAAAAGTGCACTACACTACTCAACATTCAAAATAAATTGAATATGAATCTTCTTTTGTACATTCCAACCTGCACATGGTCACCAAAATGTAACTGGAGTGATAAATCACTCTCTCAGGTTCTTGTTGGAACTGCACAGAAGGACGAGACAACAGACAAGTGGTACTCATGTAATAAATGGAATTTATTACAGAGCACTAATACAGGCTTACTACCATTACAGTGTGATTACTGGGAGAACACCAGTTTTCTTTACATAGGTAAATGCAGTCTCTCGTCTATTCTCAGAGAAGCTATGTGCTACAAAGAGTCTTATACCCTGATAATTACTATGGCAACAGCTAAAGAAGATACATAAAATGTATATAATTGGACAGAAACAGGTGGTCTAAGCAACTGTCCTAACTAGTGTAAAACTTGCAGAGCTTGCAGAGATAACATAATACAATGAACCTCTGTAGTACAAGGTCATTTGTAGTAGTGTACAAGTACTAAAGATGGCACTGTTGTTTTTACATATAAAGATACAGTAAAAACAGAGCAAAAAGCATCTCATGGCTATAATATATCAGTAAAACATAATGAAGCACAACAGAACACAGATCCTGACACTATGATTATGTGCTAAGTGTCTTAGCCCGAAGGTTAGTACATATACCTACAAAAGTTGCTTCCCATGAGGTGGGGGTACCATCAGGGGTGCTGGATCATGGATAACAGTGTGGAACAGATGTGTGCCATGAGGCGCTACACACGTGTCCCAGGTGTGATGGCTTGGTACACAACTGGCAGATGTGAAGCCAACAGTGTTCCACGCAGACTGCATTATGGTCATATGTGTGTGTGTGAGTCCCGAAACAGCACAACATAATGTACAGCACACAATGGCAGGCGGAGGTGCATATCCGCCATGTGCAACACAATAGGACACATTGGTATGCCAATACAGGGTGGATAATGTGCACAAACCACACATTCCAAAGGAGCATGTGCTGGAATGTGGCATATATTTGTGTCCCACCAACATAAGTGCCCTGTGGTGATGACAGAAGTCACTGGGCAGAGGTGGCACACAATGTTGACGGAACATGTTTGGGGCACAGTGTGCATGGTATTGGGCACAGCACGTCACACTGGCCATGACCACCATGTACCACTGAAAGTCCTAATGGACTGGGGAGTGCATTTGTCCAGGATGGGGCTTCTGTCTCTCCTCAAGAGAGCAGGCTTCAAGTGCAATCCCTCCAAGGCACAACTATGTGAGAAGGAGGTTTCTTCCTTGGCCTGAGCCGAGAGAAGGGAGTGTTGCATACAGTGCACCATGTGCATGGGGGCATGTAGCAGATGGGCAGTAGGTGGATGGGCTAGACAGTGTATACACACAGGCCCCAGCATGCCATGTGACCGTATGCCATTCACACAGGATGTGAGCAAGGACACAGGAAACACAGACACACCAATCACCATGTATGTTCTCCATTATGCAGGAGCATGCCCACAGTTGTGTGTTGTGTTGCCACAACAACCACTGGTATATGTGGGATGGTCAAATTAACCCACCCCTGACATGGGTGGCACAGACCTCACACGGGCATAACCAAGTAGTGAAGCACACACAGGCACCATCGGTAAGTAGTCTAGTAGCCATGAAGAGCAGAAATGGCCACAACACAGTAATAAACAATGACATGTAAACACTGTACCAGCAGAGTATAATGGCATACCAGCTGAACAGTATGAACAACAGCATAAGAGTGATGTCAGAGGGGGACAAGGGCAAAAGACACAAGACAATGGCTTCATGATGTGCACACATGTGTGACCGCAAAGAGTATTGTGACAAGGGTGTAATAATACACATGTGTGGGACAAGACCAACAGGTGTGCACAGGTGCATGGATGTGTCGTAACACCACACAGGCACAGGCAGGACACGGCAGCTGTGACTGTCTGTAGAGCATGTGAGACACCCTAGAAACATAGAAACATAGACTTTGACGTCAGATAAGGACCGCTAGGCCCATCTAGTCTGCCCACCCTGTACTGTGCAGTGCCCTCTGAAGCAGACAGTGCTGCAGTGTTGTGACCGCACAGTCATACCATCACATGCGCCAGCACACATTGTCAGAAGGACACATCTCTGATGCGCAGGTCATCAAAAACCAAGACAGGTGGGGAAGCCACCCTATGCCCAGGTGCAACACCGACAGGGAAGTGTGCAGATGGCACAATCATTGGCCACATAGATACATAGACAGTGTCGGCAGATAAGGGCCTATGGCCCACCCAGTCTGCCCATTTGAGCTTGTAAGTTCAGTTTGTTTTTCTAGAAGTCTGTTGCCCCTTACCCCTGACCTCCAAAATTCCTTTGTCTATCCCATGCATTCTTAAATCCCGTGATTGTTTCAGCCCCCACCACTTCCTCTGGCAGGGTGTTCCACTTGTCCACCACCCGTTCTGTGAAGAAATTCTTCCTCACGTTTCCTGTGAATCGTCCTCTCTCCAACTTCATCCCATGCCCTCTGTGGGTCTTGGGGAGATGTCTCCTGCTGCATGACGATGACAGTTTCCCTTTCTTTGTTTTTCTGTTACAGTCAGAGGGGCCATGTAGCATGACATGAACACAAAGGGTCAGCACTATCTGCAATGCATGCCAGCACACAATGTGTGCCGGGTGTGCATGCAGTGGATGTGTGTATGCAAGAAGAACAGGAAGGACACAGCGGCATTGTGCATGACATAAGAGAAATGAAGAAATCCTGCCTTGCAGGGAACCATAGGGTAGGGTATTAACTAGCCAGTCATCCAACATGGCCAAGAATGCACTGGTGAAGCCATGACTCACAGGTGAAATGTGCAACATGTGTGTACGTAGTCAGCAAACCCGTATGTGGAGAACAAGATGACATAGTGGATGCAGCGTGGTGCAAGAGCACAATGGGTTAGATAAAGCACGGTGTGTGGCACAGGCATACTCACGCACTCACGTAGCATTGCACCCGTAGCCCCCCAACATTCCGAGGTCTGCCATCCTCTGATCCGTCAGGCCTCCTCCTCCTCGATACGCCCCCATGCTCTTTACTGGCCCCTCTGGCTGTAACATAAAAACAAAGAAAGGAAACTGTCATTGTCATGCAGCAGGAGACGTCTCCCAAGACCCACAGTGCTACAGTATAATGCCTGATGGCCAACAGACACCCATGTGTTGACAGATGCCCACAAATCAGTTGTAGAACAGCAGTTCTAACATGCGCATGCTGTGCGCAGTGACGGACACAGCCCCCAAACAAGACACCACCCAAGCCATGGATGGAACTCTGTGGAAGTTGTATATTGGTGGACATGTATGTGACGCCTGACTGGTATGACCTGATAGGAACCACATAGTGGAGCGGTGTACCTTGCTCACATACACTACACAGCACAACCCTACATTATTTATTGTGGTGTGTTGCACACCACACAACACTGTCTGATGACATCATGAGGGCAGGCTTGGCCATCAGCACATGAGGCACTGAGGCACTGATGACATGCCAATGTGTGATGCCCGTGCCACGGCAACGTGTATACCCAGACCACCCTCCCCACATGTTCAAAAGTGGACTCATGATGCACACTCGCACATCGGGTATGTCACAGTGCTGCACAGGTACAGGCACCCTGATACACAGATGTCAGTGATATGTATCACAATGCACATTGACATATGCCACAGTGAAAGCGGCACGGTGTTAGGGTACATTGTTCATGACAGTACAGATATACATGAGCCATGGAGTACAGGTGTGGCGCTACACATAATGTAGCGTGTCAACAGTCACAGTTGATGGTGTTGGACATAATAGGATGTGTAACACTTGTACCGGGCGGGGGGATACATAGATGCACCTGTGCAATGGGTGGCTGTATGACACATGACAGAACCAGTACCATAAGCTGACATACACACTGTATGTCGGAAATGACTGTCAGCAACTGTATGTGTGGCAGTATGCCAACATGTGTTATAGTGGGTGGTACACATGTACAGTGCAACCACAATACAGTAAGAACTATATAATGCCCACCAGACATATGTGACCACGTACAGGGGTACACACATGCTGCGAATATGTGAACGTCACAGAGCCACACAGCAGTCAGGTTGCGGTTGTGGGAATCAAATCCGGGTCATGTGGATGTACATCACCAGGACCAGTCACATAATGTGAAGTTGACCGTTACAGTACTGTTGCACAGTTTCACAACGTATACAAGGTAAGCTCCCCTGCTGACTATTATATGGTATGTTGCTCATGGCTGTACAACCCACAGCTGTACGGTATGCTGTTTTGCGTGGCAAGCCTGTGCATGTTGCACCCCTGTGGTACCAGATGCATGTGCCATGTGGCACACAGGTCACCGTACCACACAGATGTAATCCTGACATTCTGAGCCAATGGAAATGGAACACATGCGAAAGGTGTACATACCTGGGTGTGGCACGTTTCCATCATGGACCATATTTCTCGGGCACTGCAGACGGTCCCTGTCTCTCCTCTGGAGGTCTCCATATCTATGGTGGCACTGTTCACCAGTGCACACCACCCTTGTCCTCCTTGATAGGTTGCGGGCAATTGTGGCCCATACCTGAGAGCTAAGCCTGTCCAGGTCCTCAGTCCTGAACAGAAGGAACTTCCTGGGGCTCACTAGGTCTACCAGGCTGGCAAGCTCTATTTCGCTACATTTTTGGTCCCTTTGGGCATGTGCCTGCACTCTCCTGGTCAGTGACAAGTTGCACAATTTGAGGCCCTCTCAAACACCCTGTCACATTTTTGCAGTTGTGTTAATAGCTTATTTAGCGTGATTGTGAAAAGTGTTTTGTTCACGCTATATACCTTCACATGCAAATGCATGCTAGAGCATTGAAAGTGTCACTGCATGTGCAATAGCATGTACCCATGCAGCAACATAGTTATGCGCTTTGTTACTGCACATGTGCAGCACTCACACTGCGCCATATTGGGAAGGATGTCAATGACCAAGAATTGCACCACCCATACCATGCTATACAAAAGACATGCACAGCAGGCCTCTATCATGCAGGGGTTACAGAAAGTGGCACATGCACGATTGCAAATTGTGTGACGTTATGGCATAGTGCTGTGTGTGTCCTGTGTGGCATTATGACGCGTAACATCTATTGTGCTGACATCTATGACTGTGCACTGTTGCATTCTGCAGAGCAACCAGAATAATGTGCTAGGATGCCGACAACATGCGCAATTTAGCAATATTCAGCCAGCTTATGCAAATAGCCTCAATGCACAGTCTGTGCCCTAACAGCACAATTGCATCTCATTACTGGAATGTATTCAGCTCATTTGCATGCACATTACCATAAAAGCAGGGCAGCACCACCACCCCACACAGGTGACAAAAAGGTACTGCATCCTTGAAGGTAGGTGTTGTGTCATGTCTGCGTGTGTGTGGGGGGGGTGTTATTTTGTTTTTATCTTGGCATCATTAATGTTACTGTCAATGTAACAGGGTCTGTGTCCATCTGTTTGTCCCACAAGCACCAGACATGTCTTGGGAGGGACAGAGATGGATGAAGTTCTCCCAAGAGGAGCTAACGGCCCTTACTGAGGCCTTTGTTGTAATAGAGGATCTATGCAGGCGGAAGGGTATACTCCAGGAGCAGTAGCCTGCCTGGAAGGAGGTAGCTGAGGCAGTGAATGCCTAGGGGCAGAAGTGCTGCATGTTCCAGGAGTGCAACAAGTGAGCAAGTGGCCTCCACGTCAGTACTAAAGAAATGAAAATTACGTACCTACCATAATTGTTTATCTTCCTGTGTATCTTCACCATTCATCACTGGTGGGTGCTTGCCAGAGACAGGCAACCCGTGAGAGACTTTTTTTTGTTTTTGGAGGAGGGGCCGATGCCGTCAGCACCACCCATGAGGCCAACATAATACATGGTGCTCGCTGGTTGGCCAGTAACGGCAGTTGTGTCCTCCTCCACCTCAGTTCTGCTTCTCCCATCATCGAGACAGCACTCCAGCTGACTAGAGACTTCTGCAGCCTAGTGTTTTCTGTGACACCAAGTTCGATGCCGTTCAATGCTGTTCGATGCCGTTCTATGCCGTTCTATGCTGTTCAATGCCGTTCTATGCCGTTCAATGCCGTTCAATGCCGTTCTATGCCGTTCAATGCCGTTCTATGCCGTTCTATGCTGTTTGACACCAGTCTGCTACTTGACACCGGTAAGACCGTTCCTTTTTATTTTGTGTGCGGCATCGAGTCTTTTCTGAATTTAAGTTTTGTTACCGTTCCGTCATGTCTGGTCATCGGGACAAGAAGTGATCTAAAAAATGGGTCATCCCCCTATGCGTCAGTGTCCCTGTGGCTGACGGATGTCCATGACTGACTGACATGACGTGCGTCTCGCCTGTCTCGGTCCCCAGCATGGTATGGATGCTTGCGATGCCTGCTTCTTGATGGACCGTCACGTTTTGGAGCACCATGCGCTAAAGGTCATCAGGGCCCCGTCAATTTTTGGGGGGCAGCGTCACTCTTGCTGGTCCAAGCACAGGACTCTCTGCCCTGCCCTGGGTCCCTTCATGAGCCTATATGATCCAATGAAGAGGGACCTGCCCTCTTCCAGCCTTGCCATGGAGGAGGTCCCTACTGCAATGCCAGAAGGCCAGGAACACCGCCTTGGCAATCACCTCCTCAGAGGTGTAGGCTACCCCATTGGAGCCCACATCTGCGGGTCCTGGTGCGGGGTGTTCCTCAGCACTGCCCATTGCCACCATCTCAGATCCCGGAGTCACGTGCGGCACCAGTGATTGGGGTGGTGCCATGAGGGGTGTGGGGCTGGGTCGTGGCACCGTTCATGGTGCCATGACTGGGGGATCCCTTTGGGGCTGCCGATCCAGACCCTTTCATAATTGTCTCCTCTTCAGAGGAAGATGATTCTGAGTTGGATCTGGATTGACTGCCTGACTCTTCGGAGTCAGAGGGTTCCCCACGACCCAGCACCCTTGCATCTCCCCAGGTGCCCCCTCCGGCTGCTCAGGTGACTGGGGTTCATGCAGATCTTCCAGCCACCCCTGGCTCGGGAGGCCAGCTGCGACCTTCCAGGCCCTCTGCTGCTGGGGTGGCAATCAGGTTCCTGAGTAAGGGAGTGGCTGCCATCCCCGGAGCCCCTCTTCCTGAGGCCCTCTCCGGGGGACCTGTGGAGTCGAGGGAGCCCTTGGCACAGGGGTCAAGGAAGAGGGCTTCCTCTGAGTCCTCAGGGTTGAGGATGAGGGGCAAGGGACCACGGCATACTTCCATGACCCTTCAGGTAGGGGGGAGGAGCCATAGTGCTGAGCCCTTTATTCTCCCTTTATGTACACCTACGGAGGTCCCGCTAGGTGGGGCTGAGGTCCACCCTTCTGGATCCATGTGGCCCCGGTTCCCTCATAGGGTAGCTCACCCTACAGGGTTAAGCCCTCACCATTTTGGTTTACAGAATAGGATGGTGAATCTACAGACCTACAGTTTTCCTCTGATGCCAGGCTCTCCTGTGGATTCTGCTAGCCCTGGCAGAGACACGTCACATCTTGTGACAGGCTTGCCTGTGCCTCTGCGCCCAGCTTCCCTTTTCCCAGGCCACATTGGGCCTTTGGGACCTTGACCTGGGATCAAGTTCCAGTCTCAAGCAGCAGCATTCCCTCAGTACGTTAGGGCCATGGATGAGCAGGCTTTCCAACCAGTTCCCCTAGAGTCTGATTCATCAAGCTCCTCGACCTCCTCATCTTCCTCTACTGAGGAAGAGGAACCTTCAGTCCACCTGTCCTCAGATACTGATCAAGCCCAGTATCAGCGCTTTCTGTCAAGGCTGGTTAGAGATTTGCACATCTCCCGCTACACTGGGGACAATACCGAATGTGTGATGCAGGCCTTCCTAGATGAATATGGGGCGCACCATTTGGTAGTCCTGTCCTGGCCGGTTCCCTTCCGGCAAGCATCGTACAGTGCCTGGCAGCATCCATATTCCCAGGAACCAGCCCCCATGGACTGCCGTTGGAGGTACTGTGCAACTTGCGGGTCTCCAGATGCCTTGCCTCATCCACCTTCTGGACTGACACAGCTGGACACCCCTTTCGGGCTTCGACGCCTGGTCCGTAATAGGCCCCCCAAGACCGATTCTCGAGAGTTGGATCGGATGGGGTGAAGAGTCTTCTCTTCAGCGCTGAGCCTGTTGGCAATTATCTCACATCAGGTGCACCATGCTGCCTACAGCAGGCATCTGTGGGCAATGCTGGGACAGACCCTAGCATTGCTGCCTGATTCGGAGGCTACCCGGCAAGCCATAGCCCTCGCCACTATAGGCCTGGAGCTGGCGAGGCACTAATCTGGGCGTCATATAACGCCAGTGAGGTCACTTCATGGCTTGCAGGGACAGCGATCTGCATTAGGTGGATGGCATGGCTTTGCCTGTCGAGGTTGTCACCTTTGGTCCGGTGCAGGTTATTGGCCTCCCCCTTCCAGGGGACCCATCTGATTTCCTGCAGAGTGAGATGGGAGCTTCAGGGATGCCTTCCTTCCCTTAAGGTTCAGGGGACCCCATCTCACTGTGATAATTCCCAGCCTTGAACTGGCTATGAGGGTCCTCTCCTGGGGCTGAGGGATGTTTTCCCTCAGGGTTATTGGGCCCCTCTGAGGTGCTCTGTACTACCTACTAGTGATGAATGGTGAAGACTGACACAGGTAAGATATGAAAATGACACACCTACCATAATTCTTGATCTTCCTGTGTATCTTCACCATTCATCACTGAATCCCTCCCACCTTCCCCCTTGAGGCCTCAGTCCCTGAGATGTCCGCCTCCCTTCTACCCCAAGCCCCCGCCCCCATCTTCCTCCTGGAGTTCTCCCGACATCGTCAGGGGGAGGGGGTCTGTGGGGCGGGGTCTAGGTTCGAGCAAGTCTCAAACTCTTTGGGGTTCTACTTCCTGGGTCTCCAGGAGGCCCCTTCTCTTCCGGACTCCTTGCTTGACCCACTCTCTGGGTTTGCTGGGCTAGGGTAGGTACCTCGGGCCTCCTAGGATGCCCTTACCCTTCCTCCATATGTCGTTTTTCTCCTCCCCCCCATGAACCCTTTGGTGTTTCTGAGGGTAGGGGGAGTGAGAAATGTGACAGTCCTCAATCTGTTGGGATTAAGCCTGAGAGGTGGCCTCTCCCTGAACTCTTTGGCACAATCTCCTTTCATCTTGTGCTCCTCTCAACCTCTGAGCAGGTGAAGATTGACACAGGTAAGATCTGCTGGCACAGGCACATGCCAAATGCCAGGCCACAGACAGGACACAGAATATGACACCAAAGGAGGAGCTGATGGCTACAATGTTCAGACAGGTGGCCATGCAGGGTGTACCTGGAGGGGGCTATGAGACACAGGTTGGCACATCCCAGCAATGTAAGTAGATATGTTGCATTTTACGTGTTGTGCAGGTTGTGCATTGTGTATGTGGTGTTTACAGTCACACTGTTGTATGGAAATGTGTGGACAACATTGTCCTGTTGCTATATGTGTGAGCATACTACAGCATGTTTTGTTTATTTAGCATGCCTAGTCTGCAACCCTGTTGCTCTGTCTTGCCTGTGTCTGGTGACCCATGCATGGACAGTTCAAGCAAGTGCACTTAACTATGTATGTGATGGTATTGTGTCAATGAACATGCATTTCTGACCTTTTCCTACCTTTTCTCTCCATAGCACCATCCCAGCCACAGCCTGACCATGTGCGGGATCAGGCACCCCCTTCATGTGCGGGACCTGCACATGCCTCATCCCCACCACCCAAGCCAGCAGACATGGGGGTGTCACACACTGTGACGCCTCCACGTCTGGCTGCACAGGCACCACCTCCCCAGTGGCAGGCTAACACCAGCCCAGAATACGTAACCCAAGGCCCACAGCTTGCCGACCACACACGGTTTCTGAGAGCCACCATGGAGGGCCAAGAGTCACTCCATGAGGCAGTACAGGGGTTGCGTGCACATATGCGCCTCCAGGAGGAGAGGGCTGCAGTCTACCATGCGGAACTTGTGGAGGTTCTCTGCGGCATCTGGGTGAACATTGGTGCAGGGTTAACAGGAATCACAGCAACCATAAAATTGTCTTTTGACCGTGCCCTTAAGAGTCTCCCTCCTGCCATGTTACATGATAAATATAATGTTCTATAATGGAAAAATGTCTGTCTTAGTCTCAACGTTGTAATTAACATTTGTTAGGTGCGTTAATGGATAAACACCTCTGCCATGTCGAATGAAGTATTTTAATGTTATATTCAGAAATGCTTCTGTTTGTCTGATTGCCAATCTTGTACCTAGAGTTCAATGTAACTGCTGTCCCTGGCACTCTATATATCTCACACTATGCTGCCCTTCATTGTGTTTCATTCTGTAATTCTCTGTATGTATGTAACTAATCCCAGGTCTCCCCTGAAAAAGGGACCTGTACTGGTCTCAGTGGGCTTACCCGATCAACAAAATTAAACAAACAAATAAAATAAATAAATATGGGACTGCACCACAGCACATGCTGGGTGTGGTAGCCATGCTACTGTCCATACCCCTTGCACTTTCCGCACCCCCGCACCTTTTCCCATGTGCTTGCACTTCCCCCACGCCGGTTTGTGGTGTTCGCTTTGCCACAATGACCACACCCAGTGGTCATGCACAGACACATGTGCTTACTGCCTCCAGGGTGGGTGACTCCACCCAGACGGGCTTGCTGTCCCCACTGCATCAGGATGCATCAGCCAGTCAATGCATGGTGCGTGTCTGCGGCATCCGCACGCACACCACCTGAAGGGTCCAGGTTGTATGCGGCATGATTGTGACACCTCCAGGCCGCAAGTGGAGCTCCATGTGCCCTGTGTTGCCTACGGTTATGCAGTGTCCACATCCCCCACAGCCACAGCAGTTCACCTCACAGCCCCTGTGGCATAGGCGCATTGCATGGCTGGCATTTCAAACATGGATATGGTTCCTGCTGGCCTGGGATTGGCATGGGTGTGACAAGTGCACCTGTGGTTTACCGCTGTGGGTATGTGCCATGGTCTGTCTCTGATCCACGTCCTAACACCACCAGTACCTGTGTGGATCCTTTCCATTGTTGTCTCAGATGTGGCCCTAGATGCATCCCCCTGGCACACACATGCGCACGTACCGGGGCATGCCTTGTAGCCACTCATCCTTACCGTATGGCCCACGCCGCATTCCCCAACAGTGTACCTATGTGCATACATGTCATGTCACACATGCTGGTTATACTCACCTTTGTGTTCCAAAGTTTTCCTGCACTATCTGTTCCCTGTGCCGCTGTCCCCTCGGGGTCAGACTTGCGTCCCGCTAGTCAAGCCGCTGATGCTCACCCTTGTCTGGTGGCTCCACATCCTTCATACTGTCACCCTCCTGATCCTGGACAACTATTGCACTGTCTAGTGCCATGTTGTGTAGGATACATGCCAGAAATATGCCACAGGCCTTGTCTGGGCTATACTTTAGGGCACCCCCCGGACCTAGCTAGACATCTAAACAGCATTTGCAGCATGTTGAACATGTGCTCTGTGATGTAATGTGTGGCCATGTGTGCCTCATTGTATCTTTCCTCTGCCTCGGACATGGGCCTAAGTATTGGAGTGAGCATCCACAGCCACAGGGGGTATGCGCTGTCTCCTGTGTAGAGGAAGGTGACACATTAGTGCACATTGTAGTAACATAGCACTCTACACTCTCAGCAGATATGGACCACATGGGCCACATCTTCTGACCAATGTTTCCCATTCACACTGACACTGTGGTACATTCTTGCCCTCCCGTTTACTACCCCTGTCCTTGCTTGTATGGTTCTGTTTTCCATTCCCCTGCCCTCTTACATACCATTCTAGTTTTGCCTCACAACACCTCCTCAGGGTGGTTGTTCCAGACATGCACCACCCTTTCTTTGAAAACATGTTTCCTTACCTTTCCCATGATTCTACACCCTCCAGCTTCCTTGCATGACCCCTGGGTCTTGTGCATCCTTTTCTCTGTCACATGACTTCCCTCTTGCCATCTCAATACCCTTGTGGTATTTCACAGTCTGTCTCACATCCCCCAATCCCTCCTGCCCTCCAGTATGTCTCATGGTCTCCTGTTATTCCAACATCCTTTCTCTTGGTGGTGATTTCTGTACTTTCACCATCACTGCAATAAGAATATAAGAACATAGCATTTTCCAGCAGAAGGAGACCATGTGGTCCATCTAGTCTGCCCGAGTTTTCTACCCCCACTATCAATTTGTCTTGCTAAGGTGACTATACTGTCTATCCCATTGCCTGTTTTAATTCACTGATCGTCTTGGCTGCCACTACCTCGGTGGCAGGCTCTTTCAAGGGTCCACCACCCTCTCCGTGAAAAAGTACTTCCTAACATTTGTTTTGAATTTACCTCCCACCAGGCATGATTGTCCTCTAGTACGGCAGCCGTGTTTCCCAGAAGAGGTTCCTGGTTTGTCCTGTGTTGATCCCTTTAACAAACTTAAATGTCTCAGTCATGTCTCATCTGTTCCTCCTCTGCTCGAGGGAGAATAAATTTTGCTGGCTGAGCCTAGCTTTGTATGTCTCGTGGTGCAGACCTTGCACCATTTTGGTGGCCTGTTCTGCACGGTTTCCAGATGGTCTATGTCCTTTTTTAGGTGAGGTCTCCAGAACTGCACACAGTACTCCAAGTGAGGTCTTACCAGGGACCTGTACAGCAGGAGGATTACATCAAGCTTCATACTGGTAATACCCCTACCAATACATCCGAGGATGCTGCTTTAAATTGTTTGAGATCATGACACCAAGATTCCGTTCCAGCTTTATTTCTTCTAGTAGCTACCCCTCCAGGACATACTTCATGCATGGGTTCCTTCTACCCAAGTGCATGACTTACTATTTTGGCATTGAATCTCAGCTGCCAGTTCCTGAACCATTCCTCTAGCATCCTGAGATCTGCCTCCATTTCTGCGATCCTTTCCTGTGTGTCCACCCTGTTGCAGAGCTTCATATCGTCTGCAAAGAGGCAGACTTTTCCTTTCAGTTCTTCAGCAATGTCACTGATGAATATGTTGAAAAGGATGAGGCCTAGTACTGACTCCTGAGGCACACCACTCGACATCTTCCCCTCTTGGGACAAGGTGCCATTTACCATAACCCTCTGTGTCCTGCCTTGCAGCCAGCTTGTGATCCATTTAACTACTTTGTGACCGATGCCAGCTTGCTCCAGTTTGTTGGCTAGCCTTCTGTGGGACTGTGTCAAAGGTTTTACTAAAGTCCAGATACACCATGTCCACTGCTGCCCCCTGGTCTACTTCTCTTGTAACCCAGTCAAAGACTTCTATCAAATTTGTTTGGCATGAGCTTTTGATGTGAAGCCATGCTGCTTTGGGTCAAATTGCCCACTTGCTTTCAGGTAGTTCATTACCCTTTCCTTAAGCAATGTCTCCATTATTTTGCCCACCACTGAGGTCAAACTTACTGGGCAGTAGTTTCCTACTACCTCCCTGCTACCACTCTTGTGCAATTGGCACAACTGTGGCCATTTTCCAGTCCTATGGTACTATCCCCCTGCTCCAGTGAACTGTTAAACAGTTCAGCAGGTGGGGCGGCAAGTTCATCTCTAAGTTCTTTAAGAACTCTTGGATGTATTCTGTCAGGGCCCATTGCCTTGTGCACCCTTATTTTAGACAACTCCTCCTTTCTTTTCTTTTAGACAACTCATATCCTTTCTTTTGTAAAGGGGGGATATGTCAGCTCCTCTGGTATGGGAAAGTGTCCTGGCTGGTGCTGGACCATTACCAATGTCTTCCTGTGTGAAGACTGAGCAGAAGAATTTGTTGAGAACTTCTGCCTTGTCTTTGTCGTTTTCCACCAGGTGTCCTTCCTTGTTTGGTAGCCGTGATATTCCTCCTTTTCTCTTTCTTTTTTCTCGAATGTATTGATAAAAATTTTTGGCCCCTTTTCACTTCTTGAGCCAGTTTTTTCTTCGGTCTGGGGCTTTGCCACCCCAATAGCTTTCCTGGCTTCCTTGAGTTTCTCTGTAAGCTTTCTATCCTTTTCAGACTTGGTCTTCTTGTAGTCCCATAAAGCTTTTCTTTTTCCTAACTATAGTAGCTACCTCTTGGAGAACCAGAGGTTCCTTGCCCTTTGGACTTGCTGATTTGTTTTGTGCATAGCGCCTGTGACTGACGCCTATAGCATCTTTCAGCTTTGTCCATTTGTCCTCCACATTCCATGTGGTATCTGTTCCTAGCAGTGGCTTGATCCTTTCCCTTATTTTCAGGAAATCTGTTTTCTTGAAATCGAGCACCCTGATTCTGGAATGGCAGGGGTCCTCAGTCTTGCTAATGGAGAACTAGATTGACCTGTGGTCACTGGTACCCTGATTGATCACCACTTGTCGTCTGCTACCCTGGCACTGTTAGTGAGTACCAGGTCCAGGATAGATGATTCTCTGGTGGGAGAAATCACCATTTGATTCAGTCCTGACCCCCTCAAAGCCATGAGGAAGTCTCTACTCCTCTCTGAGGAGGCTGTGAAGGTGGACCATTCTACAACTGGTAGATTGAAGTCCCTGACTAGCAATAGCTCACCTTTGTTGGCCATCCTCATTATGTCTTCCAGGAGAACCTTGTCCTTTTTGATCTCCTGGTTTGGAGGACTATAGATAACTCCAACCCTGATAGGGTCCCTGTTTCCAGCTCCCAGAGTGATCCATAGGGCCTCTGTCTCGCCTTGTATTCCCTGGGTCTCAGTAGCATTTATCCCTTCCCTAATATAAATAGTGACCCCCCCTCCTTTCTTACCTATGTGGTCTCTCCTTAAGAGAGTGTAACCAGGGATGGCGACATCCCAGGTATGGTTCTCTGTGAACCAAGTCTCCATGACAGCAACCCAGTTGAGCTGGCCTCGGCCATCATTGCTATGAGATCTGTGATTTTGTTTGGAAAGCTACGGGGAAAGACACACATTGCCTTCCAGTTTTGGTTTGTCCAGCTTGCTGCACAATTTTTCCACTTGTGGTTTGTGTCCCTAATGTTTTGAACATCCCTATCATGTTTGTAATGCCCGTGTGGAGTTGTGATGCATGTGGTGCTTGTGATGCCCTTTTTTTGTTCCGATCGATTTTCCTTAGATGGGGAAGGTGCATTCATAAGCTCATATGGTGCAACCGTTGCTGATGCCCCTTCCCCTCCCTCTAGTTGAAATGGTTGACGAAGATGTCAAATAGTTGGCCAAGAGCACATGTTTCCTCTTTTGTAAGGTGTAGGCTATCGAATCTAAAGAACTCCCTCTCCCAGAAGTTCTGCCATTTTCCTACATAGCCATAAACATTTTCCTGACATCAGTTTTTGAGCCAAGTATTAAGTTCAACGATGTTCCTTTCTCTGATCTTCTGCCCGCTAGCCCCTTGCCCCACACACAGGCAGAATTTCTGAATAGGAGACTTTGGACTAAAGGAAGTGAGTTTTTCTCCCAGAGTCGTTAGATGCTGCTTAGTCTCTCCAACTGACCATCTGGCCATGTCATTTGTACCTATATGGATGAGAATGTGCAATGTTATCACATGTGTGCACCTTGTTTGTGGCTGTGATCACACTCACCGACAAGGTGACCACTGGGGTATCTCCCGTACTCACACGCTGGCACTGGGATGACTGGTGCCAGATGTATGCATTATATGCACTTCCAGGGTAACATGCCAGGATGTTTATGATGCACCCTGTGGTATTGCACACCACCTGGCAGCTGTTAGAGTGTTAACCCTTCCGATTCACATAAATGTCTTTATCTCCTCCAGGTGATGCCCTGATGGCCACATGGGTGCAGTCAATGGCACCTAGCACTGCTGGTAGGTGTGAAACCCTGTAGAACTGCTGCATGGTTAATATTGGCTCTACTGGTGTGCTAGGGAATCATATGAATGAACATACAAACATATGAAATTTGCCAGCAGAAAAAGGCCATTTGGTCTATCGAGTCTGCTCGATTTTGCAGCTAGCAGTCCTATTCTGCAGCTGCCCCTCCCTCCTCACCCCTTCCCTTTATCCTCCCTCTCTTGTCCTGTCCCAGCCCTTTTTTTTTCCATTTAATATGCTTTATTATGATGTTATTAAGAGTCACGATACACTTATAGTATATTATACATTCTTCTTATACAAACACTTAAGCAAACAACTGTAGTACATAACGAGACACTGTGCATATCCATTAGTATATGAAACTACAGGTTATGGCATCTTCAACATTGATGACCCTAACTAGCAAAGTTGAGGTACTATTAGATTATCTAACAAAAGTATCTAACTACTAAAACATGCTGTAATATAATAGTATTAATGAGATCTTTTATTCCCCTTCCCACACCCACCTGCCCCTCCCACATCGCCACTACAATGTATAACTAAAGGGTAGTTTCCTTCCAAGATAGTAGAAGGAATAGTCAGACAAGCAAAGGAAAATAAGAGAGTAAAGGCAGCTTGATCATTAACTTGCACAGTACTATATCAGATCTAAATCTATATTAGGCTCCCCTAAATGGATAATAGGGTTTGTAGGGGTGACCACACCTTCTGATATTTATTACTATGTTTGGATATATTTGCTATAAAATATTCTGCTTGTAGAGCAAAAAGAATTTCTTTGTGCCATTCTGTGTACGTGGGAATTTGCTGATCCAACCAATGGCGTAGTATAATTTCTTGGCACAGAGAGATATCAAAGACATGTGTTTCCTTTGGTTTCCTATCAGGGTTTCTCTTGAGTCTCCCAAGATACAAATTTCTGGTGGGAAAGCATTTTGTAGCCCCGATATGGGGTCCAGTTTGGATCGAATGGCAGTCCAGAATGGGGTAACTTTCTCACATTCCCAAAGAATATGTAGAAGTGTACCTCTCTGGGATCTACATCTGGTACACAATTCAGTTGGATAGTGCCCCATTTTATTCAGCTTAACAGGTGTGTAATATAGGTCATGCAATACATAGAATTGAAGCAGTCTATACCGATCCCACCTAATATCTTTATATAGTCTTTTCCAGATTTGTCCCCATTGGCGGGGTACCTGAGAAATAGAGGGGAGGGACCTGTCCCACGTGTAACAGGGAGCACCTTCTAATTCACTACCTAATGACTGAAGTTCTTTATAATAAAAGGCGACGTAGTGGGACGATGGTCTCCTGGGGAGCGAGTTCAATATAGAGCCAAGCATGTACCTGTCCCAAAGACCACTGCCAAAATGCTGTATTAGAACATGGGAGATTTGAAGGTATTTGAAACAGAAGGAAGCAGGTAAATTATATTTTGTCCTGATATCTGAAAAAGCCAGTAATTTATGATTTTTGACTAAGTCTGCCATCGTATTACCACCATCCACCGGCCAGGTAGATGTGGTGATAACTTTGCCTCCTATTTTGAAGTTAGGGCTTTTAAGGAGGTGCTGCGATATGTCCCTCGTTAATAAAATCCCAAAAGTTTTGTTCATCTGCGCCTGTATCCAAATAGAGGCATGTTTTTACACTGTTTGGGAACTTTATTGGTACTCAGATAGGGAAGACTCTTAATATCTACTCCTGCTGCATTACATATTGACTTTTCTATTTGTAACCACAGTGGGGGATCTTCTGAAGGTATTAGCCATCGTGAGGTAATGGCACAGTTAATGGCCAGTTAGTGATAAAAATTGGGGACCTGTAGCCTGCCCGTTCTTTAGGTCTCTGTAATTTAGTAATTGCTCTTGAGGTGACTTATTTTTCAAATGAATCTTTGAGATGGTGCTGTGCACTTGGAGAAACCATGATTGAGGGAGAGAATGATTTAACATTTGAAGGGGTAACTAAGCGGGGCAAAACATTCATTTTTATAATGCTGATACGTCCCCACAAGGAAATAGGAAGTAGTGCCCAATGACTCAAATCTGACCTAATATTTATGAATAGCTGATCCAAATTAAGTTGCCTCATTTTGCTATTAGATTGAGACAAGTATATGCCCAAGTATTTTATTTTATTCCTTACCCAGGTGAGCCCAAGTTGATCAACATCTGTTTTTAGGGTATAGTTATTTAGTGGCATTACTTCTGTTTTAGCAACATTTAATTTATAGTTAGAGAGTTCCCCAAATTCTTGAATAATGATGAGGGTGGCTGGTATAGATGTGGATGGGTTTGTAACGTGGAGCATAATATCATCAGCATACACCGATAGCTTGTATTGAAACTGGTTGATCGAAATACCCGTTATTGCTGTGGATTGATTAATCTTCCTAATGAGTGGTTCTAGGAATAAATTAAATAGATGAGAGAGGGGCAACATTGCCTTGTGCCCTGTTGAAGGGGAAAGCACGGTGACAGGACTCCATTGCATAATATCCGGGCGGAGGGATGTGAGTAAAGTATTTTAACCCGTCCCAGCCCCTTTGAAGCAAGCCTACTGTTTTGCAGGCTACCACCTCTTCTGGTAACGCTGCTCCACCCTGCCACCACCCTCTCTGTAAAAAGTGTCTCCTCATTTCCCTCCTGAACCTTCCCCCCTCCAATCTCATGTCACGGCCTTGAGTGTGCCTCCTGACCCTTACCCCAAATAGCCCCTCCTTACCAGTCTTGTTTATCCCTATCATGTACTTGAATGTCTTGATCATATCCCCTGTCCCTCCTCTCCTCCACTGAGCACAAGTTCAACTCCTTTAGCCTACTCTCATATGGTAAGTCCCCCATTCCCTGGATCATCTTAGCTGCTCTGCACTGCACCTCTTCCAGTACTTTAATGTCCCTTTACAGGTATGGGCACCAGTACTGCACACAGTATTTGAGATGAGGTCTAACTAATGATCTATACAGTGGCAGAATCACCTCCCCACTCCTCGACGTTATTCCCCTTGTGATGCAACCCAGCATTTTGTTGGCCCTTGCTGCTGCCTTCCTGCACTGTGCCGAGTTGTTCATTGATCCCGTGATGACCACCCCCAGATCCTTCTCTCCTCAGTCTCCGTCCAGCTGCACTCCCCCAGTTGGTAGTTTCTCCTGGATTTTTGCCCCAAATGCAGTACCTTACACTTTTGGCATTGAACCCCAGCTGCCAAGTGTCCGACCAGGTCTCCAGCTTTTCAGATCTTCCTGCAAACTCTGCCACCCTCTATGTCATCCACTACCGCCCCTATCTTGGTGTCATAGGCAAACAGACTGATCTTGCTCTTGATGCCCATGGAAATGTCTGCAATAAATATCCCAAATAACACTGGCCCCAGCACCGAGCCTTGGAACCCCACTTGTTACTGCCCTTGGGGAAGAGAATTCCCCTTCCACCACCACCCTCTGCTGCCTTCCCTGCAGTCAGTTTGTCACCCATCCCATCATTTTTGCTCCCACCCCATGCCTTCAAGTTTTAATCCAAGTCTCCCATGTGGCACTGAATCAAATGCCTTGCTGAAGTCCAGGTACAGGACATCTGCTGCATGGCCCTTGTCCATCTGCCTAGTTACCCAGTCATAGCAATCTACCAGGTTGGTTTGGCAGGATCTGCCTGTGACAAAGCCATGCTGTCTACTGTCCTGCAGCCCATTGAACTCCAGCAGGGACACCAGCCTTTCCTTCAGGATCATTTCCATTAGCTACCCCACAATGGACGCAAGGCTCACCAGTCTATAGTTCCCTGGTTCATCTTTGGGGCCGCTCTTATGTAGGGGAACTATGTGAGCTAAACTCCAATCCTTGGGTACACATCCTGAATTCAGTAAGGCATTGAATAGGCTCTGAAGGGCCCCACCAGGATCTCTGCTAGCTCCTTCAGTACCCTGGGTGAATGAATTTCTGGCCCTGGTGCCTTGTCCACCCTCAGTGCTCTCAAGCCTCCAGCACTCTATCTTCTGTGATCATCCCATCTGTTACTCCCTCCCCAGCCTTTACTTCCCCAAACCCCTTGCTAGTACCTCCCCTTTTTTGTAAATACCGAGCAGAAGTAGTCATTGAGTGCTTCTGCCTTTTCTCCTCCTTCTCTACCCATTGCCCATCCTTTTTTAATCCTTACTATCTGTTCTTTACAGCTCCTTTTCTCCCTGATGTACCTGAAGAAGCTCTTCTCCACCCCCCTCCTTAATGCCTTGCACCAGCCTGAGCTCTTTGGTGGCTTTTGCTGTTCTTACTGCCCTTGTCACCTCCCTTGCCTCCTGCAGGTACTCCTCCCAGTCTTCCCCCTCCCTGATTTCCTGTATCTCCTAAAGGCCACCCTTTTTTCTCCTCATCTTTTCCACAACCCCCCCTGCTCATCCAGCTTGGCCTTTTTCCCTGGCCTTTTTACTCCGAGTCCTGCTACAGGAACTGGTAGCCTCTAGTATACCCTTCTTAATGAGCTCCCATCTCTGGTCTGTGTCCATACTAGGTTGGATCCTGGCCAGGTACCCACTCACTACCTCCCCCACCTTTGCAAAATCCACCCTACTGAAATCCAGCACCTTTGTATTGGATGCCACACCCTCTTTGCCCATAATCAACCTGAACCATACTGAGTGATGGTCACTCCCCGCTAGGGGTTCGTCCACCGTGATATCCCTCACAAACTCCCCATTTGTGAGCACTAGGTCGAGGGTGTTCCCCACCCCTGGTTGGTTCGCTGACCACCTGTGTCAGGAAGCTTTCCTGAAAGGTGTCCAGCAGTACCTGCTCCCTTTTATTGCTGGTGGCTGGGGTTCCCCAGTCTACCCCCAGTAGGTTGAAGTCCCCCACAACCACCATACTCCCTTCCGCATGCCCTTCTAATCTGTCTCAAGTTCCTCTGTCCAACTCCTCTGTCTATGAGGGTGGTCTTCACCACTCCCATCCGGGTGTCCTTTTCCTGGAATCCTGGATTAGCAGCCATAATGACTCTGTTTCTCCCTACTCCCCCCTCCTCCCTAATGTACTTTAGCCCCTCCCTCACGTATAATGCCACTCCCCCCTCCTGTTTTCCCTATCCCAGCAGAATATTCTGTACCCTGGGACCGCCAGGTTCCAGTCATGGTATTGGGTGGCCCATGTTTCCATGATGGCTGCCATAGCCACCTCCCTCTCCGCCATGAGGGCCTGTAAGTCATTCATTTTATCCTTCAGGCTTCTAGCATTCATGGTGACCTCCTACCATCCCTTTACCGTCCCTCCCCATCCCTCTGCCCTCCACTTCCAGCATCCTCTCTATTGCTTCTACCTAGTTCATCGCCCTTGTGCTGGGGGGTAAGTTTGCTTTGCTTCCCATCTCCTGACCACTGTGTGCCCTCCATCCACCTGCCACCTCACTCTCCTAGTTTAAATGTCCAGCTACCTCCGTATACTGCCCAAGCTTCCATTTCAGCACCTTCTTGCCATCTTCATTTAGGTGATGTCTATCCTTAATGTATAGACTACTATCCTCCCAGATCTTTCCCCATCCTCCCACTAACCCATACCCTTTGGTGTGACGCCATTTGCCTAAAAATTAATTAAATCCCTTTCTCCTTTGTTTTCTAGCCATGCTCACTTTAGGCACTGGTAATACCTCAGAAAAAGTTACTGATCTGCCCTACCCCTCACAAAAAGTTCCCAGCTCCTCAAACCTCTTTTGAACTACCTTTAATGTAGTATCAGCCAGGTCATTTGTCCCCAGATGTAGAATTAAATGTGGTCTCACCCTTCCCCTTCTAGCATATTTCAGGAATGATTGTCCCACTCTTTCAGCTGTCATCCCTGACATGGCCTCCACCCATATATGACTATGCCTTCCCCCTTGCTACACCACCTTACCCACCTTAGTATTGAATCCCCAAGTACTAGTATTCCCCTCATATTTCCATCTGCCTGCTTCCCCTTCTCCATTCCTCTCCTGTCTGACTCCTCCTCCTCCAGCACAGAAATCCCCCCATCTGTCCCTGCTGCCGTTTGTCTCCTGCCTGACTCCTCCAGCACATAATTCCCCCCGCTTGTCCCTGGCACTATTTCTCTCCTGCCCGACTCCTCCTCCTGCACACAATTCCCCATCTGTCCCTGTTTCCTTTCCCCAATCAGTATTCTCCACTGCCACAGCTACTATGCCACAGCTGCTATGAACTCACTAGCGTGGGGTAGCAGGCATCGAGAACTGGCTGAGGGGCGTGAGGTGGATGACTGTGTGTCCCAGTGGTGTTACCCACTGATATCTGAAAGGTGCCCGTAGCAAGGAGGCACAGTGCTGCTGTGACCTTTTTCTCCACCAATCAATCAATCAATCAATCAATCAAAATCTTTATTTATCCATGCGAACATCATTGAGCAAGCTCATTTACAAGATAGACATCATGGCGTGACATCTCTGTGTGGGTCTCTTGAGCTCACACAATAGTCCTGTTGAGATGGTATTGGTCCACAATTTGGGTGTCATTGAGGTTTTCAAACATGACACGTGGGCGGTCACCCATCTCTGAGGCTCTAAAGCCTGTGGTCCCATTGTCATCCTCCTTGGGAGCACTGTCTTGCTCTCCCGCCTTTATGTCAGCCATATAACGGCATTATGACAGGGCAGCCCTGTCTGGGGTGGATGGCCCATGTGTGGATGTCCACCGCCCCCATTCCTTTCGCTCTTTGTTTCTGTGGGATGGCCACTGCACTGGGAATGAAAATGAAATACATTTGCTGTATGCTTGTCTATTTTAGGATGTCACATTTAACGATTTGATGGAAAGAAAAAGGAAAAGATATGATGAGTTCCATGGGTTGGCAGGAGAAGGGAGAAGAGGAGCACACCCTTGTTCTCCTGTTCCACTTGCAAACCCAGTAAAACCCTCATGCACTTACTATTTTATTAAAACTATCTTTTGAGATTAAACAAAATGGTAACTTAAAACCCCTTTAACATAAAGCTCCCTTAACATAACCCCCCCTTAACATAAACCCCCCTTAACCAAGAAAAGAGGAGTTGAGTCTAGGCTAGAAAAATTAACATGTATGAACATGTATGTCTTTACTGTTTGATGGGGAATGCCTGAGAATAAGAGGTTTATACTGGTTTTAGCGAAAAAGGGTGGATCACGTAACGGTGATGTCATCCATGAAAGGTATAAAAACCCACCACTTGGAGTAAAAAGTAATAGATAGGGGAATCAGTTGAATACTGACTACCAAGTGAGGAGGACCTCAGAGTGTGTGTGCTTGTTTCCACTGTTCTATTTGCAAAGGTTGAAGCTAAGCCTCAGGAATTCTTGAAATTAGAAAGTTTGCTGGATACTGGACTTTGAATAACCTTTTACTTTCTATATGTTTATTATTTTTATTTATTTTCTGATTTGAATAAAATAACAACGCACGTTTGAGTTTGTATGCACCTGACTTCTGGTTTGTTGTGTCTGTTTCATCCCACACCTTCACAGTAGTGTCAGCAGTGGGATTTCTGGTATGTCTAGACTGCCTGGGAGATGTTATCAGTGGACATTGAACCAATACCCAGAAAGATGCAAAATTATCAGGGTGCTGAGGCAAAAACATATCCATTGACTTGTGCCATGGCAGAGAAGACTGGAGAGAAACTCGAACTGGGTTGAATCTTGGAGCCAGAAGAAAGACAAGGACAAAGTCTGCTGGATTCGAGGAGATGGACCAGGAACTGCAAAGTGGTCAAGGTGAACTGGAAGTACAGGACAATGCCCGGGTGATGGAGACCCTGATGCAGATGATCCAGTGGATGAGTGGACAATGGCTGGAGGCAGACTGACTCCGCAGAGAGGCAGAACACCGTGCCAGGTGTTACTCGAGAGGTCCCAGCTGGAGAATTTGGAAAAAGAATCAGAGGAGGATTGTTCTTGGACTCAGATGGAGGAGGAGGAGTCCATACCTGAGCAGGACATTCCAGTACTGCCCAAGTTTCCAGGATGTTACCTATTGGAGATGGGAGATGTCAGCATAGAACTTGAAAGTGAGACCCCAGGTGAGACTATGACTGGTGATATTGTGCTGGGGTTACATAGAAACATTGAATTTGATGGCAGACAAGGACTCGTGGCCCACCTTGTCTGCCCATTTCCTACCTAATGGATAGGCTGCAGATCCTAGTTAACCAACAGGGTTGAAGACAACAAGCAAGCCCGAAGAATCCTGTAGGGCTGAACATATTTTTCTTGTATTGATCTATCTGTAGCTAGTAACAATGGTCAAAGCAGTATTGACTGGGGTAAACTGCAGGCTAAAGATGCTGATGTTGCCAAACTATTGCAGTATGTAAAGGTCAAGGAGGATAGGCAGGTTAATGGTGGAGTTGGAGCAAAACAAGTTTGGTGGTATGAACTGCAGAAGGGTGTTCTGTACCACATGAGGCCCAACCCAGCCACCCCGCCAGTGCAGAGGCAGTGCGTCTGTCTGTAACACTGATGACCCAGGTTCAGAAATGGACTTGGGGCATCAGAGGGCCGGCTTGGGAGAGAAGGACTGAGCATCCTTGGGATGCTCTCCTTCTATAGGGGGAGGGGGGGTCAGTGTGTCTGGCATGTCACGGACCCCTGGCGGAGGCTGGAGGGAGTCCATTGTGCCAGCACCATTATCTGTGGGGGATAGGGTGGATGCAGGCCATTATTGCATGTCCCCTTCCCCAGGTACAGCCTCACACAACATCCCGGCCCCGAGCATGAAGCCCCACTCTGCCACTGCCCCTGCTGCCAACAATGTCCGCTGGGTAGGGTCCCACTCCTGTGGCTTCACCCTGGGGGGGTAACCCAGGGCACATTACCACAGACTATAGGGAGAGGGTGCCCACCCAGCAGCTCTTCCCAGGGGAGGCAAGCCTGGGCATAGAAACATAGAAACACAGAAACATAGACTTTGACAGCAGATAAGGACCGCTTGGCCCATCTAGTCTGCCCATTTCGTTACCTGCAGGATAGGCCGTAGATCCTAGTTAATCAACAGCCTATTTCTTCCTACCCTCCCACAAGAATTGCCTTATGTCTGTCCCATGCATTCTTGAATTCTCCCACAGTTTTAGACCCCACAACCTCCTCAGGAAGGCTGTTCCATGCATCCAGTACCCTCTCTGTGAAAAAATACTTCCTCACATTGCCCCTGAACCGCACCCCCTCTATCTTTAAATTGTGTCCCCTTGTTCTTGCATGTCTCTTTTCTGAAAGATGCTACCCTCTTGGACTTTGTTGATTCCACTGAGGTACTTAAATGTTTCTATCATGTCCCCCTCTCCTTCTTTCCTCAAGGGTATACATATTAAGCTCCTTAAGTCTCTCCTCGTACGGCTTCTCTTGCAGACCCTGCACCATTTTAGTTGCCCTCCTCTGGACTGCCTCTTTCCTGTCTATGTCCTTGCGGAGATGGGATCTCCAGAACTGGACGCAGTACTCCAGATGGGGTCTCACCAACTGTCTGTACAGCAGGATAACAACCTCCTGTTTTCTGCTGGTGATGACTCTCCCTATGCATCCCAGTATACCCCCAGCCCTCCCTACTGCCTTCTCACATTGCTTGCTGACCTTAAGGTCATCTGATATGATTACCCCCAGGTCCCTTTCCTTTTTTGTTGTTGTTACTACCTCCCCCCCATTGTGTATTCTTCCCCTGGGTTCTTGTTTCCCAGGTGCATTATTTTGCACTTCTTTGCATTGAATCCTAGCTGCCATACTTCTGACGATTCCTCCAACCTTGTCAAGTCCCTTCTCATCCTTTTCACGCCTCCTTGTGTATCAACCCTGTTGCAGATCTTTACGTCATCAGCAAAGAGGCATACTTTTCCTTCTAGTCCCTCTGCAATGTCACTTATAAAGACATTAAAAAGGACTGGACCCAGCACTGAACCCTGCGGTACCCCACTAGTAACCCCTCTTTCTTCAGAGTGGACTCCATTTACAATTACCTTGTGTCCTGTTGTCCAGCCAATATTTTACCCAGGCTACCACCCTGGGACCCACTCCCAGGCTGGTTAATTTGACTATTAATCTTTTGTGTGGGACTGTGTCAAATGCCTTGCTAAAGTCTAGGTAGGCCACGCCCACAGCCCCTTCCTGGTCTACTACTTTTGTCACCCAGTCAAATAAATCTATTAGATTCATCTGACATGACCTTCCCACTGTGAACCCATGCTGTCTTGGGTCCTCTGCCCCACTGGCCTCTAGGTACTCAGCAATTCTTTCCTTCAGAAGTGACTCCATCACTTTCCCTACCACAGAGGTCAAACTGACAGGTCTGTAGTTTCCTGCCTCTGTCTTGGTCCCACTTTTGTGAAGAGGAATCACATCCGCCTTTCTCCAGTCCTCAGGTACCAAACCATCCTCCCATGATTTATTAAAAAGAGTAGCCAGTGGTTTCACCAGTTCCCCCATGGGGGATGGGAGAGCAGTGAGCGGGTGGGGGCTGAGCTCCCTTCGGGGAGTAGGGGAGCCAGGACAAACAAAAGAGAAAAATGAGGCCCAACCCCCATACAAAAAGAGTGGATGCACAGGTAGCGGTGCCTGAAGCATACAGGTGATGGAGGCTGCTCATTCCAGTACTTGGGGGCACCTCAGTCAAGAAAGCATGCTGAATAATCTGGTACCACATTTCTACTGGCCAGGAGCGTACAGACAGGTGTCAGCATACTTAAAATCCTGGTTGGTCTGCCATAGAGATGTTCCCTGCCTCTAGGGAAGGGCTCATGTACAACAGTTGTGCTGGTAAGCAAGAGGTGGCAGCTCCAACCCTTCCAGGGTTCTGGTGGAGTGATTGCCAACAGTAAGGACTGTTGCCCTCTTGTGCAGGGGTGTGTGTGACAGGGTGAACCCTGTCTGGGGTGGATGCCCATGTGTGGGGTGTCTGGGCCTCCCCCATTCCTTTCGCTGTTTGTTTCTGTGGGTCATCCATTCACACTGGGAACGAAAATGAAATATGTTTGCTGTATGCTTGTCTATTTTAGGGTGTCGCATTTAATGATTTAATGGAAAGAAAAAGATATACTGAGTTCCAAGGGTTGGCAGGAGAAGGGAGAAGAGGAGTGCACCCTCATTCTCCCGTTCCCCTTGCAAACCCAGTGGAACCCTCATGGACTTACTATCTTATTAGAACTATCTTTTGAGATGAAACAAAATGGTAACATAAACCCCCCTTAACATAAAATCCCCATTAGCCAAGAAAAGAGGAGTTGAGTCTAGACTAGAAAAATGTATATGTATGAACATGTATGTCTTTACTGTTTGATGGGGAATGCCTGAGAATAAGAGGTTTATACTGGTTTTAGCAAAAAGGGGTGGATCACCTGATGGTGATGTCATTCATGAAAGATATAAAAAAAACATGACTTGGAGTAACAAAGATAGACAGGGGAATCAGTTGAATACTGACTACCAAGTGAAGAGGACCTCAGAAGTGAGTGCTTGTTTCCACACTGTTCTATTTGCAAAGGCTGAAGCTAAGCCTCAGGAATTTTCAAAATTAGAAAGTTTGCTGGATACTGGACATTGAATAACCTTTTGCTTTCTGTATGTTTATTATTTTTATTTTTTCTATTTTCTGATTTGAATAAAATAATGCACGTTTACATTTTTATGCACCTGACTTCTGGTCTGTTGTGTCTGTTTTATCCCGCACCTTCACAGGCATTCATATGGAAGGCGATGTTTGCCATGCCTGCAGTTCCACAGCCAGACTATGTGTGTCTGCCTGATTAAGGGCAGCCCCTTATAAATCTTAATTTGCATGGCACAGTTCTGCATTGCGCGATGTACACATCATACTATTGCTCTGAATAAACCTATGTGTGGCATATGCAGGTGTACACACCCTTTTTGCATGGCGTACTTTATTTGTGCACTGCTGTGTTATTGCATACGTGAGGCACATTTGTCCCTTTTGAATATTGCGCCTCCACATTATTTCCATTTTGGTCCTCGCATATCGGTTTTCTGCCCCACAGTCCTTTTGAAAATGGGGGCCTTAGGGTTTTATGGAAATCTTTATTCTAAAACTAGTAATAAACATTAGCAGAAATAAATTATTAGGGTATGTCGCAGTTTTCAATACGTAATTGTATTCAGTCCTCCTTTAAAAATAGAGAGGAACTACAAACAGTAGTTTTATCATTTAGAAAGAGCAAAGCAGTCGGCTCTGATGGCCTTGCAGCTGAATTTTACATGGCCTTTTTTGAAGATTTGGCCCCTTGGTTACTAAAATTATTAACTGAATTCAAATCTGGGTCTGGGATGCCCCCTGTTTTTCAGAAGCAGATGTTATTCTTATACAAAAGAGAATAAAGACCCTCTTGATATTTTAAATTATCTATCATCTGATCTTCCTTTTAAATTACGATAATAAAAGTGTAATTAAATTAATAGCAGCCAGGTTAGCAGAAGTTATTCCAGGAATAATGAAGGAGAACGTAAAGGGTTTGATAAAGGGAAGAACTGTTTTTCAAGCTGTAGAAACAGTGCGATTAATCTTGGATTTAGTTAAAAAGTGGACAAATGATACAGTTATGACCTGTCTTGATGCCCTTATGGTGTTTGACCTGTTAGATTGTGATTTCTTATGTCTGTGTTTGGAGAAGTAGGCCTTTCAAAAATCTATACTAAATATTATTAAGCTTCTGTATTGGACCCTTGTGGTATGTTTAAGATCACATTTTGTAAATCTAAATCATCCCAATTTTCAACGGAGCTAGACAAGGTTGTCCACTATCTCCTCATTTGTTTATTTTGCAATTAGAAAAGTTTTAAATAAATATGAGATCAAATGAAAGTATTAAGGGAGTTATTACTTAGGCTGGGGAAATTAAAATAAGCAGATACGTTGACAATTTACTTATAATTTTATCTCGAATCAGTAGTTTGTTTCCAGCATTAATGGAAGAAAGTCACTGCTTTGGAAATGTATCTGGTTATGAGGTGAATACCTCTAAAGTTTCTGTTTTACAGCCCAACCCATTCTTTATGGCAAATACTGTCTTACTTGGAGATATAAATATTCCAGATCATATCAAATATTTAGGAATTTATGTATGTTTCACACAAGAGAAAATTATACAAAAAAACTTATCTATAAAAGCAAAGAATGATTCATTGTCACAATGTGGGATGGCATTTCCATTGTCCCCGTGGGGTAGAGCTGTTTTCAAGGATGACCTAGGAGCACTGAAAAGGAGGTTAAGTGACTTGTTCAGAGTCACATAATATGCATCTGCAGGTTGTGGGAATCAAACCCAGGTCTGCTGGATATACCAAGCACATATGCAGCTTGTTTCCCTAACCTTTGGGGTATACTGCCAGGGCCCAGTTTAAGAAGTTTTTATGGAGAGAGTCTCTCCCAGGATTTCATGGAATACTGTGATCATTCACCAGTCTAAGGGAGGTTTAGGTTGTTCGGATCCCTATGTCTATTACACGGCTATAAGATATAAAAAGATTTTAGAATGGGCATATAAGTCAATATGGTCTAGGGATTGGAATCAAATATTATTTCATGAACTGCTAAAAATGGTGAACCATTATTAATCTAAATAGTGCATTATTTAAACACTTAGGAAGAATTGTTAAGCAGTGTTATGGAAGAAGCAAAGGTTTTATGCTCTTTCTTGATTCAAGTTTATCTTTGGAGAGTAATGTTAACAAATGAGAAAGAAATAAGGTATTTTTTTTGGCCGGCCCATCGGCGCAGTGGTAGCGCTACCGCTCATGACGCTGGTGACCTGGGTTCGGAAACGAGCCCGAGGAACTGGAGGGCCGGCCGGGGGGAGAAGACTGACCGTCCATGGGACTGCTCGCCTTCTCCAGGGAGGGAGGGGGGAGAAAGTCCGGAGCTTGACTGACCCCAGGCGGAGGCCTGGGGTACAGCAAGGGCCTGACCAATTCAGGAGGGTTGGGGCATGCCAGACGTCAGCAGAGCTCCACCTTGACGTCAGGGCACATGGCACGCCCAGAGAAACAGGGGAAAAACACTTCAATGGCTCCAGGTAGACGGAGCACCAGCACTGATCTCAATGGTCCCCTGCCTGTTCCACACGGCAGCCCCGACGAAGTAACATTAGTTCAGGGTGCTTGGCCCCCACCTTGTCCCCGCCTGGGGGGTAGATCCAAGGCTACGTGGGGGGACTGCCGTGGGGCTCCAAGCATGGAAGGAACTGAGGCAGATGCCAGGCACTCCTGAAGAAGCGGAGCGTAGGGGGCAGGGAAGGCGGAAAACAGCAAGTTCAAAAAAAAAAAAAAAGAAAGAAGGTCTTTTTTTTAATTCTATTTCTGCGCCACTCTCAGGGAACTCTCTCTGGTATCCTCTGTCCTCCGGGCTCTACCTTCCACCTGAGACACTGTCCTTCTCCCTAGCTCCAACTCAATATATCCCCTGGCTCTGAACCCCCCAAGGAGGGGCCACCCTATCCATCCAGGGTGCTCTATCTATAGTGTAGAGTGTTGGGCCAAGCAAGCGGGGCATGGAGAGGAGAGCGCCCGGTGTTGGGAGCGTGGTCCAGGGCAGAGGTGCCTTCACCTAGCCCCAAGGATGGGGATTTTCTCTTGTTTCCTCCCAGGAGTGTGGCATGCAATGACGCCTCCACACGGCTACCCTGCTGGCATCTGCCGCACTCCACCCCCTTACGTCGACCAGTGAACCTGCTGTAACCCCATTCTCCATCGGGGGCTGCCAGGACACAGGGAAACCCTGGATCCCACCCCAGGGACAGGAGAGCTATCCTCCAGACGCTCAGTCCGCTCACTCCCCTGCCAACTATCGGCTACCTGAGTCCATCACCAAACCCAGGTCACCGGCATGGCACGAGGTGTGGCATCCAGTGCCTTAACCCTCAGCACCACCGGACTGGCTAAGAAATAAGGTCCTGGTGTTATCTTTTTCTGTTATAGGTTTCTGTAATTAGTCTGACTTAATCAGGGAGGGAGGGAGACTTCATTTCTTTTCAAGCTTACAGTAGTTAGGAATTTTTAGAGATTTCAAACTGAATCTATTGATTATGGCCTATAAAAGAAGGGATGCAACTCAGAGGTTGAGCACATGTTTTGCATGTGTGAGGCCCAGGGTTCAATCCCTGGCTTCTTCACACTTACACTGGAAGAGAGGAGGAAACAGGAAGATATGATAGAAACCTTCAAGTATCTAAAGGGCATTAACAAGGTGCAGATGGGTGACATCTTTCAGTATAGGAGGGGTACAAGAATGAGGGGCATGATATGAGGCTGGAGGGCAGATGAGGGCGAAATGTGCGGAAGGTTTTTTTCTGGGCAGGTGGTAGATGCAAGGAATAGCCTACCCCAGGAGGTGGTGAGGTCAGCACAGTGGGATTCAAGCATGCATGGGATAGAAACATAGAATTTGACGGCAGATAAGGACCGCTTGGCCCACCCAGTCTGCCCATTTACCTACTCTAATGGATAAGCTGCAGATCCTAGTTAACCAGCAGCCTACTTTTTCCTACCCCCACCCCCTAGAATTGCCTTATGACTGTCCCATGCATGCTTGAATTCCACCACTGTTTTTGACTCCACAACCTCCTCTGGAAGGCTGTTCCATGCATCCACAACCCTCTCTGTGAAAAAATACTTCCTTAAATTACCTCTGAGCTGCCCCCTCTATCTTCAAATTGTGCCCCCTTGTTCTTGCACACCTCTTTTTGAGAGATGCTACCCTCTTGGACTTTGTTGATTCCTTGAGGTACTTGAAAGTTTCTATCATGTCCCCTCTCCTCCTTTCCTCGAGGCTATACATATTAAGCTCCTTAAGTCTCTCTTCATATGTCTTCGGTGCAGACCCTGCACCATTTTAGTTGCCCTCCTCTGGACAGCTTCCATCCTGTCTATGTCTTTCTGAGATTGGGTCTCCAGAACTGCATGCAGTACTCCAGATGGGGTCTCACCAGCTGTCTGTACAGAGGGATAATACTTCCTGTTTTCTACTGGTGATGCCTCTCCTATGCATCCCAGTATCCCCCAGCCCTCCTTGCTGCCCTCTCACATTGCTTGCCCATCTTTAGGTCATCTGATATAACTACTCCCAGGTCCCTTTCCATTTTGTTGTTGTTAGTATCTCACCCCATTGTGTACTCTTCCCTGGGTTTTGTTTCCCAGGTGCATTACCTTGCACTTCTTAGCATTGAATCTAAGCTGCTATACATTTGACCATTCCTCTAACCTTGCCAAGTCCTTCTCATCCTTTCCACCCCACTTTGTGCATCAACTCTGTTGCAGATCTTTTGTCATCTGCAAAGAGACATACTTTTCCTTCCAGTCCCTCTGCAATGTCGCTTATAAAGACATTGAAGAGGACTAGTCTAATACTGAACCTTGATTTACTCACTAGTAACCCCTTTCTTCAGAGTGGACTCCATTTACTATTACTCTCTGTGTCCTATTCTCCAGCCAATTCTTTACCCAGGCTGTCATCTTGGGACCCACTCCCAGGCTGGCTAACTTGTATATTAATCTTTTGTGTGGGACTGTGTCAAATGCCTTGCTAAAGTCTAGGTAGGCCACGTCCACAGCCCCTCCCTGATCTACTACTTTGGTCACCCAGTCAAAGAAATCTATCAGATTTGTCTGGCATGACCTTCCCGCTGTGAATCCATGCTGCCTTGGGTCCTGAGCCCCTCTGGCCTCTAGATACTCAACAATTCTTTCCTTCAGAAGTGATTCCATCATTTTGCCTATCACTGAGGTTAAACTAACAGGTCTGTAGTTTCCTGCTTCTGCCTTGCTCCCACTTTTGTGAAGGGGAATCACATCTGCCCTCCTCCAGTCCTCAGGTACCACCCATCCTCCCATGATTTGTTAAAGAGGGTAGTCAGTGGTGTCACTAGTTCTACCCTTAGTTCTTTTAGAGTTCTGGGATGAATCCCATCAGGCCCCATTGCTTTGTCCACCTTCAGTTTTAAGAGTTCTTTCAGAACCCTTTCTTCTGTAAATGGGCTGGTATCAACTTCTGTATCCAGAGTGTTTCTACTGTTTGTTTTAGGTACCTCCCCTCTTCCTTTGTAAATACTGAGCAAAATATTTGTTTAGTATCTCTGCCTTTTCACAGTCACCTCTGCCCACCCTCCTCCCTCCCTTTATTAAGCCTCACTATCCCTCCTTGGTCTTCCTTCGCTCCCTGATGTACCTATAAAGGTTTATCCCCCTCTTAACTGAGTTGGCTATCTTTTCCTCGGTTTGGGCCTTTGCTGTTCAACTGCCTTCCAGCTTCTTTTTGCTTTAACTGATACAGTTCTCTGTCCTGCTCCTTCTGTGATTCCTTGTACTTCCTGAATGCTTTCTTTTTCTCTTGAACCTTCACCGCCACTTCCTTTGAGAACCATAGTGGTTTCTTACATCGTTTCGTTTTGTTTATTTGCTTCACACTAAGGCTTGTTACCTCTGTGATGGCAGTTTTTATTATTCCCCATTGTTCTTCCACCCCTCCTTCCTGCCTATTTGCTAGTGCATTCCTTAGGCACTCACCCATTTTGGCAAAGTCAGCCCTCCTAAAGTCCAGTACTTTTGTCTTTATGTGCGGTTTGACTCTGTTGCTGTGTTTATTGTGAACCATACTGTTCGATGGTCGCTAGTTCCCAGATGGCTACCCACTTCTACATCTGTGATCCTTCTTCATCTCCATTTGAGAGAACCAGGTCTAAGATTGCTCCCTCTCGAATGGGCTCCAATACTAGTTGTCTAGGCATGCCCCTGTAGGGCATCTAGAATAACCCCACTCTTCAAGTGGCTGCTGCAACTGCACTCCAGTTAACATCTGCATATTCAGATCACCCATCAGCAATATCTCCCTTTTCTGCCATTCTAAGTATACTTTCTATCATTTCCTTGTCCATTTCCTCCCCTGAGAAGGGGTCTGATACAACCCTGTTCGGATTGTGGTGCCATTGCCGGTCTCCAAATTTACCCACAGTGCTTCTTCTCCTCCCTGTTTTCCCTTTTGTTCTGTTGCTTTGATTCCTTCCCTTATGTAAAGAGCTACTCCTCCTCCTCTTTTACCCTCCCTGTCCCTCCTGGATGGGCATAAGGGAACCCTAGAGGTGGGAAGGAGAGGCTAAAGCCGATGATTGAGTAGGGTCAGAAGCCGCTGATACAGGTAGGGTAAACGGATAGACTGGATGTGCCTAGCGGTCCTTATCTGCTGTCACGTTTCTATGTTTCTATGTAAGGGGAAATAGGTTGGTACCTTATTATACTGGGCTTCTCCCCAATTTCTTAGATTCAGGTATGGGTAAGATTAAAACTAGGTGGGGTGCAGAGTTACCATTTGTTACTGTTACTTCCCTTTAGGTAAGCTTATTTAGATATGCTAATAAATTTGACACTAATATGCATAATAAAACCGTTCCAGTAAAAATTATTTCTTAGGCATACATGACTCCGTCTAAATTGTATAGAACATGGTTGATGCCTAATATGTGTTGCCAGCATAAATACAGGCAACATTTTAATTTGTCATATCTGTTATGATCATTTAAGTTTATTAGTGAGGTATGGCTGGACACTGTTTTGTGTGCGACTGATATGTGCTTACCACTCTGTAAACTGAAAATGTATAAATAAAAGTAATTATTTTAGAACAAAATTAATATTTGAGAGGAGGAAAACAAGATACTGAACAAAGGGTGTTCAGAAAACCCTATTCAACTATGGATCAATGCTTTATTCTGCAGCCTCTAATTGAAAAATATCTACTGGAGCGAAAGCTGAAGATACATTTAGCTTTCATTGGTTTGAAAGGGGCCTTTGATGGGGAGTTCAGAAATCTTTTATGATAAAAACTTAAAAGGCAGGGGAAAAACCAAACTCAGCTTACATTCTACCACCTGGGGCCAATATTGGGGAAAGCGGAGCAAAAGCAGTATGCAGAGGTTATCTGGCTGAATACAGGGACATGTCAGAGCAGCGCAACAGCAAGTAGGGATGCCCTGATAGGATCTTGGCTGTATGCAGCCCATAGGGATGGACAGAGAACAGCACCCCCGGACCTGATAGCACCGGCAGCCGCCCACATAATATTCTGCTGGCAACATGCAAATGAGCCCATTCGGCACTCACGGCACTAAGGGGCCACATGCATGCCCACCATGGGCTCATCTGCACAGGAAGTGGAGGGATGCTGTGTCCCTACAGAGGCCACCTGCCATGCACGCAGGGTGGTGAGTGGCCCCTCTACACCCCAAACACCCATCCCTGCAAGTTACATGACCTCCCTGTTGTCAAGTGACACCCCCTGCCCTGCGATCCCTGTCCTCCTAACAGATGAGTTATTCCCTGCTGTCTAGTGGCACCCCTGTCCTCCAATCCCCTTCCCAGTAATTGTATAGGTCTTCCCTGGTGTCTAGTGGCACTCCCCCTTCGATCCACATCCCTATAATTGAATAGTTATTCTCTGGCATTTAGCAGCCCTCACACCGCCCACACCAAGTAAACTACTCTGCCACCACCCCTTACTTCTGTGGATCTACGATTGGTCAACAACAAAATGTTTTATTTATTTATTTTTATTTTTATTTATTTATTTCAGTTTAGGATTAATATCTTTGAGCCGAGGGTTCATTTACAAAGGCTCCAAGTCATAGTCAAACAGTACACAGCAACACATAACAGTACCTACAGGTGAACATAAAATAATCAGCAAGCAAACAACAGTATTACAGGATTACAGTTCCCATGCAGAAGAGTACAGGCTAGCCACAGCAATATCTCAATCGACACACTAGGAGAGAGAGGGCCCAACGCATTGAGAAGTACTAGGGCAACCTGGCTGAGGGAGCCAGGCAGCATGTTAGCAGCCAGAGGGGAAAGAATCAGTCAGGAAGTAAGGTGGGAGCAGCCAATGAATAGCCTTGTCCAGTTGAGAGGTGACGGGCGGGAGAGAGGGATGAACAGAAAGATGGTACAAACCGCCAGAGATAGCCTTGTCCAATTGCACTGTGGTGGTGGTGGGAGGGGAGTGGGGGATGGTAGAGAGAAGTGAGAAGGGGAGGAACCTCAAAGGCCAGAGGCTTGGGGGAGGGGAAGGTGTAGGTAGTTAAGGTTGTGCAGGACCAGATACTGAAATAGCGTCTCGGCTAGATAGCGCAGTTGCATATAGAAACATAGAAACATAGATTTTGACAGCAGATAAGGACCGCTTGGCCCATCCACTCTGCCCATTTCACTACCTAATGGATAAGCTGCAGATCCTAGTAAACCAGCAGCCTACTTCTTTCTACCCCCACCCCTTAGAATTGCCTTATGGCTGTCCCATGCATGCTTGAATTCAACCACTGTTTTTGACTCCACAACCTCCTCCAGAAGGCCGTTCCATGCATCCACAACCCTCTCTGTGAAAAATACTTACATTACCTCTGAGCCACCCCCATCTTCAAATTGTGCCCCTTGTTCTTGCACACCTCTTTTTGAAAGATGCTACCCTCTTGGACTTTGTTTATACCCTTGAGGTATCATGTCCCCCTCTCCCTCCTTTCCTCGAGGCTATACATATTAAGCTCCTTTAGTCTCTCTTCATATGTCTTCTGGTGCAGACCTGCACCATTTTAGTTGCCCTCCTCTGGACAGCTTCCATCTTGTCTATGTCCTTGCCGGAGATTGGGTCTCCAGAACTGCACAGTACTCAGATGGGGTCTCACCAGCTGTCTGTACAGAGGGATAACAACTTCCTGTTTTCTACTGGTGATGCCTCTCCCTATGCATCCCAGTATCCCTTAACCCCCCCCTCTCATATTGCTTGCCACCTTTAAATCATCTGATATGACTACCCCAGGTCCTTTCCATTTTGTTGTTGTTAGTATCTCCCCCCATTGTGTACTCTTCCCTGGGTTTGTGTTTCCCACGTACATTACCTTGCACTTAGCTTAAATCTAAGCTGCCATACATTTGACCATTCCTCTAACCTTACCAAGTCACTTCTCATCCTTTCCACCCCACTTTGTGCATCAACTCTGTTGCAGATCTTTGTGTCATCTGCAAAGACATACTTTCCTTCTAGTCCCTCTGCAATGGCTTATAAAGACATTAGAGAGGGCAGTCCTAATACTGAACCCTGCGGTACCACACTAGTAACCCCCTTTCTTCAGAGTGGACTCCATTTACTATTACCCTCTGTGTAAGACCAAGGGAGGTTTAGTGAGGCTTAATAAAGAGGAGGGAGGGTGGGCAGAGGGTGACTGTGAAAAGGCAGAGATACTAAACAATTTTTTGCTCAGTATTTACAAAGGAAGTGGGGTAGGTACCTAAAACAAACAGTAGAAACACTCTGGATACAGAAGTTGATACCAGCCCATTTACAGAAGAAAGGGTTCTGAAAGAACTCTTAAAACTGAAGGTGGACAAAGCAATGGGGCCTGATGGGATTCATCCCAGAATTCTAAAAGAACTAAGGGTAGAACTAGTGACACCACTGACTACCATCTTTAGCAAATTGTGGGAGGATGGGGTGGTACCCGAGGACTGGAGAAGGGCAGATGTGATTCCTTCACAAAAGTGGGAGCAAGGCAGAAGCAGGAAACTACAGACCTGTTAGTTTAACCTCAGTGGTAGGGAAATGATGGAATCACTTCTGAAGGAAAGAATTTTGAGTATCTAGAGGCCAGAGGCTCAGGACCCAAGGCAGCATGGATTCACAGCGGAAGATCATGCCAGACAAATCTGATAGATTTCTTTGACTGGGTGACCAAAGTAGTAGATCAGGGAGGGGCTGGGGACATGGCCTACCTAGACTTTAGCAAGGCATTTGACACAGTCCCACAAGTAATATACAAGTTAGGCCAGCCTGGGGTGGGTCCCAAGATGACAGCCTGGGTAAAGAATTGGCTGGAGAATAGGACACAGAGAGCATAGTAAATGGAGTCCACCCAGAAGAAAGGAGGGTTACTAGTGGGGTACCGTAGGGTTCAGATTAGATCAGTCCTCTTCAATGTCTTTATAAGGACATTGCAGAGGGACTGGAAGGAAAAGTATGTCTCTTTGCAGATGACACAAAGATCTGCAACAGAGTTGATGCAAAGGTGGGTGGAAAGGATGAGAAGGACTTGGCAAGGTTAGAGGAATGGTCAAATGTATGGCAGCTTAGATTCAATGCTAAGAAGTGCAAGGTAATGCACCTGGGAAACAAAAACCCAGGGGAAGAGTACACAATGGGGGGGAGATACTAACAACAACAAAAATGGAAAGGGACCTGGGGGTAGTCATATCAGATGACCTAAAGGTGGGCAAGCAATGTGAGAGGGCAGCAAGGAGGGCTGGGGGGATACTGGGATGCATAGGGAGAGGCATCACCAGTAGAAAACAACAAGTTATTATCCCTCTGTACAGACAGTTGGTGAGACCCCATCTGGAGTACTGCATGCAGGTCTGGAGATCCAATCTCCGCAAAGACATAGACAGGATGGAGCCTTCCAATTGTCTGGGAACATACCCAATCTTAGGGAGGCATTGAAGACCTTGGTGAGCGGGGCAGCGATTTCATTTAGGGTGAGTGCAACCATCTTCATGTCAATAAGGTCGCTTCCCATCCAGATTTTTCCTATGACTTGCTTGACGAATTTTATTGTCACAGTTCTAGTTAATACCCTGAAGTAGAAGGGTGGGGGTCTGTTTTTGGGAGAGAAGGGTGAAAATTGATTGGAGGGCTGGTTTGATGGTGCATGGGTGAGGTAGTCATTTGGTAACACATTGCTTAGGTCAGTGAAGGCGATGTTGAAAGCATTTGCGATATCCCTTTGGTTCTGCAGTGTTTCAGATTCGGTTACAATGAGGTTGGGGGCGGGCCCTGGAGGTACTTCCCATAAGGGATCTCACTGATTCCCAAAACCCCCTTCCAGAGCCCCAGTTCCTGCCGAGTAGGGCATTGTAATAGGTTGCCTTAGCAATACGTATGAGCTTTCTGGCTGTCTTGTAGACTATGAGGTCTGCCTGCTTCTCCGACGCCATGGCCCTATGCTAAAGGTTGTCTCTGAGGCGCATACATTCCAGGAGTGAGCCTGTTAGTCAGGGGCAAGTTAATCCTCTGACGTTTTGGGGTTTGTACAGCACGAAGATGTCACATGCAGAGGTGAAGATCTTACAAAAGTAGTCAAGGGCTTGGTTTCCATCCTTAGCCTGTCCAGCAGGGACCAATCTGCCTCCTTCATGTACTGCTTAAAGGTATCCAGCAGCCCTGTTCTCAAGGTTCAATTTCTGGAGATCTGGGGTGGGCATTTAGTGAACTTATTAGTCCAGGTGCACAGTACCAGGGAATGATCACTGAGGGAGTCAGGTAGGACCAACACCTCAGTGATGTGTTCTGGGCAGGAGGTAAGTAGCCAGTGAATGAAGGAGTTAGTGCCCATGTGGTAGTTCTGTCTAGTAAGTTGATTAACCAGCTGGATCAAGTAGAGGCTGACTATTTGGTTTCTAACTGCAGTGGCATTTTGCGAATACTAGTTAATGTTGAAGTCCCTGACAATGACTTGTTCCCAGTTTTGGTTATGCTGCCCCAGATTATTTATAAACTGCTCAAAGCCAGCGGGGTGTGTACTGGGGTGTGTACTGAGGGGTAAGTATACTGTGGAGAGTAGAAGCACTTTGTTTTGTAGGCCTAATGTAAGTTTTAATGTTAGAATTTGTGCTTCCTTAGTGTGGTGGCTGCAGGGCATTACTTGTCCTTTAATATGACATCTAAGATAGACAAGGCAGTCACCCCTCATTTCGACAAACGATCCTGGTGGAACATTTTGTATCCTCCCAGGGCTACAGCCTCATCAGTGACCTTAGGGGATAGCCAGGTTTCAGTGAGGGTGATAATGTCTGGCTTATGCTGCTTGACCCATGCCTGGAATTGTGGAATTTTAGGGAGGAGACTACCTATGTTTAGGGAGGCAATCTTTAGATGGCCCAGTTTCGAGATAGGGCAAGCAGGGAGGCCAGGGTTGGGGTACACATTTCCTGATAGAAGCAGCATTATTAGAATAAACTTTCTAAAGTAGCGAGACCAGGGCACCCTGGTGGCAAATTTTCACTTTGTGTCCCTAGTCATTGTTGGCGCAGTTGCGAGCATGTGGTGGCTCAGCAGGACAGCAGCAGCAGGGAGTCTCCAAGTGGAAGGGGGTTCATAGGGCAAGGCCAGGTGATTCATTGTAGTGGACAGGTAGGGATCTGAAGAGGTTCCGGTGTCTGTGTGCTGCCAGTTTTGGGTTGTACTATTGAGGGTAGTTGGGTCCATTGTTGGTGGTGTATTAGCCATATGTGCAACTAACCTAAAGTAGCAGGAGCACCAGTTTGGTTTGAGGTGGCATAATGTTTATGGAGATAGAGGTGCATCAAATGCAAAAGATCGGGGGCAGGTGAGAATGTCCAAAACTGGACTTGGAGACGAGAGAAGAGAGATCTGGGAGCAAACCTGATTGTTAGGGGAGCAGCTGTGGGCTAGTCCAATGAGAGCTGTGCAATGTGTTAACCAATGGGAGGAGAAGTGATGAGAGTGGGAGGGGCTCAAGCATATTTAATTAAGGTAGGCGGAGGGGGCCGGTGGGGGGGGGCAAAAATTTTCCAAAAGCGCCACACACCCAGTGCAACGTGCTACACCGAGACAGCCGCAAGCCCCAATCTGAAAACCACACACCTTCAGCGGCAGAAGAGAGACCCCTTGCCTTGGGTAGCAATTAGCCAATCAGAGGCAGCTGCCAGGTTGAAGTGGCCAGTAGCGGGGAAGCTTGAAGCGCTGCCAGCCAATTAACAGTGCAGTACACACATTTAGGCTTTGGATTTTAGCAAAGGAAAGGCAGTCTCCACTGTAGCCTATCTTACAATACAGCAGGCACTACTATTTTCTGGAGGTTAACACAAACTTTTCCAAATTTTCCAAAGCACCACACACACCCAGTGCAACCTGCTACACCGAGACAGCCGCAAGCCCCAGTTCTAAAACCATACACCCTCAGTGGCAGGAGAGAGACCCCTCGCCTCGGGCAGCAATTAGCCAATCGGAGGCAGCTGCCGGGTTGAAGCGGCCAGTAGCGGAGAAGCTTGAAGCGCTGCCAGTCAATCATTGGAGCAGGCTAGAAACCTGAGTGTCCATACCTGAGTTGCTTCTGGAAGGTGGGCAGGAAGATGCAGCTGGCCGTGTCAGAGCCGAGCTGCAGCAGTAGAATGGCCCAGTTGCGGGCACTATCTGGAAAGAGGAAGAAAATGTAGTGAAACTTTTGTCAAACAACCATACAGTGAAACCGTCATGTCAACCACATTTGTGTCAGCATACAGTTTCTAACTTACTGACATGTTTTCTTCAGGGGGCTTAGCCCCCAAACCCACCACAAGGGGGGCTGTGCTCCCTGCACCCCCACACTAAAAATAATCAACTCCGAGTTGAAGCTGATTAGTGGCGGGGCAAGACTTCAGAAGTATAAGAAAACACAGAAGGAGCAGGACAGAGAGCTGTACCAGTTAAGGCAGAAGGAAGCAGGGAGGAAAGTCAGAATAGCAAAGGCCCAAACTGAGGAAAAGATAGCCAACTCAGTTAAGAAGGGGATAAAACCTTTATAGGTACATCAGCGTGAAAAGACAAAGGAGGGATAGTGAGGCTGAATAGAATGAACAGTGGGTGGGCAGAGGGGACAGTGAAAAGCAGGAAACTGAACGAATATTTCTGCTCAGTATTCACAAAAGAGGAGGGGAAGTGCCTATTCCAATTAACAGAAGCACTCTTGATAGGGGGGTCGATCCCAGTCCTTTCACAGAAGAAAGGGTTCTGCAAGAATCTCCTAAAACTGAAGGTGGACAAAGCAATGGGTCCTGATGGAATTCACCCCAGAATTCTAAAAAGAATTAAGGGAGGAACTAGTGAAACCACTGGCTACTCTTTTTAATAAATCATGGGAGGATGGTGGTACCGAGGACTGGAGGAAGGCGGTTGTGATTCCCTTCACAAAAGTGGGTCCAAGACAGAGGCAGGAAACTACAGACCTGTCAGTCTGACTCTATGGTAGGGAAAGTGATGGAGTCACTTCTGAAGGAAAGAATAGTCGAGTACCTAGAGGCCAGTGGAGCACAGGACCCAAGGCAGCGTGGGTTCACAGCGGGAAGGTCATGTCAGACGAATCTAATAGATTTCTTTGACTGGGTGACCAAAGTAGTAGATCAGGGAGGGCTGTGGACATGGCCTACCTAGACTTTAGCAAGGCATTTGACACAGTCCCACACAAAGATTAATAGTCAAATTAACCAGCCTAGAGTGGGACCCAGGGTGGTAGCCTGCAAAACATTGGCTGGACAACAGGACACAGAAGGTAATTGTAAATAGAGTCCATTCTGAAGAAAGGGGGGTTACTAGTGGGGTACCGGAGGGTTCAGTATTGGGTCCAGTCCTTTTTATGTTTGCTTGCATGCATGTGCAAGAAACATAGTGCCATCATCGGAGATTTCGGAGGTGTGTCACCTCCTCCTCCAATTCAGGCAGTGTGCTGGCAGGCGCGGCCCCTGTAAGCTAATGCATTTTGGAGCTGTCTATGACACGCTCAAAATGCAGTGGCATACAGATTGAAAGGGGAGCTACACTTGAGTGAGCAGCGATAAGAAGCTGCTCACGCCAGCACCCCCCAGCCGCATGCGCGCCCGCAGACGCAGTGTATAGCCGACGGGTGCCCAATCCCCGCCGGCTGAGCTGCACGCCTCCTCCACCCCCCAGTAGTTGGTGCCACGCTGGAGCCCACCCCAGCATGGCAATCAGTCATTTTGCCGACGGGGTGCCTAACTCTGGCCAGCTGAACGCCTCAAAACTTCAGCCACGCTGGGAGCCCACCCCAGCGTGGCAAACGGTCCCGCGAGTTTTTTAATTTTTTGCCGATGGGGTGTCCAACTCCGCCGACTGAACGCCCCCCTGTCCTTGTGCCACGCTGAGAGCCCACTCCATCGTGGCAAACGGTCCCACAACGCCTTTTTTATTTTTTTACCTGTAAGAAAAACGGTCCAGCGGGAGCGCCTCCAACCCCCCACAACCCGCACTCCACCCACTGTGCACCCAGCCTCCCCACACCCCTCACCCCATACTTACCTCCGGACTCCGCGACGATCTTCGGTGGACCGGGAACACGTCTGCACTCTTCAAAGCCGACCGCGAACTGAGGAAATGCCGGTAAGCTGTATAATGGGCTAGATAGGGAGGTTTCAACTTTATTGCATATCTCAGCCATTTTTGGGAATTTTTGAACCAAATTTTCAACATGGGGTTTTTGGGACCCCTTCTCATGAATGATGTCACTTTCATGGCGTTATTCAGGCCCGAAGGGTGATTTTTGCGCGGTGACTGAAATCACTTCGGCCGAATACCGCCATGACAGTGACATCATTCATGAGTAGGGGCCCAAAACCCCATGTTGAATATTTGGTGCCAAAATTAAAAAAAATGACTGTTTAACAAGCGTGCGTTGCGCAGTTCCTACGCAGGCTCGTAAGTTCGCGAAATTTCAATATTTTCACTCCAGATTTTCAACATTGCCATTTCACCACACCTTCTTATGAGCAGTACAGCTGTCATTTTTCACATCTCACCCAAAATGTGTTTCCACCCATGTAGCACAGAATGACACAGTCAGTGTGAGAAATCAATGTACGGGACAAATTAAGAAAATCATAGTGACACTGTTCATGAGCAGAGGTCTTGAAATGGCTATGTTGAAAATTTGGTGAAAAAATTCCTAAAATGACTGTTTTAGAGTGCGTTGCACAGTTCCTACGCACGCTCATAGGTTTGCAAATTTTCAATATTTCCACTCCAGATTTTCAACATTGCCATTTTTCCACACCTTCTTATGAGTAGTACAGCTGTCATTTTTCACATCTCACCCAAAACGTGTTTCCGCCCATGTAGCGCACAATGGCGCAGTTGTTGTGCGAACTCAGTGTATGGGACACATTAAGAAAATCACAGTGTCACTGTTCATGAGCAGAGATCTTAAAATGGCAATGTTGAAAATTTGGTGACAGAATTCCTAAAAATGACTGTTTTACGAGTGTGCGTTGCACAGTTCCCACGCACGCTCGTAGGTTTGCGAATTTTCAATATTTCCACTCCAGATTTCCAACATTGCCATTTTTCCACACCTCCTTATGAGCAGTACAGCTGTCATTTTTCACATCCTGCCCAAAACGTGTTTCACCCCATGTAGCGCACAATGGCGCAGTCGGTGTGCAAACTCAATGTATGGGACACATTAACAAAACCACAGTGACACTGTTCATGAGCAGAGGTCTTAAAATGGCTATGTTGAAAATTTGGTGAAAAAATTCCTAAAATGACTTTTACGAGCGTAGTTGTACAGTTCCTATGCATGCTCATAAGTTTGCAAATTTAATATTTTCACTCTAGATTTTCAACACGTCCATTTTATTAACTTCCTTATGAACAGTACAGCTGCAATTTTTCATATGTCACCAAAATGTATTTATCGCACATGTAGCGCACAATGGTGCTGTTGGAAAGAAAGCAATGTTTAGGACAGATTAAGAAAATCACAGTTACACTGTTCATGAGCAGAGGTCTTAAAATGGCTATGTTGAAAATTTGGTGACAAAAGTCCATAAAATGACTGTGTTACGAGTGAGCATTGTGCAGTTTCCACGCATCCTCGTTAGTTCATGACTTTGTAATATTTTCAGTCCAGATTTTCACTAGTGGCATTTTTCAACACTTCCTTATGAACAGTACAGCTGCCATTTTCACAACATGGCGAAGTGTTTTCACACTTTCAGTGCAGAGATGCGTGGTCGCTGTGGGAAATCATTGTTCGGCACAGATAAAGAAAATCACAGTGACACTGTTCATGATTGAGGCACCAAAATGCCTGAGTTGACAATCTGCTGTAAAAATCCCCAACCTAATTATATAACGGGTGTGCGTTGCACAGTTTCTATGTACGCTCGTGACTTCACCATTTTTTTAAATATTTTTACTACACATTTGCAACATAGCCATTTTTACACCTCCCCATGAAAGAGTACAGCTGTCATTTTTTACATCCTGTTCGGAATATTTTTGCACCTGTGGTGCTAAATGCCGTAGTCACTGTGCATAAGCAGCTTTCGGCTACCAAACTGATATTCCCCCTGTTCATGAGGTGGGGTCACAAAACAAACATGTTGAAAATTTGGAGTTAAAATACCAACGAATGCCTGAGGTATTAGGCTTTTCAACTAAATCGCCCAACCCTATAGAGAATGACAGGAATCAGGGGTGTGACTTGGGATTCTTGCCTGTGATGCTCATACCATTCCACACCCTGCAGTCACTGAGAGGCATCGAGGTATGCCTTGGACTCTTCGGCCCTAAACTTCACCCCATTCTCCTATATCGCACCCATCTCACTGTATTTCCTAATGAAATGGGGTGTGCATAAGGGCCAAAGACCCCAAGGAACACGTGACACTTGTCAGTCTCTGCAGAGTGGGGTGTGGTGAAATGGCGTGGCCGTTATGCCTGACGACCCAAATGCACACCCCAATGCCTGTCACTCTCTGCAGGGTGGTGGTGGGGTTGGCTTCAGTTCAATACTTCACTGCCATTCCTATTACGCAGCTCTGTAACTTCTACACTACCACTGCTAATGCCAGCAAGCAAACATTCGGCATTGACAAATGCATGTTAATGTCTTCATCAGTGACATTGCAGAGGGACTGGAAGGAAAAGTATGCCTTTTTGCAGATGACACAAAAATCTGCAACAGGGTTGATACACAAGGAGGCGTGGAAAGGATGAAAAGGGACTTGGCAAGGTTGGAGGGATGGTCAGAAGTATGGCAGCTAGGATTCAATGCAAAGAAGTGCAAATAATGCACCTGGGAAACAAGAACCCAGGGAAGATGCACAATGGGTGGGGAGGTAGTAACAACAACAAAAAGGAAAGGGACCTGGGGTAATCATATCAGATGACCTTAAGGTTAGCAAGCAATGTGAGAAGGCAGTAGGGAGGGCTGGGGTATACTGGGATGTATAGGGAGAGGCATCAGCAGCAGAAAACAGGAAGTTGTTATCCCTCTGTACAGACAGTTGGTGAGACCCCATCTGAGTACTGTGTCCAGTTCTGGAGACCCCATCTCTGCAAGGACATAGACAGGATAGAGGCAGTCCAGAGGAGGGCAACTAAAATGGTGCAGGGTCTGCAAGAGAAGCCGTATGAGGAGAGACTAAAGGAGCTTAATATGTATACCCTTGAGGAAAGAAGGAGAAGGGGACATGATAGAAACTTTAAGTACCTCAGTGGAATCAACAAAGTCCAAGAGGGTAGCATTTTTCAGAAAAAGAGACTTGCAAGAACAAGGGGACACAATTTAAAGATAGAAGGAGGGCGGTTCAGGGGCAATGTGAGGAAGTATTGTCTCACAGAGAGGGTAGTGGATGCATGGAACAGCCTTCCTGAGAAGGTTGTGGGGTCTAAAACTGTGGGAGAATTCAAGAATGCATGGGACAGACATAAGGCAATTCTTGTGGGGGGTAGGAAGAAATAGGCTGTTGGTTAACTAGGATCTGTGGCCTATCCTGTAGGTAGGGAAATGGGCAGACTAGATGGGCCTAGCGGTCCTTATCTGCTGTCAAAGTCTATGTTTCTATGTTTCTAATACAGTTCCAGGGTCCAGCGCCAACACTACAGTGATCTGGCGCTGTAGTTGCTGTAGTGTCAGTCACTGTCAATCACTGTTGAAATGTCACTGTCAGAGGGGTATACCACCTCGATCACTGCTGGTGCCATGCAGATCTGATGCGGCAACTGGCACAGTCCTCCTCTCACTACCTCGTACAGCCACTGTATGGAATGACAGGAAGTGCCGACACTGTCTATAGCACATGCACTCCCTGTCATTCCATACGGCAGCCAGCAGAGGTGGTGAGAGGAGGGCTGTGCCAGTCACTGTATTGGATCTGTGTGGCTCTCACAGCGATGGAGGTAAGGGGGTTGCAGGGTGGTTTCCTCCATGTGGGCAGTGTGGGGGGGCCAGAAGCCAGGGAATAACTATTCAATTATGGGGATGGGGATCGGAGGGCAAGGGGTACCATTAGACACCAAGGAAGACCTGTGCAATTATGGCGACAGGGATCAGAGTGTGAAAGGGTGCCACTAGACACCAGGGAAGACCTATAAAATTACCAGGATGGGGACTGGAGGGTGCGCAGTGCCACTAGACACCATGGAAGGTCTATAAAATTACCAGGATGGGGACTGGAGGGTGTGATTATTAATGTGTTTAACCTAATTAACCTGATTTCCCCCTTCCTTGTTATAGCTCCTTAAATAAATCAGATCTGTTTGTTTCAGCAAAGTTACACTGTCTGAGGTATTTGTTTATGTTAAAGTACTGTACTGTGGTTTTTGCACTGTATCATTTTGTTTTACAGGGGATCCCCAACGTCCAGTCGACGGAGCCAGTCCTGGGGGTAAGTGTACATTGTGAAGATATTCCTGATGCATTGTGTGGGCCACTAGTGGGAAGAAGGGGGGTTACAGTGTCCCAGAGGGCTGTGACCAAGCTAGTATAACTACTGCAAACCCTGACCTCTGGGTGGACGCACTCGCCATTGGACCTAGGCCCCTCACCCTGTTAGCAGTTATGCAGGCAGGGGTAGTAGCCCTTGGGATAGCACCACCTAGGGGTTACATTTGTGTACTTTTGCCCTTCGCCCTCACCACTCCAGCTTTCTAGCAGCCATGCATGATTATCTGGTTGATCCAGATTCACAGAAATTTGATGGCAGAAAAGGACCACACCAGCCCATCCAGTCTGCCATTATATACACCCCTCTCCCCCCTCATGCTTTTACTGGTTCAGAACTCCCCCCCCTCCTCCCAACCCCATATGTCTGTCCCATGCTCTCTTGAATCCCCTCACCATTTCAGATCCCACCACCTCCTCTGGCAGCCTGCTGCAGGCCTCCACCACCCTCTCTGTGAAGAACCTCCCCCTCACATTGCCTCTATATTTCCCTCCTTCCAATCTGAGGCTACGCCCCCTTGTTCTAGCTCCCTCCTTCCTTCTGACCACGCTTCCCTCCTTCGCCTTATTGATCCCCTTCCAATACTTAAAACTCTCAGTCATGTCCCCCTCTTCTTTCTAGTCTCTAGTGGGTATAGATTCAGCTCCCTCCACCTCTGTTCATATGTTTTTCCCCACATCCCATGCACCATCTTGGTTGCTCTTCTCTGAACCCTGATCCTGTTCCTGTGCCAATTGGTTTCTCCTGCTTTTCCCACCACCCCTCTAAGGGGTTCACCTGCTTCTGAAGGAAGGATTGCCTCTGGTAATGTTCTGGACTGGGCTGCAGCTGCTGCCATGTGGGTTGTAAGTTCATTGCCTCTGGAGTTCAGGCATAGCCTACTTCATCAGCGGCTGCTGGTCTCTGCTTTGCTTGTGTCAGGCTTTTGATGGTAATGCCTGGGATCTGAACCATCATTATTGTCAGTATGGAATTTTGAGGAGGTTGGGCTGAACTTTGCATTGCGCTGACCCTTTCATGTTCTCCTCCATGTTTGGTACCCATTTGGTCTGCCTGGGACATTTTACAATTTTTATTCTCTTGGACTCCAGTATTTTTTGGCCTTATCTGTAGGACTTTCAGTTTGAGAGGGCTCTTTTATTTTACTGAGGATAATCAAATGTGTTGGCTTGTGGGATGCAATAGTTTTCTTTGTTTTAGTATGGGAATGGACTTTATTGTGTTTTTTGTTTTGTTACAACTTTTATGGGGAAGGGGTATCAGGTGGATGGTCTAGAGACCCTTTGAGATCCAGATTTATTTATTTATTTATTAGCTTTTGGTGACCAGGTACATGTGTTAGGCAAAAGACCTGCCTATTTTCAAGCATGACCCGAGAGAGTACAGAACACAACGATGCAAATTATAACAGTGAGCATAACAGTAGAAAATAATACATGTAACTAACAGGACCCCACGCAGGGAAGGTCAGAGACATAAAATTACCTTTGGACATAAGACACCCAAGTAGGAGTGAAATGAAAAAAAAAAAGGAAAACAATAGAAGAGTTCTTTAACTGCTTAGTTTGTCATCCAACTTAGCCTACATATGCTGTGATTGTATTCTTCTTTTTTCATTTATAGCTGTTGAAATCATTCTGTTTCTTTGTAAAGAGTGCTGAGGGAGGGTTTCTGGGAGGGAGGTTCTTTTCTTTTGGGACTTGGGTCAGAGGATAGCTTCTTTTTATGTTTGCTAGCATGCATGCGCTAGAAGCATTCTGTGATGGCCGGTTTTCCCCAATGTGGTGGCATGCTGCTGCTGACACTAGTTAAACAAGCGTGTCACCAAATTGAAATGAATTGGCCACTGCAATGAGGGAGTGACCCGTCATTGCAGGGCGTGCCTTGCCTGGTGTAACATTTCAATAAACATGGCAGGTGGCGGCTCGCTGCTTGCCGCTCACTCACAGTTCCTAGGAACCTAACTTCCGGGGTGCCCAATCCCCCTGTCGGCATATGTGTCCCCTTTTTTTGCTGCAGTCTGCCAAGGGGGTGCCTAATTCCCCTCAGCATCATGTCCCCAAACACAGACATGCTTGCCAATGGGGGTGCCCAATCCCCCTGTCGGCACACTAACCTCCCCCATTTTCCTGGTGCTGCCCCACCCGATTGTGTGCCGCACCAGGAGCCCATCTCAGTGTTGCTAACATGACCCCCACAAACAAATGTGCCACACTGGGAGCCCACCCCAGTGTGGCCAAAACCTGTGAAAAAAACCAAAACGGTCTACAGTGAATTTTTTTTAATTTTTTTTACCTGAAACAAAGCAAATGGTCCCTCACTGTTGTGTCCCTCCCAGCCCACACCACCCTCTGTGCATCCTGCATCCCCACACCCCCTCTCACCCCATACTTGCCTCCGGGCAACGATCTTCAGTGGACCGGGAACAAGTCTGCACTCTTCAAAGCCAACCACGAACTGAAGAAATGCTGGTAACCTGTATAATAGCATAAATGGGTTTTTTTTCAACTTAGGTCAATATTTCGTCCATTTTTTGCAAATGTTTGCTCTAAAGTTTCAACATGGGGTTCTTGGGACCCCACCTCGTGAATTCAGTCACTGTCATTTCCTTATTTGGTCCCAAAAAGTGATTTTGCGGACACTGCGTGGAATCACCTTTTGGGACCAATTAATGAAATGGCAGTGTCAGTGTTCATAAGGTGGGCTCCCAAAAGCCTGTGTTGCAAATTTAGTAGAAAAATCCATAAAATGACTGTGTTATGAGTGTGCATTGAGCAGTTTCCACGCACCCTCATAACTTCACAAATTTATAATATTTTCACTCCAGATTTTCAACATTGCCATTTTTTCACACCTCCTTATGAACAGTATAGCTGTAATTTTTCACATCCTCCCTGAAATGTGTGTTTGCACATCTGGTGCACAAATGGTGCAGTCACTGTGGGAAATCAATGTTCGGGACAGATTATGAAAATCATACTGACAGTGTTCATAAGCAGAGGTCACAAAATACCTACGTTAAAAATTTGGTGAGAACATTTCACAAAATGACTGTATTATGAGTGGGCATTGTGCAGTTTCCATGCATGCTCGTAACACCGATAATTTTTAATATTTTCACTCCAGATTTCCAGCATTGCCATTGTTTCACACCTCCTCATGAACACTACAGCTGTCATTTTTCACATCCTGCCCGAAATGTGGTTGTGCACATGTGGAGAACAATGGCGCGGTCGCTGTGGGAAATCAATGTTAGGGGCAAAGTAACAAAATCACAGAGACACTGTTCATGAGTGGAGGTCCCAAAATGCCTATGTGAAAAATTTGCTGAGAATATTTCACAAAATGACTGCATTACAAGCGTATGTTGAGCAGTTTCCACGCACGCGTGGAACTTCTAGACTTTTTAATATTTTCACCCCAGATTTTCAACATTGGCATTTTTTCTCACCTCCATACAAACAGGATAGCTGTCATTTTTGATATCCTGCCCAAACTGTGTTTTCGCACATCTGGTGTGGAATGGCATGGTTGCTGTAGCAAAGCAACATTCGAGACAGATGAACAAAATCACAGTGCCACTGTTCGTGAGCAGATGCACCAAATGCTTTCATAAGGTGGGGGTCACAATAAGGCCGTGATGAAAATTTGTAGTGCAAATACCAACAAATGCCCAGGGAGTTACGGTTTCCAATCATAACATCCTGCCCTGTGCAGACTGACAGGCATTGAGGTGTGCCTTGGACTCTTCAGCCCCAGAGTTCACCCTATTCTCCTATACTGCACCCATTTCAGTGGAAGTCCTTATGGAATGAGGTGACTTTAAAGCTGAACAGCCCAAGGCATACCTCAACACGTGTCGGTACCTGCTGTATAGGGTGAGGTGAAACGGCATGATCGTTATGTGCGACGACCCAAAGGCATACCCCAATGCCTGTTCATCTTTGCAGGGTGGAGGTGGGGTTCGCGTGAAGTTCAATACTTCACTGCCATTCCTATTCTGCATCTGTCTAATTCTTGCACTTCCAATGTTAATACCAGCAAGCAAACATTCGGCATTGACAAATGCTTGTTTTTTTTTGTGCTTGTATGCTGTCTTGGTTATAGTATATATATATAAATATATGTATATAAATATAAATATATATATATATATATATATATATGTACACACACATTTATTTAAATGCTTCATTGGCAAGCTTTTAAACAAGCCAAGGGGGGGCACTGAAAAGGAACAGGGAATTCCCAGCCTCCCTCCGCAAAACAGGATAGTTACCAAGGTAAACACGAAGGTAGAGAGGTCAATAGGGAGCAGGACAGAGGTAAATGGAGAAAAGGGCAAAGGCAGTAAGGGCAGGGATGGGGCTAAAAGGGGTAAGGCCATCAAAAAATTGAGGGCGATAAGTACCAAGGCTGTAGTCTGGGTAACAAGCTTCCTGAACTAGTGGCCTTGATGGAAGAGGGACGGCTGGATATCGTGGCAGTCACAGAAACATGGTACACAGAAAACCATGACTGGGATGTCAACATACCAGGGTATACAATCTACAGACGGGACAGGGAGGGTAAAAGAGGAGGAGGAGGAGTAGCTGTCTATGTAAGGGAATGGATCAAAGCAATGGAACTAAAGGGTAAACAGGAAGGAGAGGAGGCACTGTGAGTCACCTTGGAGACAGGAAATGGCACTACAGTCCTCAAGGGGGTTGTATATAGACCCCATCTCAGGGGGAGGAAATGGACAAGGAAATTATAAAAGGCATCCTCAGAATGGCAGAAAAAGGGGCAATATTGTTGATGGGGATCTGAATATGCCAGATGTTAACTGAAGCACACTTGCTGCAGCCACATCCAAGAGCAGGGTAATTTTCAGTGCCCTACAGGGGTCACGCCTCAGACAGCTAGTGTTGGAACCCACTTGTGGGGAGAGCAATCTTAGACCTGGTACTCTCAAATAGGGACAGAGAGAGGATCTCAGTGTAACCCCTAGATGGCGCTATCCCAAGGGCTACTATCCCCGCCTGTTTGACTACGGACGGGTTGAGGGGCCTAGGTCCTATGGCGGGTGCCTTCACCCAGAGGTCAGGGTTTGTAGTGGTTAGACTAGCTTGGTCACAGCCCTCTGGGACACTGAGACCCCCTTTTATTCCCTCTAGTAGCTCACACCATACACCAGAGGCACCCACAACACCCAAGCTGAGGACCAGATGGAGAATGTCCCCCTGGATTGCCAGAAGAACAGGACATGAGGACAAGGTCAATGTGACTGGACCCCACTGCAGTTGATAGCAAATGGATGTAGTCCGAACCAAGCTGGGAGTCCACTTCCAGCCCCAGCACACAACCCACCGCACAGGGGATTTGAAACAGCGATTCACCACAAGCACCATGCACACCCACATGCAAAAGGAAAGTACCACACCAGGCAGGCTGCTTCTCGATCCCGACCACAATTACTGCAAGATACCCGGGAGAACACACAGTAGCTTCAGTTCCTGACAAGCCGAGCGTGATTCAGCAATTTCTCCAGTCTTCTATAGGGTGAGCCTGGTTTCCACACTTCTGGTGCTTCTTTCTCCTCACAACTCAGATTCAGTCCCAACTGGCACTCACAAAGGCTGTAGACCGAAACTCTGGGCATCACACACGCTTCCTGCGCAAAACTATACACCGCTGAAGCACACAGCTCCCTCTTTCTTTCTTTACTGCCACAACTGATCTGATCTTTCCAGTCACACAGCAGGGCATTTCCTTTAGCTCCACACTATTCTGTTGGCTGGTTCAGCTGTCACTCACAATAAGACTCCCTCTGTTGGTAGAAAAAGGTGCCAAGGTCAAAACTACATTTCCCAGAGTCACTGTCCATACAATCCCCTTGTGGCTGGCTCAGATTAAGAGTCCAAGTTCGGATTCGTCCACAGGCTCCATTTTAGGACTCCCTTAACCCAATTGGCCCAGCACAGCAGCTTGGGTCCAGAATGGATGGGTAACATACACAGAGTCCCAGCTGCAAGAAATGCAGGTTAAACAAACTACAATTTTGCTAATGCTTTAAATGATTACAGTCAAATAGTTACAGCTTTCAGATGGGCTCCCTTTGCACCTTCAGTGACTGCTAAATGGAGCGATTACTCCACAGCTCAGGCGGGATTTGAGCATTAAATACAGAGTCTTCCCATACAAACTAATTAAGTCTGCAAGCTGACAGCTCTTAAAGAGACAGTACGTGGAGGCTCAAATAGCACTCACTTCTAACCACAGTTAAGCAGCTTAGACACCGAACACCACCCAGGCTTGGAGCATTCAGGCAAGCTCCTGGAAGACTTTTGGGAACCCCCATTTGCAGGGGGGTTACACCCTTCCTGGCCTGGAAAAACTTGGCGTCCGTGTCAAGTAAGTACTCCCATAAGTTTCAATACAACCATATACATTTACATCAGTATCACATTAGGCTTATACATGTAATTATCAGTCAACATATCACCTCACCAGAAACACATTTCTGAAACTTCAGTTCATCACTTTTTACGCAGTATGATACACACATTGTACCATAACTCAGGTTATTACCTCCTGCACATGAAACCTGAAGAGAGGGGGCCCTTCCCTATCAGCTACCTAGGGGCTGGACAGCACAGGAGTACCATACCTAGAGGGCAACACAAGTAACTTGGAGTTAGCACTGATGTTCAGTTTGGGCAATGAGCTCAGGGACACATACACTCCTTTATGGACAACATTGAAAGGCAAGTCCACAGGCCTCCCAGGGGAATCATAACTGAGGTGCACCACAGGCTTTACAGCTCAACCAGTCTTTCTAGGGGGAACTGTTACAGTCTCTGCACTCTGAGCCTCATTTTCATCATTGTCCTCACTTGTCAGGGGAGTCTCCATTGGGATAGAGAGGCTAGAACTTGGGGCACGTTTAGCTCCAGGAGTTACAATCTCTGAGTCCACAACACTTGGCTCACATGGAGAGTTTTTGGACACTGGCAGTGGACTGTCAGGGCACTCAAAATACTCTTCTTGTTCTGGTATTTCACCAGTCTATCCCAGTCCATCATTGTCCACCTCTGAAAGCTCAAACAGTTCAACCATACACAATGATTCCATATCATCTGACTTGATGCTTTGCACTTCACTTTCTGGGAGCATTGACTCCAGGGATAAAGCTGGGGGCATAGACAGTCCAGAAGGCCCAGCTTCATCTCCAGGATTGACTAGGGGATTGCCCCAAAACAATTGACTCAGTTCATAAGAAGGGTAGTATTCAAAGCCACACTCACTTTCCTCTGACATGGACTGACAGTCATGTTCAACTGGGACTTGTGGAGGAGAACACTTTAACTCAGCTTCTGTAGTTGCAGACTTTCTTGATTTTTTCTTAGCAGCAGCTCTAGTCACTGGTCCAGAGGGGGCATTTTCAGGGGGCTCAGACTCAATCAAGATTTGTCCAATGGGCAGTAAATGATTTCTATGCATTGTTTTAACATCTTTTGAATTATTCTCAGGCCTTACTTTGTACAGAGGCAGATCATCTAATTTGCCCACTACAAGGTGAGGGAGATGGTGCCATCTGTCAGCAATCTTATGTTTGCCATGCAGTCCTAGATTTCTTAGCAATACCCAATCTCTCTCCTGGAGTTCCTGTGCTTTCACATTTTTATCATACCTTTCTTTGTTGGCCAGATTTCTTTTGGCAGACATGGTTTGAGTCAGTTAGTACGAATGATTTAGCTGGGCCTTTAACTTTTGCACATACTGTAAATAGTTGTCAGCTCGAACCCCATCAGGAGAAACTCCAAAACAGACATCTACTGGCAGTCGAGCTTCTCTTCCAAACATCAAGCGGAAGCGGAGAACCCTGTGGCATCACTTTTGGTGCAGCTGTAGGCATGTACCAGGGTGCTAATTTGTTGGCTCCATCTGGGCTTGTCCTTTGGGTGGAGGGTGCCTAGCATATCTAGCAAAGTGCAGTTGAAACGTTCAGGCTGTGGGTCCCCCTGAGGGTGGTAAGGGGTGGTCTGGACTTTCGCACTCCCCACAGAGAAAGCATCTCTTTGATCAAACAACTCTCAAAGTCTCTCCCTTGATCAGAATGGATTCTTTGTGGAGCCCCATAGTGAACAAAAATGTTTTCTACAAGTACTTTTGCCACAGTGGATGCCTTCTGGTCCTTGGTGGGGAAAGCTTGGGCATATCTCGTAAAATGGTCAGTGACCACCAGCACATTACCAATATTTCTTTGATCTGACTCCAAACTCAGAAAATCACTACAGACCAGCTCTATGGGTGCACTGGTGGTGATGTTAACAAGGGGGCCAGCCCTCTGGGGCAAAGCTTTCCTCTGTAAGCAGCAACTACAAGTTCAAATGTGTTGCTCAACATCAGCCCCATCTTAAGCCAATAGAATCTGGATCTCACCAAGTCAAGTGTTCTGTCTATACCAAGGTGCCCCATGTGGTTGTGTAAGGACCTCTGTACTGAGTCTCAAAAGGCAGTGAGCAGCACTAGTTGTTGTTTGTCTATTTGTTCCCCTCTGTCTACTGTTTCTCTGTATAACAGTCTATTGATCAGTTTCAATTTAGGACCTTCCTTGTATAACAATGCAGTTCTCAAATCAGTGGAGCGTAATTTGGACACATCTTTAACTGCATAGAGGGCTTCTAAAGCTGATTTGATCATGGGATCTCGGGATTGAGCCCGCTGAATACTGTAGTTGTCCAGCTGAGGCAGTGCACCAATGTCTATTGCAGAAAAGTGGCAATAAGCAGCGGGTATGCAATTCTCAGAGGGTCCCAAACAATCCACCATACAGTCCACTGCGTCTGTGGACATTTGTTCCTCCCTGTCAAACTTCTGGCAGAGTGCTCGAATATCAGGTTCTGACAGTCTGACCCAGTCATTCCGGAGAACAGACCTCTGAGAGAGAGCATCAGCATCTACAGTATGTGGCTCAGACCTGCTCTGTATTCAACAGCATAGTCGTATGTAGATAATGCAGAAAGCTACCTATGGCCAGTGGCATCCAACTTAGCTGAAGTCTGCACATAGGTCAAAGGATTATTGTCAGTTTTTACTAGTATCTTAGCCCCATACAAGTACTTGTGGAACTGGTCAACAATGGCCTACTTCAAAGCTAGGAACTCTAACTTATGTACAGGATAGTTCTTTTCGGATGAGGTCAGGCTTCTACTGGCAAATGCCACTGGACTCAGGCCATTCTCATGCTCTTGGTACAATACAGCCCCCAAGCCTTGCAGGCTAGCATCAGTGTGCAAGACATAGGGCTTCACTGGATCTGCATAGGCAAGGACAGGAGCGTGGGTATGTTGATATATAATCTCATGAAAAGTAGCTTCACACTCAAGTGTCCCTCTGGCTCCAAATACTTCATTGGGACAGAAATACACTCTCTCAGGCTCAGAAGAAACTGACCTCTTGTATTTTTTGTGGGTAGGAGGGTAACCTTGAGTAAGATTAAGTAAAGGATGGATCACTCTTGAATAGTCCTTGATGAAACGGCGATAGTAGCCACAGAATCCCAGGAATCTTTGCAGTTCTTTCAGATTGTGGGGCTGTGGCCAGGTGGTCAGGGCCTCAACTTTACTTGGGTCGGTCTCTATTCCCTCAGTGGATACTATGTGTCCCACATACTTTACAGATGTTTGGAAGAATTGACATTTATCGATGGACAGTTTCAGGCCAAAGTCTTCCAGTTGGTCCAACACCTTGAACAATCTGCTATCATGTTCCTCCAGTGAGCTGCCAAACACTATAACATCATCTAGGTATACAAGGTACTCTAATAAATTCATGTCCCCCACTGCACGCTCCATCAGTCGTTGAAAAGTGGTTGGGGGTGCCTGAAATCCCTTGAGGCATCCTCATGAATTTCATAGAAGCCAAGTTGACAGATAAAGGCTGTCTTCTCATGGTCTTCTGAGGCCATCGGGATCTGGTAGTACCCACTGCAAAGATCCAGCACAGAGAACTACTTGCTACTATTCTGGCAGTCCAAATCATCCTGGATGCGGGGCATTGTATACTAATCGGGGATAGTCCGCCGGTTTAAAGTGCGATAATCCACGCACATCCTTACTGTCCCATTCTTTTTTCTCACTGTCACAATGGGGGAAGCATAGGGGCTTCTGGATTCTTGTATTACACCAGCAGCTAGCATCTCTTGCAGATGCCGTCTCACATCATCTATGTCAGCAGGGGTCAGGCGTCGAGACCTCTCACGAAATGGTCTTTCATCATGTAGCCGGGTGTGGTACTCAGTTCCTTGCACACACCCTATGTCCCATTCCTTTAAAGAAAACACCTGGTTTCTCTGGGCAAGCTTTCTACTGATTCTCATCTTCCATTCAGCTGGCAACGGAGAGTCCCCAAAATCAAACAAGTCGGGCGTCACTGTCATTTTCCCCCGAACACTTGTTACTGGATAGCACTGCAGTATCTGCACAATGCACATTAGCTAGGGTGCAACCTCTATTTACTCGAATCTCTCTCTCTATCAGACACATTATGAACTTGAACCATTACCCATCTGGCATAAGTATGGGCTCTGGCAGGCAAAATACTGTACTTGGCTTGACCAGCAGTCCTTCCGGCAATTTCCCATCGCCTGGTGCATCCAGCATGAGGATTTTATTCTTGACATCCTTTCTGATATGGACGTCCCCCTGTTAGGTAAACTGGGCATTTGGCACCAGAATCAGAGACTCAGGATCCTTCTTCCATACAATTCCAACCGGTTCCTCTGGGTCCATTTTTTCAGCATCTCTCTATGCCTCATAGGCCTTCTTTATCAAGGCTGTGATTCTCAAAGTTCTACCAGTCCTTGACCCTTGTTTCTCATAACACAACTGTGCCAACCGTCCAAACATATGCGCATTCATCCCAATTAGTAGAGGAATCCCATCATACAGTCCAGTAGGGGGACACACTAAGGCCAGGGTCTCTACTTGCTCTGCCACTCCAGCCACGGAGGTGGGGAAAGACAGCCAAATTCGGATATATCCATAGTAGGGGTAGGTCTTCTCACTTAACCCCCATACATGCAGTCCTTTCAATGGTTGTAAGGGTACGTCTGACAAATGCTTCTGATACCAATCCTGGAACATAATTGTCACTTGGGAGCCACTATCCAACACAGCTCTGGTGGGCAAACCATTCACTTTTACTGTAGCTTCCATTGAAGGGCCCACTATTCTGGACCAGTCTGGAGGGGCGGTAGCAAGGGCCTGGGTAGATGATCTAGCCACAGAAGGACGCGAGTTAGCATTTTTGGGACCTTCACTGCGGTCATTTCATGTACCTCTCAACCACTGATTTGTCCTCCGAAGCTCTCCTTGTAGCCTGTATACAACTTTGTCTGTGTCTTTTGGGGACCTGCATTCTCTCTTCATGTGCCAATCCTTCACACAATATAGCAAAACATACCTTCTGGAGATTGAGCTGGCCGAGGCATCACACTGGGAGCCAGGACGGGGGTACTACTAACTGGACACCTTGGTGCCATCTCTGTTTGCGGCATGATAAGCATTTCGAGGCATCTTGTCAATTTCCCCACTTCCATGGTCAAGACATCGAGTTTTGAGCTGTTGTCAGCAGGAGATGTCTGGGTGGGTACCCCCAACCCCATAGCAGATGCAGTCAGATATAGGTCAGGGCCTATACTTGCAGGCATGGCCTTCATAAAGAGACTGTTTTTGAAATCCCTGATCTCTCTCACCAGTTCATCCCATGGTGGCACACCCTCATTGGTCCCCACTTCACAAGGGCCTTCCGATGCTGTGATCACTTGGGCTGTGCTTACCCCGGAATTAGAATTCCCCTCCTCATCTTTAACCTCCCGAAGTTCTTTTATTAAGTCACAATAGTCCGGTGGGTTACCCCTTCTGTCTGGGAGCCTTAATTGAAGGAACTGCAATTTAGAATGCTTTGCATGCTGTAGTAGGTGCTCCAAGCTTACACGGTTTAAGTCACTGGTGGCTACCCCACCTTTTCGGTAAGCCTTCTGCACAGCTCTTTCCAGACGAGTAGCATAAACAGACAAACTTTCTCCTTGTCACTGTTTTGTACCTCGGAATTTCCACATCAAGCTCTCCCCTGACTCAATGCTCCCAAAATTGCCTTCAAGTGCAGATAGGTACTTCTGGGCAGATGCATCAGGATTTGTGGACCTCAAAAATTTAACGGCCTCTAGGGCAGGACCCCTCAGAGTTTCTATGATTCTTTTTCATTTCTCAGCCTCCACACACTGCCATTCAAGTATCGGGGGGGCAACACAGTCTATCCAGGTGTCCCAATCATCCTCCCCCTGGGGGGGTGGGGAGGGTGGCAGAGAAGATCCTCAACCTTCGGTAAGAGTCGTGACTAATGGCAGGTGCAGAAATAGGAGCCTGCATTGGTTCAGCCACAATAACGGGTACTGGAGCAGGAGAGAGTGTTGGGGGAGGAACACCCCTAAGTGGCAAGAATAGTTTCTTCAAGTCCTCCACAGTTTTCCCTTCCTCCAGCAACAATTTAGCAAATTTCTCCTCAAAAGTTTCAGATAGTGGGGGGAGGGGGTCATCCCCCCCCCCCCCAGGTCTCTACTGTCCTTAGTTATCATTCTCCAGGCAGTGAGGGCTCCCTCTGGGGTAATAGTCTGTGGCACCTTGGAACTGTCTATGGGGTCCTTATACTCTATTAGGGCCATGAAAGTGTGGGTGAGCAGATTAGCATGTCGACCCACCACCACAGGGTTTTGTAAACCCTCCACCTTGGAAAGTACTCCCTCTACAGTGTCCGTATTGGTACCCAAGGGAATGTCCAGGACAAGCACAGCATTTTGGGTGTCGATCTCCTGCCCAGTACACCACCCCACCAACTGGTGTACAGCCACTTCTGCCAGGGTATCCATTTATTTTTAACAGTGATTCATAAATGTGGCCACTAGCGGATGCAAAATCCCAGCGGTGAGCCTCCAAGATGTAACCCCTAGGTGGCGCTATCCCAAGGGCTACTACCCCTGCCTGTTTGACTACAGACAGGTTGAGGGGCCTAGGTCCTATGGCGGGTGCCTCCACCCAGAGGTCAGGGTTTGTAGTGGTTAGACTAGCTTGGTCACAGCCCTTTGGGACACTGAGACCCCATTTTATTCCCTCTAGTGGCTCACACCGTACACCAGAGGCACCCACAACACCCAAGCCGAGGACCAGATGGAGAATGTCCCCGTGGATTGCCAGAAGAACAGGGCATGAGGACAAGGTCCTTGTGACTGGACCCCACTGCAGTTGATAGCAAGCGGATGTAGTCTGAACCAAGCTGGGGGTCCACTTCCAGCCCCAGCACACAACCCACCGCACAGGGGATTTGAAACAGCGATGCCCCACAAGCACCAAGCACACCCACATGCAAAAGGAAAGTACCACACCAGGCAGGCTGCTCCTCGATCCTGACCGCAATTACTGCAAGATACCTGGGAGAACACACAGTAACTTCAGTTCCTGACAAGCCGAGCGTGATTCAGCAATTTCTCCAGTCTTCTACAGGGTGAGCCTGGTTTCCACACTTCTGGTGCTTCTTTCTCCTCACAACTCGGATTCAGTCCCAACTGGTACTCACAAAGGCTGTAGACCGAAACTCAGAGCCTCACACGCGCTTCCCACGTGAAACTATACACTGCAGAAGCACACAGCTCCTTCTTTCTTTCTTTACTGCCACAACTGATCTGATCTTTCCAGTCACAGAGCAGGGTATTTCCTTTAGCTCCACACTATTCTGTTGGCTGGTTCAGCTGTCACTCACAATAAGACTCCCTCTGTTGGTAGAAAAAGGCACCAAGGTCAAAACTACATTTCCCAGAGTCACTGCCCATACAATCCCCTTGTGGCTGGCTCAAATTAAGAGTCCAAGTTCTGATTCGTCCACAGGCTCCATTTTAGGACTCCCTTAACCCAATTGGCCCAGCACAGCAGCTTAGGTCCAGAATGGATGGGTAACACACACAGAGTCCCAGCTGCAAGAAAGGCAGGTTAAACAAACTACAATTTTGCTAATGCTTTAAATGATTACAGTCAAATAGTTATAGCTTTCAGATGGGCTCCCTTTGCACCTTCAGCGACTGCAAAATGGAGCGATTACTCCGCAGCTCGGGCGGGATTCGAGCATTAAATACACAGTCCCCCATACAAACTAATTTAAGTCTGCAAGCAGACAGCTCTTAAAGAGACAGTACATGGAGGCTCAAATAGCACTCACTTGCAACCACAGTTAAGCAGCTCAGATGCCAAACACCACCCAGGCTTGGAGCATTCAGGCAAGCTCCTGGAAGACTTTTGGGAACCCCCATTTGCAGGGAGGTTAGATCAGATTTAGAAGTGGGTAGCCATCTGAGAACAAGCGACCACCAAACAGTATGGTTCACGATAAACACAGCCGTAGAGTCAAGCCATAGAAAAGCAAGGGTACTGGACTTTAGGAGGGCTGACTTTGGCAAAATGGTAGAGTGCCTAAGGAATGCACTAGCGAAAGGGCAGGAAGAAGGGGTGAAGGAGCAATGGGGAAAAATCAAAACTGCCATCACAGAGGCAACAAACCTTTGTGTGAAGCAAATAAAACAAAATTAAGGAAAAAACCACTATGGTTCTCAAAAGAGGTGGCAGGGAAGGTTAGTGGGAAACAGATAGCATTCAGGAAGTATAAGAAATCACAGAAGGAACAGGATAGAGAACTGTATCAGTTAAAGCAGAAGGAAGCGGGAAGGGCAGTCAGAATAGCAAATGCCCAAGCCGTGGAAAAGATAGTCAACTCAGTTAAGAAGGGGGATAAAACCTTTTATAGGTACATTAGGGAGTGAAGAAAGACCAAGGGAGGAATATTGCGGGTTAATAAAGGGGAAGGGTGGTGAGCAGAAGGTGACAGTGAAAAGGCAGAGATACTGAACGAATATTTTTGCTCAGTATTCGCAAAAGAAGAGGAGAGGGAGGTACCTAAACCAAACAATAGAAGCACTCTTGATGGGGGTGGGTTGATATCCGTCCATTCACAGAAAAAAGGGTCCTGAAAGAACTCTTAAAACCAGGGCCGGTTTAAGACCTAATGGCACCCCAAGCAGAAATACTTGTGGTGCCCCCTACACTGCTTCACATCACCCCCCCATCCTCCCTTCTTCCCCAATCCACATCCAAAAAGTGATAAGAATTCTATGAATGTAAGAGTGATGACAACAAGAAAGAATTACTTACCATAGTAATCTTGTTTCTTCCACGGTATTCTTCTGTATTCCTAACTCTCTGCAGTCAGCCTCCTAAGTAGAACTGCCCAGAGATAGAATGTTATGCAAATGATAAAACCTATCCTTGGCTCACGTCACTTATTCAGACTTCTGCCCTTATCAGCTGCAACGTTTCCCCAACATAGCAGATATCTAAGGAGCCTGCAAGGCGATTTTAACTATAATTATACCTATATATCTATCTATCTACAACAAAACTATACTGTCTAGTAGAAACTACAAATATTAACATAAACCAACCTCCCCGAATGCCAGAATCACCTGGAAAAGAAGGAAGGAAAACTCCACCCATTAGGGTTTAAACAACATATGTCAGTGTTTGGGACTCCATATTTAAAAGCTCCGTTAGGAGTGCAGAGGCTTTGGTTCTGGAAGGGGAGACAGGGTGGGAAAGTTAGAAATATAGAAGAATACCCTGGAAAAAACAAGATTACTATGGTAAGTATTTTTTTCTTCTCACCCCAGGTACTCTTCTATATTCCTAACTCTCTGCAGACTTCAAAGCTGTACCTTTGGAAGTGGGCACAGAACCTACTTTTTTGGAACGAGGCTTTGCAGGATTGCTGTGCCAAAACTGGCATCACTTCTGGATTAAGTGTCTAGACTATAGTGGTTAGTAAAGGTGTGTACTGTCCTCCAGGTAGCTGCTTTACAGATCTCCACTAATAAAACATCTCTGACTGCTGCCATGTTTGCAGTTGTGCCGTGGAATGAGCTGTCAGCCCTGCAGGCTCCTTGCCAACTTTCGAATAGCAAACTGAATGCACTGGATTATCCAGTGAAGTGGACCTCTTTGAGCTGGGTTACCTTTACCCACATCCCCATAAGTCAGGAACAACTGTTTGTCTTGCCCATGATCTCTGGTGTGGATCATGTAGTAACTTAATGCCCTCTTGACATCCAGATTTAGAGTCTGCGCTCACTTGAACTAGTATGTTCAGTGAAGAAGACTGGCACGGTAATGGACTGGTTCAAATGAAAGAGACCGCCATGGGGAGGAATTTTCTATTTGTTCATAATACTACCTTGTCTCTGAAGGAAAGATAATCCTTCTAGACACACAAGACCTGAAGCTCACTAATTCTTCTAGCTGAGGTGATAGCAACCAGAAAAAGAGTTTTTCAGGTAACATACTTTAGGTGTGCTGAAGCCATGGGCTCAAATGGGGGCCATATGAGCTGGGTAATGCATATGTTCAGGTCCCATGCTGGTCCTGGTTCCCTAATAGGTAGGTGGAAATGGCACAGACCTTTAAAAAAACTTTTGAAAATGGGACTGGATGCCATGGAGGTGCTCCTCCCAGCAGAAATGTAAGCAGATATTGAGGCTAAATGCACTTTCAGGGATGTATGTTGCAGACCCAGGGAGTGTAAGTAGGTAAGATAATCCAGGACAGCTGGTATCCCCACATGAGAGGGGGAGGTACCTTTGGGAGCACACCAAACAGAGAACCTCTTCCATTTTGAAGCACAGGTCTTTTTAGTAGAAGGCTTCCTGTAGCCCTTCAGGATATCCAGGACACTTAGAGTGTGCAGACTCTTAAGTCCTCAAGAGCCACGCTTTGAGTTGAAGAGATCTGAAGTTCGGGTACAGGATCCTGCCCTGATGGGAAATCAGCAGGTTGTGCCTCCTGGGTAGATGTATTGGTTTAGCTACAGACATGGAGAATCATAGAGGATACCACGGCTGTCTGGCTCAGTCTGGTGCTATCAAGATCATTGATGCAGGTTGTGACCCGAGTTTAATCAGAACTCTGAAAATGAGAGGAAAAGGAAAAGCATATAGGCTTCTTCTTGACCAGTCCATTGTCAAAGCATCCAGTGGGATTGTACCCTTAGCTGGTGGTCTACAGCTGAAAAGGGGCAGATGATGATTCGAGGGATGCAAATAGATCTATCTCTGGTGTGCCCCACCTCCTGAATACTGCCTCCAGTATCCGCTTGTTGATGGACCACTTGTGGTGGTCCGGATTGATTCTGCTCAGGGCATCTGCTAGAGTACTGTCTTTCCCTCGCACATGAATGGCCTGTAGGGAGGCCTTCAGTGTGTAAGCCAAACTCCAGATCTTCACTGTTTCAATGTACAGGGGCCTGACCTTGTCCCCCCTTGCTTGTTTATGCAGTACACTGTTGTGGTGCTTTCTGTCCTGACCTGCACCACTTTTCCTTGCAGTAGTGGTGCACATGCCTTCAGTGCCAGGAATACTGCCCTCAGCTCCAACAGATTTATATGCTGGAGTGACTCTGCACTGGACCAGGTTCCATGAGTGGTGCATTCCCCTAAGTGGGCACCCCACCCTAAGAGGGAGGCGTAGGTTGTAAGAATGGCTGATGGAGTTTCCCACTGAAAGGATACCCCCTCCCTGAAGTTGTCTGCTTCCTTCCACCACTGAAGGGCTTACAGCAATGTTCTTGTTACTGCAATTGGTTTTGAAAGAGTGTCTTCCCTTTGGCACCAATGTGCACCAAGGTGAAACTGTATGTCTCTCATTTGGAACCTGGCACTCAAAACTGTCCCTGTTGTTGCAGCCATGTGTCCCAGAAGCTGCAACAATTGTCTTACTGGCTTTGGCTCATTCAGCCTGAAAGAAGCCGCTATTTGCCAGATGCGTTGCACTCTGTCCTGAGGGAAGAAGGCTCTTCCCTCTAAGGTGTTCAGTTCTGCTCCTGTGAAGTGCAGAAACTGTACTGGAGTAAGAACAGATTTCTCCTGATTTACCAGGAACTCTAGTGAGTGTAACAGGTTTAGTGTTACCTGCAGGGGATCTTGCACATGCCTGGGTGAGCTTCCCACCACCAGCCAATTATCGAGATGGGGAAGACTGATAAACCTGACCTTCTCAGTTGTGCCACCACCACTGCCAGATGCTTTGCAAATACCCTCGGGGCTGAGGAGAGACTGAAGAGTAGGGCTGAAAACTGGTAATGTCCTGATGGAAGTCTGAATCTGAGATATTTTCTGTGAGATTCTCTTATGGGAATGTAGAAATAGGCATCTTTCAGATCCAGAGATGCTAGCCAATCTCCTTCTGAATGACTGGCAGAATAACTGCCAATGTGACCATCTTGAACTTCGGCTTTACTAAGTACTTGTTCAGTAGACTGAGTTCTGGAATAGGTTGCCACTCCCCATTTTTATTTTTGGTGAGAAAGTAACTTGAGTAGAAACCCCTTCCCTTCTGCTGAGGTGGAACATGTTCTACTGCTTTTAACAGAAGGAGGCTTTGAACCTCCTTCTCCAATAGTTTCTTTTCCAAGAGGGAAGCTGGTTTTGAACACTCTTGTTCTCAAGAGAGGGAATTACTTGAAACTTAGGGGCAGACCCTGACTCACCACTTCCAGGACCCACTTGTCTGTGGTAATGGATTCCCAAGCCTGGAAATAGTGAACCAGCCTGCCGCTTAATTGGATACGGCCGGGGGAGACGGCCTTGACCACTGAGTCAGAGATTCTGTTTTGCTTGGGGCTGGGCCTGAGTAGTCTGGAATCCCCTTCAGGAACCTCTTTTACACCTGTCTCTGAACTACCTATTCTGCTGCGGATATTGCTGATATTGAGAGACAGCCTGGGCCTGATTAAAAAGATCTGGTGTAGGCTGCTCCACCTATGCCTCCCCTTCTGTATGACCTGTAGGAGAAGGAGGGTCTCTCCTTTGTCGAGTTGCTCTTATAGGTGGTCTTGTACTCATCCACCTTCTTCATATAAACCTCAGTCTGTTGGCCAAATATTGAATGATTCTCCACAGGAAAATCCCTAGCCTTGGTTTGGGTATCCTGTGTAAGATTAGTGGTCCTAAACCAGGTCAACCTCCTAAGAGCTATGGTAAGGGTCATCCATCTGGAAGCAGTATCACTGCCATCTGCTGACATCTGAAATTGGTATTTTGCTGCTTCCAGCCCAAACCTGGCTATCTCAGCCAAATCATCCGAGAGGCCCGAAGGAACCTTATCTACCATGGGCAATCCTGACTGCCACAGTGACTTGATACTGTGCAGAATAAGTCTGGTAAATAGCCTGTCTGACTCCCAGTGAGGATGCCAGGTAGCCCTTCTTGGCCATACTACCTATTTTGCATGAATCTTTCTCAGGTGGGTGTGATGCCACTGTCACCCTTTCCTTCTCACAGGCTGCTTGCTGGATTATCCCTTGATGCTCAGGGTGAGAGAAGAGGAACAAAGCCCCTGTCTGTCCAGCTGGTACTTTTTCTGCCTTCTTGTCCGGAGGTGGAATTTGGGTTTGCAAAACCTTAAACAAGTCTTTTTTGAAAACTTGTTGATAGGGAGTAATATCTTCTTTGTGGGTGTAAACCCCATCATTTTCACGTATTTGGCCTCTTCCTCATCCTCTGTAACCTCTGTGGTAGCCATATCAAGGGCCTCCACTATTTTCCTTATGAAGGGAAAATGAGAGGAAAAATCCTCTGCTCTAGGAGGAGACCCAAATTCCTGTTCAGGTGAGATCTCAGCCTCAATAGGTTCACCCTCATCTACTTCAGGCAAATCATACTCCTCAAACTGCATCTGCTCCTGGGATGGAGCTGGGACAGAAGAAGATCCAACTGGGACTTGAGCCGGTGTTGGAGGAGCTGGAGCAGGTATAAGACCCTGCAAAGCCTGTATGGCCTTCATGGCCTGGGCAATCTCTTCTGAGGATGACAGACTGTGAGGCACAGATGAAACCTCCTCGGTTTCTCAGTCAGGGGCTCGACATGCTTTGTTTTCTTTGTCTTTTTGGCAGGAACTGGGGAGTCAGCCAGTTCACCCACCTTTTTACTGGAAGCTGCGTCACCCTTGTCAGGGGTGCTCAGTTTGGACAGTGAGGTTTCACCCGCATGTTTAAAGGGTGTGGATTTGTCAGAACCCGTAGCACCCTTCTCAAGTTTTCTTTGGAGCCTTTCCAGCCTCTTGTCAATTGTCTTTTGTGGAAATGATTAGCAGATTTCGCAATCTGCAGAAAACTGTTCATTTCCAAGGCAGACCATGCATAAGCCATGCTTCTCTGCCTTGGCAAAAACATCCCTACACTTGTTTTTTTTTGCTTTTATCTTTCTCCCCCCGGCCCTGGTCATCTCCTTGTCCAGCTGCCATCGCCATGCTTTGCTCCTTCAGGCACTCACCCCTGCAACTCCCATGGCTTACCCCCCATGGCGGGGCTGTGGGGAGCCCCCTACTCACCTGTCAAGCAGGATTCAGTTCATGGTGTTACCGCCAGAGATGAAGTGCCAGAGGACAGCCATCAAGCCACCATGACCAACCACCAGGGTCTTTTTCCTACATATTTTCTCCCTTATGGGCATTCGCCATGCAGTGACACCAGCAGTGGGCACACGCATGTACCCATGCATGTCCCTACCAAGCGTCTGCTGAGCTCCCATCCCCCTTACTTGCGGCAGTGTAGCGTCAAGCCCCAGCCTCTGCCAGGGGTCAAATGTGCGCTAACTGCAGATCGCCCCCCCCTTCCTGGAGATGAAGAGCAGTCTGTCAGACGCTCAATCCACCTCCTCCCTGCCAGCCCCTGGTGGCCCACACTCATTCCTGAATGCGGGTCACGGGCGTGGCGCAAGGTGTGGCATCCAGTACCTCAGCCCTCAGTGTCACCAGGCCAGACAATGTCCCCACACTTAAGGCAGTTTTTAAACCCTGGGGGTCCAGCCTTTTTCTTAGGTTTTTCTGCCATCATCAAACTGATTGAGAAAAACAGAACCGCAAATAAAGTAAACTCTTTATTTTTTCTGGTTAGCAGTCGGTTCAGCAACTGGTAGCGGTTCCAATACTGAACCAAGAACCGAACAACTTGAACCGGGTTAGCAGTTCACTGAACCGGCTTGACAGCTAACAAAAGCTAGAATTTATTTAAAATAAAATACTAAAAATAACTAAACTGAACTGGAGATAAGGAAATAAAAGCTCTGGAAAGGGATTTAAGGCTTGGTTCCCCAACAGTTATACTGAACCGTGAGGAACCAAACAAATTAAACCAAAAACACTAAAATAAGCGCTAAACTAGCAGTAGGAATTTAAACAGAAATAAAGGCAGCAGTAGGAATAATTAAAATACTTCTTTTCAGTGAAGAACCACCCAAGGAACAGCTGAGAGGGAAGTCTCCGAGCCATCTTGACTTGTCAGGCAGAGAAAGAAATCTGTTATGTTGGTGGAACGTTGCAGCTGATAAGGGCAGTAGTTTGAATCAGTGGCATGAGCCAATGATAGGTTATATCATTTGTATAGCGTTCTATCTCTGGGCAGTTCTATTTAGGAGGCTGACTGCAGAGAGTAAGGAATATAGAAGAACACCTGGGGTGAGAATTATGTTTTTTAGATTGACACTTTTTTGCATTTCAAGATGATTTCTGCTTATATGTTCTACTTCAATGCACCCCTTCTGTGCTGGCGCCCCAAGCGGCCGCTTGGTTCGCTTGTGCCTAAAACCGCCACTGCTTAAAACTCAAGATGGACAAAGCAATGGGACCTGATGGATTTACCCAGAATTCTAAAAGAACTAAGGGGAGAACTAGTGACACTCCTGTCTACCCTAACAAATCATGGGAGGGTGTGGTGGTACTGAGGACTGGAGGAGGGTAGATGTGATTCTCCTTCACAAAAGTGGGAGCAAGGCAGAGGCAGGAAACTACAGACCTGTTAGTTTGATCTCAGTGGTAGGGAACATGATGGAATCACTTCTTAAACAAAGAATTGTTGAGTACCTAGAGGCCAGTGGGGCACAGGACCCAAGGCAGCACGGATTCACAGCAGGAAGGTCATGTCAGATGAATCTAATAGATTTCTTTAACTGGGTGACCAAAGTAGTAGACCAAGGAGGGGCTGTGGATATGGCCTACCTAGACTTTAGCAAGGCATTTGACACAGTCCCACTACTAACCCCGCTTTTTTCAGAGTGGACTCCATTTACTATTACTCTCTGTGTCCTATTCTCCAGCCAATTCTTTACCCAGGCTGTCATCTTGGGACCCACTCCAAGGCTGGCTAACTTGTATATTAATCTTTTGTGTGGGACTGTGTCAAATGCCTTGCTAAAGTCTAGGTAGGTTATGGTTGGAAACCCTAATACCTCAGGCATTCGTTGGTATTTTCACTCCAAATTTTCTACATGTTTTTTTTGTGACCCCACCTCATGAACAGGGGGAATATCAGTTTGTTAGCTGAAAGCTGCTTATGCACAGTGACTACGGCATTTAGCACCACAGGTACAAAAACATTCCGAACAGGATGTAAAAAATGACAGCTGTACTGTTCATGGGGAGATGTAAAAAACAGCAATGTTGCAAATCTGTAGTAAAAATATTTTAAAAAATGGTGAAGTCACGAGCGTACATAGAAACTGTGCAACGCACACTCGTGACATAATTAGGTTGGGGATTTTTTACAGCAGATTGTCAACTCAGGCATTTTGGTGCCTCCGATCATGAACAGTGTCACTACGATTTTCTTTATCTGTGCCAAACAATGATTTCCCACAGCGACCACACATCTCTGCGCTGGAAGTGTGGAAACACACTTCAGCCATGTTGTGAAAAATGACAGCTGTACTGTTCATAAGGAAGTGTGAAAAAATGGCACTGGTGAAAATCTGGACTGAAAATATTACAAAGTCATGAACTAGCGAGGGTGCGTGGAAACTGGGCAATGCTCACTTGTAACACAGTCATTTTATGGACTTTTGTCACCAAATTTTCCACATAGCCATTTTAAGACCTCTGCTCATGAACAGTGTAACTGTGATTTTCTTAATCTGTCCTAAACATTGCTTTCGCACACCAACAGCACCATTGTGCACTACATGTGCAAAAACAAATTTTGTGCGACATATGAAAAATTGCAGCTGTACTGTTCATAAGGAAGTGTAATAAAATGGCAAGGTTGAAAATCTGGAGTGAAAATGTTAAATTTGCAAACTTACGAGCATGCATAGGAACTGCTGCAACACACGCTAGTAAAACAGTCATTGTTAGGAATTTTTTCACCAAATTTTCAACATAGCCATTTTTAGACCTCTGCTCATGAACAGTGTCACTGTGATTTTCTTAATTTGTCCCATACATTGATTTCGCACACCGACTGCGCCACTGTGCGCTACATGGGCGGAAACATGTTTTGGGTGAGATGTGAAAAATGACAGCTGTACTGCTCATAAGAAGGTGTGGTAAAATGGCAATGTTGAAAATCTGGAGTGAAAATATTGAAAATTCGCGACCTTACGAGCGTGTGTAGGAACTGTACAACGCACGCTCGAAAAACAGTCATTTTTTGGAATTTTTTCACCAAATTTTCAACATAGCCATTTTAACACCTCAGCTCATGAACAGTGTCACTGTGATTTTCTTAATTTGCTCCGTACATTGATCTTGCACACCGACTGCGCCATTGTGTGCTACATGGGCAGAAACATGTTTTGGGTGAGATGTGAAAAATGGCAGCTGTACTACTCATAAGAAGGTGTGATAAAATGGCAATGTTGAAAATCTGGAGTGAAAATATTGAAAATTCGCAAACTTATGAGCCTGTGGAGGAACTGCACTGCGCACGCTCGTAAAACAGTCATTTTGGAATTTGGCACAAATTTTCAACATGGGGTTTTGGGACCCCTTCTCATGAATGATTCACTGTCATGGCGTTATTCAGGCCGAAGGGTGATTCGCAGTGACTGCGAAATCACCGCCGGGCCAGAAGTCAACGCCATGACAGTGAGATCATTCATGAGAAGGGGTCCCAAACCCGCGTTAAAGACGGTAAAATCTCAAAATGCCTGAGATATGCAACAAAGTTGAAACCCACCTATCTAGCCCATTAGACAGCTTACGGCATTTCCTCAGTTCGCGGTCGGCTTTGAAGAGTGCAGATGTGTTCCGGTCCTCGAAGATCCTGTCCGAGTCTGGAGGTAAGTATGGGGTGAGGGGTGTGGGAGGCTGGGTGCGCAGTGGGTGGGTGCGGGTTGTGGGAGGGTGGCTGGGAGACACGCCGTGGGACCGTTTTTGTTTACAGGGTAAAAAAAGAACAATGAGGACATTGCGCAGCTGGGATGGGCTCCAGCGTGCCACAAGGACAGTTGGGGGGGCCATTCAGCCGACGGAGGATTGGGCACCCCGTCGCTAAGTATGGATTGCCACACTGGGGTGGGCTCCCAGCGTGGCACTTAGTACTGGGGGTTAGAACAGTGGAGCCAGCGAGTTGGGCACCCCGTCGTATCATTGCTTGCCGCGCTGGTGGGCACAGCGTGGCATTTTGAGCTTTGGGGAGATGCAGCACAGCCGGCGGGGATAAGGCACCCCGTCGGCTATTCATTGTGTGCGTCTTGAAGCGCATGCCTGCGTGGCGTGTGTGTGTGGGGGGAGAGCTGTGCGTGAGCAGGCGATATCTTATCACTTCTCACTCAAGCGTAGCTCCCCCTTTGAACTGTATGCCACTGCATTTTGGAGCTTGTCAAAGACAGCTCCAGCATGCATTGGCTTACAGGGGCCGCGCCTGCCAACACACCGACTGAATTGGAGGAGGAGGTGACACACCTCCGAAATCTCTGATGATGGCACTATGTTTCTTGCACATGTGTGCAAGCAAACATAAAAATGGAAAGGGACCTGGGAGTAGTCATATCAGATGAAATTAAGGTAGGCAAGTAATATGAGAAGGCAGTAAGAAGTGCTGGGGGAATACTGGGATGCCTAGGGAGAGGCATCACTAGTAGAAAACAAGAAGTTGTTCTCCCTCTGTACAGACAGTTGGTGAGACCCCATCTTGAGTACTGCATGCAGTTCTGGAGACCCCATCTCTGCAAGGACATAGACAGGATGGAGGCAGCCCAGAGGAGAGCAACTAAAATGGTGCAGGGTCTACACCAGAAGTCATACAAAGAGAGACTAAAGGATCTTAATATGTGTACCCTAGAGGAAAGGAAGGAGAGGGGGGACATGATAGAAACTTTCAAGTACCTCAAGGGAATCAACAAAGTCCAAGAGGGTAGCACCTTTCAAAAAAAGAGATGTGCAAGAACAAGGGGGCACAATTTGAAGGTAGAGGGGGGATGGCTCAGGGGCAATGTGAGGAAGTATTTTTCACAGAGAGGGCTGTGGATGCATGGAACAGCCTTCCTGAGGAGGTAGTGGGTCAAAAACAGTGGTGGAATTCAAACATGCATGGGACAGACATAAGGCAGTCCTAATGGGGGGTAGGAGGAAGTAAACTGTTGGTTAACTAGAATCTGCAGCTTATCCAGTAGGTAGGGGAAATGGGCAGACTGGGTGGGCCAAGCAGTCTTTATCTGCCGTCAAAGTCTATGTGTGTGTGTGTGTGTGTGTATTTATCTATATATATATAGGATATGGTTCTTCTTGGTATATGCATGGGGGGATGCTCCCTCGTTGTTGATATAGTTTCATTTCTGTGTATCGCTCTCTTATTTGTTTTGTTAAAGGGAGATTTTGCCTTGGATGCCTTTTCTTTTTTTTAATGATATTATGCATCTCGGGGGTCTGATGGAGGGTATCCTTCTGTTGGCCCTAACACAAATCTGTCATCAAGAAGTCAGTTCCTGGGACCAGGAGACACAGGCCCTTGCCTCCTCAGGGTGAGGAATCCTGTTTAAACGTTACCAAGAATAACACTGCCTGTTTTTTGTTGTTAGCGTCTCATTGTTGGTTTTGGGATTTATGTTGCTGTTGGTGTGGGTGGGATTGCTGGGGTCATTACTGTTTTGGGAATTCACCTATGTAGTACACTATGTGCAGGTTGGTAGCATTAGTGCAGGAGCCCTGCCTTTGTGTTCCTCTCGGACATGAGTACTGGTAACACCTAATTATCCTGAAATGTTAATGGTACCAAATCCTTAAACATGTTAAACAGCACACAGGACAAACAGTAATGCTTCAGGAGAATTGTTTATTGGAAGAGAAAGCTCTTCTCTTTAGGCAGGATTGGGGGGGGGCCAGGCCTGTGCATCAGGTAACAGTACCCCTCAGCTATTAGATTTCAGCTTTCCCAAGCTTTAGTTGATCCTAGTGGATGATATCTTGTTTTAGTGGGGCTCCTTGACCACACTGATATGGTCATAGGTACTATATATGGCCTGAATTTAGATACCCCTACCCTTTTTATGTAGCTGCTTCAGTTACTTTCCGCCTATGCCCATCTCCCTATTTTGATAGCTGGGGACTGGAGTTTAGTTTGGGATCATGAGCTAGACAAATCCAAGAGTGAACAAGGTGGCCTTTCTCCCACTCAGAGAGCTCTTCACGACATGTGTAACTCTTTAGGGTGGCTTGATCTCTGGAGACTTTTAGAAACCCACACACAAGATTATGCTTTTTTTATTCAGCCTCCCATGACACTCTTTCTAGGACTGGTTATTTTTTGGTTAATTGGGTTATGTCCCATGGTTTTTACGAAGTCCATAATTTAGCTCAGGTCCTTTCTGACCATCCCCCACTTTTGTTACAACTCGCAGCTACTCAAAGTTCAGACATGGATCCCTGCTGGAGAATTAATAATCACATGTTGAGGGACGACCATATCTTGGGGAAACTTCGAGACTCAATCCATGCCTTCCAGGGAGGGGCAGTGGACATGGCCTCAGTGGCGGTTTTAGGCACAAGCGAACCAAGCGGCCGCTTGGGGCACCAGCACAGAAGGGGCCTACTGAAGTAGAACATATAAGCAGAAATCATCTTGAAATGCAAAAAAGTGTCAATCTAAAAACCATAATTCTCACCCCAGGTGTGCTTCTATATTCCTTACTCTCTGCAGTCAGCCTCCTAAATAGAACTGCCCAGAGATAGAACGCTATACAAATGATATAACCTATCATTGGCTCATGCCACTGATTCAAACTACTGCCCTTATCAGCTGCAACGTTCCACCAACATATCAGATTTCTTTCTCTGCCCGACAAGTCAAGATGCCTCGGAGACTTCCCTCTCAGCTGTTCCTTGGGTGGTTCTTCACTGAAAAGAAGTATTTTAATTATTCCTACTGCTGCCTTTATTTCTGTTTAAATTCCTACTGCTAGTTTAGCGCTTATTTTAGTGTTTTTGGTGTAATTTGTTTGGTTCCTCACGGTTCAGTATAACTGCTGGGGAACCAAGCCTTAAATCCCTTTCCAGAGCTTTTATTTCCTTATCTCCAGTTCAGTTTAGTTATTTTTAGTATTTTATTTTAAATAAATTCTAGCTTTTGTTAGCTGTCAAGCCGGTTCAGTGAACTGCTAACCCGGTTCAAGTTGTTCGGTTCTCGGTTCAGTATTGAAACCTTCACCAGTTGCTGAACCGACCGCAACCAAAAAAAAATAAAGAGTTTACTTTATTTGCGGTTCTGTTTTTCTCAATCAGTTTGATGATGGCAGAAAAACCTAAGAAAAAGGCTGGACCCCCAGGGTTTAAAAAAAGCCTTAAGTGTGGAGACATTGTCTGGCCTGGTGGCACTGAGAGCTGAGGTACTGGATGCCACACCTTGCGCCATGCCAGTGATCCGCATTCAGGAATGAGTGTGGGCCACCAGGGCCCGGCAGGGAGGAGATGGATTGAGCGTCTGACGGACTGCTCTTCATCTCCAGGGAGGGGGGCAGTCTGCAGTTAGCGCACATTTGACCCCTGGCAGAGGCTGGGGCTTGACGCTACACTGCCGCAAGTAAGGGGGATGGGAGCTCAGCAGACGCTTGGTAGGGACATGCACGGGTGCATGCGTCTGCCCACTGCTGGTGTCACTGCATGGCGAATGCCCATAAGGGAGAAAATATGTAGGAAAAAGACCCTGGTGGTTGGTCATGGTGGCTTGATGGCTGTCCCCTGGCACTTCATCTCTGGCGGTAACACCATGAACTGAATCCTGCTTGGCAGGTGAGTAGGGGGCTCCCCACAGCCCCGCCATGGGGGGTAAGCCATGGGAGTTGCAGGGGTGAGTGCCTGAAGGAGCAAAGCATGGCGATGGCAGCTGGACAAGGAGATGACCAGGGCCAGGGGGGAGAAAGATAAAAGCAAAAAAAACAAGTGTGGGGATGTTTTTGCCAAGGCAGAGAAGCATGGCTTATGCATGGTCTGCCTTGGAAATGAACAGTTTTCTGCAGATTGCGAAATCTGCTAATCATTTCCACAAAAGACAATTGACAAGAGGCTGGAAAGGCTCGAAAGAAAACTTGAGAAGGGTGCTACGGGTTCTGACAAATCCACACCCTTTAAACATGTGGGTGAAACCTCACTGTCCAAACTGAGCACCCCGACAAGGGTGACGCAGCTTCCAGTAAAAAGGTGGGTGAACTGGCTGACTCCCCAGTTTCTGCCAGAAAGACAAAGAAAACAAAGCACGTCGAACCCCTGACTGAGAAACCGAAGGGGTTTCATCTGTGCCTCACAGTCTGCCATCCTCAGAAGAGATTGCCCAGGCCATGAAGGCCATACAGGCTTTGCAGGGTCTTATACCTGCTCCAGCTCCTCCAACACCGGCTCAAGTCCCAGTTGGATCTTCTTCTGTCCCAGCTCCACCCCAGGAGCAGATGCAGTTTGAGGAGTATGATTTGCCTGAAGTAGATGAGGGTGAACCTACTGAGGCTGAGATCTCACCTGAACAGGAATTTGGGTGGTCTCCTAGAGCAGAGGATTTTTCCTCTCATTTTCCCTTCATAAGGAAAATAGTGGAGGCCTTTGATTTGGCTACCACAGAGGTTACAGAGGATGAGGAAGAGGTCAAATACGTGAAAATGATAGGGTTTACACCCACAAAGAAGATATTACTCCCTATCAACAAGTTTTCAAAAAAGACTTGTTTAAGGTTTTGCAAACTCCAAATCCCACCCTCCACCCCCCCCCACCCCGGACAAGAAGGCAGAAAAAAAGTACCAGCTGGACAGACAGGGGCTTTGTTCCTCTTCTCTCACCTTGAGCATCAAGGGATAATCCAGCAAGCAGCCTGTGAGAAGGAAAGGGTGACAGTGGTATCACACCCACCTGAGAAAGATTCATGCAAAATAGGTAGTATGGCCAAGAAGGGCTACCTGGCATCCTCACTGGGAGTCAGACAGGCTATTTACCAGACTTATTCTGCACAGTATCAAGTCACTGTGGCAGTCAGGATTGCCCGTGGTAGATAAGGTTCCTTTCGGGCCTCTCGGATGATTTGGCTGAGATAGCCAGGTTTGGGCTGGAAGCAGCAAAATACCAATTTCAGATGTTAGCAGATGGCAGTGATACTGCTTCCAGATGGATGACCCTTACCATAGCTCTTAGGAGGTTGGCCTGGTTTAGGACCACTAATCTTACACAGGATACCCAAACCAAGGCTAGGGATTTTCCTGTGGAGAATCATTCAATATTTGGCCAACAGACTGAGGTTTATATGAAGAAGGTGGATGAGTACAAGACCACCTATAAGAGCAACTCGACAAAGGAGAGACCCTCCTTCTCCTACAGGTCATACAGAAGGGGAGGCATAGGTGGAGCAGCCTACACCAGATCTTTTTAATCAGGCCCAGGCTGTCTCTCAATATCAGCAATATCCGCAGCAGACAAGGTAGTTCAGAGACAGAGGTAAAAGAGGCTCCTGGAGGGGATTCCAGACTACTCAGGCCCAGCCCCAAGCAAAACAGAATCTCTGACTCAGTGGTCAAGGCCGTCTCCCCCGGCCGTATCCCAGTAAGCGGCAGGCTGGTTCACTATTTCCAGGCTTGGGAATCCATTACCACAGACAAGTGGGTCCTAGAAGTGGTGAGTCAGGGTCTGCCCTAAGTTTCAAGTAATTCCCTCTCTTGAGAACAAGAGTGTTCAAAACCAGCTTCCCTCTTGGAAAAGAAACTATTGGAGAAGGAGGTTCAAAGCCTCCTTCTGTTAAAAGCAGTAGAACATGTTCCACCTCAGCAGAAGGGAAGGGGTTTCTACTCAAGTTACTTTCTCACCAAAAATAAAAATGGGGAGTGGCAACCTATTCCAGAACTCAGTCTACTGAACAAGTACTTAGTAAAGCCGAAGTTCAAGATGGTCACATTGGCAGTTATTCTGCCAGTCATTCAGAAGGGAGATTGGCTAGCATCTCTGGATCTGAAAGATGCCTATTTCTACATTCCCATAAGAGAATCTCACAGAAAATATCTCAGATTCAGACTTCCATCAGGACATTACCAGTTTTCAGCCCTACTCTTCAGTCTCTCCTCAGCCCCGAGGGTATTTGCAAAGCATCTGGCAGTGGTGGTGGCACAACTGAGAAGGTCAGGTTTATCAGTCTTCCCCATCTCAATAATTGGCTGGTGGTGGGAAGCTCACCCAGGCATGTGCAAGATCCCCTGCAGGTAACACTAGCCTGGGTAAAACATTGGCTGGACAACAGGACACAAAAGGTAATTGTAAATGGAGTCCATTCTGAAAAAAGAGGGGGTTACTAGTGGGGTATCGCAGGGTTCAATACTGGGACCAGTCCTTTTTAATGTCTTTATAAGTGACATTGCAGAGGGACTGGAAGGAAAAGTATGCCTCTTTGCAGATGACACAAAGATCTGCAACAGGGTTGATACACAAGGAGGCGTGGAAAGGATGAGAGGGACTTGGCAAGGTTGGAGGAATGGTCAGAAGTATGCAGGATTTAATGCAAAGAAGTGCAAAATAACGCACCTGGGAAACAAGAACCCAGGGAAGATTACACAATGGGGGAGGTAGTAACAACCACAAAAGGGAAAGGGACCTGGGGTAATCATATCAGATGACCTTAAGGTTAGCAAGCAATGAGAAGGCAGTAGGGAGGGCAGGGGTATACTGGGATGCATAGGGAGAGGCATCACCAGCAGAAAACAGGAAGTTGTTATCCCTCTGTACAGACAGTTGGTGAGATCCCATCTGGAGTACTGCGTCCAGTTCTGGAGACACAGTCCAGAGGAGGGCAACTAAAATGGTGTAGGGTCTGCAAGAGAAGCCGTACGAGGAGAGACTAAAGGAGCTTAATATGTATACCCTTGAGGAAAGAAGGGAGGGGGGATATGATAGAAACTTTTAAGTACCTCAGTGGAATCAACAAAGTCCAAGAGGGTAGCATCTTTCAGAAAAAGAGATGTGCAAGAACAAGGGGACACAATTTAAAGATGGGGGGGTGGTTCCGGGGCAATGTGACAAAGTATTTTTTCACAGAGAGGGTAGTGGATACATGGAACAGTTTTCCTGAGGTGGTTGTGGGGTCTAAAACTGTGGGAGAATTCAAGAATGCACGGGACAGACATAACGCAATTCTTGTGGGGGGTAGGAAGAAATAGGCTGTTGGTTAAGTAAGTAATAATACCCGACAGGGTGGGCGTTATTGGGCTATAACGGACCGCCCAGGGGCGTAATGAGGCCTGACACTGCAGGCGGAGGGCCTTATAGCCCCTGGAAGGTCCGTTATAGCCCATAATGCCCACCCTGGAGGGTATTATTACACTTAGAAAATGGGCAGTGTGGAACAATAAAATGATAAAAAAATAAATTAAAAAAAAAGATTAATACTAACTTTTGTAATTAAATAGTTCCTCTGCCTGTACTGGAATGAAGCAGTTTTGTCCTAATGGAGACTCCATAATTAGAAAGAAACAAAAAAGCTTGTTGTATGCAGTTAACTCTGCACAGCAGTTATTGTTTTATTGCCTCCTCCCTATGCAACATATTTTTTCCTCGCGTACTTATTTTTGTTTCTTATTTCAGAGCAAATTCTTTTTAGCACTGGACCTGCAGTGTGTAATGATGTCTGCGCGGTTTGAGAGTTAGCGTGGTGGCTGTTTTCTTGTTGCTGGAGTTTCGAGTAAGGAACATACTAGCAGGACAGATTTTGCGGAGATACTGTTAAACTGAAACTCTTCCTGTTACAGCTCGCTCTGTAGTGCGGAGCAGTGGGAATTCATTAACTGGTTTGGAGGATAGAGATAGGAGTAGCTGCAGAGCTGGTACTCGGCATGAGAGGAGCGGCACTTTCTTGGTTTTTCATAACAAGAAAATGACGCTGCTCTCATGACGAATACTGGTAGCAGAACTTAAATCTCTAACGCACATAACGTTCATTTTTTACAATTGCTGCTGCTCATTTTGTGGGTGATTTTATTTTACTTAGGGCTGCTCACTATGTTGGCATAGTTTTTGAGGAAATCAGCCCAGGCACCAGTTTAATGTGTGTGTGTGTGTGTGTGGCTTAGCGAGGGGCAAAAATGGCATCTGGTAGGTTTCAAAATTTGGGGTGCCCAAGGATATTGTTAGTAATAGGGCACCCAGTGCTTTACCCTGGCGGGCCGTTGTGAAATAACGGCCCGGGTGGGAGGCTGTTTCAGCCAATCAGGAAGCCAGTTTTACTTTCCCCATTATCTAACTAGGATTTGTGACCTATCCTGTAGGTAGGGAAATGGGCAGACTAGGTGGGCCAAGCAGTACTTATCTGCCATCAAAGTCTATGTTTCTATGTTTCCTTGAAATTAACATGGTATCTACTGAGAAATTAGATCTTCTATGGGAGGCGTTAACATTCTTCTTGAGAGGGAAGCTTTTGTGTTTAGACTCGGTGTGGAAAAAATATAGGAAGCCAAAGCTATATATGTTATCCAAAATTAGGCGGACTGAATCTCAGCTCATTTCTAATACTGCTGAAGTAACCTGGCTTCATCTTCATAGTTTAAGAACTCACAATGAAGTTTTGAATAGAACACAGGCTGAACACACTATTTTCAACACCCATGCCAAATACGTGGCCCAGAGGGAAGCTTATGGACCGGTGTCTAAAACAGCAAGAGGCTGCTCTAATTATTCCAGCAGTTCGTAATGCACACACTCAAGTTTTTCACCTCGCCTAAGGACATTGCTCGTTAGTTTCAACAGTGTCGCCAAACGTTATATACCAACACATTGCGTGGTCTGGGGAGCACAGCAGACTACCTCAGTACCATTACTTTACCTACCTTAACACAGGACCAGCTGGCTCTTCTGGTGGCATCTATTACTGATGAAGAGGTCCCATGTGCTATTCGGGCCTGGCTGCAGATAAGGCCCCCGGGCCTGATGGCTTTTCTGCCAATTTCTATAAGGCCCTGCACCCAAAATCACTCCTTTTTTAACGCATACCTTTACATATATGCACCAGTGGGGTATTACTGATTCTTCATTAACTGATACTATGAATACCCTGTTGCTGAAACCAGGAAAAGACCCAGAACAGGTCATCAATTACCGACCTATCTCCTTGATTTGAAAATCCTGGCAAAAGTGTTGGCCACTGGAATTACTAAAGTATAGGATCATCTGGTGGGTCGCGATGAGGTGGGATTCATGTCACACAGGGTGCTCTCTGAGGAAATCAGATCAAATTTCTTTATTTAATTATTATTTGTTAACTGGGTAAGGCCCGCTAGGCACAAGGGATCGGGCCAGTAACATCATGGGACAAAACATCATATCACCAGACACCATAGGCATATCCTCGCCGACTGCAATGTCAGCTAACAACTACATCGCTGGTCAGTACTGTGCAGGCAATGGGAATACAATGCTGGTTCAAGAGAGCCCCCATCCCACCCGCCAACCATCAACCCCAGCAACTATCATGGTAGCACTCCTGATGTGCTGTCCGGCCCCCTCCCCCCCACCATCACTGGCATGGATGTCCCAATATACATTGCAGTGCAAAATATCTCTGGTGTCTAGTGGACCCCCCACCCCAGCAGAAAGATCCCCACTACCCCACCCCACCTCAGCAAGAAGCGGATGACCAGCACAGCACTCCACTCACCGCTGGCCGCCTGATTAAGCTGAAAGAGTGAGCACGCACACATCTATGTGCTCATTCATTGCATCTCAATTGGGCAGCCGGCCGTGGTGGTGAGTGGAGGGCTGTGCTGGTCATCTGCTCCTTGTTGGAGGGGGGAGTGCAGGGTGGTGGGAATCTGCCTGCTGGGGTGAAGGTACCAGATCCCAGGGATATTTTGCAATGAAATGTATATTGGGACATCCAGGGCGGTAATTGGTGATGGCGGGGGAAGGACAGGACAGCACACTGGTGCTACCATTACAGTTACTGGGGCCGATAGTCAGTGGGTGGGATGGGGGCCCTATTGTCACCAGGGTTGTATTCCCATTGCCTGTGCAGTACTGGCCAGCGATGTAATTGTTAGTCGACATCGCAGTCGGCAATGATATGCCTATGGTGTTTGGAGGCACAGTGTTTTGTCCCACGATGTTCCTGGCCCAATCTGGCACAAGTATTTGTTTTCAAGGGTGACCCGGGAGCTTTGGGCTGGTTAAGAGACTTGCTCAGAGTCACACAATATACAAGTGGAGGCTGTGGGAATCAAACCCAGGTCTGCGGGTACCAAGCTCATTCATTCACAGCTCGTTACTCTAACCTCTAGGCTATACTGCCAGCCAATCTGTGTCTTCTCGTTGTCCAGGGAGCCTGAGATCCATGCAGCACTGGTTTTTCTTGGATGCCGAGAAGATCTTTGATTGGGTACCTTGGCCTTTTCTGTTTGTGGTATTGTACAAATTGAGGTTTGTCGAGGATTTTATTCACGGATCAGAGTTCTTTACACTAATCTGCAGGCTTGAATTTATTATAATGGTGCCCTATGATTTAAATTGCAACAAACTAACAGCCCCTAGTGCCTCGACCCCCTTTGAAGACTCATGAGAGTTGAGGCGCTAGGGATTGTTAGTTTCTTGCAGAGGTTCCCTGCCACCCAGTGGAAATTTGGGCTGAATGCTTCTGGAAATGTTGTTTAAATAAATTACAGTCCTCTATACGACTGAAGAAATATAATCTGGACTGTGCGTCTCATTTCCACTGAATTGGAACATTTTCAGGCTGGAGTGGCTTACTCCTTTGTGCACTTCTTAACTCTGTGGATTTGGCGTTTGTGGAGGTTTGGCGCCTTCATTGAAGTGCTGCAGGTTTCGCCCTGTTATGTGAGTTCGTGGTTTTCTTTTGGATTTGTGTCTCCCCTGAAAAGCCCATGCTAAGCCCACCGCAAGAGTTTCCCGAGGTGGTCGTGTGGGCCCCTGCTGAAGCAGCCCTCCCCCGAAAATCCCATGCCAAGGTACAGCGGTGTTTCAGGATGGCTTCCAAGAGTCTTCTCAGAGTGAATGCTTTGGCACCATATTTAAATTGTTTCAGAACTGCACAGTCTATGTCGCAATAGGAAGTGCTTTTTAATGCATTTTATTTACTAATCGGCACAGGTCTACAGATAGTTTTCTGCTGTACTATTCATTGTAAACCCAAGTACGTTTGCTATAGGTGCAGGTTACCTTAAGGGTACTTAAAGGGTCTTAATAGCATGCTCTAAAGTGAAATAATTGAGTTGACTGCCAGGCTTCTACTTATTTCTCATTGTGTGCCAGTGCCAGGTTACTCCATGCTTATTATTGAATTTGGAAAGCTTAGGCAACAAGCATTTGTCAATGCCGAATGTTTGCTTGCTGGCATTGGCATTGGTAGTGTAGGAGTTAGAGAGCTGCATAATAGGAATGGCAGTGAAGTATTGAACTGAAGCCAACCCCACCACCACCCTGCAGAGACTGACAGGCATTGGGGTGTGCCTTTGGGTTGTCAGGCATAAGGCCCACGCCCTTTCACCACACCTTACCCTGCAGACACCGACAAGTGTCATGGTGTGCCTTGGGGTCTTTGGCCCTGATGCTCACCCCATTCCATCAGGAAATACGGTGAGATGGGTGCTGTACAGGAGAATGGGGTGAAGTTTGGGGCTGAAGAGTCCAAGGCACACCTCGATGCCTCTCACTGGCTGCAGGGTGTGGAATGGTATGAGCATTACAGGCGAGAATCCCAAGTCACACCCCTGATGCCTGTCAATCTCTACAGGGTGGGGCGTTATGGTTGGAAACCCTAACATCTCAGGCGTTCACTGGTATTTTCACTCCAAATTTTTCAACATGGGTTTTTTGTGACCCCCACCTCATAAACAGTGGCAAGATCAGTTTGTTAGCCAAAAGCTGATTTTGCACAGCGACTACGCCATTTGGCACCACAGGTGCAAAAACACATTTCGAACAGGATGTGAAAAATGACAGCTGTACTGTTCATGAGGAAGTGCAAAAAATGGCAATGTTGAAAATCTGCAGTGAAAATATTAAAAAAACTGAAGTCACAAGTATGTGTAGAAACTGCGCAATGCACATCCATGATGCAGTTAGTCTGGGGATTTTTTACAGCAGATTGTCAACACAGGCATTTTGGAACCTCCGCTCATAAACAGTGTCACTGTGATTTTCTTAATCTGTCCCGATCAGTGATTTCCCACAGCGATCAAGCATTTCTGCGCTGGAAGTGCAAAAACACATTTTGGCCATGGTGTGGAAAATGACAGCTGTACTGTTCATAAGGAAGTGTGGAAAAATGCCAGTAGTGACAATCTGGACTGAAAATATTAGAAATCCATGTACTTACGAGGATGCATGGAAACTGTGCAATGGTCGCTCGTAACACAGTCATTTTGCGGGCTTTTTTCACCAAATTTGTAACACAGCCATTTTAACACCTCTGCTCATGAACAGTGTCACTGTGATTTTCTTAATCTGTCCCGAACATTGATTTCGCACACTGACTGCGCCATTGTGCACTACATGCGCGGAAACACAGTTTTGGTGAAATGTGAAAAATGACAGCTGTACTGCTCATAAGGAGGTATGGTAAAATGGCAATGTTGAAAAACTGGAGTGAAAATATTTAAAATTTGTGAACTTACGAGAGTGTGTAGGAACAGTGCAACGCATGCTCGTAAAACAGTCATTTTTGGGAATTTCTTCACCAAATTTTCAACATAGAGTTTTTGGGGGCCTACCTCATTATCTGTGACACTGTCATTTCATAAATTGCTCCTGAAAGGTGGTTCCGCGCAGTGACCACGAAATCACTTTTCGGGCCGATTAACAAAATGACAGTGACAGAATTCATGAGGTGGGGTCCCAAAAACCCCATGTTGAAAATTTGGTGAAGAAATTCCCCAAAATGCCTGAGATATGCATCAAAGTTGAAAAAACCCTATTTATTACATTATACAGCTTACCAGCATTTCCTCAGTTCGCGATCGGCTTTGAAGACTGCAGATGTGTTCCCGGTCCACGAAGATCATCGCTGGACTCTGGAGGTCAGTATGGGGTGAGGTGGGGTGTGATGAAGCAGGGTGCACAGAGGGTGGAGTGCGGGTGGGAGGCGAGGATCAGGACAGTCAGCGAGGAAGATTTTTCTTGCAGGTTTTTTTGGTAGTAACGGGACTTGTTGCAGCTGGTGTGGGCTCCCAGCATGGCAGCTGGAAGGCTGTTTGGGAGACAGGGAGCCCACGGATTGGGCACCCCGTCGGCCATATGGGACTGTTGCCATGCTGGGACGGGCCCCAGGTGGCACCGGGTTATCTGTTGGGGAGGGGAGAACATTGGAGCCTATGGGTTGGGCACCCCCATCGGCAATACTGACTGTTGCCACGCTGGGGTGGGCTCCCAGTGTGGCATCTGGACTCTGTTGGGGAGAGGCAGCAGAGCCGCGAGGATTGGGCACCCCGTTGGCCATACCGTGTGTGCGGGGGGAGCATATTAGCATGCAATATGTGTGCGTGCCTGCGTGTGTGTGGGTGGGGAGGAGCGCATGTGCATGCAGTAGCTTCTCGCTGCTCACTGAAGCAGAGCTCTGCCTTTCAACTGTACGGCACTGTATTTTCAACTGCTGTCATAGACAGTTGCAGCATTCATTGGCGAACTGTGGCTATGCCTGCAAACACACTGACTACATTGGAAGACAGGGTGCCACACCTACAAAAACTCGAATGATGGCACTATGTTTCTTGCACATGCATGCAAGCAAACATAAAAATTATTATTAGTACTTTACGTTTCAGCTCTACAAAATGATGACAGAAGATAGAGAGACTCATCCCTGTCTTGCAGCTAGCCAAAACATACGTTACCTCTAGGTTAGTAACAAAATGAGGGGAGATAGATGTCCCACAGGAGGCTGAACATAGACAAATCCAACTCAATGCTTTTGGATATGTCTTCGAGTGAGAATGCCCAAGAAATGGTAGGTGGTTACGCTAAGATCTTCACCCCCTAAGGTTACCTTGTTGTGGGCCCCCCCCCCCCGGAAGGGGCAGATAAGGGGAGACAGTAAATAAAAAAGTAGCTTAGGGCATATCCTGTGCTATGATGCAGCACTTGTTCCACTCATCCATCCCCAGAGAACCCCGGGATAGTCGGTGCATGTAGGGGGGGAGGATACGAAATGTATTCAGAACAGGGCTTATGCCAGGGGGGATGTACCAGTAAGCTGATTGCCTCTGTAAATTATGGTGGCTTGGAGCAGAGTATGGTGCCAGGTTCTGTCTAGGTAGTGCCTAAATAATCAGTGGCTGTAGTAAAAACACAATGTCATGCTGCCCCGAGTCACCCACCAGGCTCCCCCACCAAGTTCCCCCACTGCTGCCCATTAGCCATTATTGGGCATCCTGTGGAGGAGATAGTCTGGGGATAGAGCGGGGTGGAGGGACACCAGACTTAATGGGAGGAATGAGAGCACTATGGCAGTCGATGTGCAGAAGTTTGAGTAACAGTCTGAGAAAAGTCTGTGAGCTGAATGCCAAAGATTCAGCCTCTGAGTGTCGCAGATCCGGGCAATTCTCAGTGCAGTCTCAGCCAGGCAGAACAAAGTTCACAGTCTGTAGGCTGAAACCGGGATCAAAGAGGAGTCAATGGGGGGCACAATACAGCATTTCAGGGGAGGATAAAGGTTCCAGTGCAGAGGTACAGGAGACAAGCCATCTCAGAGGTCATCAGGGCAGTCCCTGAGCCCCAAACAACCATCCATGTTGCCCCCCCTCACTGCAGTGACTACACACCTTAATAACCTCCCACCCTCATACAGAAAGAAATCAGTTCTGAGTACTCACAAATCATACTTTGGTGCAATCAGTCTTCCAGAGGCAAAGGGGACTGTGCAGAGGCTGTGGTTTGGGAGAGCATGTCTTGTCAGGATTCATCTGGGCCCAATGATTCAGAGGTAAGGAGAGAGATCAGGGCTGCAACTACTGCACCCTGGAATTATCCAGGCAGTGTCCCTTTGGTGCTTTGCTGTTCTGGCTCAGGGAGGATGTGAGCCAGTGGGTCTAGCTGTGTCCCATACAGTGCTGTGAGTTCACGGATCTGGTTGTGAGTGGTGTTGATGGTCGTAGAGGTGCCTAACAGTTTTTCTCCGGTAGTGCTCTTACGCCATCTGAACAGCACTCTGACTTATCCCCCTGACTGTTGCTGAGAGACCTCGGGGCTGTAGTTGGGAATCAATTTTTTTTTTTGTCTTTGTCAGTTCAGGGGTCACACGTGGCTCCTGGGCAGGAGGTACAATGCTTCAGGGTCTTTCATTCGACTCCCCTGTTCACCTTTAGCAGTCTGTGGAGGAGCAGTGTCCATAAGCTCCTGTCTCAGGGTAGTGGCAGAGGGGGATGTCTGCCAGGGTTGCCTCAGTCCAGCAGGTCAATATTTATGTAGGAAATTCATGACGCAGCTTCCATTGTGAAGTGCACTTGTCCTATGAGGAAAGGTTGGAAGAATTGAACATGTACTCCCTGGAGCAGAGGAGGGAGAAGGGGGACATGATTGAGACCTTCAAGTACCTTAAGGGTATAAACCAGGTGCCAGTGCGAAGCATCTCCCAGCTGAAGGGGAATCTGAGGATGAGGGGGCATGGGTTACAGATTGAGGGGGGTGGACAGTTCAAGGGTAACATTAGGAAGTATTATTTCACAGAGAGGGTGTTGGATAAGTGGAATAGGCTCCCAGAGGAGTTGGTTGGAGAAGCAACAGTGGAAGGCTTCAAAAGCGCATTGGACAGACACAGGCAATTGTTGAGGGGGGGTATGTACTAGCAGATACATAGATACATAGACAGTGTCGACAGATAAGGGCCTATGGCCCACCCAGTCTGCCCATTTGAGCTTGTACGTTCAGTTTATGTTTTCCTAGAAGTCTGTTGCCCCTTACCCCTGACCTCCAGAATTCCTTTATGTCTATCCCATGCATTCTTAAATGCTGTGATTGTTTCAGCCCCCACCACTTCCTCTGGCAGGGTGTTCCACTTGTTCACCACCCGTTCTGTGAAGAAATTCTTCCTCACGTTTCCTCTGAATCGTCCTCCCTCCAACTTCATTCCATGCCCTAAAGTCCTGGAACATATTTTTCGCTTAAAAATAGTGTATTCCTGCACCCTGTTCCTCCCTGTAAGATACTTGTATGTCTCTATCATGTCCCCTCTCTCTCCTCTCCTCCAGGGAGCACATATTCAATTCCTTCAACCTGTCCTCATAGGACTTGTGATGCAATCCATGTACCATCTTTGTTGCCCTCCTCTGAACCTTCTCTACCCTGTCTATGTCCTTACATAGGTTAAGGCCTCCAGAACTGTACACTGTACTCCAGGTGGGGCCTCACTAGTGTCTTGTATAGTGGAATTATGACCTCCCTTTTCCTACTGGTGATGCCCCTGCCTATGTATCCCAGCATCCTATTTGCTTTACCTGCTGCCTTGTCACACTGTTTCCCTACCTTGAGGTCATCAGAGATGACAACCCAAGATCCCTTTCCTGCTTGGTGCATGCTATATCCTCACCCCCAACTGATATATTGTGCCAGGGTTTTTGTGCCCCATATGCATTATCTTGCACTTCTTTGCATTGAATTTCAACTGCCAAACCCCTGACCATTCTTCACGTTTCTGCAGGTCCCTTCTCATTCTGTCTACACCCTCTGGTGTGTCTACTCTGTTACAGAGCTTTGTGTCATCAGCGAACAGTGAAATTCTGCCTTCTAGGTCCTGTGCAATGTCACTGATGAAGATGTTGAATAGGACCGGTCCCAGCACTGATCCCTGTGGTACCCCACTGGTCACTCTTCCCTCTGTGGAGTGACAGCCATTTACCACCACCCTCTGTGTCCTGCCGCCCAGCCAGTTACCTACCCACCACACTACTGTCCTGCCCACACCCATATTCCCCAGTTTGTGTAACAGTCTTCTATGTGGCACAGTGTCAAAGGCCTTGCTGAAGTCCAGAGAGGCCATGTCCACTGCCCTCCCCTGATCCACCTCCCTAGTCACCCAGTCAAAAATAAATAAGATAGCTAGACAAATGGGCAGACTAGGTGGGTCTGTCGGTCCTTTTCTGCTGTCACACTTTCATGTTTCTTATGTTAAGTACATACTGACAGGGTGTAGGCTGTAGTTCCACAACAAAGGAAAGGGAACATTGTTTAACCAGGAGTAACACACTAAGCTGAAGCTAGTTTCCAGATGCAACCTGGGAGCACAAGGAAGTTAAGAAACTGCTCAGGATCACCCAGTATGCACCTAGGCAGCTGTGGGATTCAAACCCAGGTCTCCTGATTTGCAGCTCAGAGCCTTAACCCACTGTGCTATACTGCCTCCTATATACAGAAAACTGGAAGTCCATGTAGAGTTCCTGGTATGCCCAGTGGGCAGCTTGTCTGTTTATTTGAAATAAAAGTGACTGATTTAAGTTTATTTTTTAATCAATCAGTTTATTCATTCGACACAAAGTCATTACGAAAAGTCAACAATACATTTTACAATCATCCAACAGATCATAAAATACAATAAATCTACACATAAAATTTGATACATATGAAACTGACCATTTGATCAAATAGTTATTAGAATTAGGATTAGAAATGGAGTTACATGAAGATTAACACTTAATAGATCTATCCCCTGAATCTGAGACCAGTTTAAAATCTGGTAGCAAATTTGTAGTCCATCCTTTAAATTTGCCTCCCAGCTTATAGAACAACATCCAAAGGCAGAAAACTGCATAAGGAAATAGCAATATCCAAATGGTACTCCAGTTACAAACATCATTACTAGAAAACATATCATTTTCTAATTATACTTAGAAGGATTCCGGACATGATAGCCCATCCACAGCACTGCTCAGGGACTCCATCCACACCCTCAGCCTAAAGGGATAGCCAAAAACAACAAAAGAGTGTATCTCCAATTCCTAACCTATTAGCAATTCTAGACCTATATATCAGCTCCCTTTCTGGAGGGAAAGCCTTTCTCTTAGGCTACAAGGCCAATTGGGTCTCATTATGCCCAAAAGATGGTTAATAGACTTAAACTCGTTATTCAGTTGCCATGCCAATACTGATAGTCTCATGATCACATCCCTGGTCATCCTAAGATGAGCCATTTATACTGAGCCACCCAAGTTCTATCATACTCATTATTGTTTTACCAGTTTCTTGAATGTTAAAGCCAGAAGCCAGTATTCAATTACCAATTACCAACAGTTCACCTTTGTCTATCAATTCCATCAATTTAGGGTTTCAATTAAGCTAGAAAGCAACCCCTTTCATACAGTGCGAGTTCCCAGATAATATTCCAGTCTCAATTTGGTAGTTTCAAGGTTAGGTTATGCCAGACAGCCAAATAAAAAATACTAAACAGGTGATCCTAAGCACTTAAACATTTAATCAATTCCTGAACATTTCTAAACATTTAAACATAATCTAAAAGTTGATTTGTGTAAAACGCTGTACAAGCCTACACATATATGAAATTTGCCAGTAAACAGAAAGTCTGCTCCACGTCACAAGTCAGAAAGGCCATATCATAGCTCCACTTATAGGAGACCATATTTTTTTTTAAATCCAATGTAACAGGCTCCTTTAACTCAGGAGTCCTTATTTAATATATAAGCTTTGGCAGCTTTCTGGGGTCCACATAAAATGTAAGAGCCAGCAAATGCTATTAAACAGCCTTCCTCTGCTGTTACTTCCACAACTTGACCATTTAGCCCCCAAGCCATTTCAAAAATGCCTTTACATAGAAACATAGAAACATAGACTTTGACGGCAGATAGGGACCACTTGGCCCACCCAGTCTGCCCATTTCCCTACCTACTGGTTAAGCTGCAGATTCTAGTTAACCAACAGCCTACTTCCTGCAACCCCCAACTATAATTGCCTTGTATCTGTCCCATGCATGTTTGAATTCCCCCACTGTTTTAGACCCAACGACCTCCTCAGGAAGGCTGTTCCATGTATCCACCACTCTCTCTGTGAAAAAAAAATTTCCTCACATTACCCCTGAGCCATCCCCTCTATCTTTAAATTGTACCCCTTGTTCTACACATCTCTTTTTCTGAAAGATGCTACCCTCCTGGACTTTGTTGATTCCTTGAGGTACCTAAAAGTTTCTATCATGTCCCCTGTCCCTCCTTTCATCAAGAGTATACATATTAAGCTCTCTCAGTCTCTCTTCATATGGCTTCTGCTGCAGACCCTGCACCATTTTAGTTGCCCTCCTCTGGACTGCTTCCATCCTGTCTATGTCCTTGCGTAGATGAGGTCTCCAAAACTGCACGCAGTACTCCAGATGGGTCTCACCAACTGTCTGTACAGAGGGATAACAACTTCCCTTTTTCTACTTGTGATGCCCCTTCCTATGCATCCCAGTATCCCCCTGGCTCTCCTTACCGACTTTTCACATTGCTTACCCACCTTTATGTCATCTGATATGACTACCCCAGGTCCCTTTCCATTTTTGTTGTTGTTAGTACCTCCCTGCTATTGTGTACTCTTCTCCTGGGTTTTGTTTCCCAGGTGCATTACTTTGCACTTCTTTGTATTGAATCTAAGTTGCCATGTCTGACCATTCCTCCAACCTTAGTCCCTTCTCATCTTTTCTACCCCCTTGTGTATCAACTCTGTTACAGATCTTTGTGTCATCTGCAAAGAGGCATACCTTTCCCTCCAGACCCTCTGCAATGTCACCTATAAAGATGTTAAAGAGGACTGGACCCAGTACTGAGCCCTGAGGTATTCCACTAGTAACCCCCCTTTCTTCGGAATGTGTTCCATTCACTATTACCTTCTGTGTCCTGTTGTGCAACCAGTTTGCTACCCAGGCTACCACCCTGGGACCCACTCCCAGGCTGGCTAACTTGATTATTAATCTTTTATGTGGGACTGTGTCAAATGCCTTGCTAAAGTCTAGGTAGGCCATATTCACAGCCCCTCCCTGGTCTATTACTTTGGTCACCCAGTCGAAGAAATCAATTAGATTTGTCTGACATGACCTTCCTGCTGTAAATCCATGCTGCTTTGGGTCCTGTGCCCCGCTGGCCTCTAGGTACTCAACAATTCTTTCTTTCAGAAGTGATTCCATCATTTTCCCTACCACTGAGGTCAAACTTACAGGTCTGTAGTTTCCGGCTTCTGCCTTGCTCCCACTTTTGTGAAGGGGAATCACATCTGCCCTCCTCCAGTCCTCAGGTACCACCCCATCCTGCCATGATCTGTTAAAAAGCATGCTCAGTGGTGTCACTAGGTCCTCCCTTAGTTCTTTTAGGATTCTGGGGTGAATCCCGTCAGGCCCCATTGCTTTGTCCACCTTGAGTTTTAGGAGTTCTTTCAGGACTCTTTCTTCTGTGAATGGACTGGTGTCAACCCCCTACCCAGAGTGCTCCTATTGTCTGGTTTAGGTAACTCCTCCTCATCTTCTTTTGTGAATACTGAGCAAAAGTATTCATTCAGAATCTCTGCCTTTTCACTGTCCCCCTCTGCCCACCTCCCCTCTCCTTTATTAATCTTCACTATCCCTCCCTTAACCTTTCAATGCTCCCTAATGTACCTTTGATAGGAGCTCAGCAAAGTCGGCCCCCGATTTGAGATTTGGAGCCTGTGGAAGTTATGAAAATAATCCGGCGGAGCTCAAAACTGAGTTCAGTATGGAATATAGAAAGTACAGAAAGTACCTGATAAGGGGGAAATTACCCCAATGAACCCAGCAGTCATCAACACAGCAAGACGTCCCACTACAAACAAATGAAACTCATGGCTCAAACAACATCATCGCTGTTTCCACTTAAAGAAAGTCCCAGTTATTGGCTCTTGGTAGTTTCACAGACGCTTTCTTTTGAGTCCTCACTTATCATTTCCCGATCATGAGCTCTGTTAAAAATAAGATTTAAACATATCAACGCGTATCATGCACCTTAACTGCAATTTCTTCCTCTAAGGCACTGAATATCCCATCTTGATCCAGAGCATCACCAGTCCTGGGCACCTTTGTCCAGCAATATTTTTTATGTAATAAGACCGTCTTCTCAGACTTGTTTTGTTGGTCGACTAGTTCTTCAAACGTGCTTATAATTACATGGGCTTTGGCTTGGCTAATAAGATATTTTACCTAGTGTCTTTTGGATTTCTTGCTGCCACTCTGGGAAAGCCAATATTATAGACTAGCGTGTAAAGAAAACGCCAAAAGCCAATTAACTGACAGCTCGGGCTTTTTCAGCTATCTGGCGGGTCATTTAAATCCCTTTACAAAATGCAAAAAGATTCACCCAGGACAACGAGAATTAGACAAAAAATGCCTCAGGACAACTTAAGTCTGTTTGTTTTACCCATAAAGACCAAAGGCCTCTCTCAGCGTCTCTCAGAGTCCAGTTGATTACAATGTTTTGGTTTGGAAACAGACCAAAAATGGGCCAAAGCAAGCTCATTAACAAAATCACACTAGTACTAGAGTGCATTTTGTCACTGCAGTGCCACGGTCTAATTCGTAGAGAACTCCCGTCCACCAGCCAATTAAATACAACTAAACCATTTGCACCTTCCTTCTCCAGTTATGCTTCTAAAAGGCTAAACACAAATACATAGATACATAGATACATAGATACATAGACAGTGTCGGCAGATAAGGGCCTATGGCCCACCTAGTTTGCCCATTTGAGCTTGTAAGTTCAGTTTGTTTTCCTAGAAGTCTATTTCCCCTTACCCCTGACCTCTAGAATTCCTTTATGTCTATCCCATGCATTCTTAAATCCCGTGATTGTTTCAGCCCCCACCACTTCCTCTGGCAGGGTGTTCCACTTGTCCACCACCCGTTCTGTGAAGAAATTCTTTCTCATGTTTCCTCTGAATCGTCCTCCCTCCAACTTCATCCCATGCCCTCTAGTCCTGAAACATCTTTTTCGCTTAAAAATAGTGTTTTCCTGCACCCTGTTCCTCCCTGTAAGATACTTGTATGTCTCTATCATATCCCTCTCTCCTCCTCTCCTCCAGGAGTACATGTTCAGTTCCTTCAACCTGTCTTCATAGGACTTGTGATGCAACCCATGCACAATCTTTGTTGCCCTCCTCTAGACCTTCTCTACCCTGTCTATGTCCTTACATAGGTATGGTCTCCAGAACTGTACACTGTACTCCAGGTGGAGCCTCACTAGTGTCTTGTATGGCGGAATTATGACCTCCCTTTTCCTGCTGGTGATGCCCCTGCCTATACATCCCAGCATCCTATTTGCTTTACCTGATGCCTTGTCACACTGTTTCCCAACCTTGAGGTCATCAGAGATGACAACCCCAAGATCCCTTTCATAGCTGTTGCATGCTATATCCTCAGCCCCAACTGATATATTGTGCCAGGGTTTTGTGCCCCATATGCATTATCTTTTCTTCTTTGCATTGAATTTCAACTGCCAAACCCTTGACCATTTTCAAGTTTCTGCAGGTCCCTTCTCATTCTGTCTACACCCTCTGGTGTGTCTACTCTGTTACAGAGCTTTGTGTCATCAGCGAACAGTGAAATTCTGCCTTCTAGATCCTGTGCAATGTCACTGATGAAGATGTTGAATAGGACCGGTCCCAGCACTGATCCCTGTGGTACCCCACTGGTCACTCTTCCCTCTGTGGAGTGACAGCCATTTACCACCACCCTCTGTGTCCTGCCACCCAGCCAGTTACCTACCCACCACACTACTGTCCTGCCCACACCCATATTCCCCAGTTTGTGTAATAGTCTTCTATGTGGCACAGTGTCAAAGGCCTTGCTGAAGTCCAGATAGGCCATGTCCACTGCCCTCCCCTGATCCACCTCCCTAGTCACCCAGTCAAAAAATTCAATGTGGTTGGTCTGACATGACCTCCCCCTGGTGAAACCATGCTGCCTTGGGTCCTGTAGTCCATTGACAACCAGATGTTCCACCAATCTCTCCTTCAGTAGTGCTTCCATGATCTTTCCCACTACCAAGGTGAGTGACTGGTCTGTAATTCCTGCTTCCTCTTTGTTCCCACTTTTGTATAAGGGACTACATCTGCTGTCCTCCAGTCTTTGGGTACCTCCCTGTTTCCAGTGATTGGCTGAACAGGATAGCCAGAGGTTCAGCCACCACCTCTCTTAGTTCTTTAAGGACCCTAGGGTGTACCCATCTGGCCCCATTGCTTTATCAGCTCTTATTACTTCCAGTTCCTTCAGGACCCTTTCTCGTGTAAAGGGACTTGTGTCCATTTCTGCACCATTCTCACCCTTGTACTCCCTTCAGACCCATTACCCCCTCTTCCTTAGTAAAGACTGAGCAGAAATACCTGTTCAATATGTCAGCTTTACTGTTGTCATCCTCCGCGGCTCCCATCCTCCCCTTCAGTCTCACTATCCCTCCCTTTGTCTTTCTTTTTTCCTTATGTACCTGTAAAGGTTTGTCCCTTTACCCACTGATTTTCAATCGTTCTTCTGTCTGAGCTTTGGCTTCCCTTACTGACTTCCCTGCCTCCTTTGTTTCTCCTGGTACTTCTCCTATCCCCTTCTGCCTGTGTCTTTTTGTATTGCCTGAATGCAATCTTTTTGGCTTTCACTTTCTTTACTACCTCTTTGGAAAACCATAATGGTCTCCTCTTCCTTTTCCTCTTGCTAACCTGCTTAATGCATAATTCTGTTGTTCTTATAATCCCCATTTTAAATACTGCCCACTGTTCCTCAACCCCCTGATTCCTGTCCCATTCCCCTTAATGCCTCTTTCAAGTATCTCCCCATTTTCCCAAAGTCTGCCCCCCTAAAATCCAGGATACGTGTTTTTGTGTGGTTTGGTTCTGCTCTTTCTGTGATTTCAAACCACAATGACTGGTGGTCACTGTTACCCAGGTGCTCCCCCACTGTTACCCCCATCACACTGTCCCTGTTTGTGAGCACAAGGTCCAGTATTGCCTTCCGAGTTGGTTCCATGACCAGTTGCTTGAGGAAGGCACCCTGAAGGAGTCCAGGATAAATCTGCTCCTAGTTGATGCTGCTGCTGGGATGCTCCAGTCCACGTCTGGTATATTGAAGTCTCAACCAGTACTACCTCACCCTTGTCTGCCATCCTTTGGATGACTAGCATCAACTCCCTATCTGTTTCTTCCTCCTGGGCTGGTGGTCTATAGACCACACCTGTGCGGATGGCTGGCCCCATTTTCCTTTCCAGCTTAACCCACAGTATCTCTCCCCCCATTTTGTTCCTCCTGGATCTGTGTGGCCCTTATGTCATTTTTCACATACAGTGCCACTCCTCCTCCTCCCTTCCTGCCTGCTCTGTCTCTTCTGAATATGTTGTAGCCAGGTATGGCCATCTCCCAGTCATGGTTATCATTACACCAGGTTTCAGTGATGGCCACAATGTCCAGGTCTGACTGTACCATGACAGCCTCCAGATCTTCCATCTTGTTGCTAAGGCTCCTGGCATTTGCACACATGGCTTTCCATGATTTGACCTCCCTAGACTGCTTCACTGTTCTACTCCAGCCCCTTCCTTGGTTGTCATTTATCCCTGGTTCTCCTTGCTGTCTGCCCTTCTGCTGACCACCCACGACTGCTACTGCGTTCTATAAAACACAAATAGTACTCAAACTGTGAGTTTTTAACAAAACTAAGGCCTGTTTCATTCATTATCTGGCAAATAATTACTGTGGAAGCTTGAAACAGGACTATAAACAAGGAGCGCTCTCCTAGCATCGACTGATTTAAGTTATGCTCTTGTGTATCTAGGCCCCTATACACCCATACAAGTATTATTGTTGTTTCTTACCTTATTTAATGCATTTGATAATAGAAGTACTTACATGTATACCAATACAGCAATGTTGAACTAAATAGACTGAACGGTGAAAGTTAGGTAATAATGTTTCTATCAGTTCTCCCTGTCAGGTTAACCATTATATAATAACTGGCTTCCCCTTTTTTCCATAGGGAAACCGTGGCGTAATTTGCCGTTATAAAGGAGTGTTTATAATGGCAAACCGTTGGTTTCCCTTACTAGCATGCTTAAATCTCAGTTAATGTAGCATCTAACCCCTCGGGTGTGTGTAAACTTCTTGTTACACACCCCGACCCATACTTTATTCTCTATCTATTTATTGCACAGCTGATAAAACACTGTGAAAGATAAGCATTCATTGCAACACTAAAAGGAAAGGTGGAGGCAAAACAAGTCCAATGTTTGATGAACCTTAGGAAGAAAAAGGCGATGAATGCCTTTACTTTTACATTTACATGATCATCCCATTAAATGTGAGAAAATGTTAGTTTCACGGATTTTAGTATTCCTCCTTTCCCTTGTAAGTAAGACACAGTACATTCACCAGTAGGTTGATGGATCATAATATTTAGACCTTTTAAAGATCGGATTTTTAATTTCTTGTTCTCTATTTTAGGTGGTGTTGTTCCATGACTTTAACCGTTACAGAGAACCCCGTTAACGGGACAGAAGGACAATCGGTTTACCTGCTTGTGGAGGTCACTTTTCCAACAAACTACCAGCTGATATGGCATTTCGGAGCAGCTCAAATTGTCTTGCTATTACCAGCTGGCAACCCCACATATGTCCCGCCTTACCTGGGGAGAGCGGAGGTGTTCAGCAGTAAAGGGACCTTACGGCTCAATGGACTCAGACCGGCTGATAGCGGGACCTACAGAGTGACTGTAGTAGATGCGGGTACTTCCAACACAGCCGAAGCCACTGTCACTCTCATTGTTCACAGTAAGTATTTCAGGTTGCACAATGAGAAAAATATATTTGCCTTGCCTACAGTTAGTTATCGGAGTTGGGTTTGCCGTATGACTACAACACTGGGAACAACGTTACACAACTGGGACTAACCTCACCAAGTAAACGTGTGGGTAACCCTGTGAATGGGGGTGAATGAAGCTGGTCCGTGTTCTGGATTAAATTAATAAACGTTAATTTATAGTTTCATGAATCTATACTAAAACGCTACTGCTTTCTCTCTCTCTTTTTAGGTGCTGTTCCTACAAACCCTATAACAGTGACCAAGGGCCTCATTAACGGGACACAGAGACACTCCGCCTACCTGTTGGTGAATGTCTCTTATCCTGCAATTTACCAGCTGATCTGGCAATTCGAGGGGAATGGACAAACTGCCAGTCTCGTCTCGGGGGTCTAACCCCATATATAGTTCAAATTACCTGGGCAGAGCCGAGCTGTCCCCCCCCCCATGGGATGTTACGGCTGGATAACATGGGACACAGTGGTACCGTCAATTACAGAGTGACACTTCATGATCTGGGCACCGCGCCCGTCTGCCATACAGTGGAGGGGGGGTGCATGAGCACTCAATATGGGTGTGTGCGTGTGGAGGGGGGGCACTGCTCACTGAAGTGGAGCTCTCCCTTTCAACTGTATGGCCACTGCATTTTCAACTGCTGTCATAGACAGCTGCAGGGTTCATTGGAGAACTGCGGCCACGCCTGCAAACACACTGACTGAATTGGAAGATGGGTGCCACACCTCCGAAAACTAGGATGATGGCACTATGTTTCTTGTACATGCGTGCAAGCAAACATAAAAATGGGATTCCGTTTAAAACTATTTACTTTTCACAGGCTGTGTTTGCTATTTCTGGTCCGGTTCTTGTTCTAGGGCTGCGCACAGGTAAAGTCTCTGGATTCAGTCAGGCAAGCAGCCCGCCATTACTTGCTGCTATAATCAAGGTGCGTTAAATTTACACCAGGCAGCTGCCCAAAGACCCAATTCATATTTAAATTCCTGCTGGGGCTAGCCAAGTTCTGAATTCCCTCCCCTGTCTGCAGCTCTGTAGTTAACCCCCCTCCCCCGCTGTATTTTAGACTTACCTCCTCTTATTCTCTCCACAGCCCACCGCAAGAGGTTGCCCGAGGTGGTCGTGAGGGCCAGTGCCGAAACAGCCCTCCCCCGAAAATCCCAAGCTAAGATACAGCGGTGTTTCAGGACAGCTTCCGAGAGTCTTCTCAGAGTGAATGTTTTCCCAGCTGCCCCCACCACCACCCTTGGTGATCTTTTCTTTATATAGTGCTTGTCACATACTGATTTTAACCAGTAAGCCAACTTTCACATTAGCAGCCTATCAAACTTCACCACTGGGGCCGTTATTTGCAAAAACTCTCTTGTAACAGACCATCTCTCTAGTAATCATCATGCTACCTCTCTGCGTCACTCTACTTGCCCACCTATTACCACTAGTGGCACCCCCCCCCAATCACCCTGTGGTGGAAGATTATAATGAAGCAACTTGCACACTGCTCACAATGACAATAGCATCTGGCACACTTGACGCTGATCATTACCCTGTGCATAAGCTACTATTAGGGTTAGTTGGTCCATAAATCTTACCACCCTCCTTTCATGCTGGACTCATAGCGCTAAATGCTACCACTCAGAAACCTCCCATGGACAACTTTCATTTTCGGTCCACCACCCGCAAACCCCAATGCTCCATACCATATACCAAGCTCCTGCTGACCTACTGCTGCTACTCGCTGGGGACGTTGAGGCTGATCCAGAGCCAACCCCCACCTCACTCAGGTTACCACGTGGCCTCAAATGAATGACTTAAATATCTGCAGCCTACTGAATAAAATCACCTTACTGCAGCCAACTGTCCTCTCCCTAAGGTTTGACTTCCTGATTATTACTGAAACCTGGCTTAAGCCCAGCAATAAGGACTCCGAAGTCAACATCCTAGGCTACTCCATTATCAGACATGACCATCTAGGCAGCAAAAGGGGAGGCAGTACAGCAATGTATATCTCCTCCTCCCTGCAGTTCACTCCAGTCAATTTACCTAAGCCCCCGCACCCGATCGACACCTTAGTGATCAAACTCTACTCCCTCATACAAATCCATTTTTATTGCAGGGTCATACTGCCCCCACCCCCCACCCGATTCCCCGACACAGGCTATCCTGGAACACCTGGGCACCCTGAAAACTGTTGCCAAAGAAGCGAGCTCCATATCCAGGGTGATTTCAATCTAAACTGGTTTTCCAGTAAGTCCTCTAAGATCCGCAGCCAGGTTGCAACGCTAAACCTGTCACAACTGATCTCAGACGCCACTCATCAGAACATGAAATCGAATAAACACTCCCTATTGGACTGGTCCCTTACCACCCATATGAATCGTATAATTGCCTCAGACATATTACCCGACTCATTAAGTGATCCCCATATGATCTACTCGATCCGCAAAATTCAAAAGGCCCCCCAAACCATTCTCACAAGGTCTTTCAAATCCCTGGACCTTGCCTCACTTCTAAACAACCTCTGAGTCACTGATTGGTCTTTCATCTACTGGGTCTCCTCCATCGACAATGCCCTGTATTATTTCAGCTCAGGTTTCTAACAGTTTGGGACCTCCACGCTCCACCCAGAAGGTCCCATGTGCGGGGTGCCCACTTGCCATGGATCACAGCTGAAATTATGTCCCTCACCAGAGCCAGAGACAAGGCATGGAAGTCTTTCAAGCTCTCCAGCTCCCCTGCTGAGCACGCAAATTACCGTTCCTTATATAATGCCTGCACTGGGCAGATTAGGAAGGCTTAGGCAAATTACTTCAATTCTTCCTTCCAAGCAAACCTAAACCACCCATCAAAATTTTGGAAAGTGGTCACATCCCTCTTCTCGCCACCCTCCCAGCCCCCCACACCTGCGTTAAACGTAGGTGGAAATGCTGTAACTAACCCTCTAGCAGTAGCATCGGATTTAACACCTACTTCACAAACTGCACCACAGCACTGCTGTCCACCCTCCCCCCATTCCAGACCACACCCTCCACCATAGCCCCTCCTGATCAGACTCCTTTTTCAGCAGACCCTACTTTCTCCTTCTGTCGGGTTACACCTTCGGACATTTTCAAAGCCTTGAACTCCCTAAACCCTACCAAATGTAAATGCCCCTCAGGGCTGGGCTCTAAGTTGCTCTACCTAGCTGCTCCTGCCATTGAAGCCCCCCTAGCTGATCTTTTCAACCTCTCCTTCTCCCCAACCTTTATCTCCTCCAAATGGAAACGTGCTACTGCTATCCTGCTCTCAAAGGGAGGTGACACCTCTGTTCCTGGTAACTACTGTCCTATCTTTCTCCTCCCCATTCTAGCAAAGCTTCAGGAGCACCTAGCCCTCTCTCAACTTACCTCCTTCCTCAACTCCTTCTCCTTTTTCTCTCCTTACCAGGCTGCTTCAGGAAGTTCCACTCCACTGCCACCTCCCTCCTACAGCTCACTGACTCCATCCTTGATGACATGGACAAGGGCCTTATCACCTCCACTATGTTTGTCGACCTAGCCAAGGCTTTCGACACAATCTCCCACCCTCTCCTACTAGACAAGCTCTCCACTGCTGGGCTCTCTACCATGGCCACCAGCTGGTTCCATTCCTACCTAGTAGGCCGTTCCCAATCTTTCAGAATCAGAGGCTCCACCTCTTCCCCCTACAAGTCACTTCAAGAGACCCCAAGATTCGGTCCTCTGGCTGCTCCTCTTCTCCATCTTCTTAAACAACCTACCCACCTCCTGCCCACATACATCCATACACATATACGCAGACAACACAATTCTGTATTTATTTTTATTTTTATTTAGTTGTTTAACCAGGTATAGCACACTAAACTGAAAGCTTTTTTACAGGAGTGACCTGGGAGCACAAGGAGGTTAAGTGACTTGCTCAGGGTCACACAGTATGCAAGTGGAAGCTGTGGGATTCAAACCCAGGTCTGGCCTGCTGGATGTCACCAAATTTGCAGCTCAGAGCCTTAGACCACTGCGCTATACTGCCTCCTATGCATCAGGCCCTTCAACCGATGCTGTTGTGACCAGGTTGCAGGAAGACTTCAATGACATCCAGCTCTGGCTTCACACATACCAGCTTTTCCTCAGTGCCAAGAAGACTGTCTCCATGACCTTCGGCACAAGGCAGAGACTCTCTCGGCTCATCTCCACCCCCTCCTTCCATACCCTGGACGGGACCGCTCTGGAGGCCTGCCCCTCCTTTAGACATCTCCGGGTCTGTCTGGACCAGCACCTCGACTTTTCTGTACATACCAATACCATCCACAAAAAGCTACACCCAAAACTGGGTGCCCTCTACCGCAATCGTAGATGCATCCCGCTGCCAGTCTGCTGTGCACTTGTACAGAAAATGATCCTCCCTATCTTCAACTACAGGGATGTAGTCTACAATGCCACTCCCAAGTCCACCCTAGCCAGACTGGACCCCCTTTTTCTCTCCTTCTGCAGCTTCACCCTTGATAGCTCGCCATCCTCCCACCACTGCTTGCTCTACGAGACTCTAAATCTTCCCTCGCTCCAGGCCCACAGACAGTCCCACTGCATCAAGCTCACGGCAAAGTTCTGGGCTCTGTCCTTGTCTCCGTACCTTGATGCGGTGTTAACTGCTCGTTCCAATTCTGGTTATGCCCATAGAAATTCTGATACCCACCTCCTAGCAGTACCACGCATGTCTTCTTCGATTGGCCAAGCAGCTTTCCGACATCGTATGCCCAAATTGTGGAACTCCCTCCCTGGAAATATTCATCAAATGCCCCCTTCTCAGCTCCTCAGCTACCTTATAAATGTGCACTTCTCCACGGCCTGTATCTGTGGCTAGTTGAGCCTGCAACTGATCTAATAGGTTCTCCCCTTATCAGCCTACTGGGATTAGACCCTATTCTTGATGCTTGCTGTTTGCCTCAATATCATACCTCACGTGTTATGAAATAATGTTTTGCATGCAACTAACTCATGCCTGTCACAATGTGTGGGAATAAACTTCAGATAAGGCAAATTTACGGCTTTAACACATCATGGTGCGATATTTATTTTTCAAAGGTTAGAAAAATAACAAATGAAAACAACAAAAATTGCAAAGAAAATCACTACTTAACATCACTAGTTTCTCCCATAATATAGTCCTGGATCTTAGAGCACCTAAGACCCTTCTCATCTGCATTCAACAGCTTGTCTGCCTCTCTTCTCCCTCTCCTAGGGCTGAGCCCCTCTGGGCTGAACTGAAGTAAACTCACTGAAGAGGTATTTATATATTTTTGGTGGGATCACCTGACTAAGCCCTCTTCTAGTTACAAGTCTGGACATGTTGTTTCATGTCTGAGCGTGGTGTTTCAAAATCAAGGGGGGAGGGCTTATTTCAGGGGACTTCCTGGTTCAGTTAAAGGTACAGTGTATATATCCACAAATATTGACTTTCTATATCTCTGATCCACAGTGACTAAGCTCTTTTATACATAGAACCTTATACAGTAACAAGTTTATAGAGTGAATTTATGAAAATACCTTTAGGATTTCTTATAACTGTACTAATTATGACATTATTATTGTTTTATATGAGTTGTGAATCCTTTTATTTAAAAAGGCTTTATTAACTGTATTTATATCTATTTAAAATAGCCTTCATGTTTTTTGTACACAAAATGCACTTATGCACTTTACACAACACCTCTCCAGGTGTTTGGCATCATTCCAGGGACTGGATGGATGGAAATGGGAAAAGAATGAAAAGAGAGAACTAGTAGGAAGTTTAGTAGGGACAGTAAAGAGTTACACTAGATGGCCAACCTAGGGTAAGGGAAAAAAGAAGAAAATCAAGAAAAAAGTGTTAACTGATGCTAGGAAATAAGGAGATAGAAAAGTGGTCTATCAGTCACAGCCGAGGGTGTAGCCTAACTCCACCACACACCTCCCTCTTTAAGAAAAAAACGTTCTCAAAACTATACTGTTTTTTAAGAACCCTCTCTCAGTCATAAATATTCCACCAAAACAACAGAATGGGGGTTGGTTGAAACTTTCTCTCACCCACTATGAAAGCTTCACCCCAAGGTCCCTTAATCAGCTATTTTTATGTTGGCTCACGCTTGCAAACCAGCCAACATATTGCATTAGTAGCAGATTTAGAGGCGTGGTCACGGTTGGGCGAATGCAGGGCACGCATCAGTAGGTGCGTCCTTCATTCCTCAATAAGCCAGCATGCAGGCACCACACCAGGAATACATAATGCAGTGAGCACATCTAAGGAAAGGTCCACTGGGTGACTTCCAGTGAGCGCCCCACCTTTATGGCAGCCTGATTTGGTAGCTCAGCCTCATCTCGCAATTATCCACCATAATCCAGTGCCAATCCAACCCATCTACTATCAAAAACAAACAATAATTGCTCCAAAATGTCCTCAAGACACAAATCCAGAGAAAAGAATAGCAACCAGCCAGCTAAACAGTTAAAAACTGTTTGAATTTGCCTATGCCTCATTGGCTGGCACAGTCACGAACTCGCAGTACTCCATAAGGACCTCAACCCCCCTGGAGGTACCAGAGGAACCAGACTGCACAATAACTTCTAAACAGTTATGCGCTACTTTACAGAAGATGAGCGCAACTCTAGAAAGATTAGAAATGGGGGTGGTAGAGAACCGAAAGCAAGTGGAACTTTTAGAGAAAAAACTGAACAATTAGAGAATGGCCTGAACAAATTTACTAACACAGTTGAGGTGCATAATGCGGCCTTACTCAATCTGCGTAGGAGGGAGCAAGTATTAGAAAGCAGATTGGAAGAACTAGAGAACCGGAACAGAAGAAACAATATAAGAATTCATGGCCTGCCAGAAGGAACCGAATCAGGGCCGATGCCAGCTTTCCTTGAATCTTTTATACCAGAAATACTTGGATGGCCATTAGAAAAACCATTAAACATCATTAGAGCTCACAGGTCTCTAGTATCCAGATCCAAGGACCCCAAAGCCCGCCCTTGATCTGTAGTGATAGCATTCCTTGATTTTCATACTAAGGGGGAACTAACTAGCGTGGTCCAAAAAAGAAATACCCTTCGGAGACACCAGACTATACTTTGAGCAAGATTATACACCACAACTCTTAGCTCAATGAAGGAAAGTACTGGCGGTGGTCCATGCACTACAGTCCAAAGGGGTCAAAGCATTCATAGAGTACCCTGCAAAACTTAAAATTCTGACTGAAAATGGGATAAAAAGATTCCCTGACCTGTTAGCACAGAAATTTCTTTCCTCGGTTGATGTACAGATTCCCCTGGACCAGGCCCAAATTCAGAGAGATCGAGTAGCGAGCAGAGGATGGCAAAGAGATGGGACCAAAAGAAAAGAGACATTATGACCACCTGGACATTTCCGGCCTGTGGGACACAGTTAACGCTCACAAAGACATCGCAGGGAATGAGATGGAAGCCAGCTCTGGAACTGTAGACTCTTCGGAAAAACAAACTGCGGACGAGCAGTCCCCGACCTGAAAGAGACTGTAACTTTGAAAATCCTTGCTTTTGAGAGGGACTGTGACTGATTTAGCTACTGATGCTGGCTATTGCACTTTATTCTCCATGGTCTTTTTTGATATAGGGATGGGAAGGAGTCGAATTATGAATTATAGCAAGCCTTAGGCTCTTAGCAGATGATGGATATAGATATTGTTTCTTTTGTTCCTCATTTTGGTTAATATTTCCTCTAACTCAGACCTGTTGGTTGTTGGGACTAAGTGCGGATGCGGGACTGTAAGACTGGAGGGTTCCCTAACTGGGGGGGACACACTCTGAGAGATCGGGCTGCAACTCACAACTTCTGGAGGACCTGACAGGAGCAACTCACGAAGGTTTAATGGTGGTAATGGTGGAGCAATTGCTGCTCAATATATTGGGTAGTCCTCACTTAGTAAACAAATATTTATTTTCACGGAGCTCTGGTGGCTAGATTGTGGCATAAGAATGCTAGCACTAGTGGTGGGCTCCAGAACAGCCATGACAGGGCTAATGAAAGATTAGAACTATCAAAGCCTCAGAGGCCAGGTTGATCCCTCCTTATGGCGGGGCCACTGGTGAGAGACTCCGGAATATAGTCATAGTTGACTAAGCGAATAGAAACTCATCCTGTGATTCCAACCAGATCATGTTTAGTATGAGAGGCACTCCCCTATGCTCACTGTATTAATGACGCTCTTCAGGGTTGAAATACCATATATAACATTAGGGCAGATGCCTACTCCTTCAGATGGTATATACCAGATGGGGGACGCAGCCCTTGATCTCCGGAGGGTTCCTCCGTGACCTCCTAGGGGGAACGATTAGTCGACCAGTCCTATTAAGGAGATAGAACTTCTTGACTGTGTTGGTCCTTAGGAGCCAACTTTAGTTATTTTAATACTTTATGTTTTACTTCAGGTGGGTTGGATAGGAATGTGCCTATAATAGGGGAACAAAAACTAATTGTTAAGGCCTTGTTCAGTAAAGGGGCGAGGTGAGACCCCTCCCCAAAAGTAAGGCTATTCTTTTCACATCAGACAAGGAGCTACTTTTCTGTCCTTGAGGTGGTGCACTTCAGACATCTGGCCCTTCTGGATTTAGGACAATTTTTGGCCTTGAACCAGACAGAAGGTCTACTATTAAGAGACCATTCTACCACACCTCATATGCCCAGAGAGGGTAGATACAGGGCGAATACACATTGAAGTTATTAATGCTTTGTTGGGTTAAAAATGTACATAGTTTCTTATGCTCAAATTTGCTTCAATTACATGTGAATTTATATTGGTTAAAGTTTATACTGCACACAATGTTAGGCTTACTAACTAAGCAGGAAGTATGTTTAGCTTTGCCTCTCGAGGCAGGGAGAACAGTTGACTCAGCCCTCATTCCATATAAATGGCTGACTTGAAAATAATCACACTTAATGTAAACAGGATCAGTAGCCTAGTAAAAAGAGCAAAGATCTTACAAGACCTCAGACGGAAGGGGGCCACAATCGCATTTTTGCAGGAAACCCACCTTACAGCAGAAGAGCACCTTAAGCCTAAAAGATCCCGGCTGGGGGGAAGTTTTAGCCTCACAGTTTGAGAACAGTCCACACCGTAGGGGTGTGGCAATTTTAGTAAAGAAACACACTCCCTTGGTGGTTCAAAGAGTCCGAATGGACCCGGAGGGTAGATTCATTCAAATACAGGGTTCATATAGGGGACAAGAATGCACATTAGTGAATATCTATGCCTCTAATGAACAAACCCCTCAATTAGCTTTTTTAGAAAAGGTTATTAAAGAGTCAGTTACCAAGGCGTGCGGCCTAGTGGCTATGGGGGGATTTTAATGAGGTAGTATACCCGGGGGTAGATAGATCAGGACGAGAGCAAGGAGGAGCCACACGTACGGGAAAACTTATTTTGAGATTGACTCAAGAATTAGGTCTCTCTGACAGCTGGTGTTTTATGCACCCAAGAGAAAAAGACTAAACCTATTATTCCCACAGTCACAGAGGATATTCCAGAATTAATTATTTTCTTATATCAGCTCACTGGTTGCATAAAATTGAAAAGTGTGAAATACGGCCTATCACCATCTCAGACCACGTGCTGGTGACCCTTAACTTAATGGCTACCCCAACCACTCCTCAGTCTTGCTGGAGACTAAATGTGAGTCATTTAACAAAAGAGGATTTCAAAGAATTAGTGGGAGACACCATCCAAAGGTTCGAGCAAGACAACCCCAGGGGGGGAAACTGGGGAGGACATAAGGTGGGACACGCTTAAATGTTGCCTGAGAGAGGAGATAATTAAGTATTCAGCTAAAGTTAAAAATGAAAAAATGCAGACTAGGCTGCAGCTTGAACAAAAATAATAACCCATTTAGAGACCTTACATCAGACAGACCTAGAAACCTAGATTAAACAGGACTTAGACAAAGCCAGAACAGACCTAAATCAGTTGCTGGACACCCAAATTGAAGAGCAGGTACGATATGCCAGACAAAAATATTTTGAACATGGCAACCGAGCCAGAAAGCTGTTGGCTTGGCAACTTCTGGCAAGAAGCGGCTAGTAGGGCAGTGGTAAAGCTGAAGAGAGTAGGGCAGGAACCTCCTGTAACATCCCCGACAGATATACTGCATAGATTCGTGAAATTTTATGCCAACCAATACACAGCAGAGACCCCTCCGGATCATGCTCAAAAGATACAATCCTTTCTGGATAATCTACCTATTCCCTCCTTGCAGGACTCAGCTAAGGTGATTCTCAATGCCCCAATTACCACCCTAGAGATACAGACACATATTAAAAGATTAAAGAATGGTAAGGCCCCAGGCTTAGATGGTTTTCCGGCTGAATTTTATAAACATTTTCCCCCCCAACTGACAGAGTATCTGGTAGCAACACATAATGAGATTCTACATCAACAACAACTGGTTCCACCCTCCTGGAATCTAGCCCAAATTTTGATTATCCTAAAACCAGACAAAGACCCAGAACAGTGTTGTTCATACCGCCCAATTTCCCTGCTACCTGTGGATTTAAAAATATTTACATGGATCTTGGCAGAGAGACTTCAGGCCTGTATCTCACCCCTTATCCACCAGAAACAAACTGGTTTTATTTCAGGAAGATTCCTTCAGGATAATCTTCGTAGATTATTAAATATTATTACTGCTCAAAAAGGTTCTCTGTTGTTTCAGTTGGCCATTAGTATGGATGCTGAGAAAGCATTTGACAGGGTGGATTGGCACTTCATGTCATCCACCCTGTCAAAGTTCGAGTTAGGGGATAACTTTATCACACCAATAAATGCTCTCTATTATAGACCAGAGGCTAGAATTAAACTTAATGGGCTCCTCTCGGACTGCATACCCTTGAGCAGAGGGATGAGTCAGGGTTGTCCCCTTTCCCCACTGATTTTTGCCTTATCTTTAGAACCATTAGCCATATGGATACGAAATAATCCTGAAATTAAAGGGGTACAAGCAGGGAAAATAGAGCAAAAATTTGCACTTTATGCAGACGGTTCCCTTTTTTTTTTTTTTTGAGGGACCCTCAGACTTACCCCCATTACTGAGTACCTTAGATAAATTTGGCTCCTTAGCCAGATATAAAATAAACGTATCCAAATCGGAGGCGGTGGTACTAAGTGGCACCCCCTCTAAGCAATTTAAAGATAACTTCCCCTTCAGATGGGCCAGAAAGAACATCTTTAGATATCTTGAAAAACAAGTTTCAGTGAATACCTCTAGACTATTCCATAATAATGTCACTCAACTTTATAGCAAGATGCAGGCAGATTTTGCCCACTGGAAACTGCTACCCCTTACTTTATATGGCAGAATTCAAGTAATTGAAATGAATGTTCTGTCAAGATGCCTATTCCTTTTTCAGTCACTTCTAATTTACATATCTCCATGGTTTTGGAAACTACTAACTAAAGAACTTTTTAACTTTATCTGGGCAGGAAAATGCCCACGAATCTCGTACAAAATATTAGTACAGCCGAGGGAGGCGGGAGGACTAGGTTTACCCCACCTATATCATTACTATCAGCACAGGGGGCGCAGCTAGTCACCTGGGCCAAGCAAAGAAATGATTCAGGGTGTTACTCCATTGAAGCAAACTCGGTGGGAAATTTTAAACTGTGGACCATACCCACGTCTACGATAAGCCCCCAAATACGGTCATCATTAACAAATCCATGGGTCAAACATTCTTTGTGAATTCTGATGAGACTGCGTAAGCTGTTGCATACCCCAAATACTTTGGGACCCTTATCCTTGATCAGATATACAGCAAGTTTTCTCCCACCCATATCAGATCATGGTTATACCTATTGGGAACATAAGGGCCTTACCACATTTAGGCAGTTTTTAAATCAGACAGGTTGTCTCCCTTTTGCCACTATCAAGGAATGGTTTTCACTTCATAAACAAGACTTTTATAGATTCTTGCAGGTACAACACTTCATCACTACAGATGACAACCTATTAAAGATCCGTAAAGAAGTAACACGCTTAGAATCGTACTGGTGGGACTCAATTAGAATTCAGAATAAATTAAGATATCTTTCTATACTATACTCAACCTTGACTATACAAGGAGAGACCCTTCTTCCAGAGGAAATATGGATCAGGTGGGAGGGGGAGTCTGGAGAAGAGATTTTAACGAAGGATTGGAACCGGAGACTCCAGAGAGGCTGGCAGATCACTTCAACCTCGATCTGGCGGGAATTCAACTGGAAAATACTTACACGCTTCTTTAGGACCCCGGAGATCACAGCACATTTCAACCCACAAGCCTCATCAGCCTGTTGGTGCTTGTGTGGAGCCACACTCGGCACACATTACCACATTTTCTGGGGATATAATACGTTACAGTCATTCTGGCACTACATACATTCCTTGATGGAAAAGGTGGGGGGATTCCCTCTCCCATTCACATTCCAGGATCTAGTGTTGGGACTCCCAACCTTATCAGGTAAAAAAAAGGGAAGACAGTGGAAATCTGTCAGATCTTAAGAGTAGCTGCTTTGAAATGCATCACATCCAGATGGTTAACTCAGGAGCCTCCTACCCTGGCCCAATGGATATCAAAAGTAGAAGAAATAGAGCGTTTAGAGAACATTACATATACTATACATCTCAGAAAAGAGAAATTTCAAGATCTTTGGCAACCTTGGCAGGTATGGAGGGAACAATGGAGAGATCCAGAGGAAGAGGAGAGGGTGGTGGGAAGTCTAGAATAGAAATAGTCTGCCTGAGTGGGGAAAGGGATGGTTAGGGAGAAATATGCAAACACACAAAACTTCCAACAGTTTAGTAAGCAATGTTAGTTACTGTGCAAAGTTTTATTTTAAAATATTCACTTGTTGATTTCTTATAGTTAAAGTCAATGTCCAGTAGACTTTTATTGGAACACACTGTATTGGATGATAGGTATGAAACTATCAAATATCCACGTGACTTTAGAGGTGGAGATGAGAACCACACTGCAAGAACTGTACCCATCATATTGTAGCCTATGGCTTAAAGCAGTTTATCACCTCTGATGCCTCCATCACTGTGAAATTTGACCTCAGTAAGTTAAAAGAAATATCCAGAATAGTAATTGTTAACAAAAAGGTATGGTAATATTGTACTAGATGATTAAATAGGAAAAGTGCATCTTGAATGTAGCTATGGAAGATGAGTTGCTATGTCTTGTCTTATATTTACTATGAATAAACTTTGAAGTTTAAAAAAAAGGAAAGGTCCACTGCAGTGACAGCCAAGCTCATCATGCAACGGCACCAAAACACACCCTCCCTACGTGCCTTTCCTGGTGAAGCCCTTCAATGAACACAGTGGCGCTTGACTGCCGCCACGCAGAGAGACAACTTCAGGGCTGCCCAACCCCCTGTCGGCATGCCCCAACCCACTTCATTTGCCGATGGGGGAGCCCACTTCCCGTCAGCATAATGCACCCCCCCATTTAAAGTGTGTGCCGAGAGGGTGCCCAATCTCCCTTGGCATCATGTCTCCCCTTCCCAGTTTAATTTGCTGACAGGGAAGCCCACTCCCCGTCGGCATAATGTCCCCCCCATTTGTTGTGTGCCGACGGGGGTGCCCAATCCCCCGTTGGCTATAGAACCTCAAAAAAACACTCAGGTGGCACACTGGAGCCCACCCCAGCGTGCCAAATGCCTCTGTAAAATGAAATGGTCCCGCAATGTTTTTTTTTTTCTTTTTACAACCTGCAAACCAAAGCGGTCCCTCGTTGAGTCTGGTGGCCTCCCCAACCAGCCCACCCTCTGTGCACCCTGCTTCACACACACACACACACACACCCCTCACCCCATACTTACCTCAGGAGCATGGCGTGATGATCTTCGGTGGATGAGGAACACGTCTACACTCTTCAAAACCGACTGTGAACTGAAGAAATGCTGGTAAGCTGTATAATGGCATACATAGGGTTTTTTCAACTTTGGTACATATCTGTGGCTTTTTGGGGCATTTTGGCACCAAATTTTCAATATGGGGTTATTGGAACCACCATACCAAGTTACTGCAATACGACAATACTTTAATAACATTACCGTGGGGCTGTCATACAGTTCAACACATACAGTGACCTACTGCACTGTTGTGTCATGGCGCCCACAGTGCACCATGGCACAAGTGCCCCTCTGAGCATATAGGCACAGTAGTGGCCGTGCCCTGTACTGCCTCCCGTGCACAGCACATCAGCAGCACCACTAGCGTTGGCGTCAGCACCGCGGGCATGCATGGTGTGGTGCCGACTGTGCACGTCACAGTGGTGCGCCATAGCCTGAGCACGCTCAACACCATTGTGCAAGGCGCAACAGCGCGATATTCAGCCAGGATATGTAAATCAGCTCATGAGCCATTCCACGGTGCATCCACTGCATTAGCATCCCATTACAGTTGTGCCTGCCCTCATTTGCATGCGACCTGAGGCTGCACGGGCCATGGATCGGTATTGCAGTCCTTTGAGGTAGGTGGCATGCTGTTGGGATGTGGGGACAGTGGTCTGGGAGGGCTGTATGGGACTGCACAGTCCAAGGTAACACCTGTCCATCCCGTAGCCATGAGCATGACCGAGCAAGAGGATGAAGAGGAGCAGGGAAGGACAAGAAGGAGGAGGCCCAACTTTACCAGGGCAGAATCTGATGCCCTGTTCAAGGCATACCTCAACAGGGAGAAGCTGCTTAGTGGACAGAGGGCAACACTACAGGCCCATGCTGCGGCGTGGGGTGAGGTGGCATGTGCCGTCAACCAGCAGGGCAGCCACCAGTGATCTGTGCAGGAGTGCAAGAAGAAGGTTGGCAGGGACAGGAAGAGGATAAAAGATAAGGTGGCCATCATCAAGGTGGCATGTGCTTCCACCGGTGGGGGCCAGCAGGACGTACCCCACCTGAGGCCACGGGAGGAGCAGGTGGCCAGCAGCATGCAGCATAGTGCCGTCGAGGGTGTTCCTGGCGGTGGCTTCCAGATGGGCGGCAGCCCATCACTACATGGTAGGTCCGGCGCTGGCAGTGTGTGTGGGTGGTAGAGGGGCAGGCCCCAGGGCCAGGCAGAGCCACTAACGGTATCCTTTACAGCTCCTGAGCGTCTGCATGGGGCAGCAGCGGTGGGTGTGTCCACCAAGGGGGAGGCCCTGGACATGGTGGAGTGCCCATCCATCTCCACAGGTGTCCAAGGGACCAACCATCTGCAGCCCTAGCACGTCTGTCCAGACTGATGTCGGTGGTGCGGGTGCAAACATGGCCCTGCCTGTGTCCCAGCGTGACACCGCCCTCGGTGTCCAGTGTGCTGAGACAAGGATTGGGGCCGGCTCCAGCACCGATGATGACATGACACATGTTCCAGACAGTGATGTATGTGGGATACTGGATGGTCCCACGGATGGCATCCGCCCAGGTGGTTCCACGGGTAGTGCTGGCGTGGCTGCCTGCACAACAGCCCAATGCCAGGCTGCGTCTGTATGCTCCAGTGGGGCAGCACTGGCGTGCAGCCAGGGTGGTGGGGCTGTTGCTGCTGCTGCTGTGGCTGCACCAGTGTTGCCTGGTGATCGGCAGCCGGAGCGGCAGCGTGGGGACAGGGGCGGGGGTCAGTGGCAGTGTACTGTGTGTGGACGTACCCCAGAAATTCAGCGCTGTGCGGTGCCCACCATCGAGGGGTGCTGTGCAGCAGGGCCAGGAACACCATAAGGGACAGCATGCTGGACATGCAGACAACCCCCTTGGATGACCACAGCTGTCTTCTCCAGGCCTCAGTAGATCAGCAGATGCGGCTCGTGGTGGCGGTGGATGTGTTCAGTGTGGTTCTGCACCAGGCAGAGGAGCGGCGCAGCAGGGACCATGCCTTGCTCCTGGCAGAGTTGGCTCAGCAGCGGGCGGATGTGACCACTGCCATTGACAGGCAGACCACTGCAATGGCGACAGTCGTGGCTACACTGGCAACCAGTTGGGTGCCCAGCAGCCGCACACCCCGCAGAGTGCTATGTCCACCCCCCATTCCCAGCGTCATGTGACCCCCTTCTATGTCGACACCGGGTTCAGCTGTGGGCATACTTAGCACGCCTGGTGCGGGCATGTTTGGTGGCCTGCAGACCCCTGCGTGGACACAGTCGCATTCATGCAGCGTCACCCCTGGGGGCCCGTCATTGCTACTCCATGAGGCCACTGGTCAGCCTGGCATGGCCAGCAGGTCTCGGCGGGGCTGCCCACGCATCCGTGGCAGCCGTGGTACTGTGCCACATGACTGACCCATCCCCCCTCCACAGCCACTGTCTGCCGCTGCCCTGTGTGCACTGTGGTGTTCTTTGTGCAATGCATGGGTGAGGTGCCCAGCCCTGCACACACATGGTCCCTGTGCACATTCTCCTAGCTGCTGGACACTGTGGCGTGTGCATAATGATGCCAGCATAGTGCTGTCTGCCACTGTGCAATGGTGCTCAGCGTCTGAGGCATGCACAGTGCCAGCCACTGGGCATGGTTGTGTGTGGTCCTGTGTGGGTGCCTGCTGGGGTGGGCATGCCTGTTGCCCTTTGGGCATGTGTGTGTGCGTGCCGTGTGCAGCCCTGCCCATCTCTGCCTTTGTGTGTGGTTCCTCACCCATTCCCATGCCCCTGACGCCATCCTCCCCTGGTGTCCACCCCTGCCTGTCTGTGGGCTGTGCCCTTGCCCTTGGTGGTTGCACGTGGCCCCGTTGTCTACCTTTGTTGTCCAAAGTGCTCCTCTGCGATGGTGTCCCGGTGCTGCTGTGCCATCCGGGCCAGCCAGGGGTCCCTTCACCCAGGGGGTGGCTGCTCAACACCAGCTGGACTGCTGTCCTCTTCATCCCCACCGCTGTCCCCCTCCTCAACCTCAATGGCTATCCCACAGTCGGTGGCCATGTTGTGCAGGAAACAGCAGGCCAGGAATAGCCTGCAGGCCTTTGAGGGGCTGTACTGTAGGGCACCGCCTGGCATGTGCAGGCAATGGAACCATGTTTTCAGCAGCCTGAACACCCATTCGATGACATTCCGTGTTGTGGTGTGTACCTCATTGTACTGTTGTTGCGCTGGGGTCATGGGGCGCCAGTATGGTGTGAGCAGCCTGGGCCATAGCGGGTAACCACTGTCACCTGTGTGTAGAGGGGAGTCATTAGCATGGTGGTCTGCGTCACTGTGCCATGGGCCATCATGGCCATTACCCATGGCACCCCTGCCTATGCCCCACACACCCCCACATCTGCACCCATCGTCCAGCGTGCTATGCGTACTCACCTACCAGATGGCCAGTGGGAATGTCCCCACTCTTGAACCTATGGCACAGTGCAGACTGGTGCCAGATGAAGGCATCGTGTGCTCCTCCTGGGTGTGTGGCACAGACGTTGATTATGCACCCCCTGGCATCACACACCACCTGGCAGTTGACGCTCGGGTAGCCCTTGTGGTTGATGAACGCTGCTCCCTCCGGGTCAGGTGGCATGTGGATGCCTAGATGGGTGCAGTCTATGGCCCCGAGCATGCCAGGCAACTGTGCTACCCTGTGGAACTCCTGTATGTGTGCTGTGCGCTCCACCTGTGTGCTGGGGAAATGGATGTCCTTCACAGCATGTGGCAGCAGTGCGCTGAGGAATTGTGTGAGTAGGCGTGATGCAGCTGACTGGATTATGCCTGTCGTGTCCCCTGTTGGTCTCTGGAAGGTGCCCGTGGCGAGCAGGCACATGATGGCAGTGATCTTCATCTCCACAGACAGCGCATGGCTCCGTCGTGTGGGTGCCTGCATCTCATTACTGCACAGCTCACAGAGTTGCCTCAGAATCGCCCGGTTCAGGCAATACCGGCCCACAATCTCAGTGTCACTGAACTGTTCAAAGGCGGTGTGGGCTCAGTACAGCCTGTTCTGGGTGTACCACCGATGGGCCCTTCCACGGCCGCGCCTCCCTGCTGCCTGCCTTCTCACACCCCTCATTACCACCTCCATCTGGAAGGTAGCACTGGCCATGTCCTTGGCTGGTGTTCCCCCCCCCCGAGGCGGCTGTCTACCTGGTCCCCCCCCACTGTGTATTGCTGGTGCTGCCCCTGCACCGGGTTCACCTCTGGCTGTTCACCTCTGTGTGCCCTGCCTCTTACCACTGCCCTCCATCCTCTGTGGCACTCTCAGGCCCTCTCGCGCACACACACACACACACACACAGGCACACACACGTGCCTTCTGTCACTCATGCACACCTCCAGTGGGCCCTGTCCACCTTCTCGCCACATCTGCCCCCTGCTTCCTGTCGCCTCCCAGCCACTCTGTCTCTGTGCTCCCACCTATGGCTCCTCTGTGGCGCATTCATCCTCCCCTCTCTTGCTCCCTTTTATTTTGGCTAATTTCTGCCGTCATGCACCTTCCGCTTGCTCCGCTACTGCGCACATCGCCTACTGATGAATGTCGCACTGAGCATGTTATTCCTGGTTCCGCTCCCTGCAGTTGCGCATGCATTCATTTCTGTTATGCTTTGGTGCATTGCATGTTTTGCTGCTCTGCCGTTCCCACTGAATATCGCATTATGGCGCATTTCCGCTCTTGAGCAGGCGCATCCCTACTGCGCATGGTGCAACTGCTCTGAATATCCCACCCAAAATGCACTTATGCACTTTACACAACACCATTCCGGGTGTTTGGCATCATTCCAGGGACTGGATTGATGGAAATGGGAAAATACCAACTGATAGAATACCTTACTAAGTATAACCTGCTATGTCAAGAACAACACAGATTTTGCAAGGGCCACAGAACGACCACGGCACACCTAGAGCTTACCCCCGACATCTACAATGCCCTAGACCAAGCGGATCTCGTTGGCACCATCTTCATCGATCTAAGGCATTTGACACCATAAACAATTCACTACTGCTTCAACAACTATCTCTAATAGGCCTATCTCCGAACATAACTCTTTGGTTTCAAAGCTACTTCAGTGACCGAACACAGTAGGTAAAAATTGGTGAATCCCTCTCAACACCCCTCTTGTTCCAATCAGCAGTCCCACAAGGATCCATCCTGGGTCCTATGCTTTTCAGCATTTTCCTAAACAGCCTCCCTTCATCTTGCTCAGGAAAAATCCTACTCTGCCAATGATGCTGTCATCTTCACCTCCCACTTTGACCCTTCCTTTCTTCAGTTGCTACTACAAGAAAGCTTCATTAATGTAGAGGCATGGATTAAATCCCACAAGCTCATTCTTAACTACAGCAAAACCAAATCAATGCTGTTCCATGGTACCCACAGCAAACATAAAAACAAAGACCTCTCTATCTCAAACAGCAAAGGGGCCACCCTTGAACAAGTACATCTATTTAAATATCTTGGGGTGATTCCTGACCCAACACTTGGATACTCCGAACATATCAACTACATAGCAAAAACTGTGAATACCTGCATAGGCCTGCTCTATAGACATAAGAACTGCCTCACGGATGAAGCCCTAAGCATTGCCATTCACAGTTCAGTAATCTCTATAATAGACTATGGGCTTGTGATCTACGGGTCTGCCACTGACACAGCTCTCCGACGCATCGCCACAGCACTAAACAAGGCATGTCATCTCCAAACATCTGCAAACCACCTTACACATACCTTTGAGATGTATGAACACGCAAACTGGCTCCAACTATCTGGCAAAATTAAATATCAAACCTGCATCCTAGCAAAAAGGCAAACATTGGACTTACTACCCCCTGGATCACAGGCACTGCTGAGTCCATATAGCGGCCCACGACAAACCAGGAATTCAAACAACCTCTCCTTCACTGTTCCCCTTTGCAGGGCTACCCAAGGCCAATGATCCTTCTTTATCAGCGCCTCCTCCTGGTTCAACACCCTGCCAGTAGAAGTTACCAGCAAAGCAACCCTGGGTGCCTTTAAGCTCAGCCTGTGTCAATACCTCATCTCCTGTGCCTCCTATGACTGCTGCACCTAAATGGTTTATCCCCCCAACCCCATACCCCACCCTTCCCTCTCTACTCCTTCTCTCCTCCTCTACTCCCTCCACACACCTCCTCGCTGTCCCTGCCCCTGACCCACACCCCCCTTCTCCCTCTTTACACCAGCCTCTGGCCTCGCCTCCCTCTGTCGGATAGCTACCTATACGAATCTATATTGCTTAAATTGTTATAGAAGTGATTTGCACAATTGTGAGGTTTTGGTAATTGACAAAGCCCTCCGGCTGCTATGTTTATTTCTCTTTTGCACAATACCAGTGCCTGTCCTAATGTTTCAAGTAACCTGACGTGGAACCTTTGTAAAAGAACACCTGGCTCACAGGTGTATCTGATTCCCTCAAATAAATAAAATAAATAAAAAAGAATGAAAGGAGAGAACTAGTAGCAAGTTTGGTAGGGACAGTAAAGAGCTATGCCAGATGGCCAACGTAGGGTAAGGGAAAAAAGAAGAAAAGCAAGAGAAAAGTGTTAACTGTTGATAGTAAATAAGGAGATAGAAAAGTGGTCCATCAGTCACAGCCGAGGGTGTAGCCTAACTCCACCACAATGCCCTTCTATAATTCTGTATTGCTCATGTTATAAGTTGTATACCTCTGTATTGCTCATATAGTTGTACACCTCTATATTGCTCATGTTATAAGTTGTATACCTCTGTATTGCTCATGTTATAAGTTGTACACCTCTGCATTGCTCATGTTATAAGTTGTACACCTCTGTATTGCTCATGTTATAAGTTGTACACCTCTGTATTGCTCGTTATAAGTTGTATACCTCTGTATTGCTCATAAGTTGTACACCTCTATATTGCTCATGTTATAAGTTGTATACCTCTGTATTGCTCATGTTATAAGTTGTACACCTCTGCATTGCTCATGTTATAAGTTGTACACCTCTGTATTGCTCGTTATAAGTTGTATACCTCTGTATTGCTCATGTTATAAGTTGTACACCTCTGTATTGCTCATGTTGTAAGTTGTATACCTCTGTATTGCTCATGTTATAATGTTATTGTACACTCTATGCATTGATGGATTTCTCTCCCATGTTTCCCCTTCCCCAGGACGCACCTGGAATCGAGCAGTACCCTGCTCAGTGTGCCCTCCTGGTAAAACTTTTAAATAAATAAATAAAATTTGTATTTTGAATCGCTTATCCATAACCTAAATACCAGCCTGCCTTGCAGGGCATCAAACTGATTCTGCACGTTTACACCACTTTGGTGTATGCCGAAGATATCTTGCTGCATATTACTTACTCGGCTACCCTCTATTGTGGCTGTTCTAGCCAATATAAATGAATTTGGGGCTTTTTCTGGGTATAAATTAAATGTTGCTAAAATGCTTGTGATGACGCTTAATGCGACAGTTAGTAAGTATGAGATCTTAAGAGTGGGTCGGTCTTGGGCACAACCTATGATGAGATCTAGGCTCTGGACTGAGTTGTAATAAGGCTATGATGCAGCAGAAAAATGTGGACTATTTGGTTACTAAAATTTGGCAGGACCTGGACAAATGGCAGTCCCTCCCTCTTACTGTGTGGGGTCGAATTAGCATTGTCAAGAGGAATATTCTTCCGCAGCTTTATTATCGTTTCATAATGCTGAATGTTTGCCTGTCTCTGAAGTGGATCACCATTATTCATGCTACTATAGCCACATTTATATGGGCAAATAAGGGTCACCATCGATCGTATTCTAAATTAGCCCATCCTAATCACCAGGGTGGCCTTCACCTTCACCACTTTGCTTTGTATTGCTAGGGCCCGTGAATTCAGGTGAACACCAAAATTGCCTCAGTTTTGCCAAAATTACAAGCTGGATCTGAAATTGCCATTTTTGCTCACCTGTCTTCCAAAAAGTCTGCACCTGCAGCATGCTTCACTGCAGAGTTGCCATGGAGTAAAATCCACATTGTGGCCATTAGGAAAGTGAAAATATTTGCTTTTACATAAATTGGGGGCTGTAGAACATTGGGAATGTTCAACTGTTTTTTTTTCTGTTTTTTGTTTTTTTAATTATTGTTCTTTTTCCACCTGGAGCCCTTGGCAGCTGCCTACAGCCCTTCTGATGGAGGGACTCACTCTCTGGTCCCTCTCCTGCCGGTTCCTGGAAATTCCCCCTGCGGCTTGCCCCCTCAGGCGGGGCCAGAGAGAAGGCTGCTGGCTTCTCCCCCCTTCCCGGAGACCCAATCCAGAAGCCAGGGATGGTCCTCGGGATGTGGCAGACAATCTCTGAGCCTGACAGGCTCTTTTTTCCACCATTTTCTCCCCGCCCACCTCCCCAACCGATGCAAGGGTGTCGGTACATGCCTCCTGACCTGTACTGCCCCTCAGCCACTGCCAGAGGGCAGTCAGCGGATGGGACAACAAACCCTCCCTCCCAGAGAGAGGAGAGCAGTTCTCCAGATGCTCAATCCTCTTTCATCCCTGCCAAACTCAGATGATGTGGGCTTGTTTCCGAACCCAGATCGTCGGCATGGCGCGAAGTGTAGCGACCAGTGCCTCAACCTCCAGTACCACCAGGCAGCCTAACTTGTTGTTTTCTGTACTCCTAGAATGTCCCACACTGAAACAGGCAGGTTTAATAGCTGCATCTCACATACAAGCTTGATGGATGTTCCAAAGTACCTCCAGTATGAAAGCAAACACCACCCCCCTCCGATTCCACAGAGTGTGATAAAACAGAAATAAAGAAATATAAATAAAAGAGATACCAAGGGGCACATTTATGTATTGGTGAGAGTTTGGCTGTAATTTGTTTTGTGTGTTTGTGCTGGTGAGGGTGGGTTAGGGATGGCGTGAGTGTGGTGGTCAGGGAGGATTAGATCTGAAAATCAGGAGCACGTCATTCAGCAGTAAGGAACCACATGGTGGACTGGTGTCCTAAAAAATAAACCAATCTAGTCGGGCTTGCTTTTTGTGTGTGCTGGTGGTGGTTTGGAGGGTGGGGGGGTTGCTGACTGAGTTCGGCTCAGTGCAGCAGTAGCCAGCTGGTGAGATGAGGGTATACCCTTATACACCATGGGGCACTACTAAAACTGTGCTATTAGTGCTAACTCTGCAAGTCTCAGAATTAGGAATAGAAACTCAGCAGGTTGAAAAAGTCAACCAATCCAGTCAGGTTGTCTTTTCAGAGAGAACCATGGGGGAGGGGGCAGCAAGTAGGACATTTAATTCAGACCACAGACAGCACAGCACAGAATTTCAGCAAGCAGGGATTCCAGTTACATATTGGATATGCAAAGGCAGGAAATGAAATGAATAAAATTAATGAAAGTTTTCACTGTGAAACTGAAATAATTTTACAGTGAAAATGTCCTGTTCTACAGTATATTCTGAATGGTATCTGGAATTGTCTGAAATTGGCAATTTGTAACCACCGGAAATGAGATGGTTCCATATCTGGAAAACACTGGCCCTATCTATTACTTCATGGCTCAGGCAAGCAAGTATCTGAGATGGCAGGTAGTCAATAACCTCGAGCCACCCCTGGCTTACAGCCCCAATGGCTGACTAGTGAATGTCACCCTGAGCAAGGAAGCAGGATTGTCTCTCTTGATCCATTCTTATAGCTTTTGCCCGGACACATTCCTCAGTCCCTGAAATCCACTGCTATCAGTACTTCTCTTCAGATTTATCAATAGTTGTATACATTCTTAAATATACCTTATACTAGGGATATGCAACAACCTCTTTCTAATAATCCTAATTTTAAAATTGTTGGCGCCCTGATTAAGCATAGGTTATAGTATGGATAGGTACTGAGATTCCCAATACTGGCTGCCTGATATCTGAGGGCAGACTATTCCCTTAGAGTCTTTCAAGGCCCAGAATCAGTTGGATGGTAAATGTGTCTTTAAGTTTCTGCAGACTGTTCGAGCAGTTGCTCAACATTTGGGGTCTCCCCCCATGGCACCTGCCTGAGGGTGGGTATTTGAGTTCTTTGTGTCAGGTAGCTCAACAACAACATCCCATTTGCTTTTTATATCAGACCATTTGTTCACAATTGCTGCTTAGGTGGGGTGGCTGCTCCCCCTATTGGCAAACAGAGTTTCCTCACAGGCAGACGGACTGGAAGTGCCTCTGGACAGATATTTATTTATATCTGAACAATAATAAATCCAGACTCTAACACTTTCTTATTCTTAACAATCTTTATTACACACTGTTGAGGTTGTTTTAAATAGGTAGGCTCACGTCAGACTTGTGGTCTGGATGTGGTAGGGCTCAGGGTACTCTCCTGCATATCTTGTGGTACTGTGGAAGGTCTCGTGGCCTCACTTCAGACTTGTGGTCTAGATGTGGCAGGGCTCAGGGTACTCTCCTGCAAATCTTGTGGTACTGTGGAAGGTCTCGTGGCCTGGCTGACCCCTTGTTAGGTCTTGATACTTTCTTTACACCGGAGGTCTGTATTTTGGAGGATCTCAGTGATATTCCTGAAAGAAAACGTAGGTATCAAATGGTCGTCATCTCCTCATCTGCTAAAAAGGTTATTTTTAAACACTGGCTAGAGCAGGAAGCCATTTCTTATGCAGAACTGTATCATAACTTCTTATCAAATCTTATGGTGGAGCAAAATCACTGCTAATATTCATTATAGCTATAAGTCTTTCAAGAAAAGATTGGGTGAATTGTTCACCCTCTACTCTATTCCTCAGGATGGGGAGTAAAGCCATGTGGATTTCGCCTACTGTGTCCCACGGGCCTGGTTTGAAGATTCATAGCATGAATATTGTTTTCTAGACAGAATTTTTTTTTAATTGTCCAGCTGCACAATGCCTGTACTGTGTAATTTAATTCTAGATTATGAATTCCCTTTTGTACATAGTTTTGTGGGATGTTGGTATGGTCTGTTTGTTCGTTATGAGAAAAAGACTGAGGTAAAAAGGTCAGTGGGGGATGCTGCAACAGAAGGTAAAGCCATCAAAAAATGGAGAGCAATGAGTACCAATGCCTGTAGTCTGGGTAACAAGCTTCCTGAATTAGTGGCCTTGATGGAGGAGGAACATCTGGATATCGTGGCAGTCACAAAAACATGGTACACACAAAACCATGACTGGGACGTAAACATACCAGGATACACACTATCTACAGGAGGGACAGGGATGGTAAAAAAGAGGAGGAGTAGCTCTTTACATAAGGGAAGGAATAAAGCAACAGAACAAAGGGTAAACAGGGAGGAGGAGAAGAAGCACTGTGGGTAAATTGGAGACAGGCAATGGCACCACAATCCGCATAGGGGTTAGATGCAGACCTCTTCTCAGGGGAGGAAATGGACAAGGAAATGATAGAAAGTATACTTAGAATGGCAGAAAAGGGAGATATTGCTGATGGGTGATCTGAATATGCCAGATGTTAACTGGAGTGCAGTTGCAGCAGCCACTTGAAGAGTGGGGTTATTCTAGATGCCTACAAGAGCATGCCTTAGACAACTAGTATTGGAGCCCACTCGAGAGGGAGCAATCTTAGACCTGGTTCTCTCAAATGGAGATGAAGAGAGGATCACAGATGTAGAAGTGGGTAGCCATCTGGGAACTAGCGACCATCGAACAGTATGGTTCACAATAAACACAGCAATAGAGTCAAGCCATACAAAGGCAAAAGTACTGGACTTTAGGAGGGCTGACTTTGCCAAAATGGGTGAGTGCCTAAGGAATGCACTAGCAAATGGGCAGGAAGGAGGGGTGGAAGAACAATAGGGAATAATAAAAACTGCCATCACAGAGGTAACAAGCCTTTGTGTGAAGCAAATAAACAAAACAAAACGATGTAAGAAACCACTATGGTTCTCAAAGGAAGTGGCAGTGAAGGTTCAAGAGAAAAAGAAAGCATTCAGGAAGTACAAGGAATCACAGAAGGAGCAGGACAGGGAACTGTATCAGTTAAAGCAAAAGGAGGATGGGAAGGCAGTCAGAACAGCAAAGGCCCAAACCGAGGAAAAGATAGCCAACTCAGTTAAGAAGGGGATAAAACCTTTATAGGTACATCAGGGAGCGAAGGAAGACCAAGGGAGGATAGTGAGGCTTAATAAAGGGAAGGAGGGTGGGCAGAGGGAGACTGTGAAAGGCAGAGATACTAAACAAATATTTTTGCTCAGTATTTACAAAGGAAGAGGGAGGTACCTAAAACAAACAGTAGAAACACTCTGGATACAGAAGTTGATACCAGCCCATTTACAGAAGAAAGGGTTCTGAAAGAACTCTTAAAACTGAAGGTGGACAAAGCAATGGGGCCTGAAGGATTCATCCCAGAATTCTAAAGAACGAAGGGTAGAACTAGTGACACCACTGACTACCCTTTTAACAAATCATGGGAGGATGGGTGGTACCCGAGGACTGGAGGAGGGCAGATGTGATTCCCTTCACAAAAGTGGAGCAAGGCAGAAGCAGGAAACTACAGACCTGTTAGTTTAACCTCAGTGAAAGGAAAATGATGGAATTACTTCTGAAGGAAAGAATTGTCCAGTATCTAGAGGCCAGAGGGCACAGGACCCTAGGCAGCATGGATTCTGGCAGGAAGGTCATGCCAGACGAATCTGATAGATTTCTTTGACTGGGTGACCAAAGTAGTAGATCAGGAGGGCTGTGGACATGGCCTACCTAGACTTTATGCAGGCATTTGACACAGTCCCACACAAAAGATTAATATACAAGTTAGCCAGCCTGGGAGTGGTCCCAAGATGACAGCATGGGTAAAGAATTGGTTGGAGAATAGGACACAGAGAGTAATAGTAAATGGAGTCCACTCAGAAGAAAGGAGGTTACTAGTGGGGTACCAGGGGTTCAGTATTAGGACGGTCCTCTTCAATGTCTTTATAAGCGACATTGCAGAGGGACTGGAAGGAAAAAGTATGTCTCTTTGCAGATGACACAAAGATCTGCAACAGAGTTGATGCAGGTGGGGTGGAAAGGATGAGAAGGGACTTGGCAAGGTTAGAGGAATGGTCAAATGTATGGCATCTTAGATTCAATGCTAAAAAGTGCAAGGTAATGCACCTGGGAAACAAAAACCCAGGGGAAGAGTACACAATGGGGGGTGAGATACTAACAACAACAAAAATGGAAAGGGACCTGGGGGTAGTTATATCAGATGACCTAAAGGTAGGCAAGCAATGTGAGAGGGCAGCAAGGAGGGCTGGGGGGATACTGGGATGCATGGGAGAGGCATCACCAGTAGAAAACAGGAAGTTATTATCCCTCTGTACAGACAGCTGGTGAGACCCCATCTGAGTACTGTGTGCAGTTCTGGAGACCCAATCTCCGCAAAGACATAGACAGGATGGAAGCTGTCCAGAGGAGGCAACTAAATGGTGCAGGGTCTGCACTGGAAGACATATGAAGAGGCGAAAGGGTTTAATATGCTTAGCCTCGAGGAAAGGAGGAGAGGGGACATGATAGAAATGTTCAAGTACCTCAGGGAATCAACAAAGTCCAAGAGGACTTTTGTTGATTTCCTGAAAGCACTCAGTTTCTATCATGTCCTCATCTCCCTCCTTTCCTGTATACATATTAAGCTTCTTTAGTCTCCTTACATATGGTTTCTGGTGCAGACCCTGCTCATTTCTACCCTCCTCTGGACTGCCTCACCCTGTCTATGTCCTTGCGAGATGGGGTCTCAAGAACTGCACACAGTACTCGGATGAGGTCTCACTAACTGTCTGTGCAGAGGGATGACAACTTCCTGTTTTCTACTGGTGATGCCTCCTTATGCATCCCAGCTCCCCCAGCCCTCTTTACTGCTCTACATTGCCTGCCTCCAGGTCATCTGATATGACTACCCCTAGGTCTCATTCCATTTTGTTGTTAGACTTCATTGTGTACTCTTCCCTGGGTTTTTGTTTCAGGTGCATTATTTGCACTTCTTAGCATGAATCTAAGCTATAATACTTTGACCTTTCCAACCTTCACAAGTCCCTTTTCATCCTTTCCACCCTACCTTCTGTATCTACTCTGTTGCAGATCTTTGTGTCATCTGCAAAGAGGCATACTTTTCCTTCGAGTCCCTCTGCAACGTCCCTTATAAAGACATTAAAAAGGACCTGCCCCAATACTGAACCCTGCGGTACTCTGCTAGCAACCCCCCTTTTTTTTGGAGTGGACTCTGTTTACTATTACCCTATGCATCCTGTTGTCTAGCCAATTTTTTTACTCAGGCTACCACTCTCATACCTCTCAACTGTCCCTGATTTTCAGGGATGTCCCTGATTTTGCCTCAAAATTTTCCTCTGTCCCTCGTAAAATTTCTGTTTTTGTGACTGAACAGTGGGGATTGTAAGCATAAAGTAATGTTAAACATTAAAGTTACAGAATAGTTCTTCATCAGAAAATGTTTCTTACACTAATTCCTTTATTCCTAACAGCTTTCTGAGTTAGTATTACCAATTTTTAAGATGTGTCCCTGATTTTGGGTCTCTGTCCCTGATTTTTTAAAGCTTTGTCCCAGATTTATGAGGTAAGAGGCTGAGAAGTATGACCACCCTGGGACCCACTCCCAGACTGGCTAACTTGTTTATTAATCTTTTGTGTGGGACTGTGTCAAATGCCTTGCTAAGGTCTAGGTAGGCCATGTCCACAGCCCCTCCCTGATCTACTACTTTGGCCACCCAGTCAAAGAAATCTATTAGACTCATCTGACATGACCTTTCCACTGTGAATCCATGTTGCCCTGGGTCCTGTGTCCCTCTGGCCTCTAGGTACACAACAATTCTTTCCTTCAGAAGTGACTCCATCATTTTGCCGCTGCCCAAAGCTCCAGTCAAGAAGAGCTCCTGCCCTGAGCAGACTCTCCTCCCTACCGTGGCGCCGCCGCTGCCCAAAGCTCCAGTCAAGAAGAGCTGCTGCCCAGAGCAGGCTACCCGCCCATGGCGCCGCCGCTGCCCGAAGCTCCAGTCAAGAAGAGCTCCTTCCCTGAGTGGGCTCCCCTTCCACAGTGTCGCTGCTGCCCGAAGCTCCAGTCAAGGTAATTTTATTGCATTTCAAGTCCTCGAGCCTAACGCTTGATTGGCTGATTCAGTTCTGCTCTGACTTCTACATCTAAACAGTTTCTGCTTCTTCTCTACATCCAATCTGCCTGCAACTCAGCTCAATTCAATTCAGCTCTGTTATCAGCTCTGAATTTAGCTCTAAATTTTAATTCAGTTTACAGTGTTATAATTAGCTACTGTACACTTGATTTTGCTTGTGCAACTAGTTAATTAAATTGTCTAGCAGCCTTAATTTAATTGTCTAGCAACCTGTTTTGACTGCAATTTCTGATCCTGTGTGACTTTTAGCCGCTGTACTGTTTGAACCCCAGGCTGTTTCTGCTTATTTAAAAAAAACTGTTCCTAGTCTGTTCTCTCCCTTTTTTCTTGCTTTTTTCCCTCCTAAAGCCTTTCTGGACACCTTTCAACTAATTTATTTTTTCCCCTTCCTTGTTGCTCAGGCTGCCCAGCTCTGCCATGGGTCTCCAAGCAACACATCCCCGGCCCAACACACAGGTTTCTCTCTGATTCTCCTTGTCTTTGCTATCTCCCTCACCAATTTAGACACTGCTTTGCTCGTCCCAGACCACTGTCTCCTGCCTGTCCTAGCCTCCCTAAAATCCCCCCGTTTCAGTTCCTCTGAATTTAACCTTTTCTCCCCTTTTTTCCTTCCCAGAAAAGCTCTTGTCCTAAGCGGGCTCCCCTTCCTCGGCGCCGCCACTGCCTAAAACTCCAGTCAAGTTTTTTACTGCATTTCAAGTCCTCACGCCTAACACCTGATGGGCTGATTCAGTTCTGCCCCGACTTCTACATCTAAACAGTTTCTGCTGCTTCTCTACGCCTGTTCTGCCTGCAGCTCAGCTCAATTCAATTCAGCTCTGCTATCAGCTCTTAATTTAGCTCTAAATTTAAATTCAATTTACAGTGTTAAAATTAGCTGCTGTACATTTGATTTTTCTTGTACAACTAGGTAATTAAATTGTCTAGCTGAGCAACCTTAATTTAATTGTCTAGCAACCTGTTTTGACTGCAGTTTCTGATCCTGTGTGACTGTTAGCCGCTGTACTGTTTGAACCCCAGGCTGTTTCTGCTTATTTAAAAAAACTGTTCCTAGTCCGTTCTCTCCCTTTTTCTTACCTTTTTTCCCTCCTAAAGCCTTTCTGGACACCTTTCAACTAATTTACTTTTTCTCCTTCCTTGTTGCTTAGGCAGCCCAGCTCTGCCATGGGGCTCCAAGCAACACATCCCCCCAACCCCGCCCAACAGGTTTCCCTCTGATCCTCCTTGTCTTTGCTATCTCCCTCCCACCGATTTAGACACTCCTTTGTTCATCCCAGACCACTGTCTCCTGCTTGTCCTTGCCCTCCCTAAAAATCCCCCATTTCAGTTCCTCTGAATTTAACCTTCTCTCCCCTTTTTTCCTTCCCAGAAGAGCTCCAGACCTGAGCGGGCTCCCATCCCATGGCTCCGCCACTGCCTGAAGCTCCAGTCAAGGTAATTTTACTGCATTTCAAGTCCTCGTGCCTAATGCCTGATTGGCTGATTGAGCTCTGCCCCAACGTCTACATCTAAACAGTTTCTGCTTCTTCTCTGCGCCCAATCTGCCTGCAGTTCAGCTCAATTCAATTCAGCTCTGCTATCAGCTCTAAATTTTCTCCCGGCCCTGCCACTCTTTAAATGGTCTTGGCTCAAGCAAGACATCGCTCTTTTCTTAAAGCAACCAACAAAGCTCTCAAGCTCCAGTCCTTCTTACAGAGCTCACAGTGCCTCAATATTACATTGCAAATCCTCCTCTATTCTGTATTGCAGGGCCAGATATTCAAATGTGCACCCAGAACATGTGCAATGGAATGCGCAGAGCAATGCAAGTGCACCACAGGAAACTGACACCATATTCAAAAGATGCGCCACAGACATGCGCAGGCACAAACCACATTGAATATAGCAAAGATGCGCCACTGCGCAACCAGACATGCACCGGAGCAACCAGGAATGTGCAGGTGCATGACAGTAAGCAGCAACAAGCATGCTGAGCAAGCACTACAGGCAAAGGGGTACTCAGGCAGGGCAGCACAAGAGCAGAGTGCCACGCCAGCCCTGGCAGACCCAAACCACAAGGGGACCATGCCCATGGTGCACAGCACAGGCACACAGCTATGGGGCCACAGTGAATGTAGGTTGCACAACAGAAACACAGGCCACCAAACACACCCTGCCACCCACCCAGATGGAAAGGAAGCTGGCACGCCCAAGGCACTGCATCACTACAACCCCGACAGGCAACACTGCACGGGACAAAGCCACAGGCATGGTGGGAGGGCACCAGGCAAGTACAGTGGTCAGAGGTACAAGAGACACACATGCACTGGGGAACAGAGCACACAAGCCACGTGACAAGCAGGGACACAGGGCCCAGCACCGCACAGCACACCAGCACTGGCAAGGGCAACACTGCTGGTGGAGGGCAGGCCAGCACAGGCGAACAAGGACACAAGGCAGTGGACTGCACACAGGGCAGGTGTACAGCCACAGCCCAAGTGCCTGTGTCACGGAGGTACACATCACACAATAGTCTGTGTACATGGAAGCACAACACAAAGGGCACAGCAGGGGGATGGAAGGGTCACACCCAAGAGCAGCACAGAACAATATAAGTACAGTGCAGCACCATGCAGGAAAGGAGACACAGACACAGAAGTACAATAAAATAAACCTTTACTAACAAACCAGACCACTAACAGTGGGGTGCCAACAGGGCATACAACATAAATATCAGAAAGGGAATGGTAAGGTGGTACAAAGTAGCCAACAAGGGGAATGTGATCATGAAGAAAGAAACAGGAACAAACAGAAGAGAAAATCAATCAGGAGGAAAGGGGACATCCAGGGCACAGTGGTGAGAGGGGACAGGGTCACTGACTCAGATGCTGCTGTGTGTCCCTTAGCTGGCGCACCTCCTGACTGAGCACCCGTGTAGCACCAAGATGGCGTCGGCTAACATGAATCAGGACATTTGTCCTCATGATATGCAACTGCACCAGTCCCTGTAGCTGACGGAGACCACCACTCAAGGCCTACCGGCATCTTCTGGCCCGAGGCCTGTCCTGTCCTACGAGAGGGGAAACAGAACAGGCAATAAGTTACAGACCACAAGTAGTCCAAGCCCCCCCATATGTGTGTACAGGACAGCTGATGTGCCCACAGGTAGAGAGAACAAGAATTGGCATGTGCACAGTGGACAGCAGCAGCCAAGACAGTGGCACCCCATGGGTAGACTACGTGGATGCTTGTGACAGATATGCACCCACACTCGTGCAGTGGACCACACAGTACCGGTGCAAGGGCTCCCCAGGCAGTACAGTAGTCCTCCTGCAGCAGTCACACACCATGGGAAGCACACACACACCCACCCTACCAGGAATGGTGACAGGATACCACTACACAGAGGCCATGTGCAAGGCCCACCCCCCTGCGAAACATGGCACAGGCAGTGGAGCCAGGAACCGCCCAACGCAGTGGTCACGCATGGTGGCAGTGCCCCTTGCCATACCACACAGAACAACCCAGTGCTAGCAATGTCCCACAAACCACACCACACACACTCACCTGCCTGTCCAGGCGCCGGTGCAGCCACGGCACCCCATCACTGTGGCGCCCGTCCCTTTCTGCAGCATCCCTGGCCCTCCTGCAGTCCTCCGGTCCTGTGGATGGAACAGAGAGAGAGAGACAATGGACATAAGGGGCACGCCATACAAAGACCCACCCAGCACACTCATGGTGCACCGCGCTGGCACAGCATGGGCAGGTGCATAGGCCCGTGTGTGGGGCATAGTGTATGACCCAAGGTCAATGTGTACAGCACAGGCAAGCAGTGCAGCAACAGACACGCACCAGCCACCAGTGCTCCTCCCCATGCAGCCGCACAGGCAGCGCACAGTACAGTGCAGGAAGTCTACAATGGTAGCATGCCATGGGACACCTAAGTAGCTGCAGCACAGACCCCTGGTGCACCCTCTCCTGCAGCCATCAGAGCCTGTTTGGATCCTTCCTGCGGAGGTACCCATATCAGTGTCAGCATTGCTCCCCGGTGTGTGGCACCCAGTCTGCCACTCCAGACTAGCTGCCACACTCTCCCACACCTGGGCACCTGGGACCTTGGCTCCTGGAGCTCAGCCACACCAAACAACTGGTCAACCAGAGGTGCGACCAGGGCCACCAGATTTTCCATCTCCACATCAGTCCAGTTAACCACCCAGCGCACATGCTGACCTCTCCCCGCCATCACTGCCGTCTGCTGCACTGTGCCCGACCACATGTTCATGCAAAGCCTGCACTCAACTCAACGCAATCTTTATTTATAAAAGCACCTTTCTAAAACCAAGGCGCTTGTACAGCAATAAATAAAAACAACAGGTTAAAACCAATAAACAATAGTGGCATTAAAAATCAGAGTATGCTAGGCAAAACAAATGAGTTTTCAGGGCAGCTTTAAAACTTTGGACAGTCAGGCAATCTCGCACCCGACGAGATAGAGAATGCCACAGGGTCGGGGCCATGAAACTAAATGACCTGGCCCTGGATGTCTTCAAGCAGACCCTGGGACTCTCTAGCAATCCCTCGTTGGTGGATCGGAGAGGGCAGGAGGGACAGTAGGGATGAAGGAGATCTTGCAGGTAACTAGGTCCCTGGTCATGTAGGGCCTTATAGGTCAGCAAACTGACCTTGAAGGTGATCCGCCACCGTACTGGCAGCCAGTGCAGTCCGCGGAGGACAGGCGTTATATGACTGGTCCGAAAGGTGCCAGTCAAAAGCCTGACTGCTGCATTCTGCACTAGCTGCAGGTGGCAGATATCAACCCCCAGTAGCCCTAGGTAAAGGGCGTTGCAGTAGTCAAGGCGGGAGGTAATGAAGGCATGGACCAGAGTTGGAAGATCATTGGAAGGAACCAGGTGCTTCAGCTGGGTGATATTCCTCAGATGGTAAAAACAGGTTTTGACAACTGCCGACACCTGTGATTTAAGGGTCAAGCAGTCATCAAACATAATGCCCAGGTTCTGCACCCAGTCTGAGGTAGTTAGTTGAACACCCCCAAGCCATAGTCCCGAAGGTAATCCTGCCAACAAACCTACCTCCCGACAACCTGGGTCCACAACCAACACCTACGTTTTTACGGGTTTAACAGCAGCCAGCTCACGCTCATCCAGTCCTGGATCTCAGTGCATGTGGAACTGCACAGTGCCTGATGCACAATAGGGGGTCACATACCACAGCTGCACAGCACGGAGATGCACGACAGACATGCGCAGCTGATGCCTATTGTGCAGTACTGCACATGCGCAAAGCAGCACCTTAAAGTAGCAGTACGGGGTCAGGGCCGTGACCCATGCACATGCACTGCCTGACCCCGTACAATGTTGTGCACGTGCCACTCATGCATAGGGTGGCAATGAGCGGTAGATGGTATGGCACATCTGGCACGGTTGCACAATGTGAACAGACAGTGCAGCATATCTACATGTGTGGCATGCACACATGTCTGCATGCACAATAGGGGACCATCGTGCATCATGCACAGGTGCGTGATAGGCCCCACATGACATAGTGCTGCCCATGGCGCGCATGTCGGGTGTACAGTCTCGCACTGTGTTTGTGCAGGAGATGCGCCAGCGAACTGCACTGGTGCATTACGATTGCACAAAGTGCAAATCTGCAACATTCAGCCAGCGTACACAAATGGCCTCATGAGCCAATGACAGGCGCAGTTGTGCACGTTAGCATATCATTACACTTGCACATTTGCTCATTTGCATGAGTTGAGCCATAAAAGTGCCGCCACACTGCAGAGGTCACTGACAGGTAATGCAGCCACTTTGGTACATACCACCACACTGTGCTGTCTACTGCTGATGCTGTGCATGTTGTCTGTGCTCTCATGTTCCGGGTTAAGATGCCACACTGCTCATGGGGCTAGTGTCTGTCTGTTCACAGGTAGTGACATGTCAGAGACAGAAGGAGCTGAAGTGCATGAGCCTGCATGGAAGCACAGGCTGAACTTTACAGGGGATGAACAGCATGCCCTGTTCGAGGCATATCTCGACAGGGAGGGACTCCTGAGTGGGGCCACCGACATCCCCAATGAATGTGCCAGCGGGTGGGAGGAGGTGGCAACCTATGTAAATGCCCACGGCAGACATAGCCAGAGTGCACAGGAGTGCAAAAAGAAGATGGGGACAGACCATAGGCAAATTAAAGAAAAGGTTGCCGCCATCAGGGCATCCCACAGCAGTACAGGTGAGGGACCGGTCACTGCACCTGTACTGACAGCTGGGGAGGAGATGGTGGTGGCAACCATCAATTGGGCCACCATTGAGGGCGTTCAGGGCGGTGGCTTCCAGACGGGTGGCAGCCCTTCACAGCTTTGAGTGTGTAGTCGATGGATGGGGGTGTGGGGGTGAGTGCATGTCAGCAGCGTGCCAGCATGACTGCGCAGTGCTGCGTGCCCATGTCCCCCATGGACTGTGGTGGCGCCTGCCGCACATGGGATCACCTAGCATGGCATTGGCTACCTGTGTGCAGGGGGACACTGTACAGTGGCTATGGGTCATGGTGCAGGGTATGCTGCACTGCATGGCTGCCCCACGGTGATGCCTGCGCAGTGAATGGTTGTGGTGCCTATGCATGGACCACAGAGGTCCAGGCAGCTGCGCAGCACTCCACAGGTGTTGCGGCCCAAGTTGGCGGGGGCATGCATGTCAGCCGTGGGGGGGTTGCCCCTCCATGTGATGCCACAACACACCCTGGCTGGCAGTCCTGTGCAACACCCGTGTCATGCCTGCAGTAATGTGTGGTGTGGTACAGGCAGATCCTCCAGCAGGCTGGCACGGTGTTGGCCTGCACCACCCATCCACACTGTCCATGGCACTGCAGGAAGGGATCCACTGTCTCCACTGATATTGCCTTTCTGACTTCAAGTGCCATCACGTCTCAGGGGTGCGATGCAGGATGTCACTGATGACACCGGACACGACAACGACCAGCCATCAACATCCACTGGCGTCCGGCACACTGACCATCGGTGATGTGACAGTGTGGGGCTTCTGGACTTCCTGGGTCTGGGGGACGATGATCCACATACAGATTTCCTGATACCGGATGACCTAGCAGTACTTGTACCAGGGACACAGGAGGGTGCAATGACGGACAATGATGATGATGACATGACACTGATCCTGAATGGCACAGGCCTGAGCACACCGCCCAGGGACCAGCACTGTCCACAGGGTGTTTGATGGCATTGGCATTATGGCACCTGCTCAGGCACGACCGGACCATGGCCGCACAGTGGTGTATGGCACTGCCACTGTTGCCAGCCATGTGGGGGTGCTAGTGAGGCCACCGGTGCCCTGGTGATGGCCTAGCAGGTGTCTGTGCTGCAGCAGCGGAATGCAGTGTCCACCATGCAGCACACCACAGTTGCCACCGATGGGGCATGCGCACACTCCCCACCACCTGTGCAGTCCCCCGTGCCGCGTCCCCAGGCAGGGGATGTTACACAGCATGCCACCACACCACCAGCAGGCCACCAACAGCCCCAGGATGTGCAAGGCACTGACTGGCTGGCTGAGCACACCAGGCTGCTGTGAGCATCTGTGGACAGCCAGGATATGTTCAGGGCACAGATGCGTGCATTGCGGGTGGAGGTGTGTCACCTGGCTGAGAGAGAGGCCATTGGACATGTCCAGCTGATAGATGAGATCCAGCAGCTGCCGGAGGACACGACTGCTTCACTGGACTGCAAAGCCAGTGCCATCACTGCCAGATTTGCAATGCTGCTGTCCACTGGGAGCAGCAGAGCACACAGACCTCCCCGTAGTGCCACATGGACACCACGGTCATGACGACAGGTGACCCCATCAAGGTAGATGCCGTGTTCTGATGTGCCCATCCCTGACATACCCGGCAGTACTCTCTTCACTGGCCTCTTCACACCCACGAGAACCTGGTCACGTTCTCAGGCATCTACCCCTGTGAGTTCATTGGCATCGCCTCCTGTGCCTCTTGAGCAGCCAGCGGCTGCTACACAGCCTGGGCTTGGCTGCCCACATGGCCGTGGCTCCACTCAGTAGGTCTGCTGGGGGTGCTGTCCCATCCTGCTGACTGCTGCTGTTGTGTGGTGAACACATTGCTGGACACACCTATGTGTGTTTCTCTCACGTATAAATGGCATGTTGCACATCCTCCATGTGTGCTTGCAGTTCTGCTGGGCTATGTGGCATGGGTGTGATGAGGCAGCACTGTGCTGGCCCTGCCTGTGTGCTGTGCAGTCACTCTGATCCATGCCATGGCCAGCTGCACTGATGCGTGTGTGGTGCCACCCCAGCCACTGCTCCTGACCGTGCCAACACCATGCCCCACTGTGCCCGGATGAGTGGCACATCCTGGTGGTGCTTTGGTGTGTATGGGGCAGGGTGGGCTTGATCTGTGTCCAGAACAGGTCCTATGGGTGCGTGCATGCACCCATGTCTGTGCACTGTGTTGTGGCCATATGTGTGTGTGTGTGTGTTTCCTGTGCATGCTGTGAGTGTGCCCGTGTCCCTGCATGTATCCCTGAGTGGCCGTGCTACCCTATCCATGTCTGTGGTATTCCATGCATGCACAGCTGTGTGTTGTACTCACCTTTGGTTCCCAAAGTGCTCCTGTACAATTGTGTCGCGCTGCCTCCTGGCATGTGTGGCCAGCCTGGGGTCCCTCCTCTGCAGAGGTGGTGGCACACCCCCATCCGGCTCGTCGTCCCCATCATCATCGCTGCTGTTGCCCTCATCCACCTGGAAAGCTATCCCATGGTCAATGGCCATGTTGTGCAGCATGCAGCAGGCCAGGTATAGGCCACAGGCTTTGGCAGGGCTGTACTGTAGGGCACCACCAGACCTGTCTAGGCAACAGAATCACATCTTGAGCATGCCAAAGACACGCTCAGTGTTGTTCCATGTTGTGATGTGTGCCTCGTTGAACCATTCCTCTGCAGCGTTGGATGGTTGCCGGATGGGGGTGAGCAGCCAGGGGCATAGGGGGTAGGCGCTGTCACCTGTAGGGGTATAACATACTGGTTAGCACATAGCATTGCTTGCTCCCATGCCCCCCCCACTGCTGCCTATGTGTGCCTTTGTCTTCTCCACCTCTTCTCGGCTGCTCTGTCAGCCTGTCCCGTGCCATGCTCACCTATCAGGTGATCTGTGGGGATTTCCCCCCACTCAAACCTCTGGCACAGGATGGAGTTGTGCCAGATAAATGCATCATGTGCACTCCCAGGGTGTGTGGCACACACATTGATGATGTGCCCAGTGGCATTGCACACCACCTGGCAGTTGATGGAGGGGTAGCCCTTTCTGTTCCTGTATGCAGGCCCCTCTGGGCCAGGTGGTGTGCGTATGGCCACATGGGTGCAGTCAATGGCACCAATCACGCCGGTCATGCGTGCCACCCTGTGGAAGTCCTAAATGTTTGCTGTATGCTCTGCCTGTGTGCTTGGGAATCTTATGTTCTCCAAAGCATGTGGCAGCAGGGCATTGAGGAATTGTGTGAGGAGGCGGGATGTGGCCGACTGGGTGATGCCAGTGGTTGCCCTCACTGGTTTCTGGAAGGTGCCCGTGGCAAGCAGGCACATCGCCGCTGTCACCTTGGTCTCCACCATCATAGCATGACTCCTTCTGGTGGGTGCCTGCATCTTTCATCATGGAACAGCTCACAGAGCTGCCTCAGAATTGCCCAGTTCAAGTGGTACTGGCCTACGATCTCTACATCACCATAGTCCTCAAAGGTGAGGCGGGCACGGTACTGTCTATGTTGGGCATACCGCCGATGGGCCCGTCCTCGGCCACGTTGCTGTTCCTCCCTCCTCCTCACACCCCTCATTACCTGCGCCATGAGAAATGGACCTGCATCCATGACTGTGTGTTGCTGTGGCATGCGCATCTGCTGTCTGTGTGTTTGAGCCTCCTTTTATATGCTCAATTCTGTGTGGCGCAATTTGTGACTTGCTCCTCATTTGCGCAGTGGTTAATATACTGAATAATAGTAACTATTAAACTATTTAATTAGGTAAGACCTTGTGACAACAATTGGCACCAAGTCTTGGAACATATTTAGTCATTTCTAAGCAGGCAATGAAGAAAACAGGACATCAAAAAACATTCAGTAAATCTACAATATTTGTGCATTTCAAAAAGAAAGTGAGACCTCTAAGCAAGCATCACATACGGCTAAGTGGTAAATTAAGAAACGCATGAGTCAAAATTCAACAAGACTGTTAACAGAATACTAAATTAACACTTCAATAAGTTTGTACCTTAGCAATCAGAATGTACAGACCTCTGCGATCTGTTATCAGCTCTGCGGGAGTCCATGCACCGAAAAAGCATGCAATCCTGTGAAAAAAAATTGATTACAAAAGAAAAGTAAGGATAAAATTACACAAAGAATGGTTTCGGTCCACAGGTTGTCACACATGCTATACTGAATAACAATAATCGTTTCTAAGATGTGTTGCAGATTTCAATACAAAAGGAGCATAAGGGAAGAATGTTTACTCATATGAATGTTAGAATCATCCTTTGCTCCCAGCATGCAGCAGTTCCACAGACCTTGCGCGAGTATATATATTGGCATGAGTGGCATGAACAGCTGGATGCGTAAGGTACAGTAGTCATCCTTATATTTGAAATTTAACTGTCTTGGATTAGTTTAGAAACAAAATGGTGGAAATCCCAAAAAACTGAGTGCATCAATATTCCCACAAAGTCCTCAAAGTACATTTCGTAGTCTGAAGCACATACTGATCTGCGAAGTATGAGTCTAAATATTATAAAATACTGTGAAACCCATAAAGAGGAAATGTAGCCTAAGAATCGATCTTGTCCAGAGGGACAGAAGTAAACTGACGTAAATAAAGCAATCAGCCCAGACAGACATAGCGCCATGTATTGGGGGAAGCTTCGCCTCTAGTTCAGCACAAAGACCACAAATCCCCTAGGCATTCAAATAAGCTACAAACAGTCACCTTTTGTAAAGCCAGCATACTCTCACTTCTGTGTGCTTCTGTCGTACCTCGGAACATAACTAAATTACATTTCTTTTATGATTACTGCAGGGAAATATGTGTGTCTTTTCCGTTTGAAATCAACCTCCAACCATCTGCAAATGAACCTCTGTTCCCCCATGTTAGGCTAGAGGTCAACTTGCCCAGAATACCACACTTCCCCATGTGATTAAATGTTTCCTGCTGTGCACAGGAAAGTGATAAATTTCTTCCTATGGAGGAAATGCACGAGTAAATACAAGCTATGCCAAGTCACAGGCGAACCATTAAGCTGATTAAAAATAAAATGCCCAGTAACTACATGGAAGCCAAACCGGGACTAGAAGCAGTCACCACTGTCACAAACTCGCTCAGCCTGTCAACCCTCTATTCCCAAAGTGCCAATCTCTGAGCGTATGATTTGTGTACAGTGAACAGACAAGGTAACTCTCTTATCTGTTTTGTGGGTTCAAGTCACCTTAGTCTCAAGCTCTGGAAGGATTCAAACTGATAACCTCTTGTTAGCACACCCAATTATCAGGCTCAGATAATTCTGTCTTCGGGGGGCCAGATATCTTTGCCTATGGGCACCCAACCAGGTCTTTCAAATGAACCCTTAGAACTCAATGCAAGACTTTTAGAGAACTCTATCCATTTCCCAGTTTGGTATACAATAAGCCCATACACAGTGTACTTGTAACCTTTAAAAGCTCCACTTAAAATAAAAAGAATTGTCAAGGCACTCCAGCAGTTTCGTTTGTAAAAAAATATCCTTACTTTAAAAATATTAAAACAGAACAATAATTACAGAATAAATTATATATATCCCAACACATACAGCCTTAAAACAATCAGGAAAAAGTACAGTTCCTACAATACATACATTTAGACTGGTCTAATCTTACTCTTTTTCAGTGCTGTGATGATTCTCCCTCAGTCAGACAGTATTCTCTTGTGTCAGTCAGAAATATTTCCTTGAGTCCCTCTGACAGGTTCTTTCAGCACTTAAACACACTTCTGAGTCGGCTTTCTCATGAGGTCACTAACTCCGCCTTGGTGAATCAAACTCTATATTTTACAATACAGGGACTCCAAATAAAATATTTAAAAAAACATATGAGATGACCTCACTGACTTTCCTCTCCACAGGTTAACTGGTCAGAACTGGTTTGTGCTCTGCTACACACACACACACACACATAAACAGTCTTTTGATGTAAGTCACTATTCAAATCAGAAGTGTATTTGACTCCTAAACCTCGTCTGGGCCCTGGGTATCTACACATCAAAGGGTATTCATGTAATTCAAGAGTTCCCTAGAAATATATATTGGACCTTCCAGAATTGTCTGGGTCCTCCCTTGTTCAGACATCAAACCTCTTCAATGTTCATTCTGGTCTCTCTTCAACACCCCTCCCCACAAGTCCTTCCCTGGCAACTATGCAAGTCAAAGGATCTCCCTGAGGGCATTATGAATGGCTAATCTTATTTCCTGGGATGAAAGCAAATTGACAAGGTAATTGCACCCCAGATCTCTGTAGTTTAAAATACCTCCTGCCCTTTGAACTTATCCCTGGGGGGTCTTGATGTGTCAGTTCCAGTAAGACAGCCTTTTCCTTGAACTGACCTTCCCTTCACATATTTGATATGTAATAACAAAAATTAATACAGCACTCGAGCACTCAGAGCTGGCTGTCTACGTAACAACCACCACCCACAGAAATCTACCATCCAGGTGATTTTTCTATTTTTTAAAATATCATAGAAAGCCAAAACCCCAAAACGTATAATTCATTAAAAAGCGGACCGATTCCAGGCTGACCCCATCCTCACCAGCACCGAACCCACATATCAGTGTTTAGAGAAGTCATGACATTTTCTTTTCAAAAACTGAATCTGCAAAATAGTGTCGGGAAATCTTTCCTCAGCCCAGTCTTAGCAGCTCCATACCCATTATTTTCTTTTAAGCCAACTGGGGACCAAATTCGCAGAAAAGTAGGATATAACAAACTATACTTTAAATTAGCTTCCCTAAGTTGTTTCTTGATGGGGAAGAAATAATCACATTTCTTAATAACCTCTGGAGGTAGATAGTTCAAAACCTTGATTTTGCAGCTTTCAGAGTCTATACTAGGTTTGTCTCGAAGCATTCTTTGTATGTGTACTTTATGCTGGAAATACAGAAATTTCAACACAAAAAACCTCAACCTAGAGTTAGGACCTGGATTAGTCTTAAGCGGTCTGTGTGCTCTCTCAAGAACATATCTTGCACAATCGGGAGGGGGACCAGCAATAGAAATTAAGAGCTTATTTATAAAAGATATAGGGTTGTTCCCCTTCATGCCTTCTTTGATGCCAAATATACGCAGATTATTCCTACGACTTCTACTTTCCAGATCTTCAACCTTTGCCTCTAATTTAGCTATTTTTTTGTGTTTAAAATGCTTTCTCGAGTATCTTTTTCAATTCTGTCCTCCACAATACTTATTCGAGCTTTAGCATCTGAAATGTGAATTTTGTTCATCAGTATATGTTCTTAATTGCTTTATATTGTATGACGTATCCAAGATACTTATGTTTATTGAGTCCATCTTAGACATTAAGAGGTCAAAATGTACAGTAGTTAATGGCTGGGACTGATCGGTGGCTTCCAGACTATCATCACTATCTGTACTCACTTCTGAAATCAACCGCTTTGAAGGTTTTTTGACAATATTGTTAGTATGTAAGCTGGAATTATTGACATTAGGGGATGTCTGAAACTCAATATTATTGCTATCTCCGTCCATTGCTTTTTATTGAAATGAACTTCAACAGTGTGATGTGCACAGCATTTATTTCTAATTGGCCACAGTGTAAGAGTTAGAAATTACCTCCAAATTATTATTGAATTATAGCAAAATATGAGTATTCCCACGGAAACAGTTCTGCCAGAGCTGAAATTATTAGACCGACCTGCCAAAATTCTGATTTTCTTCGTGAGGAATGGTATGTGCTATCCGACTGTGGTGGGATTCAAACTAAAGTTGTAGGCTCCTGATGTACAAGTAACTACAAAACGAGGTAAAACTATAATAACATAGCAGACAACATGCATAAATTGGTGTAAGCTCTAAAAAGTATTTAATTTTCAGAGTTTAACATGTAAAATGGATTAAAATCTCATAGTAAAAAGAAAAAGTTGGCGGTTCAGCGGGATCGGAGTGGAGCTCACCAGAGTGCGACTGTTCCAAACGCCTGCATCTGTGCGAATTCGCCTCATCAATATTGGAGCATACACACGTCCCTTGTGCATGCCCACTTATGGCAGGGTCAATGGGCGTATCGGCATGCAGTGCGGACTCTGGGCATGCCCCTACATGCGCCTACGTGCCACCATCTGCACTGCCCCGTCTCCGCCAGTCACTTGGCTGTTTTTGTGCGTGCTACGTCAGTGGCACTTTCTGCATAGCATGTTCCTGCACAGGCCATTACCATGCCTTTTGTGTGCTTTCTTGCCTGCTTGGAGAATAGGCCCAAATAAGAGTAGACTAAGAATCTGAAACAAAACAAGGTTGGGTATAACAATACATTAGCATGTATTTCTGTTCTGCTAAGCAAGGAGACAGATAAAACAACCAGCAACATCAATACATTTTAAAGAAGGTAAGCAATCATAAAATGAGGTGATCTGCTTGGGCAATTTTAACCTTGACTGGCTTGGTCCACACTCCTCTCTCCTTACATCAACTATCAGCAAGGCCAACCTCTTCCAACTTGTTGCATCCTCAACTAGGTTCTCCCAGAATGGCTCGAACTGTACTCTAATTGACGAGATTCTCACCAATCAGAAGGACTGTTACTCCTCAGCAGAAGTCTTACCGGACTCCATCAGTGATCACTGCCCGGTCTAGTGTGTGAGGGGTGCACACTCTCCGTCTTATCCACCCAAAGTTCTCCCCTTTGCTGACTTCTCTAAATTAGACCAAGGGCAGTTACTCTGATCTTTGATGCGTGGACTGGTCTCCATTTTTATCACAACAGACATCAACTATGCCACTGACTACTTTAATATGACTCTCCTTACCCCGTAGAATAGGCACATCCCGATCTCTACACATCATGTTAAAGGGAAGGTAACTAAGTGGCTGAAGAGACCTCTCTTAAAATTACTCAAGAATCAGGACAAACAATGGTCTAAATGGAAACACTCCTCCCAACAATCCGACTATGACGAGTATCGTACCCTGCACAATACCTGTAAGAAGGAGGTTCAGTCAGCCAAAAGCATCTACTATCATGATCTCCTTAAATCCTCAGCTGCCAGCCCCCAAAAATACTGGACACAAATCAATGAGATCCTGTTAAATACCAAGTCCCAGACCCCCAATGATATGCTCCTTAATAATACCCACTGCAAAAATCCCCACACCATGGCCACAGCCTTAAATTCCCTCTTCACCATGGGCCCTAACATTTCCCCTATCACTACTCTCAACACTGGCAGCTCCCATCTGACTGCTCCCCCTGAGGCCCCTTCAGATTTGAAGCTCACCCCTGTCATGCGTCTTGAGGTCCTAAAGCCACGGAGGTCCATTCCCGCCCATGGCAGTCCCGGGCTGGATGGGTTACATCCCAGGTTCCTGAGACTTGCAGCCCCTCTCCTGGCAACGCCACTAACCTGGCTGTCTAACCTATCCATTATCACCTTCATGGTGCCGTTGGCATGGAAATCTGCTAGGACTATCCCAGTGTTCAAGAAAATGGATCCCAAACTCCTGTCTAACTATCAGCCCATCTCTCTCCTGCCTACGCTCAGCAAGATTCTCAAGAAACTTATCCACAGCCAAATTTTGGCTCACTTACTCCAATTTAATCTTCAGTCCCCCATACAGCATGGCTTCAGGGCTTGACATAGTACCACTACTGCTCTTGCTCAGTTTACTAGTGAGGTCAAATCCAACATGGACAAAGGCTTGTTCATGGGTGCTGTGTTCATTGATCTCACCAAAGCCTTTGATTTGGTGAATCATCCCCTGCTCTTGCATAAAATGCACACCCTTGGGGCCACAGGATCCACCCTCTCCTGTTTCCGCAGCTACCTGGAAGACAGACTGCAATCTGTTTCCTTCGGCAAGGTACTCTCTCCCCCTGCATCTATCACTTGCGGCGTCCCCCAAGGCTCCAGTCTTGGGCCCTTACTCTTCTCTATCTTTGTAAATGATATCCCCTCCTCCAGCCCCCACTGTCATTCTATAATGTATGCTGATGATCTGGTACTTCATGCAGCATCTAAGTCCATCGACGACCTTAATGCTCATTTGACTTCAGCGTTCATTCGTCTCCAATCCTGGTTTGTCTCCTACTTTCTTATACTTAATTTACCTAAGACCCGGGCAACACTCTTTGGGTATTCTAGAAAAGTACAAGCCGCCTCACCCAAGCTTTGAATACTAGGCCAGGATGGGTCTGCAGTGTCTAATACCAACTCCTTTAAATACCTGGGGGGTGACTCTTGATCCTTTGCTTGACTTCTCCTCTCATATTCCCGAGGTTTGCAAAACTGTTAACCTCAAGATTGGAGCTGCCTATCATGTGCATCACTCCTTAACCCCTGCCACCAGGATCTCTGTAGCTAGGGGGGTCCTGCTACCCAGGCTTCTTTATGCTCTCCCAATCCTGTCCCATGCCAATGTCAGTATTCTACGGAGATGAGACACCGCCTACAACAACATTTGCAGATTTGCACTATCAGCCCCTCGCCTTACTCCCCACTGCTTGCTCCATGCTGCCTTACACTGGCTGTCCCCCAGTTCTTGTTGCTCATACTCTCTGGGATGCTTCATTAACTCCTTGACTAGTTATGCACAACCAGACTCCCTTGGAGCTATGCTTGCCCCCATGCAGTACTCTCGCACACTGAGATCCTCTGATGATCAGCTGCTCTCTATACTGTACTGCTCAACCGAAATGGGAGAACAAGCTTTCTCTTATTGTGCTCCTAAATATTGGAATTCCCTACCTCCCCACTTAAAATGCTCCCTATCGCACTCCTCCTTTAAAACTGCACTTTATTGTCACCTCAGAGCACTTGATACCTGTGTTTGTAGCTACTCAAGCTTTGCCTTCTCCTCTCGCTTTCTCACTGCTTGGACAACTGTCTCTCAATTACTCCATGTTCTTCTCAGGACTTGCCTACATTGGACTCTCTCATCCCTGAGTGGATGTTAATGGAACTGTATGTATACTTTCTTCTACTATCCCTGCGTGGATAACTGCCCATTTGTATTAATGATGTTGACTGCACTGGTTACTTTGTCTGTTAGTTATGACTGTACTTTGTACTCTCCCGGGTCGTGCCTGAAAAAGGGCAGGTCTATTGCCTAGTGTACTTACCCGGTCATCACAAGCTAATAAATAAATAAAATGTGTGTTTTTAACTGGAAATAATATGATGCAAAAAAAATTGACAATATCCCTTTAATGGGACCTCTAGGGAGTGGTACATCCCTTTAATGGAACCTGTACCGGGGGTGCATCACTTTAACAGGACCTGTACTGAGGGCTGCATCTCTTTAATGGGACTTGTAGGGAGGGGTACATCTTTTTAATGGGACACGTATGGAGGAGTGAACCACTTTAACGGGACCAGTTTGGATTACTGCATCCCTTTAGTAGGACGTGTACTGATGAGCAAGTCTCTCAAGTAAGACCTGTATAGAAACATAGACTTTGACGGCAGATAAGGACCACTTGGCCCACCCAGTCTGCCCATTTCCCTACCTACTGGATAAGCTGCAGATTCTAGTTAACATACAGCCTACTTCCTGCAACCCCCAACTATAATTGCCTTGTGTCTGTCCCATGCATGTTTGAATTCCCCCACTGTTTTAGACCCAATGACCTCCTCAGGAAGGCTGTTCCATGTATCCACCACTCTCTCGGTGAAAAAAAATTTCCTCACATTACCCCTGAGCCGTCCCCCCTCTATCTTTAAATTGTGCCCCCTTTTTCTTACACATCTCTTTCTCTGAAAGATGCTACCCTCCTGGACTTTGTTGATTCCCTTGAGGTACTTGAACGTTTCTATCATGTCCCCCTGTCCCTCCTTTCATCAAGAGTATATACATAAGCTCTCTCAGTCTCTCTTCATATGGCTTCTGCTGCAGACCCTGCACCATTTTAGTTGCCCTCCTCTGGACTGCTTCCATCCTGTCTATGTCCTTGCGTAGATGAGGTCTCCAAAACTGCACACAGTACTCCAGATGGGGTCTCACCAACTGTCTGTACAGAGGGATAACCACTTCCCTTTTTCTACTTGTGGTGCCCCTTCCTATGCATCCCAGTATATCCCTGGCTCTCCTTACTGACTTTTCACATTGCTTACCCATCCTTAGGTCATCTGATATGACTACCCCCAGGTCCCTTTCCATTTTTGTTGTTGTTAGTACCTCCCGTGCTATTGTGTACTCTTCTCCTGGGTTTTTGCTTCCCAGGTGCATTACTTTACACTTCTTTGTATTGAATCTAAGTTGCCACATGTCTGACCATTCCTCCAACCTTGCCAAGTCCTTCTCATCTTTCTACCCCTCCTTGTGTATCAACTCTGTTACAGATCTTTGTGTCATCTGCAAAGAGGCATACCTTTCCCTCCAGACCCTCTGCAATGTCACCTATAAAGATGTTAAAGAGGACTGGATCCAGTACTGAGCCCTGAGGTACTCCACTAGTAACCCCCCTTTCTTCGGAATGTGTTCCATTCACTATTACCTTCTGTGTCCTGTTGTGCAGCCAGTTTGCTACCCAGGCTACCACCCTGGGACCCACTCCCAGGCTGGCTAACTTGATTATTAATCTTTTGTGCGGGACTGTGTCAAATGCCTTGCTAAAGTCTAGGTAGGCCATATCCACAGCCCCTCCCTGGTCTATTACTTTGGTCACCCAGTCGAAGAAATCAATTAGATTTGTCTGACATGACCTTCCTGCTGTAAATCCATGCTGCTTTGTGTCCTGTGCCCCGCTGGCCTCTAGGTACTCAACAATTCTTTCTTTCAGAAGTAATTCCATCATTTTCCCTACCACTGAGGTCAAACTTACAGGTCTGTAGTTTCTGGCTTCTGCCTTGCCTCCACTTTTCTGAAGGGGAATTACATCTGCCCTCCTCCAGTCCTCAGGTACCGCCCCATCCTGCCATGATCTGTTAAAAAGCGTGGTCAGTGGTGTCACTAGGTCCTCCCTTAGTTCTTTTAGGATTCTGGGGTGAATCCCGTCAGGCCCCATTGCTTTGTCCACCTTGAGTTTTAGGAGTTCTTTCAGGACTCTTTCTTCTGTGAATGGACTGGCGTCAACCCCCCTACCCAGAGTGCTTCTATTGTCTGGTTTAGGTAACTCCTCCTCATCTTCTTTTGTGAATACTGAGCAAAAGTATTCATTCAGTATCTCTGCCTTTTCACTGTCTCCTTCTGCCCACCTCCCTCTCCTTTATTAATCTTCACTATCCCTCCGTAACCTTTCTATGCTCCCTAATGTACCTATAAAAGGTTTTATCCCTTCTTAACTGAGTTCGCTATTTTTCTTCGGTTTGGGCCTTTGCTAGTCTGACTGCCTTCCCACTTTTTCTGCTTTAATTGATACAGTTCCTGTCATGCTCCTTCTGTGATTCCTTATACTTTTGAATGCAGCCTTTTCTCCTTAACCTTCCCTGCCACCTCGTTTGAAAACCATAGTGGTTTTTACTCATTGTTTTCTTTATTTGTTTCACACAAAGGCTTGTTGCCTCTATGATGGCAGTTTTGATTTTTCTCCATTGTTCTTCCACCCCTCCTTTTTGGTAATTTGCTAGTGCATTTTTCAGGTATTCACCCATTTTGCCAAAGTCAGCTCTTCTAAAGTCCAGTATCCTTGTTTTTGTGTGGCTTATCTCCATGGTTGTGCTCATTGTGAAGCACACTGTGCAGTGGTCGCTTGTTCCCAGATGTCTACTGACTTCTAAATTTGTGATCCTCTCTCCATTTGAGAGTACCAGGTCTAATATTGCTCCCTCCCGAGTGGGTTCCAACACTAGCTGTCTAAGGCCTGCCCCCTGCAGGGTATCGAGAATGACCCTGCTCTTGGATTGGACTGCATCTCTTAACATGACCTTTTTGCAGGACTGCATCTCTCTTTTCTTTCATACTTTATTTTTATTGAGAGAGAAAGAATATTAAGAAGCAGTCAAGGTACATCATTTTTACATCTTAAGAAAATAAAAATACATTTTTCAAGCTTATCGTAAGTATAAAAAAAAAAAAAGTATTTTCTGGGGGAGTAAACTGAAAATTTTAATGCAACTTTTCTGCTTACTGCTCCAGGCTTTAAACATCCCAACATATAGATTTATTAATAAGAGTAATCATTTAGGACCCAGATTACACAGAAACATAGAAGTTGATGGCAGATAAGGACTGCAAGATCCATCCAGACTGCCCATTTTTTCTACCTTATGAATGTGCCATAGGCCTTTACTCTGTCAATGGCCTATCTATTCATACTCATCTGTATTGCTTTCTTATGCCTCTCCCATGCCTGTTTGAAGCCCTGGCACTGTATTCATATCCACCACTTCCTGAGGTAGGCCATTCCATGCATTTACCACCCTTTTTGTGAAAAAGAACTTCCTCACATTACCCCTTAATCGGCCTCCCTCTAATCTCATGCTGTGTCCTCTTGTCCGCTATTTTTCTTATATTGAAACATGTTAGACTCTTTCACCTTGTTAATGCCCTTAAGATGTTTGAATGTTTCGATCATATCACCTCTCTCCCTCCTTTGCTCTAGGGTATACATATTGAGCTCCGTTAATCTGTCCTCATATGTCTTCTGATGCAGTCCCTGCACCATTTTGGTTGCCCTTCTCTGGACTGCCTCAATTTTGTTAATGTCCTTGTGCAGGTGTGGCCTCCAGTACTGCATGCAGTACTCCAGATGGGGCCTAACCAATGACTTGTAAAGAGGGATTATTACCTCCCTCTTACGCCTTGTGATACCCCTACTAATACATTAGATTATTTCTATTGGAGCAAAACATGAGGACAAAGAAAAAAAAAAAAACAAAGGCCTTTATAACTTCCTTTAAGAGAATCTTATAGAGGAGAGAAAAATAATAATGAAAGCACCAGTTCTATTATTTCATCAATAGTTCATGTTCCCACAGGAATATATTTAATATTTTCTGCCAGATCCTCCTCCTCTTCTTCTTCTGCCTTGTCAGGACCCAGATCTACAGGTAGAGCAACATTGTTTTCAAAGAACAGACGAGTGGCATCCACGTCTGTGAAAAAGTAAACTTTGCCTTGAAATGTAACTTTAAGTTAAGCCGGGGATTGTAAGACAGCTGTCACCCCCACATTCTGGAACTCTGATCTGATAGGCAAAAAGCGACATCTCCATCTCTGTGTCATGAGACAAAAGTCAGAGTATAACTGTCATTTTGCCCCCTCGAACATACAGCCTCTTTTATTTCTTGCAGCTTGCAGGATATTGTTGCGTTGAGATACAGAAGGAAAAGTACATATTATGTATCTTGCAGTTGCGTCTTTCGCTTGATTTTTCGAAGGGTCTTGCTTTACCACAGGACGGAATACTGACTCAAGAATCACAGGTTCATCAGGAGAAAGAGTCAGTGTCAGAACATTTTCAACCCTCAGCTTCAATTCAGAATTCGGGATCTAAGCAGGTAACCCAATCAGCCTCAAATTTTTCAACAAGAGTATGTTTTCTATATTTTTTCCAACTTTAGACAGCATATTTAATTGTTCATGCAAGGACATATTAATGGCTCCTTCAACTGTAAGAATCCTTTGTGTCAATTTTTCAGCGTCCTCTTCGGTAGTATGCACTCTCTCCTCTAACTTATGCATTTTCTCTTCTATCGCTTGACAGCGTGTATTTACATCACCCAAAGAGTTTTGAATTTTCTGAAGAGATGTCTTGGTGTCCCCCTGAAACTCCAGCAAACAAGCTTGCATTGAAGCTAATGTAGGTTTTGCAGTGGTCTTGGCCTTGACACCTGGGTCTGGGCGTGTTGGTGCTGGGGAAACCATCTCCCTGCCAGGATACAGAGAACAACTAGTCCCCCATTGCAAGGTTGGCTTCCCTGTTTTCAAGGTAAGAAACTTATCCGGCCTTTGAGCACAAACGTCTGCCTTTTCCTTGTGCTTAAAACGATCTGCGGCCATCAAAACAAAAGGCTTACTATTTCTCCAAGCACCTATAAAGGCAGTTTCAAATTTCTATATAGCGGAGTGATGCAAACTGATGTGCAGCCATATTAGTCTCGAGAGCGTCACCCCCCCCCCCAGGAGTGCATCTCTTAACAGGGTCTGTACAGAATGGTGCATCACTTTATTGGGACTGAATGGACCCCTGGAGTACTATGTCCAGTTTATAGGGTCCTGTATGGAGGGGTGCATTCTTTTAACACCACCAGTATGGAGGGGTGCATCCCTTTAATGGAATCAGTATGGATAGATGCCTCAGTTTACCAGGACCTGTCTTGAGGGGTGCATTCCCTTAATGAAATCAGGGTGGAAGGGCACATCACTTTACCAGGACCTGTATGGAGGATTCATCCCTTTAATGGAACTTGTATGGAGTGGTGCATTCCTTTTATAGGATCTGTACAGAGGTGTGCATCTCTTTAATGGTACCTGTATGGAGGGGTGCATCCCTTTAATGGTACTTGTATGGAGGAGTGCATCCCTTTAATGGTGCCTTTATGGAGGGGTGCGTCCCTTTAATGGAACTTGTATGGAGTGGTGCATCCCTTTTATAGGATCTGTAGAGGTGTGCATCCCTTTAATGGTACCTGTATGGAGGGGTGCATCCCTTTAATGGTACTTGTATGGAGGAGTGCATCCCTTTAATGGTGCCTTTATGGAGGGGTGCGTCCCTTTAATGGTACTGGAATGGAGGGGCACATCACTTTATTGGGACCTGTATGGAGGAGTACACCACTTTATCATGGCTGCCCTTTAATGGGACCTGTATGGAGGGGTGAATCATACTAACATACTAAAATGCCAGCAGAATAGGCCTAATGGTCTTTTGTGTCTGCTCGTTTGGTCAGCCTCCACCCTGGGTGCTGACCTTGCTGCCCCACTCCCCTCCTCTGGCTTCTCCCTTCCCAGTTCCAGATATTCTTGCTGCATTGGATTTTGCTTCCAGAACCCTTCCCCTGTACCTGTCCCACCCCCTCTTGAACCCCTCCACTGTCTCTGCCTCCACCAGCCCCTCTAGGCAGCGCATTCCATGGCTCCACCACCCTCTCAGTGAAGTAGCACCTCCTCCTTTCTCCCTGAATCTTCCCTCCAGCTTCCACCCATGCCTCTAGTGGCCCCTCCTCCTTCCTTCAAGCACCCCAACTGTTCCTCCCCTATTTACCCTCTTCATGTACCTGAACACCTCTATCATGTCCCCCCGGTCCCTTCTCTCTTCCAATGTGTACATATTTAGCTCTTCAAGCCTCTCCTCATAGGTCCTGTCCCCCAAGCCCCAAATCATTTTGGTTGCCCTCCTCTGAAATGCGGTCTGTATGGAGGGTAGCTGCCCTTTAATGGGGCCTGTATGGAGGGGTATGCCACTTTACTGGGACCTATATGGAGGAGTACATCATTTTAACAGGTCCTGTATGAAGGGGAGCTGCCTTTAATAGGACCTGTATGGAGGGGTGCATCCCTTGTATGGGGCCTGTATATATAGGGGTGCATCCCTTGTATGGGGCCTGTATGGAGGAGTGTGCCACTTTACTGGGACCTTTACGGAGGGGTACATCATTTTAATAGGACCTGTATGGAGGGGAGCTGCCCTTTAATGGGACCTGTATGGAGGAATGAATCCCTGAAATGCGGCCTGTATGGAGGGTAGCTGCCCTTTAATGGGGCCTGCATGGAGGGGTGTGCCACTTTACTGGGACCTTCATGGAGGGGTACATCATTTTAATAGGACCTATATGAAGGGGAGCTGCCCTTTAATGGGACCTGTATGGAGAAGTGCATCCCTTTAATGGGGACTGTATGGAGGGGTGTGACACTTTAATGGGACCTATATGGAGAGGTGCATCCCTTTAATGGGACCTGTATGGAGGAGAGCTGCCCTTTAATGGGACCTGTATGGAGAGGTTGCATCCCTTTAATGGGACCTGTATGGAGAGTGAATCCCTGTAATGGGGCCTGTATGGAGGGGTGCATCCCTTTAGCAGGATCTGTAGGGAGAGGTGTTTTACTTTAACAAAACCGGTATGTACGGGTGCTGCCCTTTAATGGGACCTGTATAAACGGTTGTTGCCCTTTAATGGGCCTGTATGGAGGGGTGCATCCCTTTAACAGGATCTGTATGGAGAGGTGTTTTACTTTAACAAAACCGGTATGTACTGGTGCTGCCCTTTAATGGGACCTGTATAAACGGTTGTTGCCCTTTAATGGGCCTGTATGGAGGGTTGCATCCCTTTAACAGGATCTGTATGGAGAGGTGTTTTACTTTAACAGAATCTGTATTGATGGGTGCTGCCCTTTAACAGGATCTGTATGGATGGGTGCTGCCTATTAATGGGGCCTGTATGGAGTGGTGCATCCCTTTAATGGGGCCTTATGGAGGGGTGTAGCTCTTTAATGGGACCTGTATGGAGGAGTGCATCACTTTAACATGACCTGTATGGAGGGGTGCATCTCTCTGTGCATCAGTTTAAGGGAACCTGTTTGGAGGGAAGCACACTGTAATGGAACATATGTGCAGCATTACATCCCTTTAACAGGGCCTGTATGGAGGGAGGGGTGTGTCACTTTAACAGGACCTGTATGGAGGAGTACACCCCTTTAATGGGATCTGTATAGAGGGGTGCATCACTTTGTGCATCAGTTTAAGGGGACCAGTTTAGAGGGATATACACTTTAATGGGACCTGTGTTGACCGTTACATCCCTTTAACAGGGTCTGTATGTAGGATGTGTGTCACCAACTAGACCTGTATGGATGGGCACACCATTTTAGTGGTACCTATACAGAGGACTGCATCAGTTTACGGGGACTGACACACCAATGGGGGAACATCGTGTCTGTTTCCATAACGGTAATCTGGATCTTATGGGCATAGAACATATTAAATTGGATTGGAAGGGGGTGACAGACAGAACAAATTACTCCAACAGGAGAGTTTTGGGATTTTTCATCTGGGATCACTCTCACCACGAGGTCACAATTGAGAATGGAGTTTAAAACCATATCTATAAAGAATAAAGGTAGAACAGTACAGAATGGAGAAGATGTATCTATGGGCTTTGAAATGTCCATTTGTAATTTACATCTGTTTAATCCTCATTTTTCATCTTTGTATACTGTTTTAAAATCTGCAGTTCTGCAATGGTAGAATTCAACCTGACTCCTGAAAATTACTAGACGTGTACTATGAGATCAGAAATCTAGTACTAAAATATCAGTACATTCAGGCTAAAAATGCAGCTGTAGCTTTTGAACACTGGTTTAAATGAGATTTGGTAAATGGGTAGTTTGTGCACTTCATGTTTTTTACAGTCTGACATTGAGAGTTATAGGTTCAAGTTCCAGTATACCAGCTGAAGCTTTTCGGTTGTCTATGGCTAACAAAATCAAAAGATGGATGCCATGACAAGACAATATTAAAATCGGACCAGTAAACTGATCCTTTATAAAATTCTGTTTCTGGTATTTTTATATTCTCAGGACCGTTTTTCAATCTAGGTCTCTCAAAAAATGTTTGGTATGTGTTTTTAAATGTAGGAATGATGTTTATGTTGTACACTTAACTGTTCACGTACTGATTTTGTGCTGTAGTTTGAATCATGCAATACCGACTTCTATCAATTAATTGTAAATGGCTTACCCAATTGGTAGAAGCCATCACCGGTCAGTATTTAAGACAGGGATCATAAATCAGAAGCCCACCCCCTGATGAAGACTAAGTGTCGAAATGCCAGGTATAGTACAGCTTCATCAACACACTTTTGATGTTGCATTTATTAAATAAAAGTTTTTCCATTTGGAATATATTTTTATTTTATTTAGTTTTTGTTGACCGGGTAAGTGCACTAGACAAATCCTGCCTATTTTCAGGCACGACCCGGGGAGGGGGATATAGATGAATGCCAACTGACCTTGAACCAGATTAAGCTGTTGGTGGTAATTTTAGTGAATGAGGGAAATTTGGCCAGGACACCGGGGAAATTCCCCTACTCGATAAGTGCCATGGGATCTTTAACATCCACCTGAACTGCCACCAATCCAGGCAGATGGGACCTTGGTTTAACGTCTCATCCGAAAGACGGCACCTCAGAAGTGCAGCACCCCTCTCATGCTGCACTACAGTGTCAGTACTGGGATATTAACCCAAGTGCCAGATGTGGGAACTGAACCCACAGCCCTCTTATCTCCCAGCCTCAGAGGCGAGTGTGCTACCTACTGAGCCACTGACACTGGTTATATGGCGTGTCAGTAACATGTTTATTTGAGTGCAGAGGCTACGTGGAACTGTTAGCAGTGTGGTGGTAACACACCTGCCCCTTGCACCATTTCCCACTCAACTACTTGGACACGAGCCTTTTGCTTGTTTCTCAGTTTCTCTGGTGCCTTTGGCTACGTGACGGTGGATGCCCACTTAAGCAAAGCTGGTGTTGGGAAAACAAGATGCACTGTCTTCTAATTTGAGAAGATAAGGCGAAGCAGTGCCTACAAGTTGGAGAACTCTCAGAAACAGCTATGTTTGGGTGAAAAAAGAAGAGATGAGTAAATTGAACTCAAAACGCTGCAGAATCCAAGGGAGACACACAACTAGCATATTTAGCTGTAACAGACCAAGTAAACAAAAAGAAAGAGCTAGCAAGTTATAAATTGGAAACTGCCACTTCAACTGATAAAACAGCAGGTACAGAAGGTGATATAAGGGGTTCCACGCCATAAGGTTTCGGCGATCATCATTATGGCAAGTGTACATCGCCAAAATTCAATTTCGGCAATGTACACCCCTGGAGGAAAACAAAACGCACACACAGGACTCTGATTTTTAATGTCATGCAAGTGGCGCCTACATCCTCGCTTGGGGCTTCTGCACCCCTACTTAAGATTCTCAGCTCCAGGGGGTGCATGTCGGGGTGCAAAACAGAAAATTGAAAAAATACTCGGCGGGCCCAAAACATACCTGTGCCGGACCCGAACCCAACATCCTGGCTACCCAGCCCAGCACCCACCCAGCACACCATGGAGCCAGCTCGGCAGCTCCCGCGGCACCACCCTCACAAACCCTCCCTCCCTCACTCAGTGCTCCTCCCCCATGCCGTGCACATATAGCGACATCCTGTCGCCATTTGCGAACCCACCCCATCCAGTCATCTTCACTACTCATTCTGTTGATCCGCTGCAAGTGGTCGCCGCTTTGGAAGGCACTCCAGAGTAGCGATGTCACAGGATACCAATATGGGGGAATTGTACAGTAGATTGGGAAATGTATTATTTCAAGAACTGAATTTAATGTATAATGTTATAACTCTTGAAAAATATGTTGAAAAGCTGCAAGCCCTGCATGGATTAAGAGTAATTAAAATTCCATCAGGTGACTTGGAGGAATTTGAATTGGAGGAGGACCAAGGAAAAGCATCTATCCTAAATAGATACTTCTGCTCAGTATTTACTGAGGAGAAGGTAGGGCAGGGCCCACAGCTCAGCACCATGGACAGAGGGGGGGGGAAGGAGGTGTGCACTAGTCCCTTCACAAAAGAAAGGGTCCAACAAGAGCTTGATAAGCTCAGGGTGGACAAGGCAATGGGACCTGATGGCATACATCCCAGGGTACTAAAGGAGTTAAGGGTGGAACTAGCAGAGCCATTATCAGAACTGTTTAGTGAGTCTCTGAGCACAGGAGAGGTCACAGAAGACTGGAGAAGGGCTCATGTGATCCCGCTCTACAAGAGTGGTAGCAGCGAGGAGGGAAGGAACTACAGACCAGTCAGTCTTACCTCAGTAGTGGTCAAGATTATGGATGCACTCCTTGAGGAAAGGACAGTGCAACACTTGGAATCCATAGGAGCACAGGATCCAAGACAGCATGGGTTTACAAAAGGAAGGTCCTGTCAAACTAATCTCATAGATTTCTTTGACTGGGTAACCAGAGTAGCGGACCAAAAGGGAGCAGTTGATGTTGCCTACCTTGACTTCAGCAAAGCTTTCGATACTGTTCCACACAGAAGATTGATTAATAAGCTGGGGAGGCTCGGGTGGGTCAGAAGTTGGTCAACTGGGTGGCAAACTGGTTGGCGGGCAGAAAACAGAGAGTGGTGGTAAACAGTATACAGTCAGAAGAGATGCAAGTCACAAGTGGGGTACCTCAGGGATCAGTCCTGGGGCCAGTCCTCTTCAATATCTTCATCAGTGACATTGCAGATGGACTGGAGGGTAAGGTTTGTCTGTTTGCAGATGACACCAAGATCTGCAACAGAGTAGATTATTCAGATGGGGTGGGCAGAATGAGAAGAGATCGTATAAACTGGCAAAATGATCGGAAAAGTGGCAACTGGGGTTTAATGCAAAGAAGTGCAAGATCATGCACATAGGGAAGAGAAACCCTGAAGCCACCTATAGGTTGGGAGGGGAGTTGCTGGCAATCACAAGGGAAGAAAGAGACGTGGGCATCATCATCACAGATGACCTGAAATCATCCAAGCAGACCACTAAATCAGTAGGTAAAGCTAGATGGATGTTGGGGTGTATTAGTAGAGGTATCGCAAGTTGTAAGAGGAGGGTAATAATCCCTCTTTACAAGACACTGGTTAGGCCCCATCTGGAGTACTGCGTATAGTACTGGAGGCCACACCTGCACAAGGACATTAACAAAATGGAGGCAGTCCAGAGAAGGGTGACCAAAATGGTGCAGGGACTGCATCAGAAAACATATGAGGACAGATTAAAGGAGCTCAATATGTATACCCTAGAGCAAAGGAGGGAGAGAGGTGATATGATCGAAACATTCAAACATCTTAAGGGCATTAACAAGATGAAAGAGCCTAATGTTTCAATATAAGAAAAATAGCAGGACAAGAGGACACAGCATGACATTAGAGGGAGGCCAATTAAGGGGTAATGTGAGGAAGTTCTTTTTCACAGAAAGGGTGGTGGATGCATGGAATGGCCTACCTCAGGAAGTGGTGGATATGACTACAGTGCCGGGCTTCAAACAGGCATGGGATACGCATAAGAGAGCAATACAGATGAGCATGAATAGATAGGCCATTGACAGAGTACAGGCCTATGGCACATTCATAAGGCAGAAAAAATGGGCAGACTGGATGGGCCTTGAGGTCCTTATCTGCCGTCAACTTCTACGTTTCTATGTAAATGTAACCCCTAAATGGCGCTATCCCAGGGGCTACTACCCCTGCCTGATTTGCCACTAACAGGTTGAGGGGCCTGGATCCAATGGCGGGTGCCTCCACCCAGAGGTCAGGGTTTGCAATAGTTAAACTAACTTGGTCACAGCCCTCTGGGACACTGCAACCCCTTTCTTCCCACTAGTGGCCCACACAATATATCAGAATTACCTTCACAGTATACACTTACCCCCAGGTCTGGTTCCGCACTGGGACCTCCTGTGAAATGAGATACAGTGCAACAATCACAGTACAGTACTTTAACATAGACAAATACCTCAGGCAGTATAACTTTGCTGAAACAAGCAGCTCTGATTTATTTAGGATATAACAAGGACAGGGGAAATCAGGTTAATTAGCTTATCACTCTAATATCTACCTATGGCTCTGTGCACAGGCCTATCCCTATCAGTTACTGTCCCTTGGGTACCCAAGCCCTAGTGGCTAGTCCAAACTGTGGCAGCTGGTAGGGGCCCTTTCACACAGAGAAAAGGAGAATTAAACAGTCAGCAGTACAGTAATTCCATTTGGATTTAATGTGGCAATTCAACAGGGAGCGACCCTGAATTAGTACTCACGACCTCCAAATAAGATAGGGTCCTTCAATGTCAGCAGGGCTCACTTGAGGTACACAAACCTCTTCACACATCCATATAAAAGAAAGCACTGTACCAGGCAGGCTGCATCTGTATCCCGATCGCAATTACTGCACAATACCCGGGAGAACACACAGCAGATTCAGTCCCTGACAGACCGAGTGCAATTTTCAGCAATTCCTCCAGTCTTCTACAGGGTGAGCCTGGTTTCTACTCTTCAGAGATCCTTTGATTCTTTTCACAGGACGGATTCAGTCCTAACAAGCTGTTACACAAGCTGCAGACCGGAACTCTGGGCCTTACACACGTTTTTGACTAAAACTGCACACTGAAAAGCACAGGGCTCCTTCCTTCTTCACTGCCAAAGCTCAACTGAACCTCCAACCGACAAAACCGGGCACTTCCTTTGAGTTCCTCCCAGTTTTTGACTGGATTGGCTGTCACTCACAATAGACTGCTGCTGTTGGTCCAAAAGGCACTGAAGTCTAAACTACATCTCCCAGAGTCACTGCCCATACAATCCTCTTGTGGCTGGCTCAGATTATGAGTCCAAGTTCTGATTCGTCCAAGGCACCATTTTAGAGCTAGCTTACCCCACACTGATTGGTCCAGTTCAGCAGTTCAAAACTAGAATGGGGAACTAGCAGACACAGTTCTGACTGCAAAGAAAGCAGGTTAGACAAACTGTAATTTCATTATTACTCTAAATAATTTCTGGCAAACAGTTACATCTTTCAGATAGGTTCCCTTTGCACTCCTAGTGACTGCAAAAAATGAAGTGAATTGGCAGCAGCTTGAGTGGTACTTAATCAAAGAAACACACAGTCCCCCCATATAAACTAATTATGTCTGCAAGCAGACAGCTCTTAAAGAGACAGTACCAGAGGTTCTAAAAACACTCACTGATAAATGGCTTAAATGCCAAACACCATTCAGGCTTGGAGCATTCAAGCAAGCTCCTGGAAGTCTTTTGGGAACCCCCCATTTGCAGAGGGGTTACATAAACAAGCATGGGAACAAGTGGAAGCGGAATGCTCAATGACTTTATTAAATTAATTATTGCCTCTGACATAACTAAGCATCAGAAATTGACCGTTGTCATCTCTGAAATTAAAAAAATAACTGGCTAAATTTATCGAGTACCCATTATTTAATGAATTGGATGCCTAATTAAAGAAAAAGTTGAAAAACCATGAGATTGAACTAATTAAGAGAAAACAACATAAATTAGAATGTGATGATAAAGACTATTTGGAGAGCAAAGCATTTTCATGGGTACAGTGAAACCGCTCAATGAGTAGGGGAAGAGGCAGACCCAAAACTACTAAAAGACAGCGTTCACCCTTTGTTAATACCGAAGTAACATCAGAAGTAGAAAAACTATCAGAAGATAGCAGTGAATCAGCAGGAGAGGTTACTTACTAGGTTTACTAGGTATATCAGGAAAAAAGTAGGCCGAGGCCCGTCGAGATTTTCCCCCACAAATGTGGGACAATTTAGTATGATCCTGTTGTGCATTAGCCAGATATCAAGTCCCTTTTTAAATGCTATGACGTTAGTAGTGTTTAGTAGTTCTTGCGGTAAGATATTCCAGAGACGTGGTGTATGCTGGGTGAAAAAATTGTGCCTAAGATTAGTCCTAGATTTTGAGACCTCCAGTTGTTTGTTGTGTCTCCTTGGAGAGGTCCGATTTAGTGAAAATCATAACCCACATTGCTCCATTAGGTCTGGAGATTGTAACATTTTGTAGAGGAATACTAAGTCTCCTCTGAGCCTCCTAGACTGAAGGGTGTATAAGCCTGTAGTTTTTAGTCTGGCTGCATAAGATAATGGGGTTAGCCTTGGAATTATTTTGGTTGCTCGTCTCTGTATATGTTCAAGTCGAGAAATGTCTCCCTTAAAGATCATGTGCAACAGTTTTTGCCAAGTTTTAACAAAAGCTTTAAAAACTGAAGTTCAAGTCCTTGTATCATGATTAGTGTTTGCTGAAAATTTTGTGCTGTTTGCTTGTGTGGTTTTCTTTAAATCAGCATTTGTTAACTTGCACTACAGTGGCTGGAAACAGTGGAGTTATTTCTGTCCTCTCAGTCAAACTTAAGAGTACAATGACATCTTGTTGGAGTAGCTTGCTTTTTCAGATTCCCAATCAGAGCAGCACTCTGTAGAGTTTATGGTTTGCTGAGCTCTCCAGGTTTCTTACAAACCCAGACTCTGGTTTGTGTTTAGATAGATCTGCTTAAAATATATAATTCTCTTTTTTTATAAAGCTGATCATTTCAGTTCCAATGCTGAATTGAAGTAGTGGAAATCTTTTTCTGTGAGAAATCAGCTTGTCTGTATCACAGCTCTGTTCTTTCTAATCAAACCTCAATTTGTTTCTAACTATATAACACAGGACAGTTTAATAAATATAAAATAAATCTAAATTTTGTTCATTCATAGAAAGTTTGTCTTTGATGTAGCCTTCATAAATACAATCATGTAAGAACATTTTTTTTTCATGTCAGATTGACAGACAGGTGCTTGTCACACTCTGCTACAGTATTTCAAGCACATGTACTGTTAGAACTCACAACTTTAAGCTCTTTGGTGGTTTCTCTGTGACAATACATCATGTATGTGTACAACTAGAACCACTATGTGACATCCTGATGCACTGTGTCTCTGCCCCACAGTTGAGGCAGCTGCAGTCTACTGCCACTAGTCCCCTGCCCCACAAGCCTGACTGCTCCACATTCAAGGCTGCTGCACCTGCTGCCCACTGTCTTCTCCCACACAGTCATGGATTGTGCACCCTGCTGCCTCCATCCCCTGCCTAAAGAATCAGGACTACTGCACCCTGCTGCTCCCTGTCCAAACAATTGGAGTTGCTGCACCCTGCTGCCCTGTCTCCCCCACCCTCACAGTTAGGGAAGCTGCACCTGTTGCCCCCTGTTCCTGTCTCCACAGTCAAGGTTACTGTGCTGCGCTAGGCCCTAAAGTGCCATGTTCCCTGCCTCCATGGGCAGGGCTGCTGCACCACATGTGCCCCATCTCACAGTCAGGGCTGCTGTACCCTGATGCCTCATGTGTCCTGCCCCACAGTCGAGGCTTCTGCACCATGCTGTTTTCTATCACCTATCGCCACAGACAGGGATGCTGCACCCTGCTCCTTTCTACACAGTTGTGGTTGCTGTGGCCTGCTGTGCCCTAGATCCCCATGCCTCTGCAGTTAAGGCTGCTGCACCATACTGCCACTTGCCACAAGATTCAGGGCATTTGCTGCACCCTGTAGCGTGCCTCCACAGTTGAGGCAGTTGCACCCTGCTGTCCCCCTGCCACCAGAGTCAGATCCTTTGCTACACTCTGCTGAGACAGGAACGGGGACAACATGTGCAGTGTCCCTGACTGTATGGGTGAGACAGAGAGAGAGAGAGAGAGAGAGAGAGAGAGAGAGAGAGAGAGGGTAGCAGGGGGCAGCAACCCCAACTGTTTGGGAAGGGTGCAGCACAAGAGTAAGGACATTTGCTGCAACGTGTCCCCTGGTTGTGGAGGCAAGAGGCTGTGTGGTGCAGCAAGACATAACGGTTGCAGTGGACAAAGGACAGCATGGTGCAGAAGCCTTGACTGTGGGGCAGGACACAGGTGGGCATCAGGATACAGCAGCCCTGACAGTGGTACAGGGAGTACTTTGTACAGCAGCTCAGCCCATTTGGGGCAACGGAAATGTGTAGCAGGGTTCAGCAGCCCCAAATGTGGATGCAGGCGGCATGAGACTCTAGGGTTTAGCACAGCACAGCAGCCCTGACTGTGGAGACAGGGACAAGAGGCAACAGGGTGCTGTGGCCCTGACTGTGAGCATGGGGACAGAGGGCAGCAGGGTGTAGCAGCCCTGAATGTTCGAGCAAAAGATAGGGGTGGCATCAAGATACAGCACCCCAAATTGTGGGACAGGGTGCAGCAGCCATGCCTGTCTGGGACAAGGGGTGTGGGCAGCAGGGTGTAGCAAAGGATCTGACTCTGGTGGCAGGGGACAGCAGGGTACAACTGCCTCAACTGTGAAGGTTTGCAACAGGGCACAGCAAATGCCCTGCATCTTGTGGCAAGTGGCAGCATGGTGCATCAGCCCAAACTGCAGTGGCATGGGGAACCAGAGCACAGCAGGCCATGGCAACCCCAACTGTGTAGAAAGGAGCAAGGTGCAGCAGTCCTGTCTCTGGTGACAAGGTACAGAGGACAGCATGATGCAGAAGTCTCGACTGTGGTGCAGAACACAAGGGGCATCAGGGTACAGCAGCCCTGACTGAGATGGGGTACAGATGGTGCAGCAGCCCTGCCCATTTGGGGCAATGAAAGTGGGTAGCAGGTGTAGCAAAAGCCCCACCTCTGGTGGCTAGGGCAGCATGGTGCAGCAACCCCAGCTGTGGAGGCAGGAGACCCGGCACAGCAGCCCTGACTGTGGAGACAGGAACAGGGGTCAACAGGTGCAGCTTCCCTAACTGTGAGGGTGAGGGACAGAGGGCAGCAGGGTATGTCATCCCCAACTGTCTGGGCAGGGGGTGGCAGGGTGCAGCAGCCCTGATTCTTTAGGCAGGGGATGGAGGCAGCAGGGTGCACAATCCCTGACTGTGTGGGAGAAGACAGTGGGCAGCAAGATGCAGCAGTCTCACATGTGGAGCAGAAGACAGGGGGGCTTGTGAGGCAGGGACAGGTGGCAGTAGACTGCAGCTGCCTCAACTGTGGGGCAGAGACACGATGCATCGGGATGCCATATAATGTTTCTAGTTGTACACGTACATTATATATTTTCACACAGAAACCACCAAAGAACTGAAATTTGTAAGTTCAGACAGGTGGATGTCACTCTCTGCTACAGTATTTCAAGCACATGTACTGTTTGTCAATCTGATATAAAAAAAATGTTGTTACATGAACATATTTATGAAGGCTACATCAAAGACAAACTGTTTCTGTGAATGAAAAAAATTTAGATTTATTTTATATTCATAAACAGCCCTGTGCTATATAGTTAGAAAAAAAATCAGATTTTTGATTAGAAAGAACTGAAAGCTGTGATGCGGACAAGCTGATTTCTCACAGAGAAAGATTTCCACTACTTCAATTCAACATTGGAACTGAAATGATCAGCTTTTTATCAGAAGATGGTGTGTTTTAAGTTGATCTATCTAAACACAAACCAGAGACTGGGTTTGTAAGAAACTTGGAGAGCTCAGCAAACCATTAACTCTACAAAGTACTGCTCTGATTTGGAATCTGAAACAGTAAGCAACTCCAAAATGATGTCATCGCACTCTAAGTTTGACTGAGAGGACAGAAATAACTCCACTGTTTTCAGCCACTGTAAAGCAAATTAACAAATGCTGATTTAAAGAAAACCACAAAATCAAACAACACGAAATTTTCAGGAAACACTAATCATGACACAGGGACTTGATTGTTAGCTTTTCAAGCTTTTATAAAAAATATGTAAAAACCATTGCACATGATCTTTAAGACGCGGATTCCAAAATGGAGATCCATAATCAATGTATGGTCTAATGCAGGCCCTGTACAGAGGAATAATGCACTGTTCTGTTTTGGTAACAAAAGTTTGTCTGATCTGTTTTAATATACCATTTGCAGTGTTGGCCACTTTGGCACAGTGGTCAGTAGGCGAACGTTTATTGTTTATAGTTATTCCCAGGCCTGTTTATTTAATGGTGGTTTTAAGTGGGATAGAATTTAAATAGTAGATGTTTGGATTTCTAACCCCAAAGTGTAGGACTGTGCATTTTTCAATGTTAAACTCCATCTGGTTGAGGGCTGCCCAGTGTTCAATGGTTTTAAGATCTGAAATCAGAGTGTTAAGATTTTGGGGGGTATCTACCATGTCATCAAGTTTTATGTCACCTGCAAATTTAGATAAACAATTTCAGGGACCTGCTACCATATCACTAATGTAAATGTTGAATAATGTGGGACCAAGGACAGAGCCCTGAGGCACTCTGCTTGTAACCAAAATCAGATTGGACCTCGTATAATTAATGATTATACTCTGTGTCCTGTTTGTTAACCATGCCTGTATCCAGTTTGTCGGGGAGTGTGAAAAACCTAGTGATTTAAGTTTAATTAGTTTACCATGGGGTACCTTGTCAAATGCTTTGCTGTAATCCAACAAGATGACGTCCAATGGGATGTTATTGTCCAAACCCTGACTGATATTATTATAAAAAGAACTGAGATTTGTGGTACAAGACTGACCCAATCTGAATCTGTGTTGTGTGATGTCCCTAATTTTAAGTTCTTCCATTTCGTTTTCTATGTGTTTTTTAATGTTTTTTTCCATAATTTTGCAAATGATGGATGTCAGGCTGATGGGACAGTAATTTTGAACATTTGACCTATTTTCATTTTTGTGTATTGGAGTGACTGTGGCTGTTAACCAGTCCTCAGGGATTATTATGTTGCATAGGGATTTGTTAAAGAAAATATTTAAAGGTTTCACAATTGCTTCTGCAGTCTCTAATAAAAAACATGAACTAATTTTGTCAGGCCCTGGACTGGAATTTTTTTTAAATTTTTGAGTAAGGGGAGACTGTCTAAAGGTGTGATGGTATAAGAGGGTGTAAGGTTTGGTTTCCCTGATGGGTGTGGTGAAGGAATGTAGAGGTCTTTTTTTGTAAATACTGAACAAAAGTAAGAATTGAAGGTGTTTGCAATAGCTTTATCTGTTTGAAGGTGTGTACCATTATGAATTATTGGTCCAATTTTATGAGAATTTCCCTTTTTATTGTTTAAGTATGAAAAGAGTGATTTATAACCATCTTTGGTGTGAGCAAGTTTGAATTCAATTTTGATTTTTGGCTTCTTTAATCATGTGTTTTAAAATTGTAACTGAGCATTTGTATTTATTATAAGCAAGGGATTTATTATTTAATTGACAGTTTTTTAGTTTTCTAAATAATTTCTGTATATGTTTGATTTGGGACTTAAAGCAGCAGTACTACGAAAAAAAATGTGCGCTTTTTTGAGTTTATTCCCTGTGCTCTGCTGATTATATACATGGTACTCTTTCCCACCGGCATTGTACTATCACCGAGTAATTTGCTAAGTTACCCTCTGCTTTTTTTTACATTTCTGCCACCAAGCATGTTGCACTGGAACCCGCTCTGCTGCCAACTGCACATGTATATGACTTGCAGGGACACTGAGAATGGTCAGCAGAGGGTCCCACTGCTGTAGTCAAAAGACGTGATGTGACCCGAAGGAAAAGTGTAGCTGAAAATTAATCAGCCGCCATATTTATTGTAGTGCCACAACAATTCAAATAAATTGCAAATATCTAAAAAACTAAAGATGACTGAAAAAAATATTTACAGGTATGGAAACTGGAACTTTCACTCCATGCTTACAGCCAAAAAGCAGAATTTTGATAGATCACTTCCTGATTTGGTAGTACTGCTGCTTTAATGTTTTTGTTAAGCCATCGAGATATCCTTCCCTTTTTATTATATTTAGGTTTGGTTAGTACATGTGTTTCTTCAAGATTATGAATTATGTGTTTTAATTTGTTCCAAGCATCATTTATAGATAGGTTGTGTAGGGTAGAGTACCAAGGAATTTGATCTAAAATGTGAATGATGTTTTTGAAATTTGTGGTATCTTCTCACCAGTCTGCACAGATAGTGACATTTGGTAAAAATTAAAAACAAATAGCAGAAACAACCACAAAAACAGAGAATCTAAAGAGAAATGCATTAAAAGCATCAAAAATGAAAGGCAAGAAGGGGCAGGCGGGGCAAACGACAATCCAAGAAAGGGATCTGGCCACTTGAGGGGAAGGAAGTCATAAATCTTTCAGACTTTGAATTAAGAGAATCACAAAAATACTCTTACAGAAAGGACTCAGATTTTCACATGATCGAGGTCTTGATAAATTTAAGATACAAGTCAATTTGTATGAACTGTTTAGAAGGATACGACTGAAGGAATTTTTCCTTAACAAGGACACAAACAATGGGTTTCAATGACTCGATCAACTTGCAAGATGACACATTGGAGGACATTGGTCTTATTTTAGAAGCAATACAGCAGTAATCAATGACTCGAACTCTAGTTTGCTAGGTAATGTCAATATCGTAAACAATGCTGAAGGGGATTTAGATATATCAGAGTCCTTGTTGAATGAGAACATAAGTGAGATTGACTCTAATGTTGACGTGTGTCTTAATGGTGATGGTAAGTGATGTTAATGAGCTTGACAGCATGAGAAAACACACTTTTAAGTCTAAATCCACTTTCTGTCCTAATACCTTTAGTAATGCAATCAAAAGTTTTGAAAAAAATTTACAGCTGAAGTTGATTCAATTTTACACAAACAGGGAAAATTTAGATGTCAAAATCTAACGCATGAGGAACTGAGAGCACTAGAAGAACTTGGGAGCATCGAGGGAGTGATTTTTAAAGAGGTCAATAAAGGGGGAACAGTTTGTGCATGTCTGAGGAATTCTATCAAAGTAAACTATATCAGTTGTTAAAGGGGAACTGTCAGCACTAACAGCCCCACACCCATGTATGGGGCTGGTCCTAATCTGCACTCTGTGAGCAAAATCATTTTGTTAACTTGCTATTTACTGCAGAATAGTACATTGTAACACAATAATTCTGTTGGCCTACAAGCTGACATCTTATGTAACTATAAATCCCAGAATCCCCTGCAGCTGACATCAGAAGAGTGTGCAGTAGTTAGAGATTCAATAGTCTGCAGTGTATTTTAGAACTTTTACAAGCGTTGATCATATGTTTGCTGGATCAGCTGTTCTCCCAGAACTATGCACAGTCATCTGTGACTGTACTGAGCCTGGGGAGGACAGCAGGAACAGCAAACAAAAGATCAGAGCTTATAAAACTCGAAATTGTACTGCATCCTTTTGAATCTCCCATTGCTGCAGCCCTCCTTGTAATAGGGTGGGATCAAACAGACATCACTGTAATAGGGTGGGAAAACAGACACACAGACAAGAGTATAATGACCTGGGAGCACAGGGAAGTTAAGTGACTTGCTCAGGGTCACACAGTATGCAAGTGGAAGCTGTGGGATTCAAACCCAGGTCTGGTCTGCTGGATGTCACCAGATTTGCAGCTCAGAGCCTTAAGCCACTGCACTATACTGCCTCCCTAAACCAGTCCTGGTCCAGGCATTATTCCTGTTTTCTCCACCATTGATCTCGTCAGGTGTATGACCTCCTGTCCTTTCCACATCTGTTGGGTACTAAATCCAGTACCCCTGATAGTGCCTCTCAAGCAGCCTAGACACCATCAGCGATCCCACTGCTAACACCACTGTAATAGGGTGGGATCAAACAGACACATAGACAGGAGTATAATGCATAAAATAAATGCAGCTTGCGTTTATAATTTTTATTCAGAAGTCAATATTTATAGAAATCAAGAAATAAAAATAAACTGGAGTTTGTCATCACACCTAAAACAAAAGAAAAGTCTGCTAATGCAGCTTCACTCTTTCCTTTAGTGATAAATAACTGCTAGTGTGTATTCTAGCACTCCTCCACCTTCCTCTACTACCAGCAACCTACTGGCCTGCCACTCTATCTTGTCTCTAGGTCCTAGGCTTTTATCCCTCTCAGAACTTGACATCACGATCATGTGACCACGGCTGTATGCCTTATTAAGCCTTTGTGTCTATAAAGAACATAAGTCAGGATGGCATATACTGTATATTCTTTAAGGGATATTTTCTTGTTCCTTTACTTGCCCTTCGATCTATCCTATAACCATGTAGCCCTTCATAAGATATATACACCTTTTGTCTTAATGAGGTTTATTATTATTATAAGCCCCACCCCTTGTGACATCATACACCTCTGTCACTATATCTACAGCCATTCTGAGGCCAGCCAGCCCTATAGAACATGGCGAAGCATACAATCATGGTGAATCATACAGAAAGGTAATTCACAGAATAGGCATCAAAATGTTTAAATAATTAACTTTCTATATTGTAAATATGTTTGGGCAACCCACACCAAAAAGGGACTGAGGGCGTGCGCCTCATCTCTCTGGACTGTTTACCAACAAAATATGTAACATGAACTTAAAACAATAGAAGGAGTATTTATTCTCATTTATATAAACTGCAGCAAACCATTTATAGCTTTTATTTAATAAACCAGGTGCAGTGCATCTCACATCTGCATGACCCCTTTTTCTCCTAGGAGATAAATTGATGCTGATGGCTGCAATATCAGCCGTCGGATTAACATTTCATTTGGGCCCTTTATTTCCTGACAGCTCCCAGTTACACTAGTTCTGGGGCTGTACTTAAATCTACTTCTTTATACAGGACCCTTTTTCTCCCTGCCCATACTGTCCTCATATCTAGTTCTGCAGCCTTTATTTCGCCGACCTACATGGCACTTTTACTTTTCATTGAAGCATCCTGCTTCGAGTAAACAGCGAGCTGCGCTTTAATGTACATCAGAGCATAATCCTGCTCTGATGCAGTGGGTCTTTTTTTTTTTACCTGCATAAAGCAGCTCTTTCCGAATATAGCTCGAAAAAAGAGCTTTTTCTTCTACTACTTCAAATTACACAGCCCAAATTTGGGCTTAACTCTCCTCGCTCCTTGCGACATGCACTTCCATTAACTCAGAGGGCACCAGTTTGTCAGCGTTAAATGCTAAGGCCATACCAGGGGCATCTTTTACTTTCTTTAAACAGAATGCACAAATTAGAGATAGTAGGTGATCAAAGCGATAGTACAGAAAAGAGTTTTTTGTCAGGTTGGCCACCCTGACAAAGAGAAAAAAAAGAACAGGTCAAAGAATAAGTAAAACAGAAAACAGAATAGAGTGAAAAGAACAGGGGAAGGGATGCAGATTGTTTTCCAAGCTTTCAAACACAGGATGCTTTTCTTTTTATAACAGGCCTTCTGTTACACTGCTCCCTACCCCAAATGGCAGCATATCATTTGGTTGTCTAAACCCTTCACCCTAGGAAGGGTTGGAACTTCTGCCCGCCCACTCTAGAAGTTCCCCTCAGGGACCCTTTTTTTTTTCCCCAATAGGAATGAGAAAACAACAATCATCATTATATACTATTTCTCTCATTCTTTTCCCTGAGGTTTAAAATCAACAAGTATGTCCATTCCACTGGCCCCAAACCTAGACAGAAAATCCACATTTTTGATGCAGGATACCAGATCCATGTTTTACCGTAAAACGGTAGGGCTGCAAAACCAAATACCATCGCATTATCCTGGTATTTTTCTCCTTCATTTGGTTTAACCATACTAATGGGTTGTGATCGGTTAGTACTGTAAATTCAGTCCCCCACAAGTAATACTTTAGGGCCTCTATTGCCCACTTCATGGCCAAGCATTCTTTTTCGATTGTAGAGTATTCCCTCTCCCTTTCGTGTAACTTTCAATTGATATATATATATATATATATATAACTGATATATATAACTGGGTGTTCACTCTTCCTATCATATTGTGTCAATACTGCCCCAATTCCAGTGTCTGATGCATCCGTATGTACCTCAAAACGAAGGGAGACATTTGGACTTACTGCATGATCACAGGCGCAGAACACAATACTGACTTTATGCTGGTAAATGCCATTCCAGGCTCCATGTGACTTCATTGGGGCATCTAGTCTTGGTCAATTCTGTTAAGGGAGTGGCCAGGGTAGCAAAGTTGGGGATAAACCACTGGTAGTAACCAGCTAAACCTAAAAAGGAGCATATGTGTTTCTTGGTTAAGGGTCTCGGGCTGTTAGCCACAGCTTCTACCTTGTTTTGTTCAGGCTGAATGACACTATTACCAATTACAAATCCTAGGTATTTTGTTTTGGTATTAGCCAATGCACACTTTGTTCGGTTAATGGTTAAACCTGCCTCAGCTACTGTATAGCCTGGATGACTGCCCTTAGATGTTCTATATGTTTGCCAGTTCTGACTAAATATGACCACGTCGTCCAGGTATGCTGCGCTGTATGAAGTGTGAGGTCTGAGGATGTGATCCATTTAACGCTGAAATGTCATATGCACCCCATGTAAACTGAAAGGCATTGTTTTGAATTGAAATAGACCTATGGGGGTGCAGAAAGCAGTCAACTCCTGCACTTGAGTGGCCAAGGGTATCTGCCAATACCTTATGGTCAAGTCTAGGGTACTGATGTACCTTGCAGTTCCTGTTTTATCCAGTAAGTCATCAATACGAGGCATAGGGTACCCATCGAAGGAGGAGATAGCATTTAGTTTGTGAAAATTGAGACATAAATGCAGTCCCCCTTCCTTCTTTGGGACCACTACCACCGGTGATGACCAGGCACAACATGAAGGAACAATTACCCCCATTTGTTCCGTCTTCCTGATTTCCACAACAACCTCCATTCTCACCCTCTCCGGTAGCCTATAAGGTTTTTAATGAATAGGCTTGTCTTGTGTAACTGAGATGTGGTGCACAACCCCTTTTGCTCGTCCTGGTGTGGTGATAAAAGTATGCTGGAAGTGATGCACTAGTTGTTCTATTTCTTCATTCTGCTTTGGAGTTAACGCAAGGTTAATCTGGACTGTCTCTTCTCTACCTGGGGACATAACCTGTCATATGCCATGTCCAACTCTGTCTCACGTTGTTCAGGAGGTATGAATAAGGTAGGAAGAGGATCTGTTTTTTCTACCCATTTTCTCAAAAGGTTGGCGTGATATATACCCGAGTCCTCCTACCTGGTAGTTCTATTTCGTAATTAACTAACCCTGTTCTGCGGAGAATTGTGAAGGGACCCTGCCACCTCATCAAGAGTTTATTTTCTACAGTCGGCAACACCAATAGAACTTTTCCCCCAGGAATAAAACATTTTTCTTTCAAACCTTCATCATACATATTTTCTGTTCCTTTTGGACATCAACCACATTTGTATGTGCCATGGTTACAAATTTAACTAGTTTTTGCCTTAGAGAGGTCATGTAATCCAAGATGTTGGCAAACCCCACCGTTTGACCCTCCTCCCAGTGTTCTTACACATGTCTAAGGAGCCCTGGGGATTCCTGCTGTATAGTGGCATGAAGGGTGAAAAACCACTGGTTGCCTGGAGTACTTCTCGATAGGCAAACATCAAGTGAGGGAGAATTCTATCCCAAGTTCGCCCTTCTTCCTCCACATATTTTTTTAACAACCGTTTTAAGGTTTTGTTAAACCTTTCAACAAGGCCGTCTGTCTGGGGATGGTAGGGAGAGGTGCGAATTGTAGATACACCAAGTAACCTGTACAACTCCATCAACATTTGGGAAGTAAAATTACTTCCCCTGTCTGTCAGGATTTCATGAGCTATACCTACACGACTAAACATTGTGACAAGTTCCTCGGCAATTCGAGGAGCCTTTGCAGTCCGTAAAGGTATAGTCTCTGTGTACCTAGTGGCATAATCACAGATTACTAGGATAGAAACATAGACTTTGATGGCAGATAAGGACCGCTTGGCCCACCTAGTCTGCCCATTTACCTACCTACAGGGTAAGCTGCAGATCCTAGTTAACCAACAGCCTACTTCTTCCTACCCCTAATAAACCTATTCCCTTTGTTGCTTGTAGTTAAAGGTCCCACAATGTCCATGGCAATGCGCTCAAAAGGGACCGTAACATAGAGTATAGGTTGGAGGAGTACCTTGTCTCTCTTCCCTCCTGAGGCAACTAACTGGCACTTGGGGGAAGCACAACAATATTGGGCCACATCATCATGAATGCCTGGCCAAAAGAATCTGAGTGTTAACCTACCCAATGTCCAGTCTCTCCCTTCATGGCCTGCCATTGGCAGGTCATGGGCTAATGCCATTAGCTTATTCCTATACACTATTGGAACCATCAATTGTTCAACATTCATTTGTGTTACTGGGTTTATACAATATCGATACAACACCCCCTTTTTAATACATATTGAGGCTGTCCTTTTTTGTTGGCATCTTGCACCTGCAAAAAAAGAAAAAAAGGTTTTGGGGACTCTTCAGCTAACTGTTCCTTTTTAAACTCAATGCTGAATATTCCAGCCACATCTAACTGGTGACTCTCAATCCATACCCTCTTCTCCTTTTTTTTCTGCTTTCTGGATTTCCGATCTTTCCCTGGTGTAACAAAAAGTTCATCTTCAAAAGGCAAAACATCAGATATCTGAGCAACCTTAGCCTGAGAGCGAGTAGTCACTGTTACCAGGTCACCTATGGCAACATGATGCTGTAAAGGGGCAGAAAACTTGGGGTAATCCTGTCTGATAATGATTGGGACAGGCAATCTTGGCACTAAACCCACAGTTAAGCAATGTTTATGGTTTTCAACAGTGACCTCCACCTCTGCAGTTTGGTGTTTATGTATATCACCATGTACAAATATAAGTAGGGATGTAAGTTTGTCACGGCATTCATACACGTCATTGATTCCATGACGTTTGATCTTTATTCAGGACTTCCATGACTTTCACTAGTGTCATCAGAATGTAGCAATGATGACAGTGCCACAGCATTTACTACTGTTTACTAATGATTTCATGAACAATGAGTCATTAAAACCTCATCCATGACAAACTTACATCCCTACATATAACAGTAGCATCCTTAGATACACAATTTTTTTTGTATAATGTTTAATTTTCCACATATGAACATTAATAAAAAAAATCTACAATAAAAGACAACCAAATTGATAATACACATATACACAATGGCCCAGATATTCAAACTGCGCCCAAAATGAGCGCAACAGCAGGAGCAAGCACAAACCAATTGCGCATATGCGCAACAGGTGCGATATTCAAACATGGATCAGAACAAATTGCGTAAGCAACCAACGTCTGAATATCGCACATACTGCGCCATAGCGCAACCAGGAAGGAGAAGCTGAGCAGAAATGTTGCGCTATGGCGCAACCAGGGCAGCCCAGCTGAGCAGTCCAGAGGTGCCATAGCACAAGCAGAGCCCCCCCAGAGCAATGGAACTGCACATCCAGGGAGGCAGGCTGGGGCCCACCACCAGGCATGCCACACATGGGCACAGGAACACACTGCAGAAGCAACACCACACCTGCACACCCCAAGCACAGCATCACTGGGGGTGTGACGGATGATCTACTGGCCCATGGGGACAAGCCAACAAAGCACAGCAGAGCCATGACACCCCAGCACAACCACTGGCAGGCTGAGAGTGTCACACACAGGGGGTTGACAACCACAGTGCACATCAGCCCCCCGTACGCACAGCACACCCTGCACTGTGACCCCAAGACACCACCTATGTGCAGTGACTGGCACTGCAGGAAACCATGCATCCCCAGCACATGTCAACCCCGTGCAGCACAGAAGCATACAAGCCAGACACACCCTGTGCACCCAGCAGTGGGTGGCAGCAGACGGCAAGACCAACAGAAAGTCACTGCGATGCTGGAGATACCTCCCCATGCACACACACGCACACACACACACACATATATACCCAGGACCATACCACCCCAGATGGCATGTACACCCCTGCAACTCAGCACCCATAGCCAGCTGCAAATCAGAGACCAACACAGTATTCATATCAAAATAGAAATGTATATTTAAATATCCAAATAGTAAAGAACCAAAACAATAACAATTATTTACAAGGGGGGGGACGGGTACAAGGTAGGGGTGTTCAAGGGGTAGGGATGAACAACTTGGAGAGGGAAGGCAGGGTGGTAGGGATGGAGAAGTGGGAAGGGTAATCAGCCACGGCCCAGCCGGGTGCTCATCCTCTTCCTGGTTCTGCACCGTCCCTGTGCCGCCTCCTCCGAAGGCCATGGCGCCTGATGGACTGGAGGATGGCCTGGTTCTCCATCGACACTTGTGTGAGGCCCCGAATATCCCGTCTAATCCTCCTGAGAACCTCAAGGCCTAGGAAAATGGGAACACAGTCAATGGCTGCGACTGACCACAACCCTGAACACCACCCAACCTGCAAGCCATATAGCCCAATGTCCAGCACCTGTGATGGCATGCACCCACCCACAGTGAACATGCACATGGCCATCACAAACAGGCGGCACCAGCTATGCGCACCACTGCACACACACACTGCCCATGTCCATCACAGCACAAACAAGGCTGTCAAGTGACGTGGCAACGTGGTGCGATGCCAGTTACACAGCTATGTGCCCAGTGCATGCATGGACCACCAGTGACACATACACAGACGTGCTGTGATATTGACAGTGATGCACGCCACCTGTGTCGTCATACATACATAGATACATAGACAGTGTTGGTAGATAAGGGCCTATGGCCCACCCAGTCTGTCCATTTGAGCTTGTAAGTTCACTTTGTTTTCCTATAAGTCTGTTGCCCTTCACCCTGACCTCCAGAATTCCTCTAGGTCTATCCCGTGCATTCTGAAATCCCGTGATTGTTTCAGCCCCCACCACTTCCTCTGGCAGGGTGTTCCACTTGTCCACCACCCATTCTGTGAAGAAATTCTTTCCATGTTTCCTCTGAATCGTCCTCCCTCCAACTTCATCCCATGCCCTCTAGTCCTGGAACATCTTTTCACTTAAAATAGTGTTTTCCTGCACCCTGTTTCTCCCTGTAAGATACTTGTATGTCTCTATCATATCCCTCTCTCCCTCCTCTCCTCCAGGGAGTACATGTTCAGTTCCTTCAACCTGTCTTCATAGGACTTGCAGATGCAAGCCATGCACCATCTTTGTTGCCCTCCTCTGAACCTTCTCTGCCCAGTCTATGTCCTTACGTAGGTATGGTCTCCAGAACTGTACACTGTACTCCAGGTGGGGCCTCACTAGTGTCTTGTATAGTGGAATTATGACCTCCCCTTTCCTGCATGGTTGTATTGTGCAGGGCTAGTGGTCATCCCCCCAGCATGCAATAGCATCCATGAAGACATGATACTCACACTGCTCAAGCAGCTGTGTCTGCCGCTGCTGCTGCTGCTGCTGGGGTGCAACTCCTGCTGGCACCGGGGCCCTGGCATGGCCCTCAACCCGGGCCTGCATCCTCACATCCCGGCCTGTGGGAGACTTATGTTGAGACAAACATCAGTGTGACTCTAAAGCAGACTGCCCCCTGCCCCAGTGAGAGTGCTTGCCCACACAGCCAGATCCATTCATCTCACAGCTGCACACACTGACACAGCCAACCATGGCAGAGCCATCACCTATGCACAGCCACCAAAACACACTCACACCCCTACAGAGAATACAGGTGCATAGATGGTACACCCACCTGACCTAGGCACCACGCTCCGCCTGGCACGTGACCGCAGCCTCTCCAAAAGGTCCGATCCCTCCGGGCGGAGGTCACTGTACCGTGCCGCACTGCTCATCAGACCGCACCGCCCAGTGACCCCCACCAGGTCAGTGGCCACTTGATGCCACACCTGTGTGCGGGCAATGGTGAGGGGCGCCTCACCATAAAGTGCCCCACAGTGGGGCTCTACTAGGGCCACCAAGTTGGCCAGTTCCAATTGGCTCCAGGGAACAGCTCTTCTCCTAGCCATGGTACCAACTTTACAGCAGGCAATATGGCGCCCCTCTGCGCCGTAACCCCACGTGGAGATGTTGCGCAACAGACTACCACACGCTCCAATCGCGCTGTTCGAACAGTGCCGTCACTTCACATAGCGCTGTCACCAGACAGCGCAATAGGGCCGTACACATGGCAGGCGAACAGCGCCAGGGGGCAAAGGTCGGACACAAGGTCATGGGCCATGACGCAAGGCCACGCACAGCGCCATCTGACATATAGGCATCCTGCACGACCGACCAGCTGCGTACCAGTGCCACAGTGGACTATTGCGCAGTAGTGCCACAGTGCCATATAGTGCCCATTGCTGTAGCGCCACTGGCACAATGGTGGCCATGGCCTGAATTGCCGATCATGCACAGCACGTCAGCAGCGCGGTAGACGCCTACGTAAGCTATCTGAGCATGTGCAATGCAGTGTACCACACAGTCACAGATCTGCGCCATTGGCTCAGCTGACTCAACCGTATTGCACAAAGCGCAGATTCGCGATATTCAGCCGACACATGCAAATCATCTGATCAGCTATTCAAAGGCGCAGTGGCGCGATTTGCATGTCATTATAGTTGCTCCACTCCTAATTTGCATGCATTGCGCTATAAATGTGCGACATTGGGCTGCGCTGGCCAGATTCGGTTACTGCAGGTGAGAGGTGAGATGCATGCTGTGTGATGTTCTGGACAATGGTCATGGGATAACGCTGTAGACTGCACAGTGACAGGTGTCCACTTCCCCCCATACAGAGCGCCATGACCGAGCAGAGCCAAGGTGAGGGTGAGGACGGTGGGCGCAAGAGGAGGCCCAACTTTACAGCAGCAGAGACAGAGGCCCTCTTCCAGGCCTACCTGGATGAGGAGCCAGTACTGAGTGGACGGAGGAGCACCCCTCAGTCCTGTGCGGCTGCATGGGAGGGGGTAGCCTGTTTAACCTGCACGGAAGCCACCAGCGCCTCCGTGCAGGAATGCAAGAAGAAGATGGGGACAGACCGCAGGAGGTTGAAGGAGAAGGTGGCAACCTTCAGGGCGGCATGCTGGCACTGGCGGGGCCCGCCAGTGGTGTTGGAGCTGACCCGACTGAGAGACACTGGTCGCATCAATGCAGCGGAGCGCTATTGAGGGCGTACCAGAGGTGGATTCCAGACAGGTGGAAGCCCATCACTGCACGGTATGACATGGTGGTGGTGTTTGGGGGTGGGGGAAGGTTGTTCACATGCACTCACATGTACTCTTTCTGTTACAGATCCTGTTCTGCCTTCAGGAGACGGTGGTGGTGGGTCCAGGCAGGGATGATGACCTGCTGGACATGGAGGAGGGTCCATCCACCTCTATCACCAGCCAGCAGGCACTGCAGCAGCATGCACGCTGGGCCGCCAACTCTGGTGTCGGTGATTCAGGTGCGGGGGGTGCACAGCCTGTGTCTCAGCAGTCTGGCATGCAAGCATGCCAGCACGCTCTGACTATGGCTGTAGCACGTACCTGCTCCATTGATGATGCAAGGACTGCAATGGGCAGTGATAGGTGTGTGTCCATGACGGACACACAGCAGGCCAGCACGTGCTCCTGGGCCTTTCTGTTTCCATCTTGTGTACCAGCATGCTGGCACAGTCCCAGGCTGTGCCTGTCAGCACCGTGGGGCAGCACCGGTGGCTGTGCAGGTGTCTGGCACTGTTGCCAGCACAGCGGTGGAACGAGTGGACCCTGGGGCACAGTGGTTGGAGGGCAGCAGCAGCAGTCACCCACCAGGTCTGGGGCAGTGTCAAGCGGCACATGTCCGCCCCCTTTGATCTGCCCATTCCTTGTCCTGGCGAACAGCGCCCACCCTCAAGGGGTGTTGTGCATCAGGACCTTCCACACCCTGGGGGACAGGATGCCGTTGGGGCACAGTACCCATTGGAGGAGCACACCCGCCTGCTGCAGGAATCAGTACATCTGCAGAGGCAGGTTGCAATGTCCGTGGCACTGTCTGTGTCTGTGGAGCGGCACAGCAGGGAGTGTGCTCTGGACTGTGCCGAGTGGGTTCGTATGCGGACGGATGTGACCGCCGCCATTGACAGGCTGACCCAGGCAGTGGTCTCTGTCGTGGGCGATTGGGCACACAGTCAGGTGCCCTGTACCGCACACCCCACACAGTTCACTCTCCACTCCCCTGCTCTCGGGCCAGGCGACACCAGGCCTGTCGACGCCGGGTTCTGCTGTGCCATCCCGGCACCCGTGCAGGTTTGTTCGGCATGCTGCAGACCCCTGTGCGGGCAAGGTCGCGTCACAAGAGTGGGACCCCTGGTGGTGCAACAGTGCCACCCCATGTGGCCCCGGCGCAGCCTGCCAGTGCTGTTGGGTCACGGGCGGGCCGCCCACGCATCCGCAGGGCTGGCGGTGACAGTGCTACATGACTGAGCTGTCTCCAGTGCGCGGCCCTGTCTGGTGCTGCCATGTGTGCAATGTGCCGTGGGGCATGCACTGCTGGGTGCTCTGCTCACCACGCCACACACACGGACCTGCACACCATCCCAACTGCTGTCCACAGGTGCGATGCATGATGATGCCTGCATTGTACTGTACACCAAGGTCAAGGTGCCCAGCATCTGACACATGTACTTGGACAGTACAGGTGGTGGGGTGGTCGGTGGTGCTGTGTGTTAGCAATGTCGGTTCTGCAGTGCTGTGCATCTGCCCATGTACGCCTGTGCCTGGTGTGTGTGTGTCCATATGAGTGCTCACCCTCCTGATGGTGTGTTTGTATGCCTGGACCCTTCCACTCCTGACCGTCATGCACCCCTGGTGTGTTCCCCTGTGTGCCTGTGGTTTGCGCATGGACAGTGTTGGTTGCACATGTCCCCTTGATTACCTGTGTTCTGCATAGTGCTCCTCTGTGATGGTGTCCCGTGCAGCTGGGCCTGCCGGATCAGTCGGGGGTCCCGCTGTCCTGGGGGGGCTGCTCATCACCATCAACACCGGCGCCACTGGCGTCCCCATCGCTGTCCCCCTCTTCAACCTGTACGGCTATCCCATAGTCTTTGGCCATGTTGTGCAGGATGCAACAGGCCAGGAATATCCCACAGGCCTTTTGGGGGCTGTACTGTAGGGCACCGCCAGAGGTGTCTAGGCATCGGAATCGTGCCTTGAGCATCCCAAACATCCGCTCTATGCTGTTGCTTGTGGAAACATGTGCCTCATTATAGCGTTGCTGCGATGGGGTCATGGGGCGCCGGTACGGTGTGAGCAGCCAGGGACGGAGTGGGTATCCGCTGTCACCTGTGTGGAGATAGTGGAGATCAGTCTCATGTTCAGGTCCATATTGGCCATATCCCTGTAATGTATGCCACTACCATGGCACCTGTGGCTTTCCCACCCTTGCCCCGAGTTTGCATTCCATACATGTGTACTCACCCACTAGATGGCCTGTGGGGATGTCCCCACTCTTGAATCGATGGCACAGTGCAGACTGATACCATATGAAGGCATCATGTGCTCCGCCAGGGTGTGTGGTACAGACATTGATTATGCACCCAGTGGCATCACACACCACCTGGCAGTTGACACTAGAGAATCCCTTTCTGTTCCAATATGTGAGCCCATCGGGGCCAGGTGGCGTGCGAATGGCCACATGGGTGCAGTCTATGGCCCCTAGCACGCCAGGCATACGTGCTACCCTGTGGAACTCCTGCATGTTTGCTGTACGCTCTGCCGTGGTGCCGGGGAAATGGATGTACTCCACAGCATGTGGCAGCAGTGCGCTGAGGAACTGGGTGAGGATGCGTGACGTGGCCGACTGTGTGATGCCTGTGGTGTCCGTGGCGAGCAGGCACATGCAAGCTGTCACCTTGGTTTCCACCGACAGAGCGTGACTCTGTCGTGAGGGTGCCTGCATCACATCACTGCACAGCTCACAGAGCCGTCTCAGTATTGCCTTCTGTTCAGGCAGTACCGCCCACATCTCACATCTGTGTACAGCTCAAAGCTGATGCGGCACGGTACTGCCTGTTGGGGATACCGCTGACGGGCCATTCCACGCCACGCCCCTGCATGCATTCTCACCCCCTCATTACAGCTTCCATGTGGAAGCTGGCACTGTCCATCTCCTGCTTCTGCCCCCCGGCTGGTGTTGCTGTGTTGCCCGCTGTCCTCACTGCTACTTCCACTGCACCGGCACCCTCATGGCCTCTACAGCCTATGGCCCACGCTTTCCTTGCCTGCCCTAGCCTGTCTGTTGTCTTCTCTCTCTCTCTCTCTCTCTCCACTTGGCACTTTAGAGTTCTTGCGCCCGCTTCCTGAGCCTTTTTATTTTGGCTCATTATCGCTTAGTGTGTAATTTAGCCTAGTGCGCATCGCGCAAGTCTTTGAACACGTGACACGTTTTAGCATGGATCCACCCCTTCGCCATGCGCATGCCTCATTTTCATTGTGCTGTTGCTCAGCATGTTTTCGCGGGCGCAACTGCCTCCTTCTGAATATCGCTAAATGGCGCATTTTGGGTCTTGCGCATGCGTAACCCTTTTGAATATCCGGGCCAATGTACATAACTGTTCCCATCCATTTTATCATCATACTATTCCATTTTCACCACATATCTGGATACCTTACCATATTTAAATCACATCATATAATGCTTCAGTACCCTAAAACAATCCCACCCCCACCCCAGTAACCCGAGAAAAAAAGAAAAAGGACACCAAAGACTTAACAAAAACAAGACAACAATATATAGAGTTGTGCAGATTGCATTCAATTAATTACCCCATATTAATGTCCCCAACTTTCCATTTCCAAATTGATTCACAATCTCCTTAATTTTACATTCATACCAGCTCCTATCCTCTCTCAGGTACTAGGACTCCCCTCATTACCCTGTAGTCCCCTCCATAATATATCTATCTCAAATAGGAATAGTGAAGAAATAAAAGGCTCCCATATCACCCAGAAGCACTCATCTTTATGTTTAGATACATAATGTAGTCTCTCCAGGCCCAGGACCTGCAAACACAGATTTTTCCACTGCTGAACATTTGGGGTCTTGCCAGAAATCCACATATTTAATATGCAGTGCCTGGCTAGGACTACTAAGACCCTTACCCTCCTAGGAAAAGGTCTCCAATCCTCCTCAACTGAGTCATCTACTCCAGACAATAAGTTGACAGGCCTTCTTTCCAATTGCCTTCCCCATATCCTGTTGATTTCTCTAGCAACCCCCTCCCATAAATGTGTCAGAGTAGTGCATTCCCAGAAACAGTGTATATATGTACCTTTTTCCAAGTGACACCTCCCACAAAGAGGGGACACCTCAGGGTGGAACTGATGTACCATACTTGGGGGCAATATAGTCGGTGCACAAACTTATAATATGATTTTTGATACTTGTTACAGACTAGTAGCCCTTTATGTAATTGCATCAGAAGGCCCCACCCTTGATCAGAGATCTCCCATCCTAAATCCCTGTTCCACAGTCTCCTAGTTTTACAAGTATAATCGGGGAAGAATTGCCGTCTCAGTCTCACTGCTCTACCAATTAACCCCCCGTTCCCAGGCGGGTGCCAAGAACTAAACATTCTATCTGATCTAGAGGATAGTTCTTCTCTTTACTCTTACTAATTGTTTTGGCATAATTGCTAGCCTGGAGGATTCTAAATATTCCCGAGCCCATTCGCTCCCCTAGTTCTTCCCTGGAAATAACCTGCCCCTTCCTCCACAAATCCTTTACACACTTTATACCTTTTCCCTCCCAGGAGAGAAACCATTTGTCCTCCATACCCACTACAAAACCCGGGTTCCCCCTCAATGGCAATAGTAACGTCTCTTCCCCTTGCCCAACATCAACCCATTTCAGGGTTTGTTCCCATGCTTCCAGCACGAACACCACCAATGGTTTCGGTTTGCCCTGCCTACTATAAAATTTCCTCCCCCCTTTGCCCAGGTACGCTGATAATCTTACTATTCCCTCCCCTTTCTCTAAGTCTATCCATCCTGCTTCTGGCGTTCTATTAATCCAGTCCCCATATACCTATAATACATGGCTAAAGCATAATTCTGTAAATTAGGCAGATTCAATCCCCCTCTATCCCCATCAGCCTGCAACCTACGTAGACTGGCTCTAGGCCTCTTTCCCTCCACAGGAATCCTGAAAAAGTTCTGTCCACCCTTTTAATATCTTTTTTACTCAACCCCATCGGGAGCATTTGCATCAAATGCAATATCCAAGGGAGGGTATTCATTTCAATAAGGTTTATACGACTCAGCCATCAGATAGACAATTCTTTCCATCTCCTCAGCTCCTCCTCTATATTTTGTACCATTGGGCTATAATTTAGATGATACAAATGGCCCAATTCGTGGCCAATATGAATTCCCAAGTATACAAATGCCTGCTTAACTTTTTTAAGTCCCCACGCCCTGTCCCCAAAAGTTCTTTCTGTTTCTCCCCATAACGTTACCTTCGATTTACTGATATTTATTTTGTACCCAGAGAATACTGCAAATTTCTTTATTATCTCTAATAATGGGGGGACAGACCTGATCGGATTCTGTACATATAGTTACATATCATCCACATAAAGCGTGACTTTATGCTCCCTTCTGACTTTCCCTGCACCCCTCTGATCTCCGCTAGGTCCCTAATCTTAATTGCCAGGGGTTCTATAGTTAATGCAAATAAAAGTGGTGCGAGGGGGCACCCCTGTCTAGTACCTGTACAGAGGACAAATTTTCCTGTAAGGTCTCCATTCATAAGACCCTGGCATTTGGGGCACTATACATACTTCTCACCCAACCTATAAATCCCTCACCTAGCCCATACTCCTGTAGGGCTTTAAACAAATACTCCCATTCTATCTGGTCAAATGCCTTCTCGGCATCCATTGTAAGTACAGCAATGTTCTTCTGACCCTGAGAGACTTTCCAGATAACATTAAGCAATTTTCTCATATTATGATATGAGCATCTCCCAGAAACACACCCTGTTTGATCTGGATGAACCAAGTCCGGAAGAAATCGATCCAACCTTTTGGCCAGCACTTTAGCCAAGATCTTTGCATCACAATTTAATAAGGAGATCGGCCGATATGAAGAACATTCCTGCACATCCTTTCCAGTTTTGGGTACTAGACAAATGACTGCATCTTTTAAAGGATCCTGGCAAACTGCCCCCCTCTCGAACTTCTGCAAACACCTGAGATACAGGTTCAATCACATGCTCCTTCATTACCTTATAGAACTCAACAGAGAACCCGTCTGGCCCACGGGCCTTCCCCTGCCGCAAGCCCTGTATTGCTTGTCCAGTTTCCACCCTTGTAATCTCACCTCTTAACTGCTTCTGCTGTGTTTCAGATATTTTATTTAGCCGGATTTCCTGTAAAAACTGTGACGTCCGTTCTACTGTTCCCCCACATTCTGCCTGATAAAGTTGTTAATAAAACTGTTCAAACCTATTTCTGATTAAAGTTTTATTCCTTAATATCTTTCCCTCTCTGTCCTTTATTTCCGCTATATGTGTGCATTGTCTTCTCCCATTTATCAAATGGACCAAGAATGGGCCCAACCTGGTCCCCCATTCAAACAAATGACTCCTAGCAAACAACCCTGCCATTCTTGCTTCACCCAACAGAAAAGCATTGAGTGCCTCTCTCGCCACTTTTAATCGCTGTGCCCTCTCCTCTGTGCAACTCTCCACCAGAGCCTTCTCCAGTTCTTGCACCTTATTCCCCAATTCTACCTTCGTGGCTTCTCTTTGCTTTTTATATTGGGCTACATATCTAATGATGGTTCCCCTGATAAAAGCCTTACCCGCTTCCCAGAATACCCCTGGAGAATACACAGACCCCAGATTAGTCTCTTTATAAAACTTCCACTGCTGTGCAAGGTACTCCGTGAACTCTTTTTTCCCAGTAAATACCTGGGAAATTTCCACGAAGGTGGTTCCTCCCTCTGCTCGTTCATTTCCACCCTTATGTGGACCATAGCGTGGTCTGAGAGAATGATTGGGCTATGTTCCACTCTTTGTACCCTCCCCAACCATGTTCAGGGCATATAAATGTAATCCAATCTGGTCCATACTTTGTGTGGATTTGAATAAAAAGTGAACCCTCTTTCTCCCGGATGCAAAGTTCTCCAACTGTCTATTAGATCCAGATCCAATACACCTTCCTTCCAAGGTTTCAGCCCACCTCCATGTCTTCCTTTACCCTCAAAATGATCCAGCTCTGCTTGCATTGTTGCATTAAAGTCTCCTCCCATAATTAGCCCTACAAATTGTTCTCGAATCAAAACATCCAACACCTCTTAGTAAAAGGCTGGGGTGAAAACCGATGGAGAATAAACGCTCCCAAAAGTTACTTTTTCTCCATATAACATGCCTTCCACAAACACATATCTCCCCTCCCCTTTATCTGTGACCACCCTCGTACTAGTAAACGGCAGCATTTTACTAATGAGCACCACAGCCCCCCTTTATGTGAATTATAGGGTGAGGCAAAACACTTTCCAACCCAGCCTCTGACCAACTTCTGATGCTCCTGGAAGGTCAGATGTGTCTCCTGAAGTAGAGCCACCTGTGTACCCTGTCATCGCAAAGCTGTTAATATACTGGTTCTCTTTATTGGTGAGGAAATCCCCTTTACATTCCACCAGGTAATCCCTATTACCTTACCCATTTATCCATGCCCCCCTTCCCTTTACCCCACTCTTTGTCTCTATGTCTTGACTATCTTGCTTCTGCAATATTTCCATAAATGCTGGTAAACGTGAGTTCACTGATTTCTCAAGAATACAAAAAAAGAAACATATAGGGGTTTCCTATACTGAACAAATGAAACAAACATACATACAACAACCTCCCCTGCAATTATTACCCTCCTCCCATCCTCCCCACACACCCCAGCTGCCCCATCCCCCCATTTTAGTCCCTTGCAAAACCCCCTTTAACATATTTACAAATGTTGTAGTCCAACCACAACTTTGCCATTCAAACCTTCAGAATGGACCTACCTTTAACATCGTAGACGCTCCATTCCCCACCCCCGCCGCTAACTTTAAAGCACCCAGCAGACCCACAAAATTACCATACTTAACTATCACAGCGTTGAACTTTACCATGAAAGACTGATATTTAAACCCTCAGGAGAATTACAATGCCCTCCCCTCCCAAGTAACTGCATTTCCCGTCTTATCACCTCATTAACCTTAGAAGTAGAGCGAGTGTAGAGGCAGAGACCTCCTTTCCACTACAGTCAGTCCCAATGCTGTCATGCCAGAGGAACCCTCACAAGCTTGTACAGGCCTCGGGGGCACCGACACCACCCAGAACACATACTTGGCATCGACCCACCCCCAAGCCCCCCACTTACCAGTTGATCCCTTGTGTCTTCAATCCAATTATAGACCAAGCATGTCCTGTAAGGAAATTCCCCCTTTCCAAAGCCAGTTTCTGCCATAAAACCCTGATTAGGCCAACGTTATCACTACTGGCCAACACAGCTGTTACACAAGTCCATCAGTTCAGTCTACAGGCTGCCTTTTCCTTCCGCTAAATTCAGGAGGTCTTCCCCACATAAGTTTAACCAATCCAGCAGTCGCCCCAGGAGTCTTCAGAGGGGGATATGATGATTCTGCCCCTTAACTTTGAAAAAGCAGTTAACTATAACCAAGAAACTCTCTGTAGTAACCCTGTTAGGATCACTGGCAGCGCTTGAAAACCGCCATTCACGTCATTCCCTTCCAGACAGTCTCTCATCCCACCTTTTTCTTCAGGTCTTCCACGAAAGCAGTGGCTCTCTCCAGTTTCCAAAAAGTATATGCAGCCCCTTCATGTTTTACCTTTAAGATCACCGGATAGAGCAAGAAGCAGTCCACCTTGAGGGTCCTTAATCGAGCTATTATAGGGTTAAATACTCTTCTCTTTTTCAAGATCCTGTTGGAGTAATCTTGCAGCAAATAGAGCCGGTCTCCTTCATAGTTAAGCTCTCCTGTGTTACGATATGCGTGCAGCATCTCCTCCCGGTCCTGATAATAATGAAACCTAAATATTACCTGCCTCGGTGTTGCCCCGCTGGCGGTCGTGGCGCCACAGCCCTGTGCGCTCGTTCTAGCTTAAGCCTCCCTTCCTTAAGCTTCATGCTCAGCAAATCTGGAAGCTTCTCTGCACAGAATATGAGGATATCTGGGCCCTCCTTCCCCTCTGGGAGCCCCCTAAGTCACAAATTTAAGCAGCGACGATAGTTCTCCTGACAGTCATGTTGATCAGTCAGCTCTGCCAGCTCTTTTTCTAACTTTGCAACACGAGCCACCAAGGGATCCATAGTGTCCTCAATCTTAGAGATTCTCTCTTCCGTTTCTGCTACTCTATTCACCTGCATCGCCATCTGTTCAAGCATATCTTGCAGGTGAGTATCTATTTTTTCCTCTAATTTAATCCATTTGCCCTCTAAAGCTTCCAAAAGTTGCTCCAAAACTTCGCGGCCTAAAGCCGCCATCTCAGCTACAGACAATAAGACAGGGCTCTGAGCCTCCAGGGATTTTGTCGCCACCTGCTATTTTTGACCTTTTCCCGTTGAACGCTGGCCTTTCCCTGAATTGGACACCAAGTACTCCTACATAGTGCCTTGCCAGTACAAACAGTTAGTTTCAGCACTGTTTTAATGTTCAGATGCTGTTGGATTTTATTGTTCCTTTTCCGCAGGGTCGGGAGCTGCAGGAATCGTCTTTACCAGTTGCTGCTCATCAGAGCCCCGATACACAACTTTTAGTAGGGAAAAGATCTGCCCTCATCAAAGTCTGGCGATTTCCAGAGTCTAGTAATCCCAAAGTCTGATGCTGTCCTATTCCCAATGAGGTCACATATCCAATATTGGCCAGTGCTAGATGTGAATGTTCTGTACGTTTATTGGGACAGTTTCTAACCATGTGCCCCTTCTCAAAGCACCCATGGCATATGATGTTGGTCATGGCAACCCTTCCACCTCTGTCTCGCCTTACATAAGTGGATTGTCTCTGGGGGTCAGAATGAAAAGGTCTTACAACCTCGGCTGGTTGGGATACCCCCTGTAGTCCTCTCGGTCGTGCTGCTACATAATCCTCAGCAAGTTTGATTGTTTGTTCCACTGTGTCTGGTTTATGTTCTTTAACCCAAACTTGCACCTCTTGGGGAAGAACCTGTATGAACTGTTCAATTACCACCAGCTCGGTCAACTGCACAACTGTCTTGTAGGAGGGTTGTAGCCATTTACAACAGTAGTCCTTAAGTTTAGCATAAACCTCTCTGGGGGCATCTGTATATGACATCCTCAATAACTGAAATGACCTCCTGTCCTTTCTGCATCTGTTGGGTACTAAATCCAGTACCCCTAATAGTGCGTCCCAAGCAGCCTAGACACTATCAGCGATCCCACTGCTAACACCACTGTAATAGGGTGGGATCAAACAGACACCACTGTAATAGGGTGGGATCAAACAGACACATAGACATGAGTATAATGCATAAAATAAATGCAGCTTGCATTTATAATTTTTATTCAGAAGTCAATATTTATAGAAATCAAGAAATAAAAAATAAACTGGAGTTCGTCATCACACCTAAAACAAAAGAAAAGTCTGCTAATGCAGCTTCACTCTTTCCTTTAGTGATAAATAACTGCTAGTGTGTATTCTAGCACTCCTCCACCTTCCTCTACTACCAGCAACCTACTGGCTTACCACTCTATCTTGTCTCTAGGTCCTAGGCTTTTATCCCTCCCAGAACATGACATCACGACCATGTGACCAGGGCTGTATATCTTTTTTTTTTTTTTTATTTTAGTTGTTTAACCAGGTATAGCACACTAAGCTGAAAGCTTTTTTACAGGAGCGACCTGGGAGCACAAGGAGGTTAAGTGACTTGCTCAGGGTCACACAGTATGCAAGTGGAAGCTGTGGGATTCAAACCCAGGTTGAATCTTATTAAGCCTTTGTGGCTATAAAGAACATAACAGTTAGGATGGAATATATATTCTTTAAGGGATACTTTCTTCTTCCTTTACCTGTCCTAGATCTATCCTATAACCATGTAACCCTTTATAAGATATATACATCTTATGTCTTGATGAGGCTCATTATTATTATAAGCCCCGCCCCTAGTGACATCATACACCTCTGTCACTCTATCTACAGCCATTCTGAGGCCAGCCTGCCCTATAGAACATGGTGAAGCACACAATCATGGTGAATCATACAGAAAGGTAATTCACAGAATAGGCATTAAAACGTTTAAATAATTAACTTTCTGTATTGTAAATATGTTTGGGCAACCCACAGCAAAAGGGACTGAGGGTGCGCGCCTCATCTCTCTGGACTGTTTACCAGCAAAATATGTAACATGAACTTAAAACAATAGAAGGAGTATTCATTCTCATTTATATAAATTGCAGCAAACCGTTTATAGCTTTAATTTAATAAACCAGGTGCAGTGCCTCTCACACCTGCTCGACCCCTTTTTCTCCTAGGAGATAAATTGATGCTGATGGCTGAAATATCAGCCGTAGGGTTAACATTTCATTTCGGCCCTTTATTTCCTGACAGCTCCCAGTTACACTAGTTCTGGGGCTGTACTTAAATAAATCTACTTCTTTATCTTTTTAGGACACTACGGGACCCTTTTTCTCCCTGCCTGTACTGTCCTCATATCTAGTTCTGCAGCCTTTAGGTCGGCCTTTTATTTCGCCGACCTACGTGGCACTTTCACTTTTCATCAAAGCATCCCGCTTCGAGTAAACAGCGAGCTGCACTTTAATGTACATCAGAGCATAATCCTGCTCTGATGTATGATGCAGCAGGTGTTTTTTTTCTAGCTGCAGAAAGCAGCTCTTTCTGAATAAAGCTCGAAAAAAGAGCTTTTTCTTCTGCCACCACAATATGTGGTTTCTTCAAATTACACGGCCCAACTTTGGGCTTAGCTCTCGTTGCTCCTTGTGACATGCACTTCCATGAACTCAGAGGGCACCAACTTGTCAGTGTCAAGCACTAAGACCATACCGGGGACACCTTTTACTTTCTTTAAACAGAATGCACAAATTAGAGATAGTAGGGAATCAAAGTGATAGTACAGAAAATAGTTTTTTGTCAGGTTGGCCACCCTGACAAAGAGAAAAAAAAAAATAGGTCAGATAATAAGTAAAATAGAAAACAGAATAGAGTGAAAAGAACAGGGGAAGGGATGCAGATTGTTTTCCAAGCTTTTAAACAGCGGATGCTTTTCTTTTTATAACAGGCCTCCCGTTACACTCCTCTGATGTTAGCAGCAGAGGATTCTGGGATTTGTAGTAACAGAAGATGTCAGCTTGCAAGTCAACAGAATTAGTGTGATACAAACTAGTGTACTGCAGTAAACAGTAATATGTTTTTACCACAAAGTGTAAATTAGGATGAGCCCCATACTTGTGCATCGGGCTTTTAGTGATGACAGTTCCCCTTTAAATGACACACTAAATTACTGCTGTTTGAATTACAATCCAACAAATTATTTCAAAAAAATAATTTTTTTGTATTTACTAGAGTCTGCTAGGAGGGATGGATGGCAGAATTAGATTTTTTTTGGAACAGTGTACCTAGAATTCCTTTTTTTTTTTTAATTCTTCTTTTTATTAAATTTTCAACTTATATACAAATAAGTCACCAGTATTTAGACAACCACATATACATTCATGTAGTTCATAGTATACAGTCAGACAAAGTGATGCTATGAAATTCATCTTCTGCGTGAGGTGTCTTCTGGGTTTACAGCTATATACTTAATTCATTATGATACAACTGGGCCATATCTTTAGCTTCAGGGTCTAAATGAACAATCATAGGGGCATCTGTTCTGTAATTAAGGGGTTGAAAGCCAGACTCGGATCCGCCCCTCTCTAGGTGGTGTCAGGCATTTGTAAGTATCAGTGCCATGTGGAGTTTACTTGTACTAAGCTGCTACTCCCGGATACTCTGGTATTCCGGTCGGCACCCTGATTACCATCCCACATCAAAGAGGGGGGCTGGGAAAGCAACACATGACTTTTGTTTTGTTACATCTCCCATTTTGGGTAACAATCTAATTGTATCTATCATTTATATTCTTAGCTCCTTTTTTCCCACTAACTTATCCACTCAGAGACCCCCTCTTGCTCAGTCAGATCCGGTGTATCATTTTTATGTGTGGGCATCTGTCTCGCGGGGGACCAGGGAAGCCAGACCAGGGGCAGCAGGACGCCATCCACCACCATCCCCATCCACAGTCCCCAGCTTGCTCCTAAGTTAAAATTTCCTAGGGTGTAAAGGCAGGATCTTTAAACATATAGTATATCTGCCAGCGTGTCCATCTGGCCTTGAATTTCTCTCCCTGTTCATTTATGTTATGTGTTATTTTTTCCATGTTATAAATTTGTTTCGTAATATCCCACCAATCCTGGATTGAGGGGATCCTTGTTGTTAACCACTGCCTAGTGATTGCTTTCTTTGTGGCTGTTAATAGCAGAGTAAGCAGGTATCTGGTATTGGGCCCTCTGAAGGCTCTGGGAAGGTTGAGAAACAGGAACATCTCCAGAGTCAGTCGGAGTTGTGGATCAATTAGATCTTGCAGCTGAGCCTCAAGCTGCGTGAGGAACAGTTGAAGAGCCGGACAGAGCCACAAAATGTGAGACAGGTTAGCCTGCAGTTCCCCACATTGTCTCCAGCACTCTGCCGTGTTGTTTGGGGTATAGTGTCATGTGACCACCGGGGAACGGAAATATCGGACCAGGACTTTCCAGGCGAACTCTCGCCACTGATGTGAGCTTGTGACTCGGGCTGAAAGGCTACATACCTGTCCTCATTCCTCCAGAGAGGGCCGGTATCCTGTCTCCTGTGACCATTGTGTACAAATGTCCTCTGTGAGGGCATTTCTTTGTGAGCTAAGGGCCTGATAATACTTTGAGATTAAGTGCTCTCACGTCCTTGTATTTATTAGCTGTATCTGGCATCGAATCAATGCCGGATATCCCTCCGGACCCCATAACTTCCGTGGGAGACTCTCTATATAGTGACGCAATTGGAGATAGCGGTAAAAATCTTTGTGTGGCAGGTGAAATTTTCTCTGAATCTCTGCATACGACCAGACCGTGCCTTGTGTCATTATTTGCGACAGATATTTTAACCCATGTCTTTCCATATAAGGAAACCATCGTCAATGTTGTTAGGAGGGAAGTCTGTTAGGCTTGATATCGGGCATATGAGTGCCTGATATGGAGTTAGTCACTGAGTTTTTTTAAGTATGGACCAGTTTTTAAATTGCGTCGCTAGCCAGGGATTGGAACACTGTTGGATTTTACCTCCGGGTTCCTGCTTGTATAGGGTCCTGAGAAACGCCTGATCTCTACTAAAAGTCGTTTCTATTTCAAGCCAGTGAACAGGCCCCGGTCTGTTGGGTCATTATATATGTAAGGGTGGTCGCCTGTTGGTAGAGCATTAAGTCAGGTAGAGCTATACCTCCACTTTGGCGTGGGAGGGTGAGTATCTTCAAACGGATTCGGGGTTTTTGGAAGGCCCATAGAAAGTCCCTTATTAGTCGATTAATTCCATTAAAAGTTTTTAACGGTATGTATAGGGGAATGTTTTGGAATAGATATAGGGCTCTCGGTAAGGTTATCATTCTAATTAAGTCTACTCTCCTGGATAAGCTAAGAGGTAGGGCGGCCCAGGCTTGTAGGTCTTGTTTTAGTTGCATAACAAAAGGCGTATAATTTTGTTTGTAATATTTCGTAGGGTCTTTTGGGATGTATATACCAAGGTATTTCAGCTTCTGTAGGTCCCATCTACCTGGCAGGGTGTCTCGGATATTTTGCATGGGATTGTAGTTAAAGGTGAGGATTTCTGTTTTAGTAAAATTAAGTTTGTAGCCCGATACCGATCCATAAGAATCTAAGACCTGTCGCACAGCTGGGATCGAAAGGTCCGGGTTCTGAAGATACAAAAGTATGTCATCCGCATACAGGGCCACATGGTGTTCAGTGCCCCCTATCTTAACCCCCTGATCCGCTGAGATTCCCGGATTTGTTGCGCCAGGGGCTCGATGACCACAGCAAACAATAGGGGTGATAAGGGGCATCCCTGACGGGTGCCCCTTTGAAGCTGGAAAAAGTTAGAGTGGTGCCCATTCACTTTCACACACGCTTTGGGGGATGAGTATATATTCTGGGGAGTCTGGACAAATGAAGGGGGGAATCCGAATTTGTTTAAGGTTAAGTGCAAGTAGGGCCAGGCGACCCTATCAAACGCCTTTTATGCATCAAGGCTTATTAATACTGTTGGTTCTCTAGCCTCTTGCATCTGGTGCACTATATGTAAAGATCGTTTGATGTTATCCGTGGTAGTACGAGATCTAACAAACCCTGTCTGGTCTTTGTTTATTAGTAGGGGAAGTATCCGGTCTACACGGCTTGCCAATATATTCATAAATATTTTATAATCCTGATTAAGTACGGATATCGGCCTATAAGAGGCACAATTTTGGGGGTTCTTACCTGGCTTAGGTATTACTGAGATTGTGGCATAGGACCACGATTGAGGCGGGAGTTCCCCCCTTATAACTGAGTTGAAAACCGGGAGAAGTAGGGAAGTAGTCTGAGTTTTAGCTGCCTTATAAAACTCTGAGCTGTAGCCATCTGGCCCTGGGGCTTTCAAAGATTTAGCCTTAGCTATGGCTTGAGCTACCTCTGATTCCGTGATGGGTTTTATCAGGTCCTCCCTATGTGCATCAGATAGTGATGGGAGTGAGATTGAGTCCAAGTGCTCCATTATTTGCTTTGTGGTTGGCATAGTCTCCGGGGTGTAGAGATCATTGTAGAATGCTGTAAAAGCATCCACTATGTCATGAAACTGGGATAAAGGCTGACCTCCTTTGGGATGCCTAATGGATGCTATAGTTGCACCCTTCTTCTGTTTACGCACTTGGTATGCTAGCAAACGTGTAGCTCGAGGACCTACTTCATAAAATCTTTGCCTCAGAAAGGTTAAGGCTATTTCAGTTTGTTGCTGGATTAACGCATCCAGCTCCTGTCTGGTTTGTTGTAGCTGGGGTAAGACTGATTTATCCCCTTTCTGGTGTACCATTTGGAGGAAATGAAGGGTGTCCTCTAGTTTGGTCTTATATTCTCTACGTTGCCTCCCTAATTCTGTTGTATATTTAATTATATGTCCTCTGAGGACAGTTTTAATAGTGTCCCAGTGTACTGAAGTTGTGAAATCATGTGGTGGGTTATCTGTTATGATTTCTGTGATTTTTTCTGAGAGGAATTCCCGGAATTTTTTGGACCGCAGGTGAAATGGGTTCAGCCGCCACTGCGTGTTTCTCGGTTGTATGTCCAGGTCCCAATAGGTTGTTAAGGGAGCATGGTCTGAGATAGATATGTCTCCCAGTTGGGCATCCCGCACGGTGTTTAGGTTCACTATTTGGGTGTACGTGTGATCGATTCGGGAATAGGTTTGATGCACTGGGGAGTAACAGGAGTAATTTTTTGTGTTTGGGTGCAATTTCCGACATACATCGCACCAGCCCACCTCCGATATAAATTTACTAAAAAACTTTTGGGTAGATGATTGTTTTTGAGGTCTCTGGCTAGTGGAGTCAACTCGGGGGTTCATAGTTAAGTTAAAATCACCTGCCATCATGAGCATACCCCTAGTCTTCTGAATTATCTTGTCCAGTAAAGGCCTCAGTTTTGAGATCGTAATACCCGGGGGGAGGTAAACGTTCGTCAGTGTTACCTCTATGTCATTAATTTTCCCATGGGCCATTATCAGTCGGCCTTCTGGGTTGGACCAGGTGGTCTCCACCCTAAACGGAGTGTGTGGGGATATAATAATAGCTACCCCCCTTTTCCTACCATCTTTAGAAGATGAATGGAACACCTGCCCCCTACTCAATTTAGCTAATTTACTGTGTTCAACAGGGTTCATATGTGTTTCTTGAAGAAACGTTATATCCGATTTTGACTTTCTAATATAGGCTAATGCCCTGGATCTCTTAATGGGCGTGGCAAGACCCTTGATATTAAGGGACAACAACTTCAACATGCAGGAGTACATTGTGTAAAATCATTGTATCTCTTGGTGTCCGGCTTCCCCGGTCCCCCGAAGAGCCCCTCTTCATAATCAGATGAAGCTTGTGATTGTATTCTGCATTGCATACATTCAGTGACTCTTAGACAGACACAACAATACCAACATAACAAGGAACATAGTTCAACAAGTGACAAGTACATAACGTATCTCCTAATGACCAACTCGGTCAACTAAACTTCTATTGGCACTTCCACCGATCTGGGCTGAGCCCTGATCCGAAGGCAGGTGTATAACCCACCTAAATAGCCCTTGTCTATTCTGGGCCTAAGGTACCAAGGTACCTATGAGGAAAAGGTAAAAAGGGAAAGGTGACAGTCATGGCTAGGTCGCAGGCTCCCCTGGAAGCTATAATGAGCATAGAGGGACCTCCGCCGTACCACTCCCCCCAAACTGCATATATGGGGCCCTCCTCCTCGGTCGTATGTGTAGAGGATTAGTGTCTATAATGCCATTTCAGTTGGCGTTGGGTTCTGGAGTAAAGATAGGTCATTGTGGGCAGGCCGAGGAATGGAATGCTACCAATTTCATCTTCCGAGCATCCACGACCCCCCCTTTGGCCCAGACCATCCCCCACCAGACTTGTCGTGACAAGCCAGGTCCCGAGTCTCACGTGCAGGATTTTTCCTCCCTTCCCCATCCCCCCTAACAATCCCAACACCCATGGAGCGACCAGGTTCAGGACGATTCTACATATTAACTGCTAGTATATGCAGCCATCACTATCTGTTGGTCCGTGCAAACTACCCAGGTCCTGCCCCTCTGAGCGACCAACACACACGGCCATCCAAGTTGGTCCCAAGGCCATTCCTCCCTGTACCCCTGCAGGGTCAGCTGCTACTCTTCCCCAGGTCTAGAGCCAGCAACATCCACCCCAATTCTGTTGGAACACGGGGAGGGTCATCCCAGTGATTCTCCCTTCCCCTGCCTATCAGACCGATCCTACCCTCGTCCCCCCCCCCCCGAAGAGACCCTGGAATCGAATGATATCTCACAGTGTGCGGCCTAGTTAAAATCACAACCTCCCCCTCTCAGCAGTACCCCATGCGACATGCAGCTGCTCGAGGTTGCGTATGTCCGCCTGTATGGAGATTACCACCCCGCTGTCCCGAATATCTCCGGAGACCTGGGCAGCTGCACCGTTCAAAGACCACCATCAAGTCCGGGATCTTACATCTTTCCAGCACTCACCCTCGCCCCATTAACCCCTATCCTTATATCTCCAAAACCTTCATTCTTTTATGCCCCCGTATCCTACCCAAATCCCGACGCAATAAGCACAGACAAAAATTCAACTATGACAGGGTCTAGCCATTATAGTAATATTTATATTTAACTTTATATTTAGCTTTAAATTTAATGATCAGATTCCACGTTAATACTTGCAGACAGTTCAGGTGTTGGGTATTGGCCCAGCACTCTCTAATGAGTCACTAGGTTTAGATGTCAGGGTGTTAACGATTAGTTGTATAGACTCTCTGCCCTGGCGACGTCTGGAGTCCCATTGGCCTGCATTCCATACTTTCTGGGCCAATTTAGAGGCAGGGGTGGTGGCGGCTCCTAATCGCTGTTGGGGTATCTCTGTTTTCTTCGATTTGAGTTCAGTGATTGCTGCAGCTGCACTATCAAACGTGCGGGGTCCTTCCTTAAAGTGGATCATAATTCTTGAGGGATAGAGTGTCCTAAAGCGCACTCCTATCGCTTTAAGTGCCTTCATGACCGGGATGTAGGCCCTCCTGCGGGCCATTACTTCTGGTGCAAAGTCATTTTCAAAAAACAACCTGTGTGTTCCGTAGAGGACAGTTCCCTTTCTCCAGGCCGTATGTAATACCATTTCCTTTTCTTGATGTCTGAGAAATTTTATTAGTAGAGTGCGGGGTCGGGCTCCCTCAGCAGGCCTGGGGCCGAGCGTACGGTGCACCCTTTCCATTTCTAACGATATCTCTTCTGGAAGGATTAACACTTCCCTCAGCAGCTTTTGAATAAAGGGGATAACTTCAGTGCCTTCCGATCCCTCCGGGAGCACCGAAAGTCGGATGTTATTCCGACGGCTCCTACTCTCAGCGTCTTCAGCACGCTCTTGGAGATTTCTTAATTGTGCATGCAGCTGAACAATAGCCCGCTCAGTTTCCCCGACTCTCTGATCTGTGGCGGTTAGTTGCTCCTCATATTCATCCTGCCTCTTCTCGAGCTTACCCACATCAGTACGAAGGGCTGAGACCGTTGCCCGCATTTCTTTTCGAAAGTCCCGGATTTCTGAGAGCATTTGGGCCATCTGTCTCTGCAAGATAGAGAGCGGGACCCGGTCGGCCTGTTTTTTGTCCTGGCGGGAGGCCGAAGATGCCCGAAAGTCCCCGCTTTCCGAATCTTTTTCTTGGGATCTCTCTCCATCCATACGTTTGGGAGAGCCACGAACGGAGTCGCCTCTTTTTTTAGGCATTTTACTACCTCTGGCTTACAGTTGGATTCTTCTTAATTACTTTTTAGCTTTTAAAATCGAGGTATTTTACTCTTTTCTGAAGGGAGCCTCGCTACCCTAGCTGTTACCTAGTGCATGACGTCATCGGAAGTCTACCTAGAATTCCAATGTTTTATATACTGCCTAAAATCTACAAAGACACCCCCCCCCCCGCAGGCCAATAATTTTAGGCATTGATTCATTAACATACAATCTTTGCAAATTCATTGATTTCTTTCTAAAACTCTGTGTACGGGAAATACCATCCTGTTTAAGGGACACAATGGATCTGCTGGATAAATTCAAAGATTTTAAATGGAACAACAACTGTGTGTGGCTAGGTGTGGATGCAAAATCCCGATATGCTTCCATAGTGCATAAATAAGGTATACAGGCTTGTGATCTTTTTTTGCATAACTGTCCCCTTCACTCAGTTACCCTGACTGATTTTCTGGTAAAGGAATTTGTTTTGACACATAATTATTTTGAATCCAACAGCAATTTTTACCTTCAAACCAGAGGAACTGTAATGGGGGCCACAATAGCCCCCTCTTATGCAAATTTACTGTTGGGTTCTTGGGAGAAATTCCTTATACACAAGCGGGGACCTCACAGATCACACTGACAATGTGGTTTGTTTATGGGAAGGCACAGTGGAACAGGCTGATGAATCTGAAAATTGGTCAAATATTAATGAGTTTGGCTTGCGATTTACAGCAAACATTGACATTAACAGATTGAATGGTTTGGATGGTACTCTTTCAGCCACAACAGGTAAAACTGTGGAAATTAAATCATTTAGAAAGACAACAGGTATAAATGCAGTTTTACATGCAGATAGTTCACACCCCAGATCCCTTATCAAATCAATCCCCTATGATCACTTTATTAGATTAAAATGGAACTGTTCAAACGTAGAAACATTCATAGAACAGGCTGAGGAATTAAAAACCCATTTTAGAAACAAGGGTTATGAAGAAAGTGACATAGAGGATGGGTACCGGAGAGAACAGGATTTAGAGGGATCCCAATTGATAAAACCAAAAGAAAAAAATCAAAATGATGACAAAATTTGTTTTGTCACTGATTTTTGCAACATAGTAGGATAGATTGAAGCTGTCGTTACAAAATATTGGCTAATTTTGACAAGTGACTTCAGACGCAAATCTGTGATGAGGAAGGTTCCATGAATTTCCTATAAAAAAGCTCCAAATTGCCGGCCTGGTGGCGCTGAGAGTTGAGGTGCTAGACACTACGCTGGCGACCTGGGTTCAGGAGCAAGCCTGGGTTGTCGGGGGGGAAGGGAGGGAGCAGAACTGAGCAGCCACGAGGCAGTTCTCCCTTCCTGGGGAGGGACCTTGTTGCCCCCACAGCATAACTTCCCACAGGTGGAGGCCTGACAGTAGTGCAGGTCAACTGCGGCACGAATAGAGCGGGCACTGCAGAACCATGGCATGCACGTGCCTCCACACTCATATGCCCTCGGCCGTTGCATGGGTAGGAGAACAATTTATTTATTTTATTTATTTAGCTTTTGTTAACTGGGTAAGTGCACTAGCCATAAAATGACTATTTTCAGGCACGACCCGGGAGAGTACAGACATGCAGAAACTTAACAGGATAACAAATTATAAGTGCTTTACATACAATGAGTTAAAGTGGATACAATACATCAGAGACATACAGAGTAGACCATTCATAAGTTCATAGATGCCTACCTATGCAATGAATAGAGAGGACCTTGGACAATAAATTATCAGGTGACATATCATATGAACAGAACAAGGTACACAAAAACAAAAACAGGTACTACAAAAGGAAGAAATAACCATTGAGAGCAGGGGGTGTCATTAAGGAAAAGGTCGGTAAGTGAGGAAGAAGGGAGCAAGCCATGAAATTAGATTATATGAGAGTATGTAAGTGTAAGGGAGATGCCTGCAGTGCAAAATTGTATATGGGCAGGGAAAGGGAGCCGGGACAGGCTGAGGCAGTAAGAGGGTTATACAGAGGCGAGGAAATACTATTGTATGGCCAGAGACAACAGTGGAGCTGGCGGGCTCCATGAGGTCCCAGTGGCATTCCCAGTGATAGGGACGCCAGTTGGGAATGGATGTGAGCCTCCCCCGGGGGGGACAGGAGCCTTACCTGCCAGCTCCCCGAAACTGGCATCAAAAAATGTAGATTTAAAAAAAGCTCCAGGTACAGGCGACCAAACCGTACTCAGCCAGTTTCATAATACATCAAGTCATCCACTGACCAAAATGGCTACCAAATAAACCGTCAGGGACGTTTAAGTTTGGAAATGTAGCGCACGTAAAAGCTGTAATCAAGCTAAGGAATTTAAATTACAGAATGGGGATGTTTCTGTTGACATACTTGAGTTCATTACATGCAGTACAGAAGTCATAGTATGTGCTCTTTAGTGCCTATGCTAAAAAAATCTGTGTTGGAAACACAGTCGGAACAGTATGGCAGAGAATTCAGAAGCATGTCACGGATATAATTAACTGAAAGACTGACACACCAATGGGGGAACATCTTGTCTGTTTCCATAATGGTAATCTGGATCTTATGGGCATAGAACATATTAAATTGGATTGCAACGGGGATGACAGACAGAAAAAATTACTCCAATGGTAGAGTTTGGGGATTTTTCATTTGGGATCACTCTCACCATGAGGTCACAATCAAAAATGGGGTTTAAAACCATATATTTAAAGAATAAAGGTAGAACAGTACAGAATGCACAAGATGTATCTAGGGGCTTCAAAATGTTCATTTTTAATTTACATCTGTTTAATCCTCCTTTTTTGTCTTTGTTTATTGTTTTAAAATCTGCAGTTCTGCAATGACAGAATTCAAACTGACTCCTGAAAATGACTAGACATGTGTACTATGAGATCAGAAATCCAGTACTAAACTATCACTACCTTCAGGCTAAAAATGCAGCTGCATCTTTTTTTTCTCAACTTTCTTTCCTCCCGTCGCCTCTCGCAAGGGCCCCATTGGTCACCCCACCTTATCCTGCCCTGCTGTGATCCCCTCTACTGGAGATTCTGTTTCCACAACCCACCAGCGGCACACCTACCTGGCACTCTTCAGTCTACCCCCCAAGGCGTGGTCACCTTTCTGTGCCATGGCGATCTTCCATTCATTCAATCTAGTGCCAAAGCGGGCGGAGGTGAAGGAGGGAGGCAGTCAGGTCCTGAAGAGGAAGATCCAGCGTGGGCGTGGTGGCGGAGTGATATCTTCCTCCTGGTGAAAGGGGTGTTTCCTTTTTACGTGATCCCCCCACAGGCACAGATGTGCAATGACATCCAATGTGGGTACAAGTGCGCTTCCGCACTCCTCCCGTGGAAATCCACTGTAACCTCTCCCGATACCTTATGTGGCCTGGACTGTTGCACAGCATGCCTCCGCGTGGAGTCACTGCTACTAGGGATCCACAACCCACCTCTGCCCAAGAGAAGAGAGCTGTCCATCGGATGCTTGATCCGTGCTTCCCTGGCCAACCCCTGGCAACCCGAGCTTGCTCCCGACCCCAGGTCGCCAGCGTGGTAAGAGGCAAGGCACCAGCGCCTCAGCCCTCTACACCACCGGGCCGGCTAATGCAGCTGTATCTTTGAAACAATGATTTAAATGAGATTTGTAAGTGGCTAGTTTGTGCACGTCACAGTTTTTACAGTCTGACACTGAGAGTTCACTCCCAAATTCGGGCACACACCAGCAAAGCAGAGAAGTAACTCCAACCTCTTTTGTAATATTTCAGTTTATTTTATTGAATAAACAAATAGATGACTGCACCACATTTGTGGGTATATGCTTGACACACTTCGGATCAAGTAGATCCTTTATCAAGAGCTGCTATACCAGGATTAAAACCACACATAAATACAAATCATTAACTGCCACACCAGGGATATCCCAATTGCACTGTTTGAATTCATTGCATAGAATATCCCACATGTCAGAAAAACAATAAAGAGAATAATTAAAAGCTGTCACCAATAAATATGTAAAAAGTGTTATTCACACAACCACCTGGTGTAAAATCTATTCATAAAACAAATATATTTATAATATAAAAATAAGGGGAAGGGGACGGGAATATAATCATCTCATGTCAGTATAAAATGTAAGCACATAAAGCTCTGTTCTCAGTTAATGAACATATATACCAACAAATTGTTTATAGCATAAGGTCAGATAACTAGTCACCAAAACAGATATATCTATCATTCAAAAATAGTTTCAAGCTGCTCCAGTGGCGTAGAGGGTTGAGGTGCGGGTGCCTTACCGTGAGCCACCCTGGCGACCCGGGTTTGGGAATGGACTCGGGACACCGGGGGCTGGCAGGGGAAGGAGAGGATTGAGTGTCCATAGGACTGCTCTCCTCTCCTGGGGGGTAGTGGGCCAGCGTCGCTCTGCAGTGGTCTCTGGTGGAGACCAGGAGTTCTGCAGAAGCACACAGGAGGGAACAGCGTAGAAAAGTGGAAAATCCGCTTCGCAACCGACCAGATGATGGCTGCCGGTCCACCACTGCCACCGATGCCCTGAAGGAGTCCCTCTACCTCAGCAGCACCCTGGGGCCAAGTATGTGCTGGTTACTCCTCCTGGTGCCTTCCCCCTCGGAGGAGTGGGACCCACCTGGCCAAGGGTTATGTCCGGATTACCCTAGGGGCGGCTGAGATATGAGGTTGGCAGGCTCAGGAAGGGAGAGACAGAGCAGCTGGGACCTAGGCAGCCCGAAGGAGTCGTGGGTCGCAAGGCACAAGGGGAGAAAATAAATAATACAAAAAAAAATAGTTTCAGGTCAAAACCTGTATTGAGACCTGGCTTTTCATAGCACGCAGTTTGATAACCCAAAAGGATTCTCTCTTTAGCAGCAGATTATTGACATCACCACCTCTCAGATTTCTATTTATCAATAATCATGAACTGTACTTTGTGTTCATCTTTATTTTCAGATTCATTGATAGGTACAGCAATAGTATATAAAGGGTCTTTTCTTTCTATTGCCCTCATATGTTCACCAAGGCACTGTTTGAAGGGCCGTTTTGTTTCTTCTTCTACGTAGAAAGCTGTACAGCTGCACTCTGCTAAGTATATAACCCCTGTTATATTGTAAGTAGCGAGTTGCCTGATGCTGAATTCTTTGTTAACTTTTGCACATGTAAAAGTGTTTCCATTTCTTACAGAGTCACAATACAAACAGTTCCTGCATCTAAGAAAACCCTTTGTTTCATCTAACCAAGTGCGTTCTTTCTCGTCTACAAAATGACTATGGACAAGTTTGTCTTTTAATGTTGCTACTCTGCAGTATTACATTCTAGGAAAAGTCCTGGATAAATCTTTCAGGGCTGGATCTCCCACCAAGACATTCCAGTGTTTGTTATTAATCTGTCTAACCTGTGATGCTTGCGTTTAAAAGGTGGTAACAACGTTAATACCGGCATATCGCTCCTTTCTGTAACAGCCACGTCTCTCTTGTCCTGTAGCAGTGCATATCTATCTGCATGGTCTGCAGTGTGTCTCACTTCTTGTACATTTACATTACTGTAGCCCCTTTCTTGTAGCCTGGTTGTCCGAGTATTAATTTCCTCCCTGTATTCTGCATCAGTGTTACAGTTCCGTTGGGTATGAAGAAACTGTCCATTTGGGATGTTACATCTGATGTGCGGTGGATGGCAACTGGATGAGATCGGTAGTCTGCTGCCATCTACTTCCTTCCTGTACAGTCCTCCCTTAGTTTTTCACTTAAAGAGACACTGAGGTAATTTACACTACTAATGTTGCTTTTGATAAAGGATCTACTTGATCTAAAATGTGTCAAGCATATACCCACAATTGTGGTACCGTCGTCTGTTTGTTTATTCAATATAATGAACAGAAATATTACAAAAGAGGTTGGAGTTACTGTACTTCTCTACTTTGCTGGTGAGTGCCCGAATTTTGGAGTGAATTGTGTGATGTATTCTTCATGAGCACAACCACCCCAGTGCACACTCTTTGGACTTGTGTTTCTGACACTGAGAGTTACAGGTTCAAGCTCTGGTATACTTGCTGAAGCTATTTGGTTTTCTACGGCTAACAAAATCAAAAGATGGATGACATGGCAAGCTGATATTAAAATGGGACTAGTGAACTGATCATTTATAAAATTCTGTTTCTGGTATTTTTATATTCTCAGGAGTGTTTTTCAATCTAGGTCTCTCCCTAAGTGTCAAAGCGCCGGGGCGACTGGTATAGTACAATTATTTTTTGCTTCACCAACACACTTGTGATCTTGCATTTATTAAATAAAAGTTTTTCCATTTTGCATATATGGTGTGTCAGTAATGCATTTATTTGAGTGCAGGGGCTACTTGGAACTGATTCCTTTAATGGTATCTGTATGATGGGGTGTATCACTTTAAGGTGATCTATTTGGAGGAGTGCATCCATTTAGTGGGACCTGTATAGAGAGGGTGCATTAGTTTAAAGGGGCATGTTAAGATGGCTGAATCACTGTAATGGTACGTGTTTGGAGCAGTACATCCCTTTAATAGGGCCTGTATGGAGGGGTGTGCCACTTTACTGGGACCTATATGAAGGGGTACATCATTTTAATAGGACTTGTATGGCAGGGAGCTGCCTTTTAATGGAATTTGTATGGACAGGTGCTGCCCTTTAACAGGACCTGTATGGACAGTTGCATCCCTTTAACAGGGCCTGTATGGAGGGGTGAATCCCTTTAATGGGGCCTGTATAGTGGAATGTAACCCTTTTAATGGGGCCTGTATGGAAGGGTGTATCCCTGAAACAGGATCTGTATGGAGAGGTGTTTTACTTTAACAGAACCTATATTGATGGGTGCATCCCTTTAATGGGGCCTGTATGTAGGGGTGCATCCCTTTAATGGGGCCTGTATGGAGGGGGAGTATCCCTTTAATAGGGACTGTATGGAGGGGTACGTCCCTTTAACATGGCCTGTACAGAGGGGTGCATCACTTTGTGCATCAGTTTAAGGGGACCTGTTTGGAGGAATGCACACTGTAGTGGGACATGTGTGGAGCGTTACATCCCTTTAACAGGGTCTGTATGGAGGGTGTGTGTCACCAACTGGATATGTATGAAGAGGCGCACCTCTTTAGTGGTACCTGTAAAGAGGGGTGCGTCAGTTTAAGGGGACCTGTTTGCAAGACTGCATCACCATTATGGGACCTGTATGGTGAGGAACATCCTTTAACAGGGTCTGTATGGAGGGGGTTTCACTTCAACAGGATCTGTATGGAGGGGTACATCACTTTAATGGGACAAAACTTCACAAAATAAGTACCACGTCCATGAAGAAAAAATGTCCAAGTACACAGAAATAAACTGCAAGCAAGCATGTCATTTTATTTCGGCAGAGCTCCACATTACAGTGGCATTATTCCTTGCTGCTTCGGGTCTTCACGTGATCCTTCATCAGGGGGTGCATCACTTTAATGGGACCTGTATGGAGGGGGTACATCCCTTTGACAGGACCTGTATGGAGGGGTGCATCCCTTTAATGGTCCTGTATGGAGGGGTGCATCCCTTTAATGGGACCTGTATGGAGGGGTACATCACTTTAATCGGACCTCTATGGAGGGGTACATCACTTTAATGGGACCTGTATGGAGGGGGTGCATCACTTTAATGGGACCTGTATGGAGGGGTGCATCCCTTTAATGGGTCCTGTATGGGGGGTACATCCCTTTAACAGGACCTGTATGGAGGGGTGCATCCCTTTAATGGGTCCTGTATGGAGGGGGTACATCCCTTTAACAGGACCTGTATGGAGGGGTGCATCACTTTAATGGGACCTGTATGGAGGGGGTACATCACTTTAATGGGACCTGTATGGAGGTGGTGCATCACTTTAATGGGACCTGTATGGAGGGGTGTATCCCATTAATGGGACCTGTATGGAGGGAGTACATCCCTTTAACAGGACCTGTACGGAGAGGTGCATCACTTTAATGGGACCTGTATGGAGGGGGTGCATCACTTTAATGGGACCTGTATGGAGGGGGTACATCCCTTTAACAGGGCCTTTATGGAGAGGTGCATCACTTTAGTGGGACCTGTATGGAGGGGGTGCAGCAGTTTAAAGGGACCTGTTTGCAGGGCTGCATCACTGTAAAGGGACCTGCATGGAGGGGTGCATCCCTTTAATGGGACCTATATGGAAGGGTGCTTCAGTTTAAGGGGACCTGTTTGCAGGGCTGCATCACTGTAAAGGGACCTGTATGGAGGGGTACATCTCTTTATCAGGGCCTGCATGGAGGGGTGCATCCCTTTAATGGTACCTATATGGAAGGGTGCCTCAGTTTAAGGGGACCTGTTTGCAGGGCTGCATCACTGTAAAGGGACCTGTATGGAGGGGTGCATCCCTTTAACAGGACCTGCATGGAGGGGTGAATCCCTTTAATGGTACCTATATGGAAGGGTGCCTCACTTTAATGGGACCTGTTTGCAGGGCTGCATCACTGTAAAGGGATCTGTATGGAGGGGTGCATCCCTTTAACAGGACCTGCATAGAGGGGTGCATCCCTTTAATGGTACCTATATGGAAGGGTGCCTCAGTTTAAGGGGACCTGTTTGCAGGGCTGCATCAATGTAATGGGAACTGTATGGAGGGGTGCATCCCTTTATCAGGGCCTGCATGCAGGGGTACTTGTGTTAAAATTTGAGCTGCAGAGTTTTGTGCAGTTCTAGAACCACAGTTCAAAAATCTGTTTCAGCTATGGAACACTTCTGCATTTTGTTTGTGACCTTTTGCAGGTTTTGCTAAAACAAACCAGTTTAATTCTATAGTACATCCATCAGCAAAAACATGTTTACATTGTTTTTAACCAGGATGGCCCAGCTGACACGCAATATCACGTTTTCAGTGGCCTTGTGTGTTTTATCCATTTTCACAACTGTGTGGGATGAACCACTGAGATATTAAATAACTGGATTCAGGTCACAACCTGTAGTATGTCACTATGACAGGAAGGATTTGAACCTGGGTCTTATGGTTTGCAAGCCTGTGCTCGTGTTATACAGCCAGAGTTCATCAGTGTTCCAGGGCACACTCTGCAGTTTTGGCAGTTCACTGAGCAGCCTTTTACCGCTACAAAGCTTTATTTTATTCCAATTGCATTGAGGGTTTTTTCAGTGAATAACTGACCTGGTTAATATTAAATGTGGTGCAGACTGGTGCTCATGTTTGTAAATGTTCATGTTCTTCCTTATAAATAAATTGCAACCACAAGCTGCCTTTAGCTTTGTGGGTCTATTGACATTATGCTGCTCTAGCCTTGGAACCAAAATAATTGGCCAAATACATAAATCTAACATTTTATAATGAGCAGACTTTAGAAATAATTGCATATAGAATGACAGTTTCTACAAAGGCCCAGATATTCAGACTGCGCCAGGCAGTGGCGCAAGCCTGGGTGCAGCACAACTGTGATGCGCTGGGGCCAGGTCCAGGTGATATTCAACGGGGATGCGCCAGGGCACAGCACCGCTGAATATGGCAGGGAAGACACAACATGTTGGCGCAGATGGCGCAGTGGCACCGCGCGCCAGCACGTCACAGATAGGGAGCAAGAGGATGCGCCAGCGCAAGTGCAGTTGCACTAGGTGCATCACCCACGATATTCAGCAGGGGGCATGCAAATGAGGCCATACTATATGCAAGGCACAGATGGGGCCATTTGCATGTCACTATGGCCCATTTGCATGCCTTGCGCAGGGCAGCCCCGTGACTTGCGCCAGGCACCCTGCACAGCATGACATGAGCTGTGGGTATTCCGGGGCATCCCCTGTCCCATAGCCGCGATCGCGCAGTAGATGTATACAAGGAAATCAGTGGTAGTCTAGTGGCCCCCCAGTCCCCGATACCTCGATAAATAGTATACATAACCATCCCAGATGGTCTAGTGGCCCCCTTCCCACCCAATTCCCCGATATATGGTACTATGACCATCCCTGGTGGTCTAGTGGAACCCCCCCCCCGCCCGTTGCCACGATTGCGGTAAATGTAAAGTACGACAGTCCCTGGTAGTCTAGAGGACATCCCTTCCTCCCGAGTCCCCGATCGTGGTTCAATGCCCACACGAACATCCCTGGTGATCCAGTGGCACCCACACAGGACCCTTGCCCACCCTGCTCTCCCCCATCATTGGTGGGCAGCTGCATCACCGACACCGCCGAATAACAGGTACAGTATGAGCTGTAAGCCCATTGGTGCCCTGGTGGGACCAATGGGTAGCAGAGGGTACATTACTAGACAGTCTCAAATATGTGAATGAATCATTCACACATTGGGACTGTCTAGTACAGTATGCCTTACAGCCCATACTGTACCTGTCATTCAACGGGCAGCCAGCCAGGCGGTATGCGGGAGGGGATGCAGTCCCCGCCGATGACGGGGGGAACGGGGTGGGCAAGGAGTCCTGTGGGTGGGAGGTGGGGCTGCCACTGGATCACTAGGGACGCTATGGGGTGTTGAACCGCTGATCGGGACTCGGAGGAGGGGGTCCACTAGACTACCAGGGAATGTTGCAATTACATATACCGCGATCACGGCAATGGGCGGGGTTCCACTAGACCACCAGGAGACGGTCATAGTAACATATACTGCGGAATCAGGGACTCGGGTGGGAGGGGGGACCACTAGACCACCAGGGATGGTCATATATAATATGTATCAGGGAAACGGGGACTTGGGGGGGGCCACTAGACTACCAGGGATTTTGTTTTATACATATACCGCGTGATCGCGGCTGCGGGCGTGGGGGAGTCAGGGTTCAGTGTGTGCTTGTGGACGGTGTTCTGGGTTGGCAGGTGGCCACCCATGGCTGGGCTGCTGTGTTGCACCCTGCAATACTGCAGCCCACCTTTGGGTGGCCGGGAGATGTGCCTACTCTGCAAGGGCTCACCTTTGAGCCCCCCTATGCGGCGCAATGCAGGGTTGCACCAGCATATGCGTTGCACCTCCCGGGCTGAATATCGGGATGTGCTGCATATGCATGGGTATGCCCTCTGCATCTGCGCTGCATGCCATTACATTGCGCCCCAGCACATCGGGAGTTGCGCTGCACCGGGCAGCCTTTTCAATATCCTGCCGGGGCGCAATGTGGGGTTGCGAATATCTGGGCCAAAGTATACATGATTTATGTGTTAGAAAAAATTTCATAGACAATAAGCTCCCTACATCTGCAGGGCATTTCTCACCCAGTAAATTATCTTAAAGCAGCATTTTATGTTAGATGCTTTATAAAACAACACTGCTTTTTTTGATTCAGTATGGTAGGGACTAGGCTCCGTTACTAAATTTGTGCTACTCTAGGCAAAACTAGCTAAGCTTAAGTAGTCAGTTTTTCCTTAGTTTTTTTCTTCAGATCCTATTTATAGAAGGCTCCAACCTGCCCCTGCTGACTCTAGACCAAGCGTGGTAGAAGGCTATCTATGCAATATGGAGGTTTGCTCTCCAGTGCGGTGGTGCCTTGTCCAATTTCAGTCAATTCAATCAACTTTGTGGTACACCACTCACCTCCCCCTTGGGCCATGAAACTTATGGCTCCATTTCTACATTTTATGACAAATGTCTTAGTTTTCCATTTATTAAGGAGTGCAAAACCCTGCAGAATACATGTTGTGGCAACCACAACACTGACCTAATGTTTTGCACCTCAGTGGAAAAGATTTCTATAAACTGTGAGTGGCGGCCATCTTTAATGACTTGAGTCATTAATTACAAAATTAGTTATAAATGCTGTTTTAATACTATGAGAGGGGATTAAACATATACTGATGGTAAATCTAAAGATGTCAGAAATGCTTTTTAGCTAAAAGCCTGTATGATGACAGGGCTCTCCAGATCTATGGGATGCCTGTATTTTACAGGAATTTGGAGCCATCTACAGGGAAGCAGTTCCCATAGATGTGTGTGGGTTATACAAGAAAATAGAGCAATTTAGTTTCCATAGGAAATAATGTAATCTACAGGAAAACACAGGACAATTGCCCTAGAGTTGCAGGGACAATGCCAAATCAGTCTGGGAGCACTGTACCCTTTTGCCAATCAACAAATGATGCTTTGGCTGTTTATTTCAATGCAGTGCTCTGACTGGAATGCCCAACCCATTAGAATTTATGTATGTATGTATTTATTTATGTCTTTGGTAACTCCTAGCTTCAAGTTAACTCTGCGTATGGCGTTGGCGACGTGTTCGGGGAAAGTAGTGGAGGGGACGTTTGCATGTAACTTGTCGCTGTGGTAAAGAACAAGGTCATCTACATAGAGGAGTGGCTCACAGGATAGACTCTCAGCCGGGAGAGCATTTATAAAAATGGAAAATAGTAGGGGGCCAAGTATAGAGCCTTGGGGGACCCCGTGCATGCACAAATGCTGCATACCCCCATTCTGATGTCATCAAACATTGTTAAACTGCCCTCCTATTGGTTGAAAAGTTCCAAGGAAACTAACTAAAATTGGAATTTTCAAGACGAAATAAGCTGACCTTTAGATAACATGTGATCCAGAGGTCAGCTATGTCTCATGGTAAGACACATTGGGCCTGATATTCAAAGGTTAATGCCCATGCTAACATAGTTAGTGCGGGTGCTATTCTGAGTTTGCACAAGTGCTCCTGGCCAGGCAATATTCAGAGGCCCTGTAACCACCCTTCTACGCTAGCAGTGCTAAAGCACTAAAATACTGCTGCATCTATGCAAATAAGGGGGGGCCCTCTTGCATACTGGCGCAGCTGTATATTCAAAGGTTTGCAGCTGCAGTAAGCAGCCCCCCCAAGCAGCGCTATATACAGCTGCTGAAAACTAAATACTATTGGGGCACTAAACCCACGCACCCACCGCCCGAAGGCAGAGTGGCAGTACAGCAGCTGCCTGCCCCCGATCTTCCAATAACACTGATAATATCAAGCTCTGGTGTCCAATGGTCCCCCCTCCAATGATCTCCCATTCACACTGACAATACCAATCCCTGGTGTCCAGTGACCACCCCCCATCACCTCTGTTGTTTGCCTTATATAACTTTCTATTACAGTTTCAAAACAATCCCTATACATATAAATATTAGAAACGTAAATAAACATCAAATATAATTGAAACCAATTTGAATAAATTCATATAGAAACATAGACTTTGACGGCAGATAAGGACCGCTTGGCCCACCTAGTCTGCCCATTTCCCTACCTACAGGATAAGCTGCAGATCCTAGTTAACCAACAGCCTATTTCTTCCTACCCCCCACAAAAATCGCCTTATGTCTGTCCCATGCATTCTTGAATTTTCCCACCGTTTTAGATCCCACAACCTCCTCAGGAAGGCTGTCCCATTTATCCACCACCCTCTCTGTGAAAAAATACTTCCTCACATTGCCCCTGAACCGCTCCCCCTCTATCTTCAAATTGTATCCCCTTGTTCTTGCACATCTTTTTTTCTGAAAGATGCTACCCTCTTGGACTTTGTTGATTCCATTGAGATACTTAAAAGTTTCTATCATGTCCCCCCTCTCCCTTCTTTCCTCAAGGGTACACATATTAAGCTCCTTTAGTCTCTCCTCATACGGCTTCTCTTGCAGACCCTGCACCACTTTAGTTGCCCTCCTCTGGACTGCCTCTATCCTATGTCCTTGCGGAGATGGGGTCTCCAGAACTGGACGCAGTACTCCAGATGGGGTCTCACCAACTGTCGGTACACAGGGATAACAACTTCCTATTTTCTGCTGGTGGTGCCTCTTCCTATACTTCCCACTATCCCCCCAGCCCTCCCTACTGCCTTCTCACATTGCTTGCTAACCTTAAGGTCATCTGATATGATTACCCCCAGGTCACTTTCCATTTTTGTTGTTGTTACTACCTCCCTCCCCCCATTGTGTAATCTTCCCCTGGGTTTTTGTTTCCCAGGTGCATTATTTTGCACTTCTTTGCATTGGATCCAAGCTGCCATACTTCTGACCATTCCTCCAACCTTGCCAAGTCCCTTCTCATCCTTTCCGTGCCTCCTTGTGTATCAACCCTGTTGCAGATCTTTGTGTCATCTGCAAAGAAGCATACTTTTCCTTCCAGTCCCTCTGCAATGCCACTTATAAAGACATTAAAAAGGACTGGACCCAGTACTGAACCCTGTGGTACCCCACTAGTAACCCCTCTTTCTTCAGAATGGACTCCATTTACAATTACCTTCTGTGTCCTGTTATCCAGCCAATATTTTACCCAGGGTACCACCTTGGGACCACTCCCAGGCTGGTTAATTTGACTATTAATCTTTTGTGTGGGACTGTGTCAAATGCCTTGCTAAAGTCTAGGTAGGCCATGTCCACAGCCCCTCCCTGGTCTACTACTTTGGTCACCCAGTCAAATAAATCAATTAGATTCGTCTGACATGACCTTCCCGCTGTGAACCCATGCTGCCTTGGGTTCTGTGCCCCACTGGCCTCTAGGTACTCAAGGAGAGCTGACTAGTCATTAACCTCAAAAAAACGAAGGCAATGCTCTTTGCCCACCACCAGAACAAAGCCAGAAACAACCCCCTCCAAATCCTCCCCAGCACTCGTCAACCACTTGAACAAGTTTACTCTTACAAATACCTTGGGATCACCTTTGACTCGGCCCTCACCTTTCATGCCCACATTTCAGTCCTTGTTTCCACCGCCAACGCCCGTCTTGGCATCCTCTACCGTCACAAGGACTGCCTCCCACCTGATGCCCTCAGACTTGCCATTATGTCCTCAGTAATGTCCCTTGTCGATCACGGCCTTCCAGTCTACGGTGCTGCTGACTCCACAGCCCTCAACAAGCTTCAACTCACCCTAAACAAGGCTTGCAGACTAGTGACCAATGCCCCTAGGCTCACCCACACTTGTCAGCGCTATGACATGGCCAAACTCCTTAGCCTCAATGAATGCCTCCACTACCAAACTTGCCTACTAACTAAGAAGATTCTACTCATGCTCTTGCCCCCTGGGGTTTCTGCCTCCATCCAACTTACACCTTCCAGAGTCACTACCCGAACCACCGACAAGGTCACCCTACTGGTACCCAGAACTAGGACCACCCAGGCACAGAGGTCGTTCAGCTACAGAGCCTTGTCCTAGTTCAACTCGCTCCCTGCAGCCATCTCCACTACCACCAAAATTGCCCCCTTCAAAACTGCCCTACGGAACCAATTGTTCAACACCCGCTGCTGCACCTGTCGCTAAGAGATGCTCTGCTGCTCTCAAAACACTACTGACATAGCCCTCTGGGCTGAACTACCCCTCACCCCACCCCACCCTCTCCCCCATGGCCTCCCTCTCTACTGCCAGTACCTGCTGGTACCAACCTGTCAAGTCTGAAATGTTTTTTAATTACTCTTTGAGTTCAAGCAACTATTTAAAACTATGTTATTCTGTATGATTGTATTCTGTACGTATGTTGACTACAATAAATCAATAAATAAATAAATAAACAATTCTTTCCTTCAGAAGTGATTCCATCACTTTCCCCACCACAGACGTCAAACTGACAGGTCTGTAGTTTCCTGCCCCTGTCTTGGTCCCACTTTTGTGAAGGGGAATCACATGCGCCTTCCTCCAGTCCTCAGGTACCACACCACCCTACCATGACTTGTTAAAAAGTGTAGTCAGTGGTTTCACAGATTCTCCCCTTAATTCTTTTAGAATTCTGGGGTGAATTCTGTCAGGCCCCATTGCTTTGTTCACCTTCAGTTTTAGGAGTTCTTTCAGAACCCTTTCTTCTGTGAAAGGACTGGGACTGACCCCCCTATCCAGAGTGCTTCTGTTAACTGGACAAATACGCAGTTCGTAACATAAAGTTGCATGTCATTTCAACATCTGTCTTCTTGCACAATAAAAACAAACAATATTATAGTTATCTTCTAAGAAGGAATAAAGAAGGACTAGAATACACATCACAGGTTCTAAGAATGTAAACACTGCCTTGGTGAGCCAGTGGTACCCCTCACACCTGTGCGTCCATTCAATCCCTTTATAATATTGTGGTGGTCCCCCCCAAACAGTTCTCCATCCGACCTGCCTGCTCACACCCCACCTCCCCACATTCCCCCTTACCTGTGGGTCCATTCTCCGACAGCTCAATATGGCTACTGGTGCAGCCCTCCTCTCACCTCCGTGGCCGGCCGCCATATGAGTTGTCAATTAGCATATGTACTGTAGACAGCTGTCCAGGGAATGCTCCTGGCGAATGACCCAGCAGAACAACTATCTTCTGAACTCCCCAGACGGCCCACTCTGGGTGTGTGACACATTTGCTTCACTAACAGATGAGAGGGCGGATGCCAACATTAGACCACTCCAATTGGACCCCACATCACTAGGGGCAGTTTTGCAGCAGAAAGAGGCACCCTCCAACAGCTGCTCTAGCCACTGTTGGTTACCAGGGCACAGGTGGGGTACAACAGCTGGCAGCTAGCGCACTGATATATTGTTGCTATGGGGAAAGCTTTGCACCATATGGGGCACCAACTGGGGCGCAGCATTTTGAGCCACCACTGGTACCCTCCCTCCTCGGGCAGGAGGTGTTTCAGATGCCAGTAAAATCTCTTACAAACCGCAAGCAGTCAGTGTCTCTAATACAGTGTTTTAAACATTGTCACTATTGTAGTCCATCCGGGTACAGCATCATGTTGGCATGCATACGACAGTGTTTAGCAAGTGGACAGCCAGCAATCAGGATAAATGCCAGCTACTAATAGCCCACACTGTAGTATGTACGAGCGGCTACAGTATTCCTCTCCGACTAGACCTGGTCTGTGAGCAGCGCATTGTTTTCTGCCATTGCAACAGCTTCCCTTTTACCTCCCTATTGCCCCGCTGCTGGCACACTGCGACGTCTTGCATCCTGCAACCCGAGATATACAGTAAGAGGTAACCGCACCAATAGACAGCCAGTACCAACCCCAGAGGGGTTTTAAATGGGAAGGGATCAGAAACGATTCTGTGTTTTTAACTGTCCCGTCACTCTTCGCTGATGCAAGCACCTGCACAAGAGAGACGTTAAACCCGGTTTCCCTCAGAGTCGCGCAGGCACCTTCCCACGGCAGCGGGACTCCCACAGCACGGCTCGCGCGCGCCCCCCTGGTGTAGTTGGATCGCGCCAGTGCCGCTACCAAAACAAACCGGAGCGGCGAATAAAAGGCTCGCTCTCCGGCTCGTGCGTTGCTTTGAGCTGTGGCGCCGCTGCTGCTCGCGTGCAGCCTTGATCGGACTGGAGCCGCGTGACGAGTGCCTTGCAGTCCCTGCTGGCTGTGCAAGAGTGAGGCTGTCGCTCGGTGGAGTGCAGACTGGTTTGGGAGTCAAGGGAACGTATCCTCGGAAGGTAAGGAGCGCACTCTGGGGCTGTCAGGTTCCATTTGCTGTTGGCTTGACAAGTAGCCAGTGTCGGGGCTGTTACTGTATTTGGGGTGTGCACTGTGCGTTCTGGTGATCCTTGTAGGGCATGCTGGTGCTATTACTGTAGTGCTGGCTAGTTGTACCCTTTTATAATTGGTTCTGCGGGATTACTCCCTCCGCAGTCCTCCGGCTGCTCTCGGCTTGTGAAGTGCTCTAACTTTGATTACTGTTTGATGGGCAGGTTTTCCAAAGGAAGAGTTATTCAGTACATTCACTACTCCAGCATTTCCACGCAGCCCCCTTGCCGGCAGTTCCCAACCCCTTGGAGCACTGCCTGCTGTATTGTTCGAAGCTGGATGTGGCAGAGGAAGTGTTCAGAGTGTGCTGTTGGTAGCTGTGTTGCCTGGGAATTCGAGCACTGGAGCAGGGCATTTCGTTTTAAAGTTGTATACAATGACTGCCCCTCCGGTTCATACAACACCAGACACGCCACAATATGAATCTAACAGGCGCCCCGTAATATAAATCTAACGGTTCAGAGGCTCAGAGAAATTGACAGCCTTTAAAAGCCAACTCTGAATACGTTCTTATTGGGAGGAGGGGGTGCAGTATTAAGATTTCGAGTGCTGTTTAATTACTTGAACCCGGAGCTTTGGGAGCCGGTCCCGGAGTAAGCAGCAGTAGGTCTCGCTCTCATCCTCCATACCTGACACCCCTGAGCAGGTGCAGCACCGTCAGCTACACTTTGATGGACACATTCTGTTGCGAAGTGGGGGTGGGGGGTGCGGGGTGCGGAGAAGGAGGAAGCCCTTGTTCATGTGTGACCAAATCAGAAACATGCGCTCGATATATATATAGATGTCAGGCATTGACCACATAAAACGCTGTGTTTAAAGATGTTTGATGGTGGTGTTTCCTGGCTAATACAGGAGTATAATTCATTTGCATTTTTGATTTGGGCAACAGTGTCTGAACTGAACATTTCCTGGGTATTAATGGCCAGCTGGGGTGTGTGCTGGCCAAGGTACACCCAGCTTGGATGTTAATACCATGGAAATTCCAGGTTGTATAGGCATTACTACAGTTTTAATTCTAATCATTATAGTTTATTGAAGGATTTATTGTATTTAGTAGTTTGTATTTAGTTTGTTGTACTGAGGGTTGCATCCCTTTAACAGGCTTAGTATATAGGGGTACATCCTTATAATGTGACCTGTGTGGAGCGATGCATCAATTTAACAGGACCTTTATGGAGGGGTGTATCATCCCTTTAAAGGGATTTGTATGGTGGGGTGCAGACTTTTAAGGCATTTGTGTAGTGGGGTGTATCCCTTTAAAGATATTTGTACAGAGGGGTGCATCCCTTTAATAGGCCCTGTTTGGTGGGGTGCATCTCTGCTGCAGAACCTGTATGGTGTGGCACATCCCTTTAATGGGACCTGTATGGAGAAGCACATCCCTTTAAATGGACCTTTATGCAGTAGTGCATCTGTCAACAGGATATTTATTTGTATTTTGGATGACTCCTTTGAGCCGAGGGCTCTTTTACAAAAGTTCTACATCAAGGCAATAAGGTACAAAACATAACATGGTCATTACAATGGAACTTGCCAAAAAAAAAAAAAAGGGGGGGGAGAAAAAAAAAAAAAAAGACAAGTAAGGTTACAATAATTGCAGCCAAAGGCATTGTCAAGGAATTGTGTTGCAAGTCAATTATATAGTACAAGTCATAGGTGGCTCAGTGAAGCTTTGTTAGGAGTGGGTTAGTGGGAAAAGAGAAAGAAGAGTGGTGGTGAGGGGGTGGTATGGGAGAGAGAGAGGAGGGGAGAAATGGGGAGGGCATTGCGTTGGGTATGTGGTAGATGGGAATTAGTAATGGAGGAGGAATGGGGGGATGAAAAGGAAGAGGAGACAGATTCATCCTATACCCAGTAATGGGGGGTAGAGGAGGAGGAGGAGGAGCTGAGGCAGTGAGGAGGGATGCTTGAGGGTAGTATGCCTGGAGGGGATTATAAGAAGCATCACTTTAATTGGGCCTTATGGACACTGCCTGTAACATTGTGTCCAGTTCTGGAGGCTGCACCTTAGGAAAGACATAGACAGGGTGGAGACAGTCCAGCGGAAGGCAATTAAAATGCTGTAGCAGTTGCATAAGAAGCCCTACGAGGAGAGACTGAGGGATCTCAGCATGTGCACTCTAGAATAGAGGAGAACGGGGGGGGGGCATGATAGAGACCTACAAGTACCTCACAGGGGTGAACAGGGTGCAGGAGGTGAGACTCAAATGAGGAAGAGCACCAGAACCAGAGGGCATGTGATGAAGCCGGAGTGGGGTATGTTTAGGAGGGATATGAGGAAGCTTCACTTCACTGAAAGAGTGGTGGATGCCTGGAAAAGACAGCCAGCAGAAGTGGTGGAGACAAAAACACTAGGGGTCTTCAAGCATGTGAGGGATAGACATAAGCGAATATTAGGAAATGGGCAGGGAGGAAGGAGGGCCTCTGGGGACCAGTTAGGGTCTGCTGTGACAGATGAGGCAGGGATCATCTGAGCAGACTTGGTGGGCCAAAAGGTCCTTTTCTGCTGACAAATTAAGTGTTTCTGTGACATTTATGGGGTACATCTCTTTAATAGTTAGTTAAAACCTTTATTTTTAGACAGGAGTTTGGATAGAATAACACATCAATAGGACATAGTCCTATTTACAAGATGGTCCTGTTAAATTTTTTTTTTTAAACAAATTAACTACATATAAATCACAAAACAGTCTAACATAAATTTCATTTCATACAGTATAGGAGTTCCAACACATAATTTATTTCAAAATACAACATATGACCACTAAATACAAACACTATAATTCAAGGAAAATGATCCATTTTTACCCATAGCATTCACAGCGTACTCTTAATTCTATCTTTAAGCTAGTTGAAAGTGTTTTCACATCATTGAGTTGATTGCAAATTACTGGTTTTAGGACTTTCCATATCGTAGTAACGATTACTGGACAGGACAAATATTGAGGGGTGAGACACTTTAACAGAACCTATATGGAGGGGTACATCCCTTTAATGTGATCAGTATGGGGTGTGCATCCCCAAAATAGGACTTGTATGGAGGAGTACATACCTTTAATGGGACCTGTATGGAAAGGTACATCCCTTTATTGGGACCTATATGAAGAGGTGCATGATTGGGGCCTGTATGGAGGGGTGCATCCCTATGGAGGGGTGCATCCCTTTAATGGGACCTGTATGAAAGTGCGTCTGTATGGAGGGATGCATCTCTTTAATGGGACCAGTATGGGGGGATTCGTCCCTTTAATGAGACCAATATGGAAGGGTGCATTCCTTTAATGTGATCAGTATGAGGGGTGCATCCCTTTAATGGAACCAGTATGGAGGGATGCATTAGTTTAAAGGCACAAGTTTGGAGGGCTGCACCACTGTAAAGGGACCTGTATGGAGTGGTATGTCCCTTTAGCAAGGCCTGTATTGAGGGGTGTGTCAATTTAGCAAGACCTGTAAGGAGGGGCATATCTATTCAAATGTGAGCGTCAGAGTTTCGTGTAGTTCTAGGAGCACTGTTCTAAAAACATTTCTAAAATCTGTTTTAGCTGTGGAAGACTTCTACATTGTGTTTGTGGACTTTTGGACTTTTGCTAAAACCCATCTGTGTAATTCTAGAGTAACAGTTCTACATTGGCAGTGTAGAGTAGTGGTTAAGACCACTGAGCTTGAAACCTGGAGAAATGGGTTTGAATCCCACAGCCAACTCTTGCATACTGTGTGATCAGGAGCAAGTCACTTATCTTTCCTGTGCTCCCAGGATGCACTTGGAAACAAGCCTCATCTTAGTATCTCTTTCCTGGCCAACAGTTAAAAAAAAAAAAAAAAAAAAAAAGTAACATAAACATTCAACAGTGATAACATGTTTACATTGTATTTACCCAGGATGGCCCAGCAGATATGTAGCATCTCGTTTTTAGTGGTGTCGTACTTTTTACCCATTTTTTGCAATTGTGTGGTATGAAGCACCAAGATATTAAATAACTTGCTTCAGGTCACACCCCGTAGTATATCGCTATGACAGGAAGGATTTGAACCTGGGTCTTATGGTTTGCAAAACTGTGCTCTAGTTATACAGCCACAGTTCATCAATGATCCAGGGCGCACTTTGCAGTTTTGTAAGTTGAAACTGCAGTCTTTTAATTCCAATTGCATTAAGACACTTTTCTGTAATTACCTGACCTGATTAATATTAAATGTGGTGCAAACTGGGACTCACTTTTGTAAATGTGCATGTTCTTCCTCCCAAATGAATTGCAACTCCGAACTGCCTGCAGCTTTGTAGTCTATTGACATTATGCAGCATTAGCCTCGCAACCAAATAATTACCCAGATACACAATTCTGTCACTTTTTTTAATGACTAGGCTCTAGAAATAATTGCAGGATGGAGGGTCCTACAAACTATACGGTATGCGATTTTATGTTTTAGCAAAATGTTGATAGACAGTAAGCTCCCTACATCTACAGGGCATTTCTCGCCCAGTAAATTATCTTAAAGCACCAGTTCATGTTAGATGTATTATACAACAACATTGCTTTTTTTGATTCAGTACACGAGGAACTAGACTCCCTCACTAAATTTGTGTTACTCTAAGCAAAACTAAAGTTAAGTAGTCAGTTTTTCCTGTGTTATTTTCTTCAGACCCTATTAATAGAAGGCTCCAAACCGTCCTTGTCGACGCTAGACTCAAACTTTGTAGAAGGCTGAAATGGACGTCGATTGCGACTGTCTGTGGACGATGGAGGTTCTTTCTCCTGTGTGGTGGTGCCTTGTCCAGTCTCACTAAGTTCAGTGCAACTTCATGGCACATCGCTCATCTTCCCCTTGTGCAGTAAACTCACAGCTCGGTTTCTACATTTTGTGAAAAGTACATCAGTTTTTTTTATTAAGTAGTTCAAAACCATGTTGAATACTTGTTGTGGCATTCACAACACTGACCTAATGTTTCACACTGCTTCATGAGTGGTTTGTCGGAGCGTTGGGAGCTAATAGTCTCACATCCTTCAAATACCATTTCATCATATCATGTGAGTGCTCATTCAAGTGACAATAAGATACAGAAGAAGAGTGACTAGTGATAAAGTGAAGTGTGCTCCCAAACTAATCAAACCCCCCCCATATTACCAAAGCGGTAGGTATGAACTTTTAGGACAGTGTTGTGGCTGTTGTGACTTGTATTCTTCTTGGTTTTATACTCCTTGGGCATTTTTCACAAAAAGTAGAAATGGAGTCGGGAGTTTCATTGCCCGAGGGGGCATTGCTGTTGAGCTGTGGTCCTGCTGCTTACATGTAGCCTTGATCTGGCTGGGACCAGCACGAGCACCTCACAGTCCCTGCTGGCCATGGGAGAGTGAGGCATTCGTTTGGTCCGTGGGTCAGTGGTTGGTGGAGAGTAGACTGGATCGGGTGTCGGAGAGTGTATCCCAGGAAGGTAAGGAGCTCACTCTGTGGCTGCCATGTTAGTCATGTTCTATTTGCTGTTGGTGTGACAGCAGCCAGTGTCGGTGCTATTATTGTAGTTGGGTTTTGCACTCTGGGTTCTGGTGATCATTATAGGGGATGCTGGTGTTATTACTGTTGTACATACTGTTGTTGAAGTGCTGGCTAGTTGTATACCCTTTGGAATTGGCTCTGCAGGATTATTCCCTTCCTCAGCAGTAATCAGGCTGCGCTGGGCTTGTGAAGTGCTCTGTTTCATTACTGCTCGATGGGCAGGTTTTCCAAAGGAAGAGTTATTCAGTAGATTCACTACTCCAGCATTTCCACGCTGGCAGTTCCCAAACCCTTGGAGCACTGCCTGCTGTATTGTTAGAAGCTCGGATGTGGCAAAGGAAGTATTCAAAATGTGTTAGCTATATACCTGAGAATTTGTACACTGGAGGAAAGTGATTTGGTTTTAAGTTGTGTAAAATGATTACCCCTCTGATCACACACCAGGCACTCCATAATAAATAAAGTCTAGCAGTTTACAGTCCCAGAGAAATTGATAGTCGACCTTCAAAAGCCAACTCTGGGCTATGTTTTTATTGGGGTGGGGGAGGGGTGTTCAGTATTATGATTTCTACTTGTGTTTTATTACATCAACTGCTCTTGCTATAAACCCGGAGCTTTGGGAGCCAGTCCCAGAGTAAGCAGCAGGTCTCTAATTCTCCATACCTGACACCCTGAGCAGGTGCAGCACAGTCAGCTACACTTTAATGGACACATTCCATTGCGAAGTTGGGGAGGAGTAGGAAGCCCTTTTTCACATGTGACCAAATCAGAAACATGCTCTCAAGATACAGATGTCAGGCATTATCCACATAAAATGCAGTTTTTAAAGATGTTTGATGGTGTTTCCTGACTAATACAGGAGTAAAATTCACTTACATTTTTGATTTGGGCAACGAATGTCTGAACTGGACATTTCCTAGGTAATAAGGGCCAGCTGGGGGTGTTGCTGGCCGATGTACACCCCAGTTTGGGTAATGGAGAATTCTCAGTTCCCCTGCCTTAATACTGCCGGACCTAGGGGTCCCACTTATCAGTCAATCATTTATTTGTAAAATAGCACTATTCCAAAACCATAGAGCTAGTACACAACAATAAAAAGTTCACAAAAAGGCAACTGCAGCAGCTCAGATAAAATTAGGAAATGGCAAAGTAAATAAGTGAGTTTTTAACGCAGATTTAAAGCTCTCCGACGTCAGGCACTGTCGAATCTGACGAGGTAGAGAATTTCACAGGGATGGGGCCACAAATTCAAACGCACGGGCCCCAGATGACTTTAAACAAACCCTGAGAATCTCTAGCAATCCCTCGTTGGGGGAGCAAAGCGGCTGAGAGGGGCAATAGGGATGAAGAAGATCTTACAGGTAACTCTGTTCCTGTCCGTCTAGGGCCTTGTAGGTCAGTAAACCGACCTTAAAGGTGATCTGCCACTAAATAGGCAGCCAGTGCAGATCGCGCAGCACCGGCGTGACATGACAGCTATGAGGTAGCCCAGTCAACAGCCTAGCTGCTGTGTTCTGCACCAGCTGCAAGTGGCGGATATCAGCCTCTGGAAGCCCCAGGTACAGGGCATTACAGTAATAAAGACATGAGGTTACAAAGGTGTGAACCAAAACTGGTAGGTCGTCGGATGGAACTAGGTGCTTGATCCGGGCTACATTCCTTAGATGGTAAAAGGCAGTCTTGACAGTGGATGACACCTGATGTTTAAGCGTCAATCCATCATCAAGAATCACACCCAGATCTCGCACCCGTTCAGAGGTCATCAGCTGGTGACCACCAAGCCAAAGCCTCAAAGCTCGCCCCTCTACCAGACGACCTGGGTCCACCACCAAAACCTCAGTCTTGTCCGGATTCAGCCTTAGCCAGCTGGCACTCATCCAGTCCTCAGTCTCGGAAAGGCAGTTAAAACTCGAGATAGCTCCCCCTAATGGGGCACAAAAGACAGGTAGAGCTGAGTATCATCTGCATAGCAGTGAAAACTCAGCCCATACCGCCTTACAATGTCTCCCAATGGCAGCATATACACTGTGAACAACATGGGGGAAGAGTACAGAGCCCTACGGGACCCCACATGGCAGGGAGACCTTGTCAGAGGAGTAAACCCCACAGACAACTCTCTTGAAACCTGCCAGTGAGGAAAGAATGGAACCATCTGAGGACTGTACCAGACAGTCCACAGATTGGCCGCAGGTGCTCTACCAACACTCCATGGTCCACAGTGTCAAATGCTGCCGAGAGATCAAGAAGAACCAAGATGGAACGGCTCCTCCGATCTCTTGCTGTTAGGAGATCATTAAGGACCCAAACAGGAGCTGTCTCGGTACTATGCCGTTTCCGAAAACTGGACTGGAGAATATCATAGATGTCATGGATGGTCAAATGATCCTCCAGCTGCAGCGCGACCACCTTCTCAATAACCTTGCCCACAAAGGGAAGGTTAGAGATAGGTCTGTAGTTAGCAAGACAGTCTGGGTCGAGAGATGGTTTCTTAAGAAGGGGTATCAGTACAACCTCCTTCAGGGTGTCCAGAAACACCCCGGAATCTAACGAGCACCAGATTATCTCAGCAAGGACTGGACCGATGGACTCAACACACCCCACAAGGAGGTGCATTGGGCCAAGGTCCAGATCACAGCAGGTCGGCTGCAGAGACTGGATAATCTTCACGACATCTCCGATCGCCAGCTGGCCGAAGTCAAACCAGACAGACTGAGGAGCTGCCACCTCCCACCGATCCCTGTCTGCCCCATTGGAGCATCCTGTGCTAATCTCGGACCTGATGTGGGCAACCTTATCGGCAAAAAAACGAGCAAACTCGTCGTATTTCTGTTGTGACAGTGCTGTCCGAGACTACAGGCAGGCTGGATTGCACAGTCTGTCTACAGTTTGGAAGAGCTGAGCCAGTCAATTTTTGTGCCGCAGCAATCTCCTTGGACAGGAACTCTGCCTTCTTATGGGAGATAGCCGATTGATAGTCCTTATAATGGGCCTGCAATCTAAGTCTGTCATCATCCAGGCCAGATTTTCACCAGCGACGTTCCAGCCTTTGTCCCACTTTCCTCAGCTCCCTCAAGGTCCCATCAAACCAAGGGGACCGAGGGCATTGGGTGTAAGGGGGCGAACACGGACAGAACCGAGACAATCCAGCGCCCCAGTCACAGCATCATTATAACCCCAGACTAGGGCATCTGGGTCACCGCTATTCCTCGGCAGCCCCGATAGGTCCAGCACCACCCACAGGCCATCAGGGGATAAAGCCCTTAAAGGGCGGTACAGTACCATCTCCTTAGGGGTAGGCCTATACGGTGGGGGGGGGGGGCCTGGAAATTGAACCTTTATGGTGTGATGGTCTGACCAGCTGACTAGCTCCACCGCCAAATCAAAGGTCTCCATACCCAGAAGGAAGACTAGGTCCAAGGCATGACCGTGACTATGGGTCACAGAGATAATCACCTGTGAGAAGCCCAGCGAATTAATCAACTGGAGGCAGTCTTGACCAAACTGCGAGAGTTTATCATTGACCCAGGCATTGAAGTCCCCAGCACCATCCATTGGGGGGGAACTCTTAACACCATGTCGACGATGAAGTCCACGACTTCCTGCCGGAATTGCTTCTCACCCCTGGGTGGACAGTAGACAAGAAGAATCCTGCACCCCACACCTGCGCCCACGATACATTCAAAGGGCGAGTCTTCCCCCGGCACCACCACAAGGCTCAATTCTGATCTAAAACCAATAGCCACTCCCCGCCTCATGATCCAACTCGGGCGTGTATCACCGGTAATCCGGCCGGAATTGCTGACTCCAAAATTGGACCAGAGTTTTCATCCAGCCAGGTCTCGGTGATGCAGGCCAGGTCTGATGATCCAACAAGATCAGCCATTACTGCCGTCTTGTTTTGTTTTTAATAGACCTGGCATTGCATAACACCACCCAAGTTGGATGAGACCCTGAAGTCGACCGAGTCATCCGCCCACACGAAGTGGAGCCCTTGGGTATGGGCACTTAAACAAACAACCTAAAGCAAACATTTTTTAAACCGCTGACGGGTTAGATATCTTACTTTGTCTCTTTTTTTTTTTTTTGTATAATATTTTTGTTGAAAAAAAACACCATTACATTTGAAGCAATTACATAATATATATACATATTTTTCTAGCAGTGTGGGTGCATACAGATCTTTCAATAACCCAATATTTCACTGGTGACTCACAGATGGAATGGGTTGAACTTCCCTTTACCTGTCTAGCTTGCGTGGCTATGGTGATGAGTGCTTGCGTAGCGGCTAAGAGCAGGGCAGATACCAGATGTTGGTGCAAAGTGCCTATGGTGACGCCGGGATAAACAAAAGCAAAGACAGATATGGGAGTGCAAAAAAGAAAGAGTCCCTCCCCTATTGCCTCCTCCAGTGGCAGCCAGATTTTCTCAAAATGCTCTTTGGTACCTTAGGCAGTGTGTTGTACCTTTTCTTAGGTGAGGCACTATTTCAAACTATTGACCCATTGTTGAATCTTGGGGGGCTTCACAGACATCCAAGTCTGAGCCAATGTTTTCTTGGCATTTGCCAAAGCTGTTCCCCATAATGGATGAATACTCTCTCCATGTACAGTCACTGGGTCGGCCCCTAGCAGCAGCTCTAATGGAGAGCAAAATAGATGCTTTACAAGAACCTTCTCCATTATTCTGTGGACCTCGTGCTGGAAAGGTGCCACCGTGGGGCATGTTAAAGCCAGGTGTCGAAGGTCTGCCTGGTCCCCCTGCCATTTTGGGCACTTATGTGAGCATTCAGGACACATAGCATGAAGCCTGTTGGGTGTCAAGTAGGTTCTGTAAGAAGTTAAGCCGAACCTGCCTTAGTCTGTTGTTCCTGGAACATGTGTTAAGGTGTTTCATTGTCAGACCCCAAGCATGATCATCTATACTGATACTGAGATCTTTCTCCCACTTCTGTCTAATGTACAGGGAGGTCTCTGAATCAACCTCCAACATGGTGCGGTAGTATACAGACACTGTTTTAGCACTGGGGTGGGACTTTATGTCTGGCTGATCCTGTGTCCCTCTGCTCACCATGCTGCCAAACTAACAGTCCCACTGTCCTCTGCAGCCAGCCCTGTGATGACGTGAGTGATGGATTAAGCCATGGGGGACATCTGTATGTCGGCATTTAGTAATGTATGGTAATACTCTGTAACAGGCATTTTCACGCTCAGTCTATCGGGTACCGATCGGGCTGAGTCTGCATGATTGGTACCGGTAGACTAAGCATGAAAATGCGCTGTTAGAGTATTAGCATGCATTAACAAGTGCCAACACATAGACATTCCTCACAGCTTAGCCCATTGCTGACATCATTACAGGGCTGGTTGTAGGGGACAATGGGACTGTTAGTTCAGCAGCATGGTGGGAGGAGAGATGCAGGATCAACCAGATATAAAGTAAGATATCTACCCAGTCAGTGGTTTAAAAACATTTTTATATTTTTTTACAATCCGGTAAGATCCACTAGGCACTAGTGCCTGTTTTCGGGGGAGACCTTGGGCAGTTAAGTGACTTGCTCAGTCACACATTATGCAAGTGAAGGTTGTGGGAATCAAACCCAGGTCTGCTGGATGTACCAAGCTCATTCACAGCTTGTTACTCTAACCTCTAGGCGACACTGACAGCCTTTAGGTTGTTTGCTTAATCTGGACGTCTCGGTTCCCCTTAATTTCATGCTGGCATGTTTACAGTTGAACCCCACTGGAAATACTGGCCCCATTTTGGATGCTGCAATTCCGACCGGGTACTCGGTGATACACCGCTCGAGACTGGATCGCGGTGATGGCGGTCTGTTTAAGACAGGTTGGGGCTCACAAATGTACCAATTGAGGAAGCCGAATCATTTGAGTGTACCGTGGTGGCTGGTGTAGGTTAGCTCTCGTCTACCGTCCACCCAGGGGCGAGATGAGATTCTTGCAGGAAGTAGCGGACTTCGTCGACTACATAGATACATAGACAGTGTCTGCAGATAGGGGCCTATGGCCCACCCAGTCTGCCCATTACATGGCATTGGAGTCCCCTAGGTTGATGGTACTCTGATACTTTAGTGCCTGGGTCGATACCGATCTCTCGCAGTTTGGACAATACTTCCTCCAGTTTATGACATCTCTGGGCTTTACACAGGTTGTTACCTCTGCCACCCATAAATTTGGTCACTCTCCTGATCTGGTTTTCCTCCTGGGGATCGAAGCCTCCAACCTGGAGGTGGAACCAGTCAGTTGGTCTGATCAATACACTGTGAGGTTCAACTTTTGTGCCCCCCTTTCGGAGGCCTACCCCTGTGGAGATGGTCAGTTACTGCCCTTTACGGGAAGTGGGTCTTGAAGGTCTAGCAGCGGTGATTGACCTCTCGGAGTTTCCTGTGACTAGCTCTAGTCCAGAGAGTTTAGTGGTGGCCAACAATAAGGCCATCTCATCAGCTCTGGACTTGATTGCTCCCGTCCGTGTTTATCCTCTCCCCCTTCGCCCTCGGGCCCCTTGGTTTAATGGGCCTTTGAGGGAGTTGCAGCGAGTAGGATGTAGGTTAGAGTGGCATTGGCGGAAATCCGCCCTGGCTGCTGACCACCTTAGATTGGTTGAACATTATAAGATTTACCAATCAACAAGCTCCCGTAAGAAGTCAGAATTCCTGTCCAGGGAGATTGCTGCCACTCAGAATCAACCAGCCCAGCTCAACCGTTCTGTTGACAGGTTGTGCAACCCAACCTGTCTGCAGCTCTGAAGACCTTTTTCACAAGTAGAGTGCGATGAGCTTGCTCGGTTCTTTGTGGATAAGGTGGCCAACATCGGGTCGGAAGTTCATTCAACTCACTCTGTGGGGGTTGCTGATGATCGGTGCTTGGTCACCTCACCTCACCTCTGGCTTCCTGGAGTACCTTTGCCTTGCCTGAGCTCGCGGATGTCATGCAGATTGTCCAGGGTATGCACCCTACGTGCTGTAGTTTGGATCCGGGCCCAACTTCCTTGATTATGGGTTGTTGGGATACGATCAGCCTGGTCCTGGCTCAGATAGTCCAGTGCTCCTTGGAATCCGGTGAGTTTCCAAGCTCCCTGAAGGAGGTGGTGGTAATCCCCCTCCTGAAGAAAGCTTCTTTGGACCAGGACTCTCTGGCCAACTACATACCGATCTCAAACCTTCCCTTTATAGGGAAGGTTATTGAGAAAGTAGTGGCGATACAGCTGGACAATCGACCATCCATAACATCTATGAAAATCTCCAATCCGGTTTTCGTAAGAAGCATAGTACTGAGACTGCGCTGGTTCGGGTGCTCAATGATCTCCTGATGACGAGGGATCGGAAGAACCATTCTATCTTGGTGCTTCTTGATCTCTCTTCAGCTTTTGACACTGTAGACCATGGGGTACTGCTCGGATGTCTGAGGTCCATCTATGGACTGTCGGGTACGGTCCTAAGGTGGTTTACATCTTTCCTCACTGGCCGAAGTCGGAGAGTGGTGTCTGGGATTTATTCCTCAGACCCTTTCTCCCTGCCGTGTGGGGTCCCTCAGAGTTCAGTGCTGTCCCCCATGTTGTTTGCATTGTATATGCTGCCTCTTGGAGACATTGTAAGACGATATGGGCTGAGGTTTCACTGCTGTGCTGATGAGACCCAGCTCTACCTGTCTTTTGGCCCCGAGCAGGATAGAGCTGTCTCTGTACTTAATATCTGCCTCACTGAAATCCAGGACTGGATGAACTCTAGTTGGTTAAAGTTGAACTCCAGAAAGACTGAGGTGATGGTAGTGGACCCGGGTCGCCGGATAGAAGGGTTTAGGGCTGATCAGCCCTCTGGAATTTTTCTCGGGGGCTCTCAGCTCCTATCCTCTGAACGGGTGCGAAACCTGGGGGTAGTGCTTGACGACGGGCTGACTTTGCAATCTCAGGTGTTGGCCATCGTCCAGTCTTCTTTTTATCATTTTAGGAATATCTCCAGGATTAAGCATCTGGTTCCGTCTGGGGAGTTGCCTACATTAGTCCATGCCTTTGTGACTTCGTGCCTTGATTATTGTAACTCCTTGTACTTAGGGCTTTCTGGGGTTGAAATCTGCTGCCTGCAGCTTCGTGCAGAACGCAGCAGCATGATTGTTAACTGGGGCTTCTCGAGTATCCCAAATTACTCCCATGCTGCGAGATCTGCACTGGCTGCTGATTAGGTGGCAGATCACCTATAAAGTTGGTTTACTGACTTATAAAGCCCTACACGGATTGGGCCCCGACTACTTGAAAGAGCTTCTTGTCCCTTACCACCTGGTGCGTCAGTTGCGTTCGGCTGAAGAGGGGTTGCTAGAGAATCCGAGGGGGTGTCTGAAATCTTCTGGGGCCCGTGCATTTATGCACGCGGCCCCAACCCTTTGGAATTCTCTACCCCATCAGCTTTGGGAGTGCACGACTGTGGAGGGGTTTAAACAGGCATTGAAAACCTTTTTATGGAGTCTCGCTTATAATAGCTCCAAATAACTCTGATCCCCTGCTATTTATTTTATCTGTACATTAATTATTTATTATCACGTGTATTGTTTTATATGACTGTTTATCTTTTTGTAAAGCGCCTTGATGGCCTGAAAGGCGCTTATGCGAAATAAATTTTGTTGTTGTTGTTGTTAATACACACTCACTGTAACTCTTCCTACAGAGTTTGGGCAAATTATAAATGCTTCTGTAATACACTTTGGTGATTTTGGCACTATTAAGGCATCTGAAACAAGGCATCCAGTAGCACACCCTCCCACACTCCCCCATCCTAGCTTTCCTGGCATCCAGTGGCACCTCCAACCCAAACCGTCTTTCGGATGAGACGTTAAACCGAGGTCCCATCTGCCTGGATTGGTGGTAGTTCAGGTGGATGTTAAAGATCCCATGGCACTTATCGAAAAGAGTAGGGGAATTTCCCCGGTGTCCTGGCCAAATTTCCCTCATTCACTAAAAATACCACCAACAGCTTAATTTGGTTCAAGGTCAGTTGCCATTCATCTGTATCCCCCTCCCCCCGGGTCGTGCCTGAAAATAGGCAGGGATTTGTCTAGTGCACTTACCCGGTCAACAAAAGCTAAATAAAATAAATAAATAAAATAAAATCCCAGCATGCCTGGCACCCCCTGTCACATCCTACCACAATCTCCGCATCCCTCGCATCCAGTGGCACCACCTCCCATACACTGCCCCAGTCCTTACATTTTTGGCATCCAGTGGCACCCCTCCTACACCCTACCCCAATCCCAGCATCCCTGGCATAGAGTGGTAACCCCCTCCCATACACCGCCTGAGTCCCAGCATCCATGGCGTCCAGTGTCATCCCCTCCCACACACTGTCCCAGTATCCCTGCTATCCAGAGGAATCTCCTCCCACACCCTGCCACAATCCTAGCATCCCTGTCATCCACTGGCATCCGCTCTAAAACCCTGCCCCTGCCCCAGCATTCTTGGCATCTAGTGGTACCCATTCCCACACCCAGCCTCAGTCCCAGCATACGTGGCACTCAATGGCAGTCCTTCTCACACCCCAACCCAATCCCAACATCCCTGGCATCCAGTGGCACCCCCTTCCTACTCCTTGCCCATATCCCAGCATCCCTGGCATCCAGTGACACCGCATCCCACACCCTGCCTCAATCCCAGCAACCCTGACATCTGGTGTCACCCCCTCATACCCTGCCCCAGTTTCAGCAACCCGATTATCCAGTGGTATCACCTCCCACACCCTGCCCCAATCCCAGCATCCCTGGCATCCTGGTCCACTCCATCTCACACCCTGCCCCAATCCCAGCATCCCTGGCATCCAGTGGCAACCCCTGCCACACCCTGCTCCAATCCCAGCAACCCTGGCATCCAGTGGCACCCCCTCACACCCTGCCCCATCCCAGCATCCCTGGCATCCATTGGCACTACCTCCAGCGGCGTGCACCAGTCCCACCGTCCATGGCATCCAGTGGTACCCTCTTGCTACACCCTGCCCCACTTCCAGCATCCCTGGCATCCTGTGTCAACCCCTCCCACATGCTCCTCCAGTCCCAGCATCCCATGCATTCAGTGGTAATCCCAGACACCCTACCCCAATCCAGCATCCCTGGCATACAGTGACACCCACATCCTGTCCCAATCCCAGCAACCCTGGCATCCAGCTGTATCACCTCCCACACCCTTCCCCAATCCCAGCATCCCTGGCATCCAATTCCAGTCCCAGCAACCCTGGCATCCAGTGGCACCCCCTCACACCCTGCCCCAACATCCCTGGTGTCCATTGGCACTACCTCCAGCAGCTTGCTCCAGTCCCACCATCCATGGCATCCAGTGGTACCCTCTTGCTGCACTCTGCCCCACTTCCAGCATCCCTGGCATCCTGTGTCCACCCCTCCCACATGCTCCTCCAGTCCCAGCATCCCATGCATTCAGTGGTAATCCCAGACACCCTACCCCAATCCAGCATCCCTGGCATACAGTGACACCCACATCCTGTCCCAATCCCAGCAACCCTGGCATCCAGAAGTATCACCTCCCACACCCTTCCCCAATCCCAGCATCCCTGGCATCCAATGGCAACCCCTGCCACACCCTGCTCCAGTCCCAGCAACCCTGGCATCCAGTGGCACCCCCTCACACCCTGCCCCTGTCCCAACATCCCTGGTGTCCATTGGCACTACCTCCAGCAGCTTGCTCCAGTCCCACCATCCATGGCATCCAGTGGTACCCACTTGCTATACCCTGCCCCACTTCCAGCATCCCTGGCATCCTGTGGCAACCCCTCCCACATGCTCCCCAGTCCCAGCATCCTATGCATCCAGTGGTAATCCCTGACATCCTGCCCCAATTCCAGCATCCCTGGCATACAGTGACGCCCACACCCTGCCCCAATTCCAGCATCCCTGGCATCCAGTGGTATCCCACCACCCTGTCCCAATCCAGCATCCCTGGCATCCAGTGGCACCCCCAACACCCTGTCCCAATCCAGCATCCCTGGCATCCAGTGGCAACCCCTGCCACACCCTGCTCCAATCCCAGCAACCCTGGCATCCAGTGGCACCCCCTCACACCCTGCCCCATCCCAGCATCCCTGGCATCCATTGGCACTACCTCCAGCGGCGTGCACCAGTCCCACCGTCCATGGCATCCAGTGGTACCCTCTTGCTACACCCTGCCCCACTTCCAGCATCCCTGGCATCCTGTGTCAGCCCCTCCCACATGCTCCTCCAGTCCCAGCATCCCATGCATTCAGTGGTAATCCCAGACACCCTACCCCAATCCAGCATCCCTGGCATACAGTGACACCCACATCCTGTCCCAATCCCAGCAACCCTGGCATCCAGAAGTATCACCTCCCACACCCTTCCCCAATCCCAGCATCCCTGGCATCCAATGGCAACCCCTGCCACACCCTGCTCCAGTCCCAGCAACCCTGGCATCCAGTGGCAACCCCCACACCCTGCCCCTGTCCCAACATCCCTGGTGTCCATTGGCACTACCTCCAGCAGCTTGCTCCAGTCCCACCATCCATGGCATCCAGTGGTACCCACTTGCTATACCCTGCCCCACTTCCAGCATCCCTGGCATCCTGTGGCAACCCCTCCCACATGCTCCCCCAGTCCCAGCATCCTATGCATCCAGTGGTAATCCCTGACATCCTGCCCCAATTCCAGCATCCCTGGCATACAGTGACGCCCACACCCTGCCCCAATTCCAGCATCCAGTGGTATCCCACCACCCTGTCCCAATCCAGCATCCCTGGCATCCAGTGGCACCCCCAACACCCTGTCCCAATCCAGCATCCCTGGCATCCAGTGGCAACCCCTGCCACACCCTGCTCCAATCCCAGCAACCCTGGCATCCAGTGGCACCCCCTCACACCCTGCCCCATCCCAGCATCCCTGGCATCCATTGGCACTACCTCCAGCGGCGTGCACCAGTCCCACCGTCCATGGCATCCAGTGGTACCCTCTTGCTACACCCTGCCCCACTTCCAGCATCCCTGGCATCCTGTGTCAGCCCCTCCCACATGCTCCTCCAGTCCCAGCATCCCATGCATTCAGTGGTAATCCCAGACACCCTACCCCAATCCAGCATCCCTGGCATACAGTGACACCCACATCCTGTCCCAATCCCAGCAACCCTGGCATCCAGCTGTATCACCTCCCACACCCTTCCCCAATCCCAGCATCCCTGGCATCCAATTCCAGTCCCAGCAACCCTGGCATCCAGTGGCACCCCCTCACACCCTGCCCCTGTCCCAACATCCCTGGTATCCACTGGCACTACCTCCAGCAGCTTGCTCCAGTCCCACCATCCATGGCATCCAGTGGTACCCTCTTGCTACACTCTGCCCCACTTCCAGCATCCCTGGCATCCTGTGTCCACCCCTCCCACATGCTCCTCCAGTCCCAGCATCCCATGCATTCAGTGGTAATCCCAGACACCCTACCCCAATCCAGCATCCTTGGCATACAGTGACACCCACATCCTGTCCCAATCCCAGCAACCCTGGCATCCAGAAGTATCACCTCCACACCCTTCCCCAATCCCAGCATCCCTGGCATCCAATGGCAACCCCTACACACCCTGCTCCAGTCCCAGCAACCCTGGCATCCAGTGGCACCCCCTCACACCCTGCCCCTGTCCCAACATCCCTGGTATCCATTGGCACTACCTCCAGCAGCTTGCTCCAGTCCCACCATCCATGGCATCCAGTGGTACCCACTTGCTATACCCTGCCCCACTTCCAGCATCCCTGGCATCCTGTGGCAACCCCTCCCACATGCTCCCCCAGTCCCAGCATCCTATGCATCCAGTGGTAATCCCTGACATCCTGCCCCAATTCCAGCATCCCTGGCATACAGTGACGCCCACACCCTGCCCCAATTCCAGCATCCCTGGCATCCAGTGGTATCCCACCACCCTGTCCCAATCCAGCATCCCTGGCATCCAGTGGCACCCCCAACACCCTGTCCCAATCCAGCATCCCTGGCATCCAGTGGCACCCCCCTTTTCACACCCTGCCCCAATCCCAGCTTCCTTGGCTTCCAGTGGTACCCACTCCCACACCTTGCCCCACTCCCAGCAACCCTGGCAACCAATAGTACCACCCCCAGCAGCCAGCCCCAATCCCAGCATCCATGGCATCCAGTGGTTCCCACTTCCTACACCCTGCCCGAATTCCTGCATCCCTAGCATCCACTGGTAACACCTCCCACATCCCACCCGAATCCCAGCATCCAGTGGCACCCCTCCCTCACCCTGCCCCAATCTTTGCAACTCTGACATTTAGTAGCACCCCCTTGCCACACCTTGTCCAGTCCCAGCATCCCTGGCATTCAGTGCCCCCTCCCACACCCTGCCCCAATCCCAGCTTTCCTGGCTTCCAGTGGGCCCCCCTCTCACACTCTGCCCCAATCTCAGACTTTCTGGCATCCAGTGACGCCCCCCACACCCTGCTCCAATCCCAGCATCCCTGATATTCAGTGACACCCCTTCCAACACCTTGCCCCAATCCCAGCATCCCTTTCACCTCCCCCCACCATACCCCAAGCCCAGCATCTCTTGCATACAGTAGCATCCCCTCCCACACTCTGCCCCAATCCCAGCATCCCTGGCATCCAGTGGCACCCCTCACACCCTGTCTCCGTCCCAGCATCCCTGGAATCCATTGGCACCACCTCCAGCAGCTTGCCTCAGTCCCACCATCCATGGCATACAGTGGTAGCCACTTCCAGCACCCTGGCATCCAGTGGCAACCCATCACACACCCTTCTCCAGTCCCAGCTTCCCTTGCATCCAGTGGCAACCCCTGACACCCTGCCCCAATCCAGCAACCCTGGCATCCAGTGGCACCCTCTCCCACAACCTGCCCCATTCCTAGCAACCCTGGCATCCAGTGGTACCACCTCCAGCAGCCCGCACAAATCCCAGCATCCATGGCATCCAGTGGTACCCACTTGCTACACTCTGCCCCAATAGAACATCTCTGGCATCCACTGGCAATGCCTCCCACATCCCACCTGAGTCCCAGCATCCATGGTATCGAGTGGCACCCCCTCACCTTGTGCCAATCTCGGCAACTCTGACATCCACTGGCACCCCCTTGCCACACCTTGTCCAGTCCCAGCATTCTTGGCATCCAGTGTCCCCTCCCACACCCTGCCCAAATCCCAGCTTCCCTGGCTTCTAGTGGAACCTCCTCTTGCATTCTGCCCCAATCCCAGACTCCCTGGCATCCAGCGGCACCCCCCCACACCCTGCTCCAATCCTACCATCCCTGACATCCAGTGACACCTGCACAACTTTGAGCCCCCCAAAAAAAAGGCTCAAGTCGAGGGCCACCCACAGGTGAGCTGCTGCATTGCAGGGCGCAACACAGCAGCTGCCACCTGTGGCTGGCCCTCATCCCACCCTGTGCCCCCCTGCAGCCCGATCGTGGGCAAAGAGTGTAAAATCCCACCACCACCCCCACTGGCCCGATCGCTGGCATAGTTTTAATTCCCCCACCAGCCCGATCGCGGGCATAGTTTAATCCTCCCACCAGCCCGATCGCGGGCAGCAATATGTCTTCCCGAACACATCCCTGGTGGTCCAGTGGACTGTAAATCCCGATCGCGGGATGGACAAATAACCCCCGAACACATCCCTGGTGAGTAGTGGACCAGAACCCGACGTGGTATGGAAGAACAAGGCCCCTCCAACACATCCCTGGTGCTCTGTGTCCCCACCCCACCCACCCATGAAGCTCACTACCTGCTCCCCCGCAGCCGGGCGTAGCGCAGCATCCCACTCGCCAGCCAGCTGCCGGACCGATATCACCCGGTAGGCTGCACGTGCCATTGGCTCTGCTCGCACCACCGGGCATGCAGTTTCACCGGGCAGCCAGTCGGCATGTGCAGGGCGGGCAGGCAGGTGGGATGCTGCCGCCCGCCAGCCGCCGGGGTGGGAGCGGGCGTGAGGCTTCGTGGGTGGGGTGGGGACACTAGGCCAGGATGTTCTGGGGTGTGTTTTATTTCTTCCATCCCGCTGATCGGGATTTACAGTCCACTGACCACCAGGGATGTGTTCGGGAGACATATGCTGCCCGCGATCGGGCTGGTGGGGGGATTAAACCATGCCTGCGATCGGGCTGGTGGGGGGATTAAACTATGCCCGTGATCGGCCAGTGGGGGTGGTGGTGAGATTTTATACTGTTTTGCCCACGATCGGCTGTGGCATCTGTCCTAACGGCTGCTGCCTGGCAGGGCGCCAGGCGCAAGTCCTGGAGATCACGCACCGCATGCTAATGGCATGCGCAAATGGGGCTACACCCAGATGCAAATGAACCCTGCGCCTGCATGAATTATGGCCCAATTTGCATGTCACCTTTGAATATCGGGATTTTGGCGCATGGTGCAATGGTACTTGCACCACCGCCAAGTTGAATGCTCCACTCTGACCACTTGCAGTGGCGCGAGTTCCACTCACGCCATGCGCAGTGGCTGGCCTGGGGTGATATTCAAAGGAGTTGCTCATGGGCGCAACTCCTTGAATATCGCTCTCGCCACACCCCTGCGCAACTATTTTGTGCAGCGCAAGAGCTTGCTCCACAAAATAGCGCAGTTTGAATATCTGACCCACTATGTATTGTATAATCTTATCTCATTTTATGTATGTATTCTCCCGGGTCGTGCCTGAAAATAGTCAACTTTGGCTAGCGCACCTAACCCGGTTAACAAAAACTAAATAAAATAAATAAATAAATAACCCCACCTCAAGTACCTGGTACTGAAAATTCCCTGCCAAAATGTGATTCTGCACCACTGCAGTGTCATTCCGTGCCATGGGTGCGAAAAGACAGTTTGGCCAAGATTTGAAAAATGATAGTTGTCGTGTATCTGAGGTGGTGTAAAATAATGGCTATGTTGAAATTATTAAAAATTTCCAAAGATACAAGTGTGCATAGCGAAATTGCAATGAATGGTCATACTGTAACGTTGCCATTTTTACAAATTTTGACCCCAAATTTTCAACATAACCTTCTTATGACACCACCTCCTAAACAATATGACTGTCATTACGTAAATCCCACCTGAAAGGTGAAATCACCAAGCAACCGCAAAATGCCCTTTTGGGTGAGAGTTGTGTAATGGCAGTCCTATTGTTCATGAGGTGGGATCCGCAAAAGTCTATATTGAAAATCTGGTGTCAAATGTCCAAAAATAGCTGAGTTGTGATTATAAGTTAAACCACCATTGAAGTGCATTAAACCGCATTTACCATAGTTTATCATATTGCAGTCGGGGGTTCCAGCAGCAAGACGTGTCTTTGATCGGAGAGTGGCTCTGGAACCTGGGACCTGTTCAGATGAGGGGTATGGGGTGGTGGGTTCTGAGTGGGAGGTGGGGTGGGGTGAAGGATCGGCAAGGGACCTCTTTCTTATTTGCAGGTTTAAAAAAAAAAAAAAAAAAAAAAAAGTTGAGGGATAGACTCCAGGGAACGAAACAATTAGGGACAGCAATTGGATGGTGGGTAGTGCCACTAGACACCAGGGAACGAAATGATAACTGGGACAGTGATCGGATGGTGGTGGAGGGGTGCCACTAGTCACCAGGGATAGAAAAAAAAATAAACATAACGGGACTGAGATCCGCAAGAGTGTGGGGACGCCACTAGACACCAGGGAAAATAAAGGGGATGCCAATTGGCATTTCGTGGCTTTTATCTCTCCCCCTTCTACCTTCAACCACTCTACCTGTACTCTACTTCCCCTCTGCCTGCCACACCCCCTTCTACCCTGTTTACACCGATTATGAACACATTGACTGTCTTGTTTCACAAGGCACTGTATGTAATATACCATTACCCAACTGTTGTCCTCGTAAAGTTCACCCAGCTACTGTTACTACACCATGAAGGAATTGAACCACTGTTCTCCACCTGTTCTCCATTTGTGTCTTTGCTAAATTATTGTGTCACTGTATAGTATAGTATTATTGGGATGTTATGTTGTGACTGTTTATAAATTGTATATCCTGTGTTCCTGTGCTAACCAGGTCCATCTTGTAAATGAGCTTTGCTAAATGGTGCAAAACAGGCAGGCGGCTAAAAGCAAAGACTGAGCCAAATACAAAAAAAGTACTTACATATGGCAAACAGCAGCACGGCTACACATCACCGCATGGGATCCGAAGAACGATTCCAAATGGGCTATAAGCAAAATATTTTAATTTTGCACCTTAAACACGCCAGCACACACATACATAGTGTCCCTCCCTAAACAGCCAAAAGTTTTCGTGCTCAGTCTCGTGCTTTCTCAAGGCCTTGAGAAAGCGCGAGAGTGAGCGTGAAAGCATTTGGATGTTTGGGAGGGACACTATGTATGTGTGCTGGCGTGTTTTAGTGCAAATTAAAATATTTTTGGTTTATAGCTTGTTTGGAATCGTCTTTGATCCCATGGTGATGTGTAATGTTGTTGTTTCATTATATGCTCTAATGGTGTTCACCTGGATAAATAAAGATTTTGATTGATTGATTGGAGGGTGGGGACGCATTAGACACCAGGAAAATTAAACTAATTAGGGGGTTGGCCAGCTTCTAATGTTTCGCAATCACTGCTAATCATACAGGCAGTTGAGTTGCATTTCCAGATTCTTGGGTTGCAAATTGGGATGTGAACCCACTTAATTTATCCCTTGTCCAACACTCTGCCCCAATCCCAGCATCCCTTTCACCTCCTCCACACCATACCCAAAACCTAGCATCCTGTAGTACCCCCTCACACACTGTGTCCCTATATCAGGATTCATGGCATCTAGTGGCACCCTCTTCCCACACCGTACTCCAATATCAGTATCCCTAGCATCCAGTGGCACACCTTTCCCACACCCAGCTCTAATCTCAGCATTCCTGGCATCAGGTGGCACCCCCTCATACACCGTGCCTCAGTCCCAGAATCCCACACCCTGCCCCAGTCCCAGCATCCAATGGCACCTCCTTCCCACACCCTGTCCCAGTCCCAACATCCCAGAAATCCAGCAGCATTCCCCACACCCTGCCCCAATCCCACCATCCCTGGCATCCAGTGGCACCCCCTTCCCGCACCCTGCCCCAGTCCCACCATCCCTGGCATCCAGTGGCACCCCCTTACCACACCCTGCCCCAATTACAACATCCCAGGGATCCAGTGGCACCCTTTCCAAAACCCTGCCCCAGTTCCTGCATTGCTGGCATCCAACAGCATCCCCTTCCCACACTCTGCCACAGTCCAAGCATTCTTGGCATCCAGTGGCACCCCCCTCACATGCCCTGCCCCAATCCCAGCGTCCCTGGCAACCAGTGGCACCGCCTTCCCACACCCTTCCCCAATCCTTGCATTCTTGGCATCCTGTGGCACCCCTTCTCACACCCTGCCACAGTCCCAGTATCCCTGGCACCCCCCACCTTACCCCAGTCCCACACAATCAGTGTGCTGTGCTTTATTGTTTGAGATTAGTAGGAGTTCAGTATTTGGAGTTTTGCACCACCCACCACGAGTGCCAAGCTGGAGTGCTTTTGGGAGCTTTGGTGAAGATTTATTTGATTCCAGAGCACTGGAGCCACACTGTCCTGCACTTTTGGGGTGAGTCACACTTTATTACACATATTTAAGAGCACAGATTTTTTTGTCAGCACTACAGCAAGTAATAAAGCAAGTATGGAGGAAAATCAAGTTAACATTACTGTGGTACTAAGAGAACATTCGGAAACCCCGTTCTGCTTGATGAGCACAGAGGCAGTGGTTAGATGGCAACAAGCTGTGCTGGACTCTGAGCTCTAATAGTGACCATACTAACACTAACCATAGCTTTACAGTGCTGTTTCAGCAACTTGAGAAGCTAAAGATTAAAAAAAAATTAATGTGGTACAACAAAGATAACCTCGCTACTTATGGTGAACGTAACTGGGTTCCACGAGGACAGAATGGTGAAATTCACCACAACTGGCTTTGATAATCTTAGGATGAAAGATGAATGGTTGGAGATTTTAATGGACTGCCCCACATTTCACTGAAATGCACACAATAAAAGAAGATACTTTGAGGTACCAAGAAGTGACTGATGTGTTAAGTAATTTACAAAGGCAGTTAGTATGGCATCAAGATTCTGATCTCTGTAAAGAGCTAAATTCCAAATTGGAATTCAAATTCATTAAATATGAGTCTGAGGTAAATGAACGTAAAGCAAAGAAATTAAACAGAAATGAAAGTGATTATGAAAATGATTGTGTATTTAATTGGCCAAAGAATGATTATAGTGTGGGAAAAACAGAAGTAAGTCGTGGAGTACATTGCAAGGGAGATCAAGAAATAGGAAATCTGCTAAAGTAACGATTAATTCAGATCACTTAACCTCTGAAGCTGATAGTGAGTCATTGGCTTGCCAGATGAGAACGATCAAGGTAAGGATGGAAGGTCAGAACAATATGTTCAACCTCAAAATGTAGCAATGAATAAAATTCAGACTAATCTACATCAAGTAAGAAATGTCAGAAGTCAAAAAACGGCAAACACGTAAGGGGGGAAAATGGACCAAATGTAGATTAAGGCAGGAATCTAAGAAGTACCAACAAACGGATGAACTGCAGGTAATTAATTTAACAGAAAAACTATTAACATCTGATCAAATCACTTGTCTACATTGTGGGTTGAATTTTGTGCCCACCCCAAGTAAGCAGATTCAAGCTTGAAGCAGAATTTTTATATATAGACTGTTTAGTAAAATTTTTCTGAAACATTATTTCACGTTTCCTGATACTTTCTATGTACTGCATTATTGTATTTCACTTTGTTTGTATTATTACTATTTTCTTGTGTGTTGAGTCCCATGTATATTGTCCCTTGTTCCTTGTTAAACCCAGGTCCACCTCGAAAATGAGCTTGATCAACGGTGATCGCCTAGTTAAATAAAGACTTTGATTATTTCATTAGCAGATCTGAACCTTTTGAGAGTCAGCAATACGAGCACAGTGGAACTCGCCAGGTTAACAATGCTTTTAGGCCGGCCCGGTGGTGCTGAGGGTTGAAGTGCTGGATGCCACACCTCGCGCTACGCCGGTGACCTGAGTTTGGGAATGACTTCAGGTCGCCGGGGTGCCAGCACGGGGGAGGATGGGAGCAGGATCAAGAGTTGGCTCTCCTCTTTCAGGTAAAGGGTGGGGTCGCCTGCCCGTAGTCCCACCATCACCAAATGGAGGTTCGATGCTGGTGCAAGTGATTAACTGTGCGACTGGAAGGGCGGTGTCCCGAATAACATCGTGTACGCCATTATCGCTGCGTCGCTACCGGGAATGCATGGGTGTAGGGGTCGGAGAAACCTACAAAACCCAGAAATTACATATTAAAAAAAAAAAAAAGAAAAAAAAAAAATGCTTTGTTAGATGGGTTACAAGTTAATAACCTTAGAAGTGAATTGGGCAGCTTGGGGGATGTACTTCTTGAATGCCCTGATGCTGATAGTATAACGAGTGAATCTGTGAAGCTAATTAATGAAAATTCAGACCGTATGAAATTCACAATTAATATGGATACTTATAAAGAAATGTTTACATCCCAATCCACATATGATCCTCTGGGGAAGAAGAGTGCAGCAATTGATATCATTAAAAAGATAAAGTACTTCAGGAGGTCAACAGTCTTTTCCAGGGGGCTTGGCTGAAGTTGTATTCAAATTTGTCATGTGGAGAACAAAAAGCATTGTAAAAAATTAAAGACTGGAATGACATTAATATTAAAAAAAAAAAAAAATCTGATAAGGGGGCATTGTGGTTTTATCAAATAAGTATGTTTCAGAAGTTGCTAGACAACTAAGTAACAAGAAATTCTACACCAGCTTAGACTCGAATCCAAGAGATACATTTAATAAACAACAAAATGACTGATACTGCATTGGATAATGGATGGATTAATGTTGAGGAGAAAAAGTTCCTTAGTGTTCCATTTCTGTGTACTTCTAAAATACACAAAAATTACAGAGAATTCCCTGGGAAATTATATTGTCTCTGGCATAGGCTGTGTGACAGAAAAACTTTCCAAATTTGGGGATTTTTTTCTTATAAACATAGCGTAAGAATTCCCAGCCTATGTCAGGGACACTAAGGATGTCCTGGGGAAGTTCAGGGAGATTACTTGCTCATTGACCAATGTGTGGATAAACAGTGATGTTGAAAGTCTGTACACGTCTGTTAATCATGATTTCAGTTTGCACGGTGGGGAACAGATGTTGCTTCCTTTGGATCTTGCAGATATTGAACTGGAATTTCTCTTGGTGGGATCGGAGTTTGCTCTCTGGCATAATTATTTTATGTTTGACAATAAATTCTGCTACCAATGCAGTGGGACAACGATGGGAATGACTGTAGCACCCTCCAATGCAAATATTGTGCTGTCTTGGATAGAGCAAGAATTCATTTTGTCCAACAGTAACCCATTTGGACAATCTATCTTGAAATAGTTTGTTCATTTGAATTTTGGTAACCAGGTAAGACCACTGAGACAATTACAGTCCCTTTTTCAGGGTTGACCTGGTTAGGACAACAGTCATGTATAGTGCAATTACAGCAAAATTCAGGAAGAGACAGATTACAGCGGAAGAATGGTATGTACTTAATATTATGATACAGAGAACAAAGATCATTTACAAAATATATTATGCATACCTATGTACAAATTGAGGACAACATCAGCAGAACAAAGCAAGTAGACATAACTGTACATATTAGATAGTAGCAGAGATTGTCATGCATTAGGACATCTACAGTGCATAACTATGTTCAAAATTAGGCACCATCAGCAAACACTAATTAACAGGTACGCAGATAGGGAGGGTGAGTCAAAGGACAGGTAGGTAGAGAACAGGTATAAGAGTAAAGTCAGAGCAAGGGTAGGGAGGGAGCGTGGGGAGCGGAAAAGCTAAAAAGAAAAAGGAGGGGGTAAAAGAGTAACCAGGGCACTAAGAAGTTTCTAGGCAGTAGAGTTAGAAGTGCACAGACACAGTCTCTACAGGGAGAGGTCCTCTACGGAAGCAAAGGCACTTTGCTGAGGAGGCAAGGAAGGCAAGTAGGCTAGACTGGAATGAAGGACGTGAGGTGTAGGACAAGGCTGAGGGGGGCAGGGAGTACTGTTTGGCAACTGCTGCAAAGGAGAATGATTTACGTGCAACAGCTAGTTGCAGATTAGGTCTTCGAAGAAGAGGGAGGCTGATCTGAGTGCGCGAGGAGGTGTTCTCTGGCATATAATCTCACTGAGGCAGGGAGGGGTGAAACTGTGGACAAGTTTGTACATGAAACTCATGGAGAAGAGCCTCAATTTCGATTCATAGGGCAACCATCGTAAAGAAGAGAGGACATTACAGTGGTGGAGGCGGGAGCTGACCCCTTGGACAAACCTACCTACTCTATGGTATGCCTGCGTGAGGAGAGACGTAGAAGATGCATTGGTGGAGAGCAGTAGGGGAGCCCCATATGAAGGGAGTGGAAGAAGTGAAGAGGAGGTAATCTTGAGGTAAGAGGTAGTGGTGAGAAAGGGGTGGATACGATAGAAAGGACCCAGCTGTTTGAGACTTGATTAGGATGGAGACATGGGCAGTGAGGGAGAGAGAGGAATCCAGGGTAATACCCAGATACTTGAAAGTTTTGACTGCCTCCCGAACATCACCTTTAAGGGAGGAAATACAGAGAGGGGTGGGGAGCGGGAGGAGGGAGGTGGGTGCGAGAAGAGCATGCTTTTAGTCTTTTTTGTGTTGAGGACAAGCTAATTGCAAAAGAACCAACCCTCAAGGTCGGCAAAGTCACTTGTGATTTCCTTGTTGATCCAGGCAACATCAGGGGACTATCTGTGGATGATGGCATCATCAGCATAGAGATGCACAGCAGCCCCACCACAATTGTAGGGTAATTTGTTGATGAAAAGTGAGAACAATAACAGACCCAATATGGAGCCTTGTGGTACCCCACGTGTTATGGTTTTGAGATCCGATAGAGAGCCAGCCCACTTGGCCCTTTGTGAACAGTTAGATAGCTGTGGACCCAGTGGAGGGTACTGGAGTCAAGGCCAATGCCTCAAAGCTGCTGTAGCAGAAGACCATCATTCACCAGATCAAACGCTTTCGTAAGGTCGATGAAGATGGCACCAGTGACAGAACCTTGGTCCATGGCTTGGTAAATGTCTGAGGTTATGTTTAAGAGGCCCATGAGGGTGCTGTGGTTCTTTCTGAACCCATGTTGGAATGGTGAAAGCAGATTATGGTGGTCCAAATAATCCCGGAGGTGATTGTATATTATTTGCGCCTGTATTTTGGCCAAGGGACAAAGGATGGAGATCGGTCTAAAATTTTCGACAATAGAGCTGGAGCGATCCTTGTGCACCTTTTACTACAGCTATCTTCCATTTGTCAGGAATGGTACAAGACAAGAAGGACTGGTTAAATAAGTCTCGAAAAAGGCCAGCAAGGGCTGGCACACCCATCTTGAGGAATTTTGGCTCAAGGGTGTTGTGACCTGGTGAACTTTCAGCCTTCAAGTTAGTAAGAAGCCTCTGAACCTCATTACGTGTGGCCAATTTCAAGTGAAAAGGAGGTCTAGATCCTAGTTCCACCAAAGGTGGAGGAACTGAGGGACCCACAGGAGAGTTATGGAATTGAGGTATACTTGTGCAAGCCTGTTTACAAAAAAAAAAAAAAGTAAAGCCAGTGGCAATAGACAGGGGGTCAGTGAGGGGGACACCCTCTGCTAAGATGGAGCTTGGAAGTTCAGCAGTCTTACCTTTCACCAAAGCATTAATCTGCCTCCAGAACTCCTTAGATTTGCAGAGGTGTTCTGCTTGAAGAGATTTCAAATGATGGTGTCTGGCTTTATGAAGGGAGTTTTTGCATTTGTTTGTTAGTTTTTGTTGACCAGGTAAGTGCACAAGACAAATCCTGCCTATCCTGGGGGAAGGGGATACAGATGAATGCCAACTGACCGTGAACCAGATTAAGCTGTTGGTGGTAATTTTAGTGAATGAGGGAAATTTGGCTAGGACACCGGGGAAATTCCCCTACTGTTTTTTTAATAAGTGCCATCTGCCAGAACTAGACACATGGTGGATTCCCTGCAGGGGGAGGGCCTCAAACAACTGGTACAACAACCCACAAGAGACAGGGCTATCCTAGATCTAGTACTGACTAACAGGGAAGGGATCACAGATCTCCAGGTAGGTCACCTGGGGGCCAGTGACCATCACATGGTATGGTTCAATTTGGCTACTACATTAAATCATCCCATTCCAAGGCAAAAATATGGGACTTCAGAGGAGCTGACTTTGATAAGATGGCCAACAGAGTTAAGCTAGCCCTGGGGGATACAGGCAAAGTGGGCAAGCATTAAGGATGCAATACTTGAAGCAACATCCCATTGTGTTAGACAGAAAAGGAAGTGCAAAAGAAGAAGGAAACCACTTTGGTTCTCAAATACAGTAGCAGAAAAGGTCAGAGCCAAAAGGCTGGCCTTCAGGAAATATAAGGGAACACAGCAGGATGAAGATAGGGAGGCATACCAAACTGCCCTAAGGGAAGCAGGGAAGGCAGTAAGGCAGGCAAAGTCCCAAACTGAGGAAACACTAGCACGAACAGTAAAAGAAGGTGATAAGACTTTGTATAGATACATTAGTGAAAGGAGAAAGTCTAGAGGGGGTATTGCTAAGCTCAGTGGAGAAAAGGGGACATGTGAGGAGGAGGACCCTGTAAAAGCATCTATCCTAAATAGATACTTTTGCTCAGTATTTACTGAAGAGAAGGTAGGGCAGGGCCCACAGCTCAGCACCATGGACACAGGGGGGAGGGAGGTGAGCACTACTCCCTTCACAAAAGAAAGGGTCCTACAAGAGCTCGCCAAGCTCAGGGTGGATAAGGCAATGGGACCTGATGGCATACATCCCAGGGTACTTAAGGAGCTAAGGGTGCAACTAGCAGAGCCATTAGCAGAACTGTTTAGTGAGTCTCTGAGCACAGGAGAGGTCCCAGAAGGCTGGAGAAGGGCTCATGTGATCCAGCTCCACAAAAGTGGTAGCAGGGAGGAGGCAGGGAACTACAGACCAGTCAGTCTTACCTCAGTAGTGGGCAAGATTATGGAGGCACTCCTTAAGGAAAGGATAGTGCAACACCTGGAATCCATAGGGGTACAGGATCCAAGACAGCATGGGTTTACAAAGGAAGGTCCTGTCAAACTAATCTCAGATTTCTTTGATTGGGTAACCAGAGTTGTGGACCAAGGGGGAGCAGTTGATGTCGCCTACCTTGACTTCAGCAAAGCTTTTGACACTGTTCCACATAGAAGATTGATAAATAAGCTGGGTAGGCTCGGGGTGGGTCAGAAGTCAGTCAACTGGGTGGCAAACTGGTTGACGGGCAGAAAACAGAGAGTGGTGGTAAATGGTATACAGTCAGAAGAGATGCAAGTCACAAGTGGGGTACCTCAGGGATCAGTCCTGGGGCCAGTCCTCTTCAATATCTTCATTAGTGACCTTGCAGATGGACTAGAGGGTAAGGCTTGTCTGTTTGCAGACGACACCAAGATCTGCAACAGAGTAGATGATCCAGATGGGGTGGGCAGAATGAGAAGAGATCTGGATAAACTAGCAAAATGGTCAGAAGAGTGGCAACTGGGATTTAATGTGAAGAAGTGCAAGATCATGCACATAGGGAAGAGAAACCCTGAAGCCACCTATAGGCTGGGAGGGGAGTTGCTGGCAGTCACAAAGGAAGAAAGAGACTTGGGCATCATCATCACTGATGACCTGAAATCATCCAAGCAGACCTCTAAAGCGGTAGGTAAGGCTAGGGGGATGTTAGGGTGTATAAGTAGGGGTATCACAAGTCGTAAGAGAGAGGTAATAATCCCTCTGTACAAGACACTGGTTAGGCCCCATCTGGAGTGCTGCGTGCAGTACTGGAGGCCACACCTTCACAAGGACATTAACCAAATTGAGGCAGTCCAGAGAAGGGCAACCAAAATGGTGCAGGGACTGCATCAGAAGACATATGAGGACTGATTAACTGAGCTCAATATGTATACCCTTGAGCAAAGGAGGGAGAGAGGTGATATGATCGAGACATTCAAACAGCTTAAGGGCATTAACAAGGTGAAAGAGTCTAACATGTTTCAATATAAGAAAAATAGCAGGACAAAAGGACACAGCATGAGATTAGAGGGAGGTCGATTAAGGGGGACTGTGAGAAATACTTTTCACAGAAAGGGTGGTGGATGCATGGAACGGCCTACCTCAGGAAGTGGTGGCTATGAATACAGTGCAGGGCTTCAAACAGGCATGAGATAGGCATAAGGGAGCAATACAGATGAGTATGAATAGATAGACCATTGACAGAGCAAAGGCTAATGGCACATTTATAAGGTAGAAAAAGAAATGGGCAGACTGGATGGGCCTTGCGGTCCTTATCTGCCATCAACTTCTATGTTTCTATGTTTCTGTTTTTCAGGCATGACCCGGGGGAGGGGGATACAGATGAATGCCAACTGACCTTGCACCAGATTAAGCTGTTGGTGGTATTTTTAGTGAATGAGGGAAATTTGGCTAGGACACCGGGGAAATTCCCCTACTGTTTTTTTGGTAAGTGCCATGAGATCTTTAACATCCACCTGAACTACCACCAATCCAGGCAGATGGGACCTCGGTTTAACGTCTCCTCCGAAAGACGGCACCTCAGAAGTGCAGCACCCCTCTCATGCTGCACTGCAGTGTCAGTACTGGCACATTAACCCAAGTGCCAGATGTGGGAACTGAACCCACAGCCCTCTGATCTCCTGGCCTCAGAGGCGAGTGTGCTACCTACTGAGCCACTGACACTGATGGAGCTGTCTATAGATCTGCCAATCTTGGGACAAACCACTTTTCTTGTAGGATTGCCAAGTGCGGTCCTTAGAGGACATTAAGGTACTTAGATTCTTACTGAGCCAAGGAGCCTTGATACCTTTTGATCTGCATTTTTTGGGTGGGGCATAGTGATCGACAACCCTAGAAAAGAGCTTGATTGATATCCGGGAGAATCTTAATAGGACTCCAGCCAGTATTGTTGATGGAGGCAAGAAAATTATTGACATCCAGTCTGGACATATCACGGACAAGGGTGATTTTTTTTTGGGGGGGAGGTTTGGGCAACTATTCCTCCATACATAGAAGGTTGGAGAGTGATCACTAATACAGTCTGCAAGTACTCCCGCTACTCTGACTTTAAGAGGGCAGTTAGTGACCACCCAGTCCAGCAACGTGTGCTTTCCAGTCTTGTTGTTAAGACGTGTGGGATCCTGAATGTGGTGTTCGGTTCAGATCAGCTAATACAGTTTGCACTTTGCCAACAGAAGGGCTGAACCAATTGTTGTTGAAGTCCCCACAAAGTACTAGGTCGTGGCGAGGGAGATTAGCAAGGGAGGTAAGGAAAGGGAGGAGGCCGGTGTCTGCTTTGGTAGGTGGAACATGGACACACCCGATTTAACTTAACTGTGCCAAGAGTCAAGGAGAGGAATAGAAATTCAGCAACAGGTGAACCAGTACTTAACTCAGATAGTTCAATGGCAACCAGGTCGGACCGGGTAAATAAGAACCTCTTCAGCTCTTCTTCCTAACCTGTCATTCCTAAAGTTGTTGAAGCCAGGTAAGGCCACCTTGTGCTGTTTAATGGCTGGCTTAAGCCATGACTCAGTGATGCATAGAATGTCAGGGGACATCTGAGTCACCCAGGCCTCCAATTCAGCCATGTTTGGGCGAAAGCGAAAGCTTCAAATATTCATGTGGGCAATCTTAAGGTCTTTTGGAGTCAAGGATGGAAATGAGAAAGGAAAAGTGTGGCCTACTGGGATTTGAACCTCAGATCTCTGGTATGCCGTTCCAGCGCTCTAACCATTAAGCTACAGGCTCACTGGTCAAAGTGTCTGAGGAATTTCCTTACAGCCACACACACTCCTTTCTCTAGTGTTGCGCAATTATGCAACTAGGAACCAATGTTAGAAATACCACTTCTCTAAGTGCAGTTTAACCCCTGCACAACAGGGCCAAAAAATTCAGAGGAATCGGCTCATGCTCACAACTACGACTTCAGCTATTAAAAGAGCACTTGAAACGGAAGTATAAAGTGCCGGACAAATGCGGTCCAAAGCCGTAAATGCACGGAGCAATGGAGCACAGGCAGTGCCAGGCAGCAGCCAGTCAGAGTCCGAGGAACACTCAGTCAAACCAGCAATCTTACCGGGAGTCAGAAGGCTTCAGGGCAGGTGGAGGAGGGGCTGCAGCCGGTGGGCAGTTCAAGCCTTGTCCGCTGAAGAGATGGAGCACCCATGGGGCAGACCTGGAAGGGGGAAAACTGAGACCGGTGTTAGCAAGATAAAGGGCTTGAAACAAAAGCTTAGGCAAGGTCTAAATCAGGGGGCATGGGAAGGGATAGGGACACAAAGGAAGGGAAGAGGCGTGGATGGGGGGGGGGCATCTGCCAGACAGCAGTTCACACAGGCCCCCCAGCGGCAGGGCTTAACTAGAAAATTCAGCAAACAACTGCCGGTGGTGAGAGGGGGTTAGGAAAGGGAGGGGAATAGAGCAGGCAGTTAGGTAGCAAGGGTAGCAGAGAGATGCAATGCAAAGGGAGTTTAGATTTCAAGTGGAACAGCCCCAAGGGAATAGCAGCATAAGGAGCAAAGAGTCTCAGGAAAACACAGTAAATTGACCAGAATAACTAGTGTTTCTCCCAGAAAGTCTCCCAAATTAAATGGAGTCCAAATTAGGGCATATTAACTTACATAATAGATAAAATATACTTCCCTCCCAGATATCCTTAGTATATTAGAAAAACGTCTAGCAGTCAGAACAATGTCCCTAGCTGAAATATTCGGAGGAATTGGCTCGCGCTGACAACTACGGCTTCAGCTATTAAAAGAGCACTTGAAATCGGAGTATCACACGCCAGACCAATGAGATCCAAAGCCATAAATGCACGGACCAGTGAAGCACAGGCAGAGCCAGGCAGCAGCCAATCGGGAGTCCGAGGAACACTTCCGGTCGAACCAGCAATCTATAGTTTTGATATATACAGTATATGTAGTATGTACCCTCACATCTTGGTATACCCAATGTTGCACTTTTCACCCTCTCCCCACCCTTCCTACATTCGTTCTCCCCCCTCTTCCCTCTCCCTATGACTCTGGCATTTCTTATCTGTTGTCTGTTTTCTCTGACAAATGCCGCTGGCTGCCTTGTTGCAATGCTACCCTTGAATTGTATTAATCTGTACTCTTTTTGCAATGTCCACATTGTTCTAATGTCAGTCTTGATGTTCCCCATAATTTGTATTTCTCTGACGTGGAACCTTTGTAAAAGAGCCAAGGCTCAAAGGTATTTGTAATCCTAGACTTGATAAATAAATAAGATGTGGTATCTGTGGGACAGTACAAAATCTGATGCAATTTTGTTTGCAATTTGATTGAATGATTTGAGGATGACTCCAAACTGGGTGCAGCGATAGATGAGGAGGAGGAGGAGGGAAAAGGATGCTGCAAGACGACTTGGAAACACTTGAAAGGTGGTTGCTCACTTGGCAGCTGAGGTTCAATGCCAAGAAATGCAATGTTCCTCCACTTCGGGGTCAGGAACTCCGGGTATGACTGCAGTCTCGCAGGGATAAAGCTGGCAGTCTCCAGGGAAGAAAAGGATCTCGGGGTAACAACTGATGCCAAAATGAATAATTCTGAGCAGTGTAGGAGGGCAGCTGCAAAGGTGAATAAGATGCTAGGGTTCATAGCCAGAGGGATAACATCAAGGAGAAGAGAGGTCCTACTGCCACTGTACAACTGACTGGTTAGGCTGCACCTGGAGTACTGTGTGCAGTGTTGGCGCCCATACTTGAGGAGGGGTATTGCCCTTCTTGAGAAGGTCCAGAGGATGGCATCTAGGATGATTCATGGCCTAAATGGACCTGTCCTATGAGGAGAGACTGCGGGATTTGAACATGGACTCCCTGAAGGAGAGGAGGGATGGGGGGATGGAATATGATAAGGGTCTTTAAATATTTGAAGGGGATTAACCGGGTCAGCTTTGACTGACTGCTTCAGTTGAGGAGGGATGGAGCCACAAGTGGACATAACCTGAGATTGGTGGTGGTGGTGGTGGTGGTGGGTGGGGGTTAAGGGGGAGACAAGGTGTCACTGCTTCACTGAGAAGGTGGTGCTGCCCTGGAACTCCTTGCCATCGGAGTTGGTGGGGATAAAGACAGTGGAAGGCTTCAAGAGAGGGTGAGATAGACACAGGGGTGTAGTCCGGGGGGGAGTGGGGTAGATAAAGGGTCTGCAGGGGGGTAACACAGAGGGAAGGGGGCAGCCGCAGTGAGTGAACTGTAGGCTGCTACTTGAGTAGACTCAAAAACCTAGAAGGTGTAGGCAGAAAAGGACAGCCAAGCCCACCCAGTCTGCCCCAGTTTGCCTAGCATGCCACTAGGACTTCACTGTCATTTCCTCGATAGACCAATGTGCCTAATCTGCTGGTTGTTTAGTATGTTAGTGTATTGGTATAATACATGGGGTGTTAAATGTACATTTAGTATCCACGCAAGCAAGATTCACTTTTTTGGACTTGATCTTAATAGGCCATGTAGGTGGACAAATGGAGACTTGGATATCTGAAGACAACAGCTGGTAATTCTTTGCTGCTGGCTACTAGTACCCACCTTAGGACTATGATGGAGAATATACTGTATAGTCAGTTCTTGCAGTTCAAATGTAACTGTACTGACACAGAAAAATACAGGCAAGAAGCTAAGGATCTTATTGGAAGATTTCAGTCTAGAGGATATAAGCCAAATGTTATGAAA